>CM043729.1:11768433-12368433 GCA_023969325.1 Oryzias curvinotus | reverse complement strand
GACACTGTTCTGGATGGTTTGACTCCAGAGACACTTTACCAAGTGTCAGTGGTTGCTTTATATGGTTATGTAGATAGCGATCCACTCACTGGACTGGAAACCACGGAAGGTAAGAAACGGATTACATTAAAAAAAGATGTAAAAAACAGTGCTGCTTGTTGTTAGGAATCAACCTTGATGGATTGACAATTTCCAGTTTGATAGGAAAAATTTCTTGCAAAAGGTGTCAAACATTGACTGTATAAGAACTGAACCGAGTGGGTGTGACGTTAGCCATAGTAAATGGCTTACTTTACTTTAAATTGTCAGTAAGCAGTGATTGGTCCAAGTCTGTCTGAGTCTACATTTCTATGGCAACCACTCTTTCCAATCAGGAGTGAGCTTGTTAGAAGACCAAACCCCTTCCACTGAAAGCTGGCCTGGGAGAATCTGTCAATCAAACCCTTTTAGCATTAGAAGTACCACATACTGGTACTTTTATCAAGGCATCTGATTGGTTGATTTATAACTTGAATAGCGCAACAAATTTATTCCACGAATAAAAAGGAGGAGATAAGTAAGAAAATGTAAAAAAAAAGTATCAGAGCAAAGATGATTATTATAGATGTTTATTTCTCTATAGAAGTCTATGGGATTTTGACTTTTTTGGATCAGCGGATACTTCCTGTTTGGAACGCAAGGGGGAGGGGGTCACTCAGTCCAGTTCTGATAATACAGTCAATGATGTGAACTTGACGAAAGAACATATAGGTATTCCATTCATCTGGGATCTCAAGTCTCCCTTAGGAGATTTAGGAAACCCTGCCAAGCAAAAGCAAAACCATCAGCCCTTGCTAAGTATATTCATTTGAATTCGATTCAGTTTTATTTATATAGCCCAATATTAAACTCAAACTCTTTTTATTTGTATAGTGTCTATCATATCAATTGACAACACAAAGCATTGCACATAAAAGGTAAAAAAAATATGAAAATTGAAATATGAAAACACAGGACATTCACAAATAGTTGGCACCCCTCCCTCACCAGGTTCCTCCCTCTACCCACCCAGTTCCCCCAATATAACCCTGAATTACAACATATTTGTCTCAAAGGGCTTCACTAATTGTACAAAACACAGTTAACCACCTTAACATTAGACTTAAAAGGTTTGCTATATTTTCCCCCTAGAAAATAACAAATGAAATGACAGCAGGGAGGAGCAGAAACAAGGAGGATTGATCTTTCGTTGCACATTGAGTCTGTCCCAAGTTGGATAGTTAAGGGAATAAAACCCATAAAGCATTGTCAAAGGACACACAAAAACTACATTCAAGCTCCCCTGATTCGCTTTTGTCTACTTAATGTCTTCAGCTTCTCTTTTGTTTCCCATCATTCTTAGTTTAAGTGTTGCAAGAAAATAATGTGTTTTGATTCCAAAGCAGCTTACTACCAGAGCATGTGCCAAAAAAGCAAATCGCTTATCTTGCGTAATAACAGTCAGCATTCATAGTCACAAAAAAAGTTTGTAAAAAAGTCACTTAAGTGGCTTACTGTAGGCAAAGGTTTATAGTTTCTACTTTGAATGAAGATTTTTTTCTAATAGATTCCCACTTTAAGAAACAAAACACATCTCCCTTTGGGACTTCAATAGTATTCTGTAATATATTCTTTTGGTGGGAAGTTAGTTTTTTAAAAAGGTACTCAAAAGGATTCTTTTCTGGACTATTCTTACATTAGCAAAACATATTTTTAATCCCTTTAAAAGTCACAGGAACAATGGGTTGATGTTTTTACTCTTTGGTTCTGTTGGAGTGATTGGAAAATGTGTTTACCATTTCTTCAGAGTTGAAGTGAAGTTTTTGGCAGGACTCTGATGGCATTAATCCACACCTCCTTCATAAATGCATTCTTTGTTTTCAGCTTCTCTTGCCTCTAAACAATTGGCAGTCTCAGATCAGACTGAGCGCACCATGAAGGTCACATGGACTCCAGCGCCTGGCAGCGTGGTCAACTACCGGCTGAAGTATGTTCCTGTCAGTGGAGGCAAAGACGTAGTGTTGAAGATACCGGGGAAAGTCACGTCCTCCACCTTGAAGCGCCTGCAGCCCATGACCACCTATGACATCACGGTTCTTCCCATCTACAAGCGCGGGGAAGGAAAAGCAAGGCAAGGAGTAGGAACGACACGTACGTTGGTGCATAATTCAACCCACAGAGAGACAACACACCTCAAAAACATTTTTAGGTCTTGGAGAGAAAATGTATCTATCATAGTGACCATTTCCAATTGTATTTTGTTACACAACACCATTGTTTTGTTCCCTCTTGCTTTTTACAGAAGATTTTTTCATCTTGCAGCTTATGAAAGGATATTTATAATTATATTATTAATGATATTTTAGTAGCTTGCTTAACTCCCTTTTGCCACTTTTGCTTTGTTACATTTGCTGAAGCCTTTTGCTTAAATCATATACTTAAATAAATTAGGCTAGCCACTTCCCAGATGTTGCTTGTGCTTCTGTCACAACCTTTATGATTATCCAGCGCTAATAAATAAACGATGAAAATAAAATGACGTAAATAATGGAGAACATATCTTGTTTGCCCCGAGTACCTAAACTTGATTTATAATGGAGTTTTCTCAGAAGTCCAGAGGATGTGTTAAAATTGATATTAGCTACACCCTAGTTGCAAAAGACTTGGTGACTTGGTGTCATATTTGATAGATCTTTTAAAGCGTTCAAGTTATATTTGGTTTCATACTTTGTTTCATCAATCTGATTTTAATAACTGTAACACACACCACACATGCTTGTCTGCTGCAGAAGTGGCAGTGACCACATCCTGGAATATAAAAATTAAACACATGGTTCAAATAAGTTTGAAGTCCTAAGAAACACAACTTAAAGCTGGATTTCTTGACACCATATTAAAAAAAAGAACTGTATTGTGAACTAATGAAAAACTGGTTTGTTTGCAGTGCAGTTGAGCATTTCTGTTCGTGAGCTGTTCATTCTAAACAAATACATTCTGACATCCTTGTTTTCTTTTGTCCTTTTTCAGTTTCACCCTACAAGCCTCCTAGAAACCTACAGACCTCTGAGCCAACCAAGACCAGCTTTAGAGTCTCTTGGGATCCGGCTCCTGGAGATGTTAGAGGGTACAAAGTCACCTTTCACCCTAAAGAGAATGAAGTTGATCTGGGGGAGCTCATGGTTGGTCCATATGATAACACAGTCGTTCTTGAGGAACTAAGGTGAGGTTTTTCATTTTCTCAGGAAGTAATAAATAATTTGAGGCTATATTTTTTATATTAATTATTAATGATATTATTGACCATATTTCTTGTATTATGTTAAGTATATTCTTACACTTATTGGGTGCGCATAAGAGTTGTGGTTTGAACTTTGAATAACTGACTTTCCCAGCACTTTGTTTAAATATTTGCTCTTAGGGAATGCTTTAAAAACTGTAGACTTTGTTCTAATTATGTTTAAATAATAGCTGTTTATAACAGGAACTTTGTTTTAAAACAGATTCTTTCAGATTGTAATTTTTTTTATCTGCTTAAAGACTATATTTTGATGTTTTAAATTTTCTGGTTTAATCAAATGATATTTAAAATAATTCTTATTTTTTACTAAAAGAGAAATGTGGTGAATGCAAGAAATTATTGCATTTTATGACTTTTTTTTTCACTTTTCTTTTTTCCAGGGCAGGAACAAAGTACTCAGTTGCCATAATTGGGATGTTTGATGGAGGGGTGAGCATGCCTCTTGCGGGAGAGGAAAAAACTACTCTCAATGATGATCCTGAAACTCCTCCTCTTGATCCTCCTGGTAAAAGCTGCAAACTTCATGGCTCCATACATTGTTTTCCATTAGCTGCCTCAAAGTGAAGGCCTGCAAACCAGACATTTTGTAACATGGATAATTCAGTAAACAATCAGTCCCATCAGAGCCAGATTTCTTGTCAAAGCGTCTCAGTATTACTCTAAACTTCATGCTTCATGTTTCTTATTTGCCTCCTATTTCGTTTAAAACAGCAGAAAAAAAATCTTCATTGTCTGGCATAACTGCCGATGTAAGAGCAGACACCCATTAAAATCATAAATGAAGGTCACTACAAAAAACAAATCTTACCACTCAGTGGGAAACTGTGAATCTCTTAAACACTTCTGAAAATGAAGTAGAAGCGAATCTCTTCCATGTTTGTTCATTTTCTCAGTGTTTCCGATCAGAGACCATTTTAATTATCCTGAAGGTTATTTGTCTTGGGGATATATGATGCTAGGAAAAAGTTGTGCTATTCACTAGACCCTAAGGAGACGCCGACCCTGGGCAGGGTTTCCTGCTTTAATGGGGACCAGACATAGTGACCACCAGAAAACAAACAAGCTAAGATGTTTTAGTAAAGTTTTACTTCAAGATGTAGATTTGCTGAAATGTAGCTCCTACTTCCTGCTTGGAAAACACCTAAAGTTAGACTTTAAGAAAGGTTTATATTGACTAAAGTAGAGTTTATCTGCAAATATGTAGAACTTTGGATTGACAGTTAGATTGGAAAGAAAACCAGCTTTGCACCTAATTAAAAATCTATTGCATTTTAAATTTTAGCAAAGTTAATTTGCACTTATCCGGAGCCCTGTTAGAGGGGTAGCAGCCTAAGTAGAGTCAGCCAGACCTCACTCACCACAGAAAGTGCCTCCAGTTCTGCAGGGAAACCCTAAGGCGCTCCCTGGCAGCCGAAAAAACAAATCCCTCCAGTGCATCCTGGGTCTTTTGCGGGGCCTTCTCCCAGTGGAATATGCCTAGAATACCTCTCCATAGAAGTATCCTGGAGGCACCTGAAAAAGATGTCAGAGCCACCTCACTCAGCTACTCTTTATGTGGAAGAGTAGCAGCTCTACTCTGTGCTCCTCCCGGGTTGACCAAGCTCTTCATCCCATCAGTACCCGAGAATCCAGCTACTTTCCAGAGAATCCAGCCACTTTCCAGAGCATCAAGCCACTATGCAGAAGGAACTTATTCCCACTGCTTGTATCCGATATCCTATCCTTCTGGGCATGACCCAAGGCTTGTGACCAAAGGTGAAGGTGGGAGCATCAGGGCGTTGCCTTTTGTTTCTTCTTTACTACAGTGCAGTTGTTGGACCTATCCATCTATCAGTCTCATGGCCCATCCATCCCTAGACCTCAACATACTTTAACTGCTCCTATTTGGGCAGGAGTTCTCCACCTATCTAGATAGGAAAAACCTCTTAAGAACCTGATTTGATTAGCCAGCAGAAAAATATAATTTACAAATATACAAAAATGAAATCCTGTTGTTCCCAAACTAGAATCTTTTTTGGCCCATGCTGCACTCACAAATTCTGTCCATAGAAATGACCATCAGAACAGGTAACAAAGGGCACTACCCTGCTGTAGTCCAATATTCACTGGGAATAGTTTCAAATTACTGCTGGGAATTCAAACCAAACTCCAGCTCTGGTTTTATAGAGACTGAACGATCCCCTAGCAGATGACCCCAGTCCTCTTATCTTTAGAGCACCACACGACACTGCAGTGGACACAATCAAACATGACGGTTTGACTCTTTCTTTAACCCTGGAGTAGACTTTCCTAAAGAAATGGAGTAATACAATTCTCATCTGGTTTGAGCACACTCTTGGCTCCCCTTCTTAAAAAAAGGGAGCACCAACCTGGACTGCCGTTTACCACCATCACGTGGTGTCACAAATGTGTGTTATTCAAGACAACATCCAGATACCTATGGTACTCAGGATGGACTGCTTCCATGACTTACGCAAGCGCTATGAGTTGGCCCACTCCTATGTCCTTTGCTTTCTCAACGGACAGGAATCGACAGGATTCAGGAGATCCTCAAAGTTTTAATTCCACCTCTTGAGGTCGAGATTGAGTTCACCCGAGTATTAGCAGAGAGCTGTTCCCTCTCCTGAGATGCCAAATGTTTTGGTTTGAGTTTTTTACCTTCTCAACTGTCTATAGTGCATGCTACTTGGACTGCCTTTACCAGTCAGCTGCTTTGGAAGTACCACTAATCAGCCAGACATGATAAGATTTCATCTTTAGCTTGATGACATTCCTTACATTTACACATACGCAACAACCACAACCAGATTTCTGGATTGGCCCAACAGGCAACAGAAACCTAAAAACCAAAGCTCCAAATAGCTGCAATATTAACAGAGGTAGAAATCATTGTCCAGTCAAACGCCCATTTTTAGCCTCTCATGGCATCTGGTTAACACTTCATGGAAGTTGAAGATCCTCTTGACAGTGGGCTGTGCCAGACATTTCCAACAGACTCTCATGTGCCTTTGTACCTACTGAGACTATCTGGCCTCCTTGTCCACCAGTGAGTCCAACTCACCCCTAAGATGGTAATCAGTTGAAAGCTCCACCCTTCTCTTCACTAGAGTGTTAAAGACATATGGTCTCAAGTCAACTGTCTGTCTGACCGTCACAGAAGTCCAGCAACAGAGCACCAGTTGGATCCAGATCAGGGAAGCCCTTCCTCCTGATCACAATCACTCTGTACTTGCCCATGTGGGCATTAAAGTCTCTGCAGTAGAACAAGGGTGACCTAAACTGAAGCAAATTTTCACATTTCCTAGAGACTTCAAGAAGACTGGTTTACTGCCTAAACCGCATACACCTCCCCTTGACAGCTGCCTAAATCGCACAGCATCAACTCCCTGTGGTCCATCCAGGGATTGGTTGATGTGTGGAAAGCTAGCCCCACCAGTCTGTTTGGCTTGAGCCTGGCCGAGTACTGTGGCATGACCACCTGGGATTGACATGTTAGCCTCAACTGAACGACTCTGTGTCCCAGAGTGGGGGCCTTGTGATATTCCAGGCAATGTAGCGGTCCTTGATATTAATGTTTCCATTTAGGGCATTTGAACAGATTTTAGCCTGACTCCTCTCAAAGAATCTGTCTACCAACAGGAGACTCTAACAAGCCATTTGCCCCGGAAAGCATAATCCCTAGGATTCCTTGAATTCTGTTTAAGGTGTGCTTTTGTACTTTTCTGGGACTTACAGCTGTATAAAGGATTCTCTTTTTAAGGAGTGAGTCTCACCTTTTGTCAAGTGGATACTGTATACAGCATAGTGTCAATGGAAAATTAAAGGGAATTGGCATTTGTTTTTAATAAATGTTATATTCCGATGCCAAAAGAGTATTTAAAAAAAGTAATTGCAAGACCAGATAAACCTGTGTAGGGTGCATTTAAATGTCTAGTTAAAATTAGAAATACCATTAATTCCTTTACTGATTAGCCCAGGTACATAGGTAGATCTGTACAGATCAAAATGAGGAACTCTGCATTAAAGTTACATTGATACAAAGTTTGATGTATTATTATTATTATTTTTTTTAAAACTTTTTCCTTTTTTTTTTTTTTAACAAAATAAAAAATGGTTCACCATCAGAGTTTGAGGCTCCAACAGCTGCTTGCCTTAAGGCATAAAAAGAACAGATTTTTTGCAAGATTCACTGATTTATATCCTGCAGTATGACAGATCCTGATAATTTTTTTTATCCTACTTAGATCCTGGATCTATGCGCAACTCACGTGCTGCATATAAAAGGGGGGCTAAAAAGTTTTTGTTCATAAAGTCACATTTTGTTATTGAATTTTGGACAGACGCTCAAGAATGTTATTCACCAGGGGTCATACAAAACTGGGAGACTAAACATGAGCCATTTGCTGAAGCACAGAAGTTTCTTCATGCAAGTAGTGGAAATTCCATGTTTCCTAACTTTTTTATAATTGCACACGCAGGTTTCCTGCTCCTTGTCACTGGCTGTCCAGTGGTTGTGTCTTCCTAAGGAGGAAGGCAAGCAGATACTTTTCAACCCTGCAGATGGCTGGAGAAAGAATGTGCAATGCCTTTGGGGAACGAGAGTTTTGCTCACTGTTTCAGACTCCGACTGCTGAAGGAGGCAACGGGGAGGCAGATACACGGCTGCAAATTGTTGTCCAAATGACTTATTCTGCTGGAGGAGGGAAAAAAACACGCCTAAAGAGAGCAATTAATACAGAACTGACAGCTATTACACAACACTTTATGAATGTGAATCATTTGAGTTGGATAATGCTGTAAAAATGACTTCACTGTATAAACATCTTGTGATAATAATTTTTTCAGTTTCTTTTCATGTTGATATTTCCCATGATGCTCTCCCTTGGTTTCCTTTTTCACTCCTTTTTCACAAACATTCAAAGTAAAATTGACATGTATGTTGATTGTTTGTAGTGCAACTGTAACTGTCCCTGATAACTCCAGTTTCCTGCTTCTTCTCCTTGCAGAGCCTCAGTGCAAGACTACAGCAAAAGCTGACATTGTGCTGCTTGTTGATGGCTCCTGGAGTATTGGCCGACTCAACTTCAAAACCGTTCGCAATTTCATCGCTCGCATGGTCGGTGTTTTTGATATTGGACCAGACAGAGTACAGATTGGTAAGCAGGAAATAATATATTATTTCAATGCTTCATTGTGAGAAATCAGCCCGAATTAGTTTATTTATCTATACACTGTAGAGAAATGGTTTACATTTTTTAATTCAACATTTGTCTTTGCTGAAGAAATTAGTAATAGCAATATTAGCTGTGTATGTTTGATTAAAAATTTATTTATGGTTTTTTGCAGGTTTGGCTCAGTACAGCGGAGACCCGAGGACCGAATGGCAACTTAATACTTATCGTACCAGAAAGGATTTGCTGGAAGCTGTGGACAAACTTCCTTACAAAGGCGGAAACACAATGACAGGTTATCTAGCAAGATATTTCCCACAAGCAGTCCAACATTTTTCAAAACATAATCTATGCTAACTCTGTTAATCGGTTAAGCAACAGAAAGTATTATAGAGGGTGATACTACAGGCCCCCATACGTACCAGCAGATTTGACATATGGTAAAAGGAAGATGAGTTTTTTTGGTATTGACTCTGTTGCATTTTCTTTTTTCGATTATTACTTTCTTAGAGTTTCATTTTCATTTGTCAAGAGTTTACTCCCAATGTTAAAAAAAAAAAAACATGTTTTGAACAGGAATGGCTCTGAACTTTATCCTTGAAAGCAACTTCAAGCCTGAAGTGGGGATGCGTGAAGATGCACGCAAAATTGGTGTGCTTATCACCGACGGAAAGTCTCAGGATGACATCATTGTGAACTCTCAGAGACTGAAAGACAGTGGGATTGAGCTCTATGCCATTGGTAAGTGGTAACATAAAGGCTGAGGGTTAAGTCTCTGTTTCTGTGGCCTCATCTGACCGTACCTCCTCCTAACAGGTGTAAAGAATGCTGATGAGAATGAGTTGAGGTCCATCGCCTCTGAGCCAGATGAGATCCACATGTACAACGTCAATGACTTTAAATTCATGTTGGATATTGTTGACGAACTTTCGGATAACTTGTGTAACAGCGTCAAGGGTTCAGGTGAGATACAAAAAGTATAGGTGAAACTTTTCAGTCTCAAAATGTGACTATATTGTGTCAGATAGGATAGGGGGCATGCGTTCTTATGAAATTCATGTCACATGCTCTCATGCTTGTTTCTTTTCAGACTCTGAACCTGAACCTGAACTGAAGCCACCCACCAATTTGGTTACATCAGAGGTGACCCATCACTCCTTCCGGGCTACCTGGACAGCTGCCGATGGCCCAGTGGAACAATATCGCATTGTCTACACATTGGCATCTGGAGGACCCTTAGAAGAGGCAAGCTGCTGTTTTACCTTATTGTATAAGTTTGCTGTGCTTTATCCAGTTGTGCTTTATTATAACTTTAGAGCAGAGGCTCTGAAACTTTAGGGCATTGGTTAACAAATATTGGGAATTCTGAGGAAAATATGAGAAAGAAATGATATTTCTTTGTTCCAAACTGAAAAGGTGTGCCAGGCTCTAAACCTTGTAGCAAAACTGAGTTTCAACACATTTTACTTGAAGTCCAGTTGGTATTTATATTTCCTTGTGCTTTCTTCCGGGCCTAAATGGTTACAAATTCTTACATTAATTCGTAGGTAATGTCCATTTCAAGTTTGTTTTGAAGATTCAGTTTAGGTCTGTTGGCAGACAACCTGTTAGCTCCCTCAATCAGAGAATTTTTCATTTAACTATTACCAATGGGATGGCAAGTTGGCTGCACAAACCACCACAGTCGTTTGTGACATGTGGTCTGGTATTAGTTATTTTGCCTGTAGACTTCACAAAATTCATCCCTGAGGTGTGTTTTCAGATGACTTAGGTTTGGCCAAGAGCTGCTCATACCTTGAGTGAATTTGCACTTAGTTTGCATTTCAAAATGCCTCATCTGTAAAAATCCTAAAAAAATCTTTGTGCTTGTATTAACGCTTTTTAGTTGTGGTTTCTATGATCATTTTCCAGCCCTTCTGAAACTGGATCCATTTAGTTCATGGCAGTGTCCAGGTGGCACGCCCTTCACACAGTGTGTGGACTGCATAAATATGACAGAACAAGATACATGGGATCCATACCAGCGCTATTTAGTTTCATTAAAGTTGGACTGCAATCTTGTGTGTCAGCCAGCCAGTATCCAACCAGATCGCTCCGATACACTGAGAGGATGGAATTTGTTCATGCTCAGGGTAGAAAAAGGCCCTTTTATTTTTTTTTAAAAGCTTTACATTTTTAAAAAGGGGGGAAAAAATCAAAAAGTGTTCAAATTGACAGACCTTTCTAAAGGTTTCAGATTTTTTGGATCTAAACTGTCACAGATTTAGAGAAAAAAGTATGACTTCAGATCTTTGGAGACAAGGATTGTCTGGTGGTTTCTGGTGACTCTGCTTTCAGTGCTTTTTATTCCCAGTCCAATCTGTTAGGTTTGTAGTTAGATACTTAGATATATACATCTTTATTAGTTTGAATTAACATTAGGGGATCAAGATACGTTTTGAAAGTGGTTTTTGAACGTTTTTAATGATCCATTTTATTTTCAAATCTCCTGAAAAATGTTCATGCTTTTGAATGTTTCTATAAAACAAATTAGGAGCCAATAATTGTGTTGTATTTAAAATGATTGTGGGTTGAAGAGACACGTTTTTTTTTTTTTTTTTCATAAAAAGAAAGATCATATGATCTTAAATTATTCGATGGAATAATAGGCTGTATGTATTTTCAGAAAACAGAAAACAGCCGCATCATTTCAGTGTCAAACTCATTATTTAGGTATTCTTCAATGCAAATAAGGAAGAAGTGTTGGTGCAATCAGAAAAGGAATGTTTCAAATTTCTGTGATTTTTTTTCTATTATTCCACTTTTAAAGCTTAGTTTTATCATATTTTTATTTGAAGTGATCTGAATTAATAAAGTGACTGAGGACATAGGTCATTCTGAAAGATAAGTGACAGATGACAGAAACAGATTATGGAGACACCTCCATAATCTGAGGTGTTCTGGACATGTCCCACTGGATGGAGGCCCCGGGGAAGACCCAGGACAGTCAAAAATCAAGCGAGCAAACAGTGTTGTTAAACAGCTGCTAAAAAAAAGATTTAGTCTGGATTAGCTGACATTGAAGCTTGTTATGGTTGTGCTTTTTTTCATAGAAGCTGGCATGTAACATGCAGAATAACATTAATCTTCTGTTTGAGCAAGTGGTGAAAACACACTATTAATAAGAGGAACACAATTCAGAATTTTTTGATTGTAATCCTTGTAATCCTTGTAATGCACACACAAAATCTAGAAAAATGAAGCAAACCTATCCACAGTTTTCTATCACTTTGGGCAAAATAACTGTAAATTTTTATTTAAGTCAATTTATTGGTAAACACATATTTTACTACTATTCTACACAAACCAGTTCAGGAACCAGATTAACCTAACCTTAACATCTCCAAACATGGACTTTTCCACTTTCCACATGCCCAATAATGCATCACACGGAATTTGTCTTCTCTAATGATCAAAAACTTGGAGGAGAGAGCTGAAATATCCTAAGATACTACAATTGTTCCTAGGAGACCTCAAAAAGCTAAACTTCTTAGACCTCAAGGTGTAAGATGATCTAATATCAATTAGGTTCAACCCTGATTTGTAGTTAAGTCCCATTAAAATAGAAAAGTATCCTCTGAAAACACATTTTTGTCAACAGAGAGAACAATCAAACAAAAACAAAAAAACAGTTTTAGCTTGGAAAAATCTACATCAGCAACATACATGACAAGCATGTCCAAGATAAACTCATCCAAACAAAATCTAAATCTAAATTGATATTAGCACACTACCTTTTGCCAAGTACATTAAATAGACTTTACAGAGACAGAAAAAAAGACAAGTTTCACTCTTGTAGTAGCCACAGCACTGTAGTCTGTTCAGGTTTAAAGCTATGCACAAAGTGACACTAATGTCTTTGTTGTTCCAGGTGACCGTCAGTGGATCAGTTACCACAGTGGTGCTTGAATTTCTGACCCCATTGACGAAGTACCTGGTGAACGTCTACACTGTGTCTGGGGGGATTAACAGCGAGCCTCTGAAGGGCACAGAGACCACATGTGAGTTTCAATTTATTTATTTTTGATAACTGTTTCCATTTTTTGCCATTATATATTTGTTTTGTTCTTTCTGATGTCAGCCTCAGTGGCTCAAGACTTTAAAGTAACATTAGGAAGGCAGCATCAACCATCTGTGTTGCTCTGCTGTGGTGGGAAGCCTTGTGATTGGTTTCACGAGATTCACATCTCCACAACTTTGCTCATTTTCCTCCATCACATACATCATCTGAACATCTTCATCTGCCTTTATATTAAGCGAGTCATCACTGTTTATTCTCCATTTGAGGCAGACAGCCGTTTACAACGCCCCATGATGCAATGCTTTGTGTGGATGTTTGTCCAAAGTGGGCAAAGGAAGAATCGGAATGAACAGAAAACACCACAGTTAAAAGTGTATTTATTTAGGCTGTGGTCTTTGTATATCTCTTCCATAAACCAATAGGATTTAACAATGTGTTAAATGTGGGGCTTTAAGGGCTTTTATTTGCTCATTTGTCCTCAAAGGTTGACCTTTTTTGCCGTCAAATGTGTGGCCGAATTTTGCTTAATAGCTATTTGAGACTGAGATAAAAAGATAGAGTAGTTATTAAGTCGTGATTCACTTCACATACACCAACAAGCTGCCAGGTTTCCTAAATTAATAAATACAAAGTATACTGGCTTTAGAATACAGAAAAGACATTTATATTAATAAATAGAATACGATTTTAATTTTTTTCCGATTTTCTTTTCTTTTTACATTTTAAAGCTGCTTTAAATTTCTGAAAAAGCTGTTTACTTCAATAAAAAATAGCCTTGAAAAGGAGCAATAGTTTTACAAAGATCTATAAAAAAAATGTCATTTATGAGAAAATTTTGGCAAATTTATTTCTTGTGAGATCATTGAAGTATATAAAGATCTGTAGTTGCGATATAGATAATACAATCTACTTTGTAGATACGTTTACTGTTTTTTGACAAATCTTTGGCAGAAATGAGCAGACCTGCTGAGCAGTTGAGCTTTCAGAAAGCACTCAGATATTAGTTTATGGTAAAAAGTGACAGTTTTCTCTGCCTTTGCCCCTCAGTGCCGCTTCCATCTGTGAAATCCATGACCGTTTTTGATGAGACCATGAGCAGCATGAGGGTGACATGGGACAGTGTGGCTGGCGCCACAGGCTACATCTTGCGGTACAAGTCCATAAACAGCACTGAGCCTCAACTGGAGCAAGAGGTAAGTAAACCAGGGGTCCTTAACTCCCAGGACGTGGAGCGGTACCGGTCCATGAGACGATTGGTACCGGCCCACTGAGAGAAGAAAAAAAAATACACAGCCCACATTTTTTCTGTTTAATTAATAGTCTGATTCTGAAGGAAGTTTTTTTGGATTCTCTTCATCATATCTGACTGAGTGATGCATGTCAAGTCGCTCGGTCACATGTCAAAAATCCACCCGCTACTCTCTTGACCACTTAATAGAAATCCCCAAACTAGCAAGGTTAACAAAAAGCAAACGTATTTGGAAAGTTTTCTTTAGCAGAAAAGAGCCTTTGACTTTAAAATAAAAGAAAGCTGCGTCTGACAGACAAAAACCCTGAGTCCTTTCTTGATACACAGATTTATTGTGACAGCTGTTCCCAGATGGATTCACTTTCGTGATTATATTTAGAAAATACCAGTTTTAGTGACAGTTTTTATTGTTATTTATCTGTTGTACCTTAAAAGTCAGACAAAGTCAGCGTCTGATTTTTTTATCTTCCACTTTAACAGTTATGAGTTGAGGAAAAATCTACATCACATTTTAGTGGTTTTTACATGAAATCTAGAGTACAAATAAAGTTTAAAGCAGCTCCGGTTAATTTTCAGAGGATGAAGATGAACTCGCCCTGTGACAGGCTGGTGACCTGTCCACAGTGTACCCCGCCTTCACCCAACAGTAGCTGAGATAGACGTCGGCGTCCCTGTGACCCTGAAAAGGATATAGCAGTTTAAAGGAACGGGTGGATGGATGAAGATAAACTTTACCCTAAAAAGTTAAGGGAAACTAAAGCTAAAAAAACAACAACATAAAAATAAGACAACTTAAGCCTCGTACAGGCTGTCCACATTATGTTTTATTCTGTAGCTTGAAAAAGGTTTGAGACCACTGATTTAGACTGACAAACGAGCAGAAGACAGAAGGCAGAATGGTGTCAAAAGGTCACAGCTGCACGGCTGCAGAGAGACAATGAAAAGAAAGTTGCCATTCTGATTGAGTTTGTTCTAGAAAAATCTGGCATTATGAAGTATCAAGTATTCATAAAGATGGGATATTTATCCATTTTCTAAGAGCAATCACACACCCAAACAAGCCACTCTCACATCTAAACATGTGTGCTCCACAGTGCACTTTTATTTTGTGCTTTTGTTGCATGAGCTTACTGCTTCCAGATGAGGAATCCATTCCAGAGGATGAGCAGGAAGGAGACTTCAGCAGTCTGGCTCCTTCCAGCCTTACAAAAAAACAGTTCAACTCACAGCGTAATGGGAAGAATTAGCTCATAGCCTGAAGTCATCAGGATTATATGAACTGAACAGATGCTGCATGGATCTAGCCGAACACTTATGTGGTACTAACGCTGCATGTCTAATATTCTAAGGAAGGACATTTTTGAAGAGTCTATAGGTTTGAGCTCGAAAGATTTGCAGCAAAAGAGTCAAAACAATAAAAAATAACTTGTATAAAATGTATGTTTGCACAAATAAGCACAAAAAGATCCTACTTGGTGTATCTTAACATGCTAATACAGACCCATATAGATGATTACTAGACAAGTGCCTACATTAGATATCGGTTCTGGGGTTTTAACGTAAATTTAGTCGGATTGTTGGGACTTAATCAAATCAGAATCATCTAAACTTCATTACTGAGCTCAGTTTTGTTCCAGTGCATCTAGTTCAACACAGGAAAAAAAAAAAACTTCCTTCCTCTAGTCATCAGAAAAGTCTCACATTCAAACAGCCAAATAAAAGTCATGAACCTTTGACACAAACTTGGAAAATTGCTGTTGAGAATTGCTTTGTGTAGAAATGATTGGATTGCTCTTAGCCAGAGCTAAGAGATGCAATCTAGGAGGTGAACCGTCAACCTTCCAAACGTACATCTGTTACGCGTTAGTCCTGCACCATACTGTATGTGAAAAAAATGAAACGCTCATTTGGAATTGCAAGCAGCCAAACAAATATGTCCTCTGCTTTATTAAATGGTTCGATATAAACAAATTGATTCCCCTGCTTTCTCTGTTCCTTTTAAGGTTCGTGTTGCAGGAGCTGTGACCAACACGCAGCTGCTGCAGTTGATCCCCAACACTGCATACGCCATCAAAATCTTTGCCCTGCATGGCGAAGCTGTCAGTGACTCTCTGGATGGAACAGGAGTCACATGTATGTGATGCTATGCTGCTACTGTGTGGAGGAAAAAAAGAAATAAAGCATGCAGACTTCATTGTAAACCGGTTTAGGGAAAGAAAAAATGGTATATTAATGGTATAATGGTCTAAATACATATTAAAACATAAGCAAAGCACTTTTTATTCAGCAATAACCATGAGCCTCTTTGCTGTGCCCCTGTCCTTTATCCATTTCAACCATTTAGCTGAAACAAACAGCAAACAGAAGGACTTGTGCCAAATCCTTAGTGTCATTACAAGTTGACAGGTTAAAATAAAATGATTTTATTCAGATGTGAAGTTACATTCCGATCGCCCTCGGTAACGGGTGTGTTTAAGCAACTGCCTCCAATGAAGAGACTACGTCAACGCGGCCTAGACACTCGTTTCGGGCTTCTGCATTCAAAACATTTACCCACCATTCTCGGACTCTCCAAACAAAATGTGCGGCCATTGATCATGCGTTGCAGGTTAAACCAGGTCAAACTTTGACCAATTAGGGATTTGGAATCGGTAGTGATGATTTTGATTCAAGGAAGGGGCAACATTCTGAAAATTGATCATTGAGGAGAAATTCATAACTGCAATTTGTGTCTTGCTAGAATTATGTGACCTTTCATATCAGAACAGAGCAGTGAAAGAAAAAGATTTAAACTACTTTGACATTTCGCACCAAGCCTTTTCCAACTGTAGGTGGAGGACGTGCGTTAGTAAACAGTAGAAAAAAGAAGAAGAAGAGGAAGAAGTGGCTCCTCCCTGCTTGTCCATTGTGAACACCATGGGCCAAACACTTTAAGAACACGTTTAGCGCGTTCAAGAATGCGCATCCAGTGTGAACGTAGTATGAGAGTTTTAATGAAGTCATATTCTTATTTGTTAATGGTTTAGATTAGTAAACAGGACTCTTGAGTACTTTGTTACTCTTGATGTTGTGATTTTAAAGCAATTTTGACCAGCATGAAAAGGGTTAGGTGTAAGTTATAATTGATAATTTAGCAGAAAGACAGGTAAATTGAAGGCAACTGATTATTAAGTAACTGTCTTTTAGAAGTTACTTAATACAATCAGTACTTGAAACGTACGGATTTTGCATTACAAGTAGTGTACATTGACATTGATCATCCTTTTTACCAATAAAGCTTCCTTTCCTTCTGCCTTCTCAGTACCGATTCCTTCTGCTGGAGTGTTGAGAATCACAGATGTGACTCACAGCACCATGCGGCTCAACTGGGACGCTGCTCCTGGAGCTGTGCTCAAATATATCATATCCTACAAGCCAGATGAAGGAGACATGAAGGAGGTACAGCTGCTGTATTTTTGTAGTTGATGTTGTTGCTTTCAGTGCCGTTTCACCGGATTTCGGGGCATGACTTTAGCACACCAGCAGCTCTGTACCAGGATTCCACTTCTCTCCCAAATGGAAAACTGAAATGTACAAAAGTGGGCAAAAGTTTCCTAATTGGATTTGTTTAAGGCATAATCACTTCAATCAGTCAGATTCAGCTTTTTTCTTTCTTGTCCTAAGGTACATTTATTTACAAAAAAGCATAAAAAGCATCAAAAGTATTAATATACTTATTTTCCATTGGTGTACATTCACACCAGTAATAAATAAGAAGCAGTTTTGCATCAAATGTTTCTACATGTGTAAACTGGAATACAAAGTAGGAAGATTATTTTAAAAGAAGCTACTAGTAGATGGGCTTCCAGAAAAATAAAACTGATTGCAAACCTTTGCTGCAAATGTAACCATCAGAGTCCAGGGAAACTGTCATGGACAATCGTCTGAACCTGACAGAGAATTTTGGAGCAGAATTGAAAAATATGGATTCAAGTATCGAAAAAACTTTTCCAAAAAGGCTAATGTTTTCTGCGTGATATATTTTTAAACGTCTTAATGAATACCATTGGTTTATTTAAAAAAGTAAAAGTTGATTTTTTTTTTTGTTGGTGCCAGAAGAAGAAGACTGCATTCCAGCAGCTTCTCTTTGTCAGCTCCCCCTTTAGCATTAAATCAGTTTGCTGGAAGAGGAGCACTGACAGAGGCCCTCAGCCCACGCTGGCTGGACTTTTTCAGATTAACTGCTATTATATATTTTTTGGTTTTGTGTTTACTTAAATTTCAGTTTAAGGGAAAGCTTTTTGGTTTTAATTAGCAGAAATTTCTGATAAATTACATTTAACTACTTTTAAGGATTTTTCCAAAAAGGTGTTTTTGTTTATTTAAGAAGAGCTCACAGTAGATTTATGTCCTTTGAGTTTTTTTAACAGCTGCTGCCCGACCACTTTTCCCTTGGAATGGGAAACCTGACAAAAAAACAAAACAGTCATTATTGCTACAACATGAAAGTTTTCATGTGATTTATTTGTTTTTCCAGACATTTTCTGAAGGGTTGGTTTGTTTTATGTGTTTTAAGTCAGCTTTATATTTTTGTTTACTTAAAGGAAACTCAAAATTCTTTTCTAAACCACATTATGCTTTGTTGATGAATTTAAAAAAATCTGTAATAAACCAAAAAAACAAACTTGATTGGAATTTCTCCTCTTTCTTTGCATTTTTTTGGTTAAACGACACTAAAAACATTAAAAAAGACATTTTTTTTATTATTCTATTTAGGAGATTTTGACCCCATCCACCTCTTGCTTTTTCCCTTCACTTTTCACATGATAGTCCCACTAAATATAGGTCTGATTTGCAGGTGGAAGTAAATGGGGATATCACAACCTTGGATTTGTCCAGCCTCATTTCGCAGACCGAGTATGATGTTGCAGTTGTTCCTGTATATGACGCTGGGACTGGAGCCCCGATGCTTGGAAGTGCCATAACAGGTGGGCTCATGCTTTTTTTTAAATTAATTTTTTATCAAAGAACAAATTAAAAAAATTTTTTTCAGGTGTTATAATTTTTACTTTAATGGAGGGTTGTGATGCCTAGAATTCTCCAAATAGAGATAAATAGTATCCTGGATAACACATTTTAATAATTTTCAATTGGTAATATTTCATTATTTTATGTGGCTTTAGTCTTTAAGTCTTTAACATAATAAACGTAATCATCTTTGAGTTTAGTTTGACCAAATTGGCTCTCAATACTCATCTAGTATTTACATCTATTCCCTCACCTTTCACAATCTATTGTCTGAAGAATTTTTTTCTCATTATTCTTTTTTTTTTCTTATCTAGATGTTGTTCCAGCTCCAAAGAACCTGAAGTTTTCTGAGGTGACACAGACCTCGTTCAGAGCCACTTGGGAACACGGGGCCCCAGATGTGGCCCTATACCGCATCGGATGGACCAAGAAAGGGGAGAACAACTTTATGAATGTAGGTCAAATATATTGATCAGGATAGCTCAACATATATTGTTTAATTACTTCAATTTAGTCTTGAGATAACATAAGTGAGATTTTGACAAAATGCTTTTTGCTACGTTCATACTTTTTGTTACAAGTATCCCTGCATCTTTAATGGTGATGGTGTTGAGATAAACTGTAAATTTATTAAAGTCCCACTCTGATCATCCGATGATCTATTTTCCAAGCTTTCCCAGTGGCCTTTTAATTATGATTATGCCGTTTTTAGCCAAAAAAAAAAAAAAGAAAACAACCTGTGTTGTTTTCTAGGAAATAGTTTCTGCAGAGCAGCAGACGTTCATTAGGAATTTGCCTCTTAGTTGTGAGTGGGACTGTTTGCGTAGAGTAGCCCCACCCTCTTCCCATCATCCATCTGTAGACACGCTTTCCCACTAGCTTGCAGCCCCTCACAACCCCAAGCTGACATTTGCAGTACAATTCAAATGGTGAGCAACATCAGAGCTATCCAGCTGTACAGTTTTGAGTCAGATACCGGCTCAGACGAGGAAAATGAAGACGATCAAGTCGTCTGCAAGCAGATTTATCAGAATGGGGCGGAACAGGGAGCTTGTGGCTTGTCGTTTTATCTTGAACATCACACTTACTAGCTTTTTCCAATGGCATTTCTGCTCCTAATTCACCACGATTTGAATAAGGAAATACTCAGAGATGTAGATTCAGGGTTTATTCAGACAGCACACATTTGGTTTGCTTAAAAAGAACCAGAGCTTGTTTCCCTTGATAATGCTGAACATGTTTACTATCTGAATGCAACCAAGTGGACCCTGGTGCGGGACCAGGAACTGCTCTTGGACCTATCTTTCGAGGTGGTCTTGGTTTGATTCCAATCTGACTGAGATCTCATTTGCTTTGAGGTTTTCTCAGTCTCAATAGCTTCTGTGCTCGGAGCGGAACAACTTGACCATGCCTGTTTAAATCCCATAATGCCTGGCTACCGTAGCCAGGTATTATGGGGTTTAAACAGAGTATGACGGAAGCAGTCATGACGATGAGACACAGAAACTCATTATAATTTGGTTGGATTAATACATTGCAGAGAAATTGGAAAAAAACCACACAAGAACTATCATGAAAAACGTAGGACTTCCATAATTCTTTCTCTCTTGATTTAATTTTCTTTATATATATATATATGTCCTCCATAATGAGGAAAATGCCATGAGAACATGTTCAAAACACCAAACACACAATTTTCATTGGTATGAATCTTTAAAGAATATTCAGAAGAATTCCCTTAAAGATATTTTAGCTTTTAAGTAAAACCCTGTTTAGACATGTCTTTTTTTGTGAATTTGACATATTTGCAGTGAGTGAGCTCCTACAGAGCCACTAAACTGCTCTTTTCATATTGTTTTGGAATTAGACTCACCCATTTATTTCATTTTCATGAACCATCAGGAAATTCTGGCCAATGACATGCTCACCTTTGTTCCTGAAAACTTGGACCCCGACACCGAATACATGGTCACTGTCACAGCCATCTATCCAGATGAGTCAGAGAGCGAAGACTTGATCGGGACGGAGCGCACATGTAAGCTTGCCGCCGTGACCATGGTGGTCTCTTTGTGTTCCCCAAACAGCATCAAGTCATTATTCAGTTGCAGCTGTCATTTCACGGTGCAATAACTGTTCTTCTCTTGACGTTTCTTTCTAGTGTTGAAGGCTCCAGATGGTATGTCACATGAGAAGGACTGGCTCCTTTTCATTGTGTTAATCATGATTGTGTGTGGAATGGTAACACGGACCACATCATGTTGTTAGAATCACTCTCTCTGTCTTTATCGCATGAAAACGAGTGTATCACTGTGTTCACACCACCAGAAATATCAGGGATAGTTTAAGGAGATTCCTTCATCAGCCTCTAGTTGCCTTAAGACACTTCATCATTACCCATAAATCTCACTACATCATATAGAAGTTGCCACCTAAGATGGGGTGTGAACATTGAGCAGTGACTTTCCAGTGTGTTGTTTTGTGTTTTTGTTCATTTGTGTTTGACCTCTTCACAGCTGCGTTCATTTGTGTTGTCACATTCATCTCATTGTGTAACATCATTTTATTCCCACGAGTCATCATCATGTAAATGTTGTCGCATGTTGTTGCTTGGTGGTCCAGTTAGGGAGCTGGAAGTCAGTGAACCCACTCAACATAAGCAAGTTTTTTCTTTTCCATTTACCTTTTTTTTTAAACTATTATTAATTTTATTACGCTTGATCTACCTAAATAGTTATAAATCTGTCTGAACTGAGATCCTCTTCACTGACTTCTTTGCTCCTTCTATTTTTGAAGAGCCACTCTGATCAAAATGGTGTTTTGGGAGTTTTAAACATGTTCTTGTGGCATTTTTTAATAAGGACTGATGAGAAAGACATTTAAGATCAAACTTTGTTCTGCATTGTATTTCTTGATTCAAGTCATGAATCAGGAGCAGACGAAAAATGTATTTTGAAATAGATTGTAGTTGTGACATAGAAACTACAATGGGCAGGCCAAAAGTTCCCCGCCCTGCTTAAACAGAAACCTCTCAGCAACAGGTAGGGGAAGGGGGGTGGGGTTGCTTTGCGCCATAGGTCCCGCCTGCAATTTAGAAGCAAATTTTTAATGAACTCCTGCCGCTTTGCAGAAACATAGAGTCTTAGAAGAACAACACATCAAAAGATGATCAGAGTGGGTCTTTAACATCTTTAACTCTGCTGCTTCCAATCTAAAGGTCATCCTTGCAGCTCCATGACCCACTGGACTGTTTGAGCATCAGTGACATCATCATCATCATCATCATCATCCTTCCTCTCTTCATATTGTTTTTCTATGTCCTCTGTCTAACTGTTTAATGGTCATCTTACTAGTTGAATCTTTGTGCTTCCAGTGGCGGCAGGGCCTCCTCGAAACTTGAGGATTTTTAACGCCACCACTACCACACTGACAGTCAAGTGGGATCTAGCTCCAGGCCCTGTCAAGAACTACCAGGTCACATACAGGCCCATTGCTGGCGGCGAGCCTCAGACTGTGAGTTTCTATCTTTTAAAACAGTCTTGTGTTGTCTTCAGCATGAGATAAAAGTGTAATCCTGGTCAGAAAATACCTCGTTACACACCTTAAAGTCTGCACCACTATTTGGCAGAGTGTGGAGGCAACACAGGAATTTCTTGCTATTAAACTGAATTAAAGCATTCATTGTAAATCCTAGAGGGCTTTCCAAAAAATATTTTTTTATACAAATCAATATTTTATAAAAAAAAATTAAGCTTTGAGCATGTTTCTGAAAGGCCCTCTTTTTTTTTCACAATCCTGCTGCTCATTGGCTTCTGTTTGGCCCACACGGATCAAATTCCTTCTTCGTGATCACACAAATGCTAAGCACTGGAAAATACCTAGAGGCACCAGAACAATTTCTGGAAGATTTGGCAGTTTTCCCTTCATACACTTCTTGGTGAAACATGTCAGCAGTGTGACTTTGCCTGCTTGGATCGCACATCCTCTCTGCCTTAGCTGATGTTTTCACCAGACAATTTCAAGCATCTGGGATTTTGTCATTTGTCTGCAGGCGTGTTGTTAATATCTGACACGGATCAGATGTGGTGTTTAAGGTGTTTGACTTTTGGGCAGCATTTTCTCATTAGCAAATAATGCCCAGATTCAAGGCCTTTTATTTATTTTTTGTGTTTTTAATGATTACATAAAGGCATGAAATGAAACTTGAAACTTCACAATTGTAGTTTTGGAATTTGCTTTTCTGGAGTAAATACGTGCACGCATATATGGGAAGAATCTGAAATATAGACACATTATTTTAATAAGCTGTTGATCGACACATTTTTTTCTGTTCCAGTTAAACAAAAATAACATTTTAAAAAATGTCCTGTTTCAAAACATTGTAGTTAAATGTTAAAAAGCATAGTAATGTACAAAATCATCTTTCATGTTAACCTATATGAAAAATGACAATTGTGCATTTCTTAAAAATGAAAATAAAGAAATGAAAAACAAAAATGTTCTTAAAAAATATTCTTAAAGGTGATCCACTATTGCCCATTTTAATAAAGCAGGTTAACGTCCTATAAACATTTTTGTATGAAATAATTTTTGTGGCAGTCATTTTCATGTCAGTCATGTAAGAAGTCAACATCTGCTGACTCGTCTGTGTAAACAGCTGGATGTTGGAGCAAAGAAGACAACAGTGGTCCTGCAGAAGCTGCAGCCTGATACACCGTACTCCGTCACTGTGTCTGCTGTCTATCCCTCTGGAGTCAAAAAAGATATTTCTGGAGAAGGAAAAACTAGTAAGATGACACCTAAAAAAAAAATCCAAAATACAGTTTATACCATGCTGTAGTCAGGACAGCTTGTGAAGTTGACTATCTTTGCTTGCTGCAATGATAGGAATTTTGGTAATTTTCCAAAGAAACTCTGAGTTCTATACTGAGAGTCACAGCTGTAAATGATGTTGCAAGGATTCAACAAGTGGAAGGCAATAATAGAAGATTTATTCCTTCTCAATTCTGCTAACTATTTCCCTGTTTTGGCACTCCTCCAGAGCCTCTAGGTGGAGTGAGGAACCTGCAGGTGTTGAATCCAACCATAACCACTCTTAACGTGCGCTGGGAGCCCGCTGAAGGACGAGTAAAGGAGTACAAAGTTGTTTATGTTCCTGCTGCTGGAGGAGCCGAGAGCATGGTAGGACTGGTAGGACTCTCACCCACTTCCTGTCAGGTGGCATCTCAGGGAGTCACATCTAAAATGCAGAAGTCATCCATCTGCTTTATTCGAAGTTTCCATGTCATCTCAAGCTCTTTGTGAATTCTCTAACAGCTTTACGCATGTTTCCCACTCAACTTAATGTCAAAAAGAAACTAATTGGGGTGTTGTTAAATTCAGGAAACAGTGTCAGCAGGCACCACCACCACCATCCTGCGAGGGCTGCAGCCTGACACCCTCTACACTGTCTCGTTGGTGCCAGTTTACCCTGAAGGAGATGGAAAGGTTATGACTGAAAATGGAAAAACAAGTAAGAATTCCCCTGATAGAACTCACATTTCTGTATCTGTTTTCTTCAAGATTTAGCACCACATTTATTGTTCAGCTATCCGTTCATGATTTACTGCATCAGGAAAATCTAGGTTCTTACAGGAGGGATTGGGAGCTGGAAAACAAGTAAAAAATAGGCACCACCATTAGTAGCAAACAACTCTGAATTTTTAAGCCTCATAATTTCATTGGGCCTCTTCAATAAACAAAAGTAACCAAGAAAAGCAAAACCCATGATAGAAATAGAAGAAACATGTAAAAGCAGAGGATCTAAAGTCTTTGTCAGAGGGGGACCTCTGTGTGTTGGGCGTCTTTCTGTCTTAGAATTTTTTGCTTGTTGCTTTTTCCATAATTTTATAGCACCTTAAATGTCTGCCTGTGTAGGGCCTCTGGGAGGAGTTAAGAATTTAAGGGTGACAGACCCCACTATGACATCCCTGAACGTCAACTGGGAACCGGCTGATGGAGCTGTCCGCTTCTACAAGGTTTTCTATGTGCCCACTGCTGGCGGGACAGAGCAGATGGTATGATGATGAAGACATTTTCTGTATTGCCTGCATGATATTAAAGTCCCATTCCGATCATCTTTTGATCTATTTTCAAACCATTTCCAGTGGTCTTTTAATTATGACTATGCTGCTTTTATCAAAAAAGAAAAAAAATTCTGGGACATAGTTTCTGCAGAGCAGCAGGAGTTCATTGGAATTTCATTTTTGAGTTGTAGGTGGACTGTTGACATGGAGAAATGCAATTTCCTGCTTAATTTTTTCGTCAGCCTAATAGCATTTCTGCCTAACTCATTTTTTTTTGCCAAATTGAGATATTTGCCTAATTCTACTGTGAGTGGTGAAAACAAGGTGTTTTTTCTTCTTTTCCAAAAACCTGAAAAAATGAGTTAGGCAGATATGCTATTAGGCTCATTAGAAAAAATGCCTCAATAACTTGTTAAAAACGCCCAAAATGCAGAGGGTGTTTTTAGTAAAGGCAAGTGAGTTTACATTGAAGATCTCCCTCTTCTTGTTGTTGAAAAGGAACAAGTTCCTGCAGGCATCACCTCCATCGTTCTCAGGAACCTGATGTCAGACACCCAATACACAGTGTCTGTGGTGCCTTTGTATCCTGCCCGTGAAGGAAAACGCCAGTCTGAGAATGGAAAGACCTGTGAGCTGCACTCGCTCTTTCATTTTTACGTTTTAATCTGAAACTAAATTTGACAATTTATGATTTTACTGTTTATTATTCCCTGCAGTGCCTTTGAGTGGCGTGAGTGGCATGACAGTGACCAAGCCGACCATCACCACTCTCACAGTGAACTGGAATCCTGCTGGTGGAAACGTTCAGGGCTACAAAATTATCTACGTTCCTGCAGATGGAGGACTAGAGATTGTGGTGAGAGCATCCCCTTCCAATGCAGCAGCTATAATGGGATTTCAGGCCAAAGTCAGTAATTGCATGGATTTGAAACTACCTTCGTACAAATGCCACTTAAACGTAAAACGGGGATTTTGAGGAAAATTAAAGCTGCATTGAGTTACAAGTTTGTGATCTTGCAGCTGACTAAGCTGACTAAAGACATTCATACTTAAAAACTTGATTTTTTTTTTTTCTGAACCAGCCTCGAGGTTATCACAAAACAGATCAGAGTGTGACCCTTTGATATGATCCACTCTTTCCTCCTATTTGCATTCAACTCTGCATCCCAGCTCTGTCTGTAGATTCTAGGATCACATTTGAACACTACCCTGCTGAGTCCTGGGTCCTGTGTTTAGCACCATCTGCTTATGTTTGGATCAGCAAGGAATGCACGACAGGGGAATCAAACCAGCTTTAAACACGGTTCAGAAATCAAAAGCATGCTTGGAAGGATATTCAAAGAGGTTTCACAACTTTAGCTGAATTAGACATTCTGGTTTATTATATCAAATTGGACGTTAAACTTCTGTTATCTAAGTTCAGTAAAGCTGTTAGCAAGTTAAAGACCTTAAACTACAGTTACCTTAAATGTATGAAATACTTTAGCTTTTTGTTCATTTTGATGTTTTTTTGTCCTCCTGATTATGAAAACAAAATGAATTGACTAATATGTGTTGAATAAGTTATGCTATGGTCAAATATACAAGTCCCATCACACAATGGGAGCCATCTCGATGTTTTTATAGAAGTCGGCGTGGCCATGAATGCAGACGGCGGCAGTCAGTCAGGCGGGAATGGCGCCTTTACGAAATCAGATAAAAGCTGGGTGGCCACAGGAGGCAGCCAGATCGTTGGCCGGCTAAAGCTCTGATTGGACAATGTCTGAATGTCTCCGGAGGACAACCATTCCCAGTGGTCTTTTATTATGATTGGGCCGTTTTTAGGTCAAATTTAAAAACTTGTGCCGTGTTCTAGGACATAGATTCTGCAGAGTAGCAGAACTGATAGTTCTTTAAAACTTCGCCTCCGAGTTGTGGGCGGGACTGTTAGTGCAGAGCAACCCCGACCCCCCTTCCCCTTTCCGTTGCTGCAGGCTCGAAACAGGGAACTTGTGGGAGTTTGTTTAAGGAATCAAAGAAAGAACTATGTTTCTGTTTGAACATTTCCACGGACAATGACATAACCAAAAAGATTTTGATGCCATTACTTGTGTAAAACAGACATCCCAACCTAACAAGTATAGATAAAATATCTAAAACTCCCAGGCTTTGATAAATTATTTAAGTTTTTTGTTCAGCTGCACAGACTAAAAAGTAGTCCACTGATTAAGCACCAGGCAAACATTCAGATTTTAAATAAAGGTTATAAATAGCAGCACCTGTATAATATTTTGCCTTATGTCTGTCAAAAAAGTATGTATTTCATAAGTGGCTTAAACATTCATTTGAATAGAAAGTATTGTACACTTTCTTTTCAAAACAAGTATCTTCTTTTGGATTTGGATTTGATTGTTTTGAATAAGACAGCAATTTCTGACCCCACTGCATCTTATAGAAACGTTGAATAAAACAAATGTGAACACCACAAAATGCTGTATTGCCATTATGAAAGCTACTGATGATATGATAATGATACTGTATGGTATATTATAAACTTGTGAGTAGGTCAATCTTGTTTTGGTTGTATTTGATCTAATTATGTACTTCTGCAAATGACCTTATAGTTTTTTTTTTCTGGCTAAATAAAATAACCTCCTATCAGAGATGTTCACTGGTAGTTTGAGTATTTTCAAACTATGACCTCCAAAATCTAGAGGACAGACTCCTGTAATGACATGATCTAGATGACTGGGAATCTTTACAGACATTCCTCGGATTTTGTCAACAAACCTACATTTTTTCAGGGCATTCCATAACAACTTCCAGCTTTTAGCTTTTAGGATGACTGTTTAAACTCATTGTCTTTTACAGGAACAAGTGTCTGAGAGCACAACCACAACTGTCCTTGAGAAACTCCTTCCTGACACTCGCTACCGCATCACTGTGGTCCCTATGTATGCAGAGGGAGATGGACCAAGCTTGTCTGACACTGGCAAGACAAGTGAGTATCTAGAAGATGAAGCTTTCGTAAAAAGCATCAACAGTTGCTGAATAAGCTAAAGTCCAGATGGGATAACAGATCTCTCATTTGTGTGTATGTGTCTGTTTAGAGCCGCTTGGCTCCGTGAGGAATCTAAAGGTTACAGATCCCACCACCAGCACTTTAAACGTCCGCTGGGACCCCCCCGAGGGAAATGTGCGGGAGTACGTAGTGGTATGGGTTCCAACTGCTGGAGGAGAAAGCGACATGGTAAGATTTCATTCTGGCATATTTACCAAAGTTTCCATATGTGTTAGTTTTTCAAAACAAGATGTTCTTTATTGAAAATCTAATAGGCAGGAATAAATTGCACTTTTTGATTTTCACCCAAAACTAATATTTTATAATTGCAGTAACTGTCCGATCATATTCTTTATCACCTTTGAACCAAATCCAGATAAAACAAAAGCTGTTGTATTTTTTCTTGATTCATGCAGAAACAGCTGTTGCATTTCTCTTTCTTGTGCAGTCTGCACAAGTAGAATTTGTGTTTGTATTTTATGAAACTCGTGCAAATGTGTTTCCTTAAGAGCACAGTGGTACATTTGTATATACAAGTTGGACATGTCTTAAAAGCTCACTTAAGAAATCCTCTTCTCTGAAAAAACACATATTACTGTATGCTATATTTCATAAAACCAGAACAGATAACAGGAACAAAAATTGTTTTCTGTGCTTATTTAACTGCAGAAATAGAAATAGAAATCTCAAATTGTAAAAGCAAAAAAGTACAGGGGATCCAAAAAGCTTCCCTGTGGTACTCCAAATTTAATGTATAAAATCTAACTATCCTTTCTCATATTACAATCCTAATATTTGAACATAAAAAAATACATATTCATATATAAATATTCGTAAACCTTTAGTTAGAAGCAAAGTGTTTTGTAAATGATTATTAGTCTGAGAAATAGGCTAAAATATTCAGAATTAGCATAGAAAAGATAGAAATACATAACACTTTCATTATGGTTTCAGAAAATATAAAATACATTTTAAACCTTAAGGGAAAGTTAGGATCATCTCTATTTTATTATTAATTTCATGCTGCTTGCGCTATTTACCATTTTGAATATTTTAAATAGAAGAGTTTTTGCTTGCATATCATGACAAAAATCCCTATGAAAATACAAATGTGAATTTTATAGTGTAAGCAGATACAACGTTAGCAAATGTTAATTTTGGCTACAATTCATAGTCATTTTAGCACAAACGAAAAGCATCTGGCTATACGTGAAACAAATATGGGGATGACAAATCATCTGTTTGTTTTTAAAAGTTTTAGTGTTCAGTTAGAAAATATAAAAATTGTAATAAAAATTATTGTTTTTAGGAGGACAGTTTGAACAGTTTTTGATGGAACAAACCAACGTTAATGTAACATTGCATTAAATTAAAAAACATAGATGGATGGATGGATGGATGGATGGATGGATGGATGGATGGATGGATGGATGGAGAGAGAGAGAGAGAGATAAACTTTATTAATCTCCCAAAGGAGAAATTCCAGTTCACAAAATAAAATATCATTCCAAATCAGGCAGGTTTATTAAACAGCCGTATACCTGAAACTGTAAAATCAAGTGTAACATAAAATGGGCAGTTAACAAAAGTTATTTTAACTGCCATTTCGAAACAGAAGCATTCAAAAGACTACATTACAGCAAAAAAATCAGGGTTCAAAGTGGCCTCATCCATCCTGAGCAGTTACTGTTCCTGTACTGCACTGCAGAAAATCATTTACTAAATAAAGCTTGTTATGTTTTGACTTTTTTTTCCTACAATTAGGATCAGGTTCCTGGAACGATAACCAACACTGTTCTGAAGAACTTGGAGCCAGACACGGAGTACAGTGTGTCTGTGGTGCCTGTCTACCCTGAGATGGAGGGCAAGTCCCTGTCTGAGAACGGACGGACAAGTAAGTGTGGCACAAACACATTTGAAATCATTTTTCAGAATTAATTTCAAATTATTGACACACAATTCACAAAACATTGTCTGGAACATATAATGGGTTAAACTAAATTTAAAGTTAAAAGAATGGTGAAACAAAAAGGGTTTGATTGATGCTTATCTTACATCTTCAAACATTCAAGTCTAGTTACATAAGACACTTTCTGGTTTCAATTTCTGTTTTGTTTTTTGTTTTTTCTCATGGCAGTTTCACTTGAAATACTTTAATCCTTTGAGCTGTAATTCATTCCTGATTCTCCTTCTTAGATCCATTGGGTGGAGTTAAAAACTTGAAAGTGATTGATCCCACCATTAGCACACTGACAGTTCGCTGGGATCCAGCTGTGGGAAATGTCCGAAGCTACAAGGTCTTCTATGCTGCTCAACCAGGAGGAGAAGAGCAAATGGTAGAAAGAGTTCTCTGCGGTTAACTCAATCTGTTTTGACAGAAATGTAAACAGCCAAAACCCACACACAATTAAGTTCTAACAGAGGTCGTGACTTTCTGTTGAACAGCAAGAGGTGTCCGGTGGCACCACCACCACCATCCTGAAGAACCTGGACGCCAACACAGTCTACAATGTCGCCGTGGTTCCCGTCTACCCAGATGTGGAAGGCATCCGGCAAGCTGAAAAGGGGAAGACAAGTAAGGAAAAATTGAGGATTTAGACAACGTTTGTAGCAGTTTGGTTTTTACACTGAAGGCTTTGCAATGATACAAGATTTAGTGATCCCATATATGAGGAGGAACCATGAAGCCTGTAAAATTGAGGAAATATAACCTCAAAATATCCAAAACACCAATCAATAAATGATGATCCTGGTGATGGATCCTTTGTATCTTTTTTTATGAAAGTAATTATAAAGATGAAACAGCTTCACTGCAGCAATCCCTGGGATAAATATCAAATCAGCTTTTGATACACAAATATGTGTTACTTGTGCCAAAATGTATACAAACAATGCAGCATCTCCTTATGTTTATTCAGCTATTAAGAGTTGGTCCCACAGTTAGACCGCTAAGAAAATGTGTTTTCCAAAAAGCATCTGTTTCACTGCAAACCCTGCAGCCATAAAACATCAGCTTTCCCTCTCATGCCATTGTTTGCAGGATTTATGGATTTGATCGAATTTTTATTTTATTGGACTTGTATTTCCATTGCAGCTCATCCCACTGCACCTAGCACTAGTCACAGTTAAATGACAATAATAAAACAAAAGAGATTGGTATCTACTTCAGCATGTGCAATAATGCATACAGTTTTCATACTTGTTTTTGGCCTGTCCAAGTAATTAGACAATAAAATAATGTCACCAAAACATGTTTATTTGCATGTCGTCACAGTTTCAATTGCATATCTGCAATCTATGCTGTGTCTCTTGCAAATTAATCTGCCTCTTTGGATCCTTCCCATGACACATGCTAAATGGTACACGGCCAGCAATAACGAACTAAGTCACACTTAAAATAGTCTTTGCTGTGTGATGCACTGTGACTTTCCCCAGAAGGCTTTACGTCTTACCTGACACCTGAAATAAAATGTATACTCCAACTTGTACTACATTAAAAGTTGTTTGCATTTAGACCAAATATTAACCTGATTTAACTTGTGTACAAATAGTTAAAGGACAAGCAAAGGAATTGTAGAGCATATCATTGAAAAAATATTATTCACTATACAAAAGGTAAAATTGTAATAGAAAGATGACTTTGAGTTTTAATATGAACAACAACTAAACCCTAAAATGTTCTCACTGCCTTCAGAGCCATTGAGTGGAGTGAAGAACCTCAGGGTTTTTGATCCAACCATCAGCTCTCTGAAAGTAAGCTGGGAGCCGGCTGAGGGGGATGTCATGCGGTACCAGGTCATCTATGTACCCGCTGCTGGAGGAACTGAGGCCACGGTTTGTTTCTTTGATTTCAAGTAACGTTCTGGGAATTATAGACATAAAACAGCAAGTAAAATGTAAAACAGAGATTGTTTTTTATTTATTTGTTGATTCTATTTACAGACTCAAGTTTCTGGGATGACGACTAACACTGTGCTTGGGGAACTGCGCCCGGATACAGAGTACAAAGTTACAGTGATGCCCATTTACATCGATGCAGAAGGGAAACGCATGTCAGAGAATGGAAAAACAAGTGGGTTTGCACTGTAGAGTAGACTTTAGACTTCACATTTCTGTGTCACACGTTTGTACATTAAAATAAATTTTGTCATGGAAATTTCAATTTGTGAAGAATTTATCACGTTAGCCTTCAACCTCTCACCAATTTAATACAACTGACCTAATCCAGGCTGTATCTCTTGTGGAAACAACCTGATATTTATGTGGTGTTTACAGAGGCTTTGGGTGGAGTGAAGAACCTCAAGGTGTCAGATCCAACCACCAGCTCCCTCAAGGTGCGCTGGGAGCCGGCAGACGGCAACGTTCGGCAGTATCGTATCTTTTACGTCCCCGCATCTGGAGGAGCCGAGGACATGGTGAGGCTTTACGCAGCAGACATCTTACAGATACTCTGAGTAGCGGCAGTAGGTTATTTCTGTCATTTGAGCTTCCTTTTCTTCTTGTTTTTGTTTCTGTTTATCCTGAGGAAATGTGTCTGGAACCCACCCTTTAAAAATCTGTGATTAGTTTGCTTGGATTCCGTGGAAGCATTTCTGTTGCATAATTAAATAGTAGAGTCAATACCAAAAATGCTTTTTCATTTTCAAAATAAAGCTGCATTTGTTGACTCAAAAAAAAAAAAGAAAAATTAATCAGTCAAATGGCTTTTTCTTTTTCTTCTTCAACACTGCCTATTCAGTCTCTTAATCAAAATGATAAAGGAAATGGAATTTGACATTTTATTTTCAAATAGCTCTCTTGTAAATGTGTAGCAACATTCAATTAGAAATGTCTAATTTGACAATTATAATGATTAACAGAAATGCTTTTTCATTTTCACAATGTAACTGCATCCATTGACTTAGAAATTAAATAAAAAATCAATCCTCCAAAATGCTTTTTCCTTTTCTATTTAAAGATGCTACACTTTTTGCAAGGGGATGTGAAAATGAAAATGCAATCCCCTCTTTGCATTTTGGCTTTAATTATGTCGCAGAATGAGCTGTTTTTAAGCAGAAAATAAAAAAGGAAAAGCATGACTTTAGATTCAAATTTTGAGTCAACAAATGCAGCTTTTTTTTGAAAATGAAAAAGCATTTCTGGTATTGACTTTTATTTTTTTAATTATGCAACAGAAATGCTTCCATAGGATTCACTTATTTTATTACCATACCAACACTTGCATTGTAGTGATGTAAAGTCACTAAGATACATGTTGCTCATTTGCCAGTACAGGCTTTTTAAAATCACTGTCCTGGATGTGCGTTTGTGTTGATAGGAGCAGGTGTCTGGTGGCACCACTGAAACTGTCCTCAGGAACCTGCTGTCTGACACTCCATACACTGTGACGGTGGTTCCAGTTTACCCCGAGGGAGATGGTCTGCGTCAATCGGACAAAGGAAAGACCCGTAAGTCTTCAGTATTGGTTCTACAGATGTAATGATCTAGCAGAAATGACCACAGCTTGCTTTAAAAAAATAAAAAAAACTCTGAATGTTTAATTGAAATATTTTTACATGTCCGTCATCTGTTGGTGATGATATTTCTGCAAACTATCGGATGTGTTGAACCTCTTATCGGAGTGATGATCATTGTTTCTCACCAGAGATCTATACAGCAAAAATACATGATGAGACTTTACTCTAAAAACAACCAAAGCTATAGCTGTTAAAAAAGAATCCAAATTTCTCAACCAAATTATGTATTCCATATCCAAAACATATTAAGCTTTATGTATAAAACAATTTTTATACAGATATATTACACAGTGCTTTATATAGTAAAAAAAACCTTTGTCCATGTAAAAATCAAAATCAAAGACCATCAGACACTAAAACACAAAACCCCTGACCTCCGCGCTCATACAACATAATGAAGCATAAGCATTTATAATTAAGATGCAAAATATTCCAATATTTCACAACATATCCAATATAGGAGCACAAAAAACCTATAAAGATTTAAGTACGGTAAGCAAGAAGACTTTTTATTGTATTTTTTATTATTGTAATCCATTTTTCTCCTGTTAGTCTTGTTGGTGCGTTTAAAGCAGCAAACATGATGACATCGATTCCAATGTAAGCCTTGGCGGGATGACAAAATGTTACTTTTATTTACTGTTTATGGAAGTGACTTATGTTTTTCCTTTGGAACTCTTCAAACTTTCCCATCAGAAAACATAATTGCTTAAAAGGTTTGAAACCAGCACTTTGATGCAGTAGCCTCTGGTACCCATCAATACCTTAAATAAATGACAGGTTCAGCCTGTGGAATATGAGACACAGATAAGAGCAAACACTGCAGCTAACTTTGTGGTAATCCCTTCTCAGAAATGGCTCTGAGGAATTTATGCATTAATCACCACAGTTTACAGCCTACGCCACACACCTCAGCTGACAGTTCCAGAAACTTTGTCAAGCACAATGCTCCTGCTCTTTGTACACCTGGTTCTCCTCTTCCTTCTGTTCACTCTGTAATTCCCTCATGCTTAAATAGAGTCATGTCATTCTTAACTTCCAATGTTCTCTAAACTTCACAAATAGCTCTCCAAGTCAATAGCATGAAATTAACGAGATGCACCCAAAAGACAGCCTTCAAAAAATGTGATTTAATCCACTATTACCGATAGAAAACAAAAGGTTTGTTTGGTCTCCAAAATTCCCAAATAACAGTAAAAGCAACAGAACCGGCCCCATGCAATTACATAAAAGGATACAAGTTTTACAGCAAGCAGTCAAGACTTTCTGTTATTTAGGTCTCATCCAAAGTTAGACAAATATTCCACATCTACACCTTCAGCTTATCTTTGGTCTTTTTTACATCACTCACAGCTTTGCATGGAAAACATTTGTCTCAACTCAATTAAACAACAAAATCCCAGAAATCTTTCGTCAGGAGGAAGAAAATAAGAACGAAACAATGTGATGACCTCCGAACAAACTTTAGTCTCAGTTTATGCCGCTTAAAAACTCCTAAAAAAGTGTGGGACAGTTATTGAGTCACTTGTCGATTATTTGGATTTAACTGCTCATTAGTGTTTTTTTTTTCCCACTCCACACAGGCAGCATCTCATTTACAACCATGAGAAATGCTTCCAAAGGTTATGACGACAAGTGGAAAACTGTGCTTCCCCTCTATAACGTGTAGAGTGTTTAAAGGCTGGTGCTATGGCAACAGCAAAAACGAATAAAGAAAGAAAAAGCACGGCATGCTCCTCATTGCAGTGGACTCCACAACACAATTCAACACATCATGATGAAAAAAGCTAAAAGAAAGGGAAAATTCTTGTCAATATAATACAAAAGAACACTTTTAAACTAATTATAATCTTAGGAAATTTGTAGTTTTATGATGGACAATTAAAATAGTCGTAAATGTGTGTGTGAGAGTCGAGGTTTCACTCTAAAGGTTTATTTCAGTAGAGGAGAAGAAGACTTCTTTTACCTAATATATTTTAGTTTGCTTTTATTGAGCAAAGCTGCAGATACCAGGGGAATTGCACATCTGGTTTGCTTTAAAACAGAAGTAAAAAGCTTTTGCATAAACCCAAAGCTATGCTAATTCTGCCTACATAAACACTGAGGAACAACTCGCATGCAGAAAACTTTTGCAGCACAAAGCATTTATGTTAAACCAGTTGTTCCATTTAGTTAATATGTGTCTTTCTTAACTGTAGTTACATATTTGGTCATGTTTTTTTTTTTTAATTTTAAAGGAATTTTCTCTTTTTTGTATGAGCATCTGTTTAAAATCATACAATTTGATCCATCAGTCTCATCCTTGTTTTGACTTGTGCTCCTATTTTCTTCACCGTTTTCCTGGAAGTGATTTTTTTTTCAGGTATGCAATCACTCTTGTTTGTAAATCCATCAGCTTTAGCAGCTGTTTCGGGCACCAAAGTGTTTCATACCTTTTGATGCTTCTTATCTCTGTAAAATATGGCCGCTCCTTCCACACCTCACTCTCCGTTAACCTGTTTGGCCTTTTGCAGTGCCCCGTACACCACCCAGGAACATCCAGGTGCACAACCCCACACCCAACAGCCTGAACGTCCGCTGGGAGCACGCCTCAGGTCAGGTTCAGCAGTACAAGGTGACCTATGCCCCCTTGAGTGGAGTCAGGCCAGCAGAGTCGGTGAGTAGGTCCCCCACAGGCTGTTAAAGCATGAAGTGTCATTAACTGCAAAATTAGCCTGGAGAGCAGGAGGGCATTTCCCCCCCGAGATTCCTGACTTAGCATTAAAGGATTCAAGCCAAGGATTTCAATACAAAATACCAGGATTCTCCTGCTATTTTTTATTATTTTAATCTGAAGTAAACATTCTGGGAATTATATAAAAAGTGCATGAAGTTTTAAAACGTAGTTGTTACACAGACTTTGGTTATCATAGATCTGTTTGTTGTTTGGGCCAAAACCTTTTTAAACTACTTTCTATTTATTATAGAAGTTCAAATTAACTACGAATATATCCTCTTATTGTTATGTACAGAGTACGCCCGCTCCCACTTCCCATCACCCATCTGTTTACACTCTCTCCTGCTGTCTCACACCCCTTCACACCCCCAGTGAAAAAAAATATATTGAAGCTATCCAGCCGTAGTTGAATTCACCAACACAATTTCAATCTTAATTGTCTTTTTATATGTCTGTTATCAGAGAAATGCTTCAAGAACATGTCAAAATAAGATTTTTATTTAAATGAGTCTTTAAAAAGTGCTAAACCAAATGTCTTTGTTTTCTTTTCTTTTTTTTTTTTGGTAATCTTGATTCAATAACGACCAAAGACAACATGGATCCTGTAGCATGAAGACATTAAAAAGAGAAGACCAGAGTCAGAGACTCTCTTATGCCACAATTTAATTAAAAACTAAACGTGAGACTTTTTCAACAAGTGACCCCCAATGCTGGGTTGTCCTGTAATTACTGGACATTTAGTTTTTAGCTGAAGCTTTACTGTTGGTTGAAGTCCAGCTTATTTTTGTATCCTCGTTTATAGCAAGTTGTCCTCTTATGTGGTGTTTATAAAGTATGATTACTGTTTGTAAATCTAACGAAATAGAAAAAAAGAGCACTCTTTCTACTCAATTTAAACATTTCTCTTAATGCCATTCATTACTGATCCAAAATCTGTCCAAAAAAACCCCCCAAAAAACGAAGGACTTCACTCCTTCCCCTGGCTTGCACGAAAGATAAATACTAATTCTGCAGTAATGCAGATGAAACTTGACTGTACTGTAAAACAGAATGCCTTAAAAAAACCTTTAATAGTCTAAATTAAAAAACATATTAAGTTAACTTTTGTAAAAAAAAAAAAAAAAAAAAAAAAAAAAAAGCTCCTGTTTTTTAGACTTTTCTAAAAACAGTCAAATCTGACTTTGAGACATATTTATGAAGCTATTTTCTTTGTTGGACACGAACTAAATGACAGCCAATAACAGAATGTTCACATCCAACAAAGTCAGTAAACTCAGAGTCAGTCCATTTCAAGAAAACAGCAGGTGGCTCCTTTTGGTCTCAAACAACCCTGCTTGTACTGATGTTGCACAGATGGCTGCACAGCAGTGATTATCATAATGAGCTGAAATATGGAAATAATAACTTGTCAGATTTTTGCATGTCTCTATTATCCATGACAGTATGCACCAGTGCAAATTTCTGGATCTGGGTTGGGGAACGTTGTGTTCTCCTCATCCCCACCACAAATTCTGAGTTGAGTTTGGAAGCGCTGCGTGCTGGACACGTCTGTGACTGATTTCAAAATAAAAGTGGCAGTATCTCAACTTAGTGAAGCAACACTAATATAATGATGCTGTTCCAATTAAAAGAATCTGCTCTGATCATTTTTTACTCTAACGGGATTGCATGTTTTAACTGAAAGGAGTCTAGAACAATATTCTGTCTGTATTTTCATGACATGATTCAGAGTCAGAATTGAGTCAGAGACAGGAGAAAAACAACAATTAAATGCTCAAAAGTGATAACATTCTTAAAGTTTTGGTTTAACTTTGGCTTTAACAGTACTTAAATTGCTTTTTAATTCATGCATCCAGAAATGGGACAATTTTAGAGCCCCGAATATTGACGGAAAAGAAATATAATCTCATTAAGTTTTAGAACTGTTCATCCAAACCCAAAATGAGCAATCACCTCATCTTTGTTAAAGTCCAGATTAAGGTACTTTTGTGTTTTTGGCTCAAAATAATCTCTCTTAATGCAATTTTAAAGTATTTTTGAGTGTTCAGTAAATCCAAGTGAGAAACTAAACTGATGAAAACAAGATTTCTTTTTGCAAGAACATCATGTGAAACACGAATGCAGGATTCAGAACAACTGGACTGTTTGGCTCCATCAGTGGCTCAACCAACAAGGAGTGTGTAAGCCCCCGAGAGCAGAACTCTATTCAGGAAATGACTCAATGATTAATGTTCAGACAAGTAAAGGTCATGATGTATAACAAAGACAGTGGCCGATCTGTGGGCTTTACAGTTTAGTTTTCTGGTGGGATTAAACCCCAAGCTGGTGGGTGTATATAAGCCTTCAGTTGTGGCTTCTCAGCTCCTACATCATCTGTTATGATCTGACATGCCAAAACTCCAACATTTCCTGATTTATTTATTTTTCCCCCTTTTTTTAAACAAAGACATGCCTGCTTTAAAGCAAACTATGTTTTCTGATGCAACACTTGAATAACCAGCCAAAATCCTGGTACAATTCCACTGCTATTACTTACTTCACACTCAGCTTTCCAAGTCGTACATTAAACTGATACGTGATAATCTGATTTGAATGTTGTCACTAAAAAGAAAGTCAGTTTGCATTTGAACAAAATGTAATGATTAAGTTCTGACTTCTGGGTGTCATAGATTCAAGTTCCTGGAAGCATCAACACAGCTTTCTTGGACAACCTGATCCCGGATACTCCCTACTCAGTCACCGTCTCCGCCATGTATGCCGATGGAGAAGGGTCCAAAGTGAAGGGCAACGGAAAAACTCGTAAGCCAGAGTCGCCGGGCAGTCACTAGCACACTTCTAACTGTTTAAAAGTGTGTTAGTCTGGGGAACAACAAAAAGTAAAGTTCTGCATTTTGAGACAGGAGCTTTTTCTGTTGTTGACAGTGCCTCGAGCCGGCCCGAGGAACATGCGTGTTCTGGACGCGACCACCAGCACCCTGACCATTGGCTGGGACCACGCTGAGGGACCTGTGAGACAATACAAAATCTCCTACGCTCCGATGACCGGAGATCCCATCACTGAGTTTGTGAGTGCAGCTTTTGAAAATGTTCAAGTCATTCGTTGTTGAAAAAAAGGCAACAACACTCGGTTGTAAAAGGGAGCAATGGTAAATTTTTTGCTTTTTCTTTTATTTAAATATTTGCAGTTCTGACTTTTATTTTAAAACATTAAACAAACATTAAAAAGACACAAAACGTGCTCCACCTTTTTAGACTTTTTTTTTTTTTTTTTTACAGTTTTGTAGAGCTTATTTAGTTGGGAAGAAACTTTTCAAAGTAATTGCTCGGCTTACATGATGTCATGAAGTCTCAGTTCTGGGATTCCCTTGCCTCATTCAGGTCGTGCAACACAAACTAATGAGAGTAATTACACACTCAGTTAAACAAACTGTTTAAATAAGGGAATAATGATGTAGTTAATATCTTATTGGTTGATGACGATGAAAGATGGACACAACAGAGCTCCACTCTGCTTATTTGTTAAGCGTATGTTTGCTTTGAATTGTCAAACAACAGTGGATGTAATGATTCCTCCACTCATATGTAGACTTACAGGTGGCTAATCACTTTGTATAAAAAAAATCATGTGGCTCCGATACACAATTTCTTTTTTTTTCTGTTATTTCCCCTTAAATGTGGGAAATCTTTTAAACTTAGCAATTCAGACACTTCAAAAACAGCTTCTCTAAATCGTTTATTATTTTCACACTAAGGTTCATGTTTTTAAAGTTGTAAGGTCATTTTTCACCCCAGGCGTCAGGTTTCTGAAACCTCATTTTGCACAGAGTACTGCGTCGTTGCACTTTGGCATGGAGGCAAACAGTCTGTGTGCTAAATATCAGTGTATGGCGGCTCATGATGCACCGACTTCAGTCTCAGTCCATCACTTGTGAGGCTGACATGTCAGGACTAGATTTTCAATCAACTCAGACTGCATTTGTCCCTGTAGCTGATGCACATTTACCTGCCAAAATGTTTACTTCCTCCTAATTTTTCATTACTTTCATTAAGTTTTATTAGCTGTCAGGCATCTAGGTGTGTGAAATTTCCACAGGGGTTGGATTGGTTTAACCCCCAATCCAACCCCTTAATGCTAAGTATCAACCAGGGAGGCATTGGGTGCCATTTTTAGTCTTTGATATGATTCAGCCCTAGATTTAAACTCACAACCTTCCAATGATCAAAAGTACAAGAAATATATCTATAATACTGAGATATGATAAAGCCTCTGCATTACTGCATCATTTTTACCGACTGACAAAACAGTGAGCCTTTTCACAGTATTCTAATTTTTTGATATGTACTTGTAAGGTGAGGGTTGTGAATAGAAATTAAGACTTTGTGATCCATTTTTACAGCAATCCAAGTAAACAGTCATGCAATATGTAACTAAGAATACTACCTAATAATTGAATTTCTGCTTTTAAAACTTTTATTTTTTGATTTTCTGATCATTCTTTTTTCTTTTTTTGTCTTTGTGATGACTCCCAGACTACAGTCCCAGGAATCAGGAACAGTGTAATTCTGCAGAATCTGCTCCCAGAAACCCCATACAACATCACAGTGGAAGCCATCTATGCTGATGGAGTGGGAGGGTCACTCAATGGAAATGGAAAAACACGTGAGACGACCTTAAACTTACTCAGTTTCAGTGATCTTTGCACAAAAAGTTTGGTTGAACAGAAATAAACTGCTAGTTTTACAAGAATCATAGGACACAAGTATGCCAAATGATTCCATACAATGCTGGTTTCACTTTCTTAGAGTGGGACTTGTTTGACAACATCAATCTTTTCTGCAGTTGGCATGTTGAGTCCCAGAAACCTTCGTGTGTCAGATGAGTGGTACACCCGATTTAGGGTGGCCTGGGATCCAGTCCCCGTTCCTGTGCAGGGGTACAGAATCATCTACAGCCCTGCAGGTGAGTGCTGGCTCTTTTTCATTTAAATAAATCATTCCATTTAATTCAAGAAATTCTAGTGGAAATTACAGAGCCTTGGACATGCCAGTAAAAAAAAAAAAAGGGTTCCCTCAAATTATGAATTTGAGCAACAAATGAATATTATGTATGAGCAAATTAGCATTTATATAATTTTTGTTGTTGTTATTTTTGGAATGTCATGTCCAGGGTTTTATAGGAAAACACATGCGTGTTTAGAATTGCAGACATTTATTCATTATTCTACCAGTTTCTTTTTTCTGTTGTAGCAATATGTCAGTTTTATAATGATTTTTTTCTTTTTTCTAAGGCAAAGACCAGCCCATTGATATCTTTGTGGGCGATGTGGCTTCATACACTCTGAGCAACCTTCAGCCTGGAACTACCTACGATGTCAAAGTACTGGCTCAGTACCCATCCGGGATGAGTATGCCTCTCATTGGACAGGGAACAACACGTACGTATGACACTGAAACTGTCTGAGGAGACAAGCATCATTCATCCCTCATAGCCTCCAGCCGATGCCTGTTTCAGTGCCTGCTCCTACCTGTCAGATGTCAACTTTAATGTGTTTGTGTGACCTTGGTCTTCAGCTATGCAGAACATTTTTACTATTACTTCAGGAAAAATACACAAAAAACTTTTTTGACTTGCTGGATATTGTTAAATGTTGTGTCTCTTAAAAAGCAAAAATTTCGAACAGAATAGTGGTTAGTCTAAATAATAAGGATGTTAAAAAGAACCTAATAGAAGAAACTTAAATGAACAGAAAAGGGATTTCTTTTAAAATTAATTTAAGAATCTGATAACCGATATTGAATTGATAAAAGTAACAAAAAACAGTTGATATGAACAAAAAAGAGGATTTCTGGGATGTTTTTATGACAACTATATACTATATCCACTTTTTTACATGGTGAATAAATGATGCTAGGTTTAAAGATGTCCCTATTGTCGAACCTTTTAAAGAATATGAATATCACAGCCTGGATTTCTTATTCATCTTGTAAAAAAATAGATTGTTGACAAAAAAGGCATTTGTATGAAAGGTAATTCATCTTCACAAGAGCAAAGAGCTGCAAGAGCGGAGTCACACTGGAAAAATAGTGGAAACTGATGACACAAAAAGAAAAAAGCACATGTTTAGGAAGCTGCATCTGTTTAAGAAGCTGCATTCTTAGCCACAAAGGGCTAACAGAGTTTTTTTTAGCACTATTCCAGAAAGTGAGAACCAGATTTATAAAGAAAACCTCATTTTCCTTTCTAAAATTACAGAGTCCCAAAACTAACATTCTAAGTAATAACTGTTAATTTTTTTTTATGTTTAAATAATTACCAATATTTGTGCACCATAATTATATATTTTAAAAATTTACTAAATGATGGTTTCATATTATTTAGCTTAAAAGTCCCACTCTGATCATATTTTGATCTATCGTAAAAATGTTCCTAGTGGTCTTCTAATTATGATTAGGCCATTTTGAACCAAAACTGTTTTCTTGGGACATAGTTTCTGCAGAGTGGCAGGAGTTCATTAGAAAGACGTCTCTGAATTGTGGGCAGTACTGTTGGCTCAGAGTAAGCCTGCCCCATTTCCCGTCATCCATCTGTTTATACTCTCTCCTTCCATCCATACCTAACATTAGTGTTGCAATGAAAATGGCAAACAATATTGGAGTTCTGTAGACGTACATTCAATCAGTTTTTAGTACTTTATTCTCTACACTTATTTTTTTTTAACAAAAAGCGGACTATTTGTTACGCGGTGTGGCTGAGGTAGCACCGACCTCGACTGCAGTGGCAAAGGAAAGCAATGTATGTGCTGGTTGTCATGATAGGTTAAATAAAGCATCAGTTCAGAGAGAAAGTTCACCACGTACCGCTTGTTTTTGTTCAGATGATGAAGCTAAAGTTTGTTTTAAAGAAACCAGGGCAGTAATACAAAACTTCTTTTTTATGTGTGCACTTTTAGTCCACACAGCAGCAGCCAATCAGAATTGAGTATTCACCGGGACCATGGTAAAACTGCAGCTAAGTCATAAAGAAGAAAAAAATGTTTTCATCTTTTTTTTCCCAAAGTCTATTTGAATGTCACCAACATCGAGACTTACGACGTCGGCCATGACAGATTCTGCATCAGGTGGAAACCACACCGAGCAGCGACGTCTTACCGCATCAAACTCAATCCCAAGGACCGTAAGTATCCCCAAAATATTTTTACTTTTTATTTTCCAAATCAATATGCCTTTATCGGGTTTGATACTTTGATATGTCCTCTTCAGGTCTCCTGCTGTGGTCACCTGCTCTTTAGATTGTCTTTTTTCTTTACTGTTTTTACTACAGCAACACTGTCATCTGCTGGAAATCCAGCACTTTTTTTTTCTTTAAACCATACCAGCTTATCAGTTAATTGTGTTCATACTGTAAACTGTATTGTATCTGAGACATCCGAACCATAATTGCAGCTGGTGTGGTCAACTCCTCTGTCTGATTCTAATTAGGAGTGACTTGTTTGAACTGCAGAATGTTTTAATGTATGCAGGAATACTCTAAGCAGATGTGTGAAGGCGTTTCTACAAATGAGGTCATCTTCGAGCTTCTGATGTTTTTGATTTTTTGACACAGAATTCTTTGTTTAATAAAAAAAATGTTTGTTTGGCAATATGCAGATTGAGACTACAACTGAAATCATGTGACCTTAAAGCCGTAATTATCTTTTTTTTTTAAAGAATATGTCTTTCTCGATTACGTCTTGGTCTAGGAGATTCATCTGGTTCCTATTTGCACATCTACATGGGTTAGGAGTTAAAAGGCAGAGAAGATGAAGCAGTGGTATTGGAATATCTTTGTGCTTGGGGTTAACCATTTGGACCGCTATGATGTTTGGCTAGAACAAATATTGGTATGAAACATGCTTCCTGGGTTGAGCCTTTCGGTGGAGGGTCCAACAAACACACAAGTCAACCGATAAGTCAACAGTTCTTTTTATCAAACAAAAAAAACACAACCAGAGACATGATGAGAACATTTTGCTGCAGTTTCTTTTTGATCCAAAAGGAAGCCACTGATCCCGAGTCAACCTTACAGAATGATTTATACAAAGTGACTGCAGTGGCAGCTTGTTGATCTCATTCTGAAAATATGGAATCATCTGCGAGGAGTCAAAGGAGATGGTTACCGAACGTCACTCAGTCTGTCTCTGTGAAAAGTAGCAGTCGTCATCTCTGGCAGCTGTTTCTGCAACAAACGGATTTTGTTTGCTTTTGCTTACTGCAGCACTCTGTGTAAACATGGAGCCTTATTAGTAATACATCACTGCTCAGCCATGCAGAGAAGTAAACATGTTCATCTATCGGCCCACTCGTTGTGTCACTCACCTTTCCTCATTTAGCAATGAAACAAGAAAATACTAGAACATTTATTTAAGGTTCATTAGTACTGCATCACTTATGTTTGTCTATAACAAAGTAAGCAGTTATTATGTTACCTTAAGCAATTGCTAATAGGTCAATGATTTCAAATTGTATAAGTCTACACACCATTTCATTATTAACTGTGTATCAAATGGTCAAATACACATTTTTTGCCTTTTCAGCCTTCAGCAAAGGTCAACACGAGACTACCATTCCCGCTGGCCTGCCTCAGTACTGCTTTGAGGGTTTGTCCCCAGATGCTCTTTACACCGCCACTGTTTTCGTTCAGACTCCATATCTGGAAGGTCCTGGAGTTAGCGCCGATGAGAAGACCTGTGAGTGTTGCCATATTCCTTATGCATGTACAACTCTGAAGCTATGTTCTCACTAAACATGCATCCTTGAACACTTATTTAGTCCATGGTGTTCCCACTGGACTGTTGCTACTTGGTACTAACGCATGTCTCCCACCTACAGTTGGGTGACAAGTCTTGGTGCAATGTCAAAGTGGTGTAAATCTCATGAATTTTGCTCCAGGCTTTTTCTTTCACAGCTCCATTCTGACATATGAAAGACTTGGAGTCATAAAATTCCAGCCGGGCACAAAGCACAATTATTATTTTCAAATGGTTAGTACTTCCGAAAATTAAAAAGGGACATCATCTGTACCCCACTACCAAATCTGAGCCCCTGATTGGTCAAAGTTTGGTCTGGTTTATATTTTAACGCACATTAAATGGCCGCGCATTTTGTACATAGAGCCGGAAACAGCTGTAGAAACCCGTGTAGCTATGTATGAACGAGTTTTTAACACGGAAGCCTGAAACGTGAACACACAGGCGACAGATAGATCAGTTTATGGTGTTACGTTTTTGTTTAACTCAGTGAATATAACATCAAACAACGCAAAACCCAGTTAATTAAAAAAAGTTTGTTTTAAATATTAGATGGATACTCTACAGTAATGTAATGCAATTAGCAATTAGGTTCAGACAGAGGTTAGGATTCTGGAAAGAACTATGCTTATTTATTATCAGTTGTTGTTTTTGTCATGTTGGGTTGATGTCCTGACATAGAAGAAGTATAATAAGAGGATTTTCTTTAATATGAGTCCTGTTGGTCATAGCATGTTTTATTTTGAAGTATCTTGTATGCGTAGTGAAGTTAGCATTACAATGAACAATTAATAAATCAGTGATTTTTTTAGGCTGATGTTCTGCTTTTAAGCACAGATGAATTTTAGTTTAAAAAAAGCCAAAATAATCTGCCAAAACCAGTGCTTTTGTTTACTATTTCACCTGTCCACACAGTGGTGAAGCCGACTCCAGTTCCAACTATGCCGCCCACCCCGACGCCTCCACCCACCATCCCCCCTGCATGGGCAGGTAAGTCTGTAATGGAGACTTGTCGGGGATGTTTTCCCTCTGGAGTGATGTAACGTTGACTACCTTAGAGGTCAGAGATGATGTACTGAATAAAATGTTACTGCCAGGAAAGATAGTGGAGGAGACAAATGCAAAAGATGTGATGTAAATTAAAAAAAAGAACCCAGGACTAACATGACTAAAGCTTAAAACCACTGGGAGAATTGGAACTGATTAACTAACCAAAAAGTAGGTATACTGAGGGTAATAGATTACCAGTAAACAGTTTTGGACAAATAACAAGAGAAATCAGGTCAGTCTGTAACCTTAAAACTTCAACCCAAAGGAGCAAAACCTAAAGTATTCAAAGAAAAATAAATGAATGGGTACAAATCCTCTCAGTTAATGAATTGCAACTGGAGCTGTGGGGGTTTTCAGATCACTAAGAGTAAACCACCCCTTTCCAAACGTTTAATTTAAGTTTTTTGCTTTGTGGGTGTGCATGTAAAATTGAACATTTCTATCTAAAGGTCAATCCATTTATGCTGCTTTGTTTAAACTTATTTTTAGCAGGTTTTCCCTGGGTATTTTAGGTGGATATACCCATTAAAGCAAGATTTCAGTTGGACTTCAGTATAGATATTTTACCAATCAGCCTCCGATGAGGCCATATCAGCAAATGTATTTCTAACATTTGAAACACAATAAAAGGGAAATGCCAATGAAGCATTTCCTGGGGTTCAGTTTTAACAGAAGTATGGAAGTGATGCTGTTGCACTGTACTTAGACCTCCAATTGAAAGCCAGCTTTAAATGAAAACAGCCAGAAGGAAACGATTGATGACGAAATGATTGTCAAATGTGATGCCAGCTCAGCGGGGTCCAAAAAATACAAGACAGTATTCACTTACAGTACAGCAATCAAGCTAGATGAGAACTTTTGTTTGTCTGGGTTTCTTTTCTTTTAAAACATGTTTATCCATTGAAGCAGCATCACATGAGCAAATATTCAGTCTTTTAAAATGGAGCCAGGTCCTAAAACATCATTTTGTGATACAATCCCAGCTGACTGTTATTAAATTCAATTAAAGACAATGATGTTGTCTGTTAATGCAAAATTCCTCTGATGGTGTTGCGGTTAAGGCTGTTAACAGGCTTGTGTTTTTATTTATTTTTTTACCTCAGTTTGTAAAGGTGCCAAAGCAGATGTGGTGTTCGTCATCGACGGGTCCTGGAGTATCGGCGAGGATAGTTTCACCAAAGTTGTGAACTTTGTTTCTGCTGTAATCGCCGCTTTTGATGTCGTTGGACCCTCAGGAATGCAGGTTTGTGCAGACAGATGTGCTTTTGACAGCATGCACGGACACAGCATCCAAGTAGCTGTCTACAGCAAATTTGTGGACAAAAAAAGGGTATACGTAAAGAACAAAATGTCAGTCTGCAGAGTTCTTTCATAGGAGTACTTTATAGCCTAGCCAGTCTATTAATATTTCACTTTTTTCCCCATGTTTTTCCACATTGTAAACATGCAAGGACAAAAATAAGTCATGCATTGTTTCAATTTTAAATCAAGAATTTTATCTGATATTTACAAATGTTTTTACTTTTTTTTTTTTTGCACCCATAGGTGTCTTTTGTGCAATTTAGCGATGGCGCAAAAACAGAGTTTAAGCTGAATGCTTACCGAGATAAAGGCATTGCCATGGCTGCACTGCCTCTCATTGGTTACAGAGGAGGAAACACCAAGACAGGTTTGATCACACAAGTTAAGCTGTAGGATAATTACAGTAAAATCGCTTCTTTTACAGAGATTTTGTTTTTATGAATAGGAATGGCTCTAAAACACACATATGAGAAAGCCTTTTCTATTGAAAATGGAATGAGGAGGAACGTCCCCAAAGTGGTCGTGGTGATCACTGATGGACGCTCCCAGGACGAGGTGAAGCAGAATGCTGCTAAACTGCAGCAGGCAGGTAATGCTCCACCAGCACAATCCATCATGATTACAATGCCAGTATTTTAACATTAAAGCTCGAAAACCACAACCTCATCACCATCTCTTGGTAATGATGTCTGCAGGTTATAGCGTTTTTGCGATTGGCGTCGCTGATGTGGACTTCAACGAGCTGCAAGTGATCGGCAGCAAACCCACAGACAGACATGTCTTTGTTGTGGATGATTTTGACGCTTTCGACACCATTAAGGAAAACCTCATAACCTTCATCTGTGAAACCGCAAGTTCATGTGAGATTAAATTTAATCTGACTGGGCAGGACATAGACAAACGAGACAAGCAAAACAAATGTATAAATCCCTTGTTTTTTTTTTTGTGTTCCACAGCATGTCCGCTGATTTTCCTCAATGGATTTTCGTCACCCGGTGAGTGTTAAAACTTGAGTCCATTCTCGGTTGTACATTATAAAGCCTCACTGTGACCGTAGGTTTATTGACAATTTTGCTGTTGCAGGCTTTAGAATGCTTGAAGCTTTTAACCTGACAGAGAAGACCTACAGTTACACTCAGGGTGTCTCCATGGAGCCAGGCTCCTTTAACAGCTACACCGCCTACAGGCTGCACAAGAATGCCTTCCTGAATCAGCCAAGCAAGTGAGTGTCACAAACAGGACCTGTGGATGTGAGAACTGTTGTTTTTGGCTAAAACCAGCAGTGAGGGGGGGGGGGGGGGGTAGTATCCTTTGCAAAGAATAAAGTTATAGTACAGCATAATTCAAATTGTAGGAAAATGAGGCTCAGTTGTTGCTCTGGGATATCGGGGGCGTGTCTTCTGGGAAAAACCAATTGACCAATCGATATCAAAGTGGAAAACTACAGTGACTTGTTTTAACTGAACAGAAAATGTGAAATTATCACTTAAATTTTGCACTCTGCTGGTATTTTAACTCTTTTATGAATTTCCATCAGGAATCTGTTCTCAAAAAATGTTAACAGTGGTGCATCTGTTCTTTTATCTATGTCTGGAAATTGTTTTTTCAAAGCTGTTAGTAAAGAATGTCACAACATTTTTATCACAATATTTTTGTATGAAATAGCACCACCCATTGACTGTGGTAGCTTATGTAAACTACTGCATAGTTGATACACTTCTAAAAATCTTTAAAAAGTAACATAAAATGTTTATATGAGCATTATTAGTATAATCCTGTATTTATTTTAGATGCTTAGAGTAGAAAAATAAATTCTGGGCTCCAAATGAATGAAAGTTCAATTTAAAAGCAGACCAACAACACCAATAGTTTTTGTTAAAGTCTTTCAATTTAATTTGTTTACATTTTAACTATGGGTTTCACATTGTATACATTTCAGACAAAATTTCAGACAAAAATTTCTTTATAAAAGCTCAAAGCCCCTAAATTGTTGTATTTAACCTTGCTTGGTGAAAATCTGTCAACCAGCAACAAGAAGTTTATTGTAATGCTGTATAAAAATGGGGGGGTTTCTAACAGTAATCCAGCCTAACCATCTATTTCATTACTTTAAATACTGTACGTTTGATATCCACAGTTTGTTCCAACATTAAAGACTGGTCCATGTGGCTCCAAACCAACTTTGACCTCCAGACAACATCCCAGTCAAACTGTTAAATAATGATTTGCAAGTTGCATTTAGAACCCAGTTTGGAACATTGAGTCTAAGTCAAGGTCACTCAAATGTGAAAGTTGACACTGTGAAATATTGTCAGCAGGAACGTGAATATTTGTAACCAGCTGTTGCAGCTCGTTTTTCCCAACTGGTGTGGTGGATTTATGAGGCTCTGTGAAGTTGGACTGAGGCACAGGTTACAACGAAGGGCACTCTGCCATTAAAACATCCTTTTTTTTTAGCTGATTCTGACAATGTTACGCAGAGAGAGCCTCCATTAAGCCTGCGAGTTCAAATCCCAACATGCAACTGTTACCAAAGACTCAACACCAACCAAAACCACTATGCAATTTCTAGATAGTTACAGAGAACGGTTGAGAATAGAAAAGGGATTGGATTCAGATATTTTTTTGACTCCCAAAAATGTTTTATGACACCACAAATCTACTCTTACACAAGACAATAAGCCACAAAGGAAAAAGTTTTGTGATCTCATACCACTATAGGCAGAAGAAAAAGAAAGGCAGTTTCACAAGAAACATAAACAATGGCTTTACTGTTTACTCATTTTAGGTTATTTTCAATAGCTGTTTCACTGTCTTTAATGTCAAAAATCTTTTTCTGTAAATCAGTCTCCTTCAAAATAAGTTTTGGTGGTTACATTTCTCCAGACTGACTTAGCCTTTAAGTCAGATATTATCAATACTTTTACTCATTTCTACATCAAAATTTGACTTGCTACGTATTTCTCACACAAAGTAGTAGTTAATAGTTAATAACTAGTTAAGTATAAAGCGACATTATATGAGATAATGGCTTTTCCACTACTTAGAAGCTCAGAAGTCTCTCTTTGTTAATTCTTTGATGTAAAAAAGGCAAAGCTAGAATTCATTGCTTATTAACCTGTAGTAATAGAATTACATCATGATTAAGATCTCCACAAAACCCCAGAAAGGGACAGAATAAGTTTAGAAGATGAATGAGAAGATGAATGAATGAATGAATGAATGACTGAATGAATGAATGAATGAATGAGAATAATTTGGTTTTACAGTCATCTAATAAAAATGTAATAATGAAAAGAATCCACAAGTGCATCAAAACTGAATAAATGTAACTAGTTGTTCCTGTTTTTTTTTGTTTTTTTTAACCTTGATAGAGACATCCATCCTGATGGACTTCCTCCCTCCTACACCATCATCCTCATGTTCCGTCTGTTGCCAGACACACCAAAAGAGGCTTTTGACATCTGGCAGGTGGCGACCAAAGATCACAAGCCGGAGACCGGCGTCACTATTGACCGTAAATATCCCCCTCTCTGTATCCTCTGATGTGTGTGTTGTGAAAACAACCTAATTGGTTTGAAGAACACCACCACAGCTTGTGTGATGGAGAGCAGCTGTGTGTTCATGAGCCTTAGCTGAGTGGGATGGAAGGAACCGGCTGGGCCCCACGGCTGTTTTTATCTCAGCTGATAACCCAGCTGATTCATGAGAGTATAAAGTTACGGAGCTCTGAAGCTGTTTCTTTTCAAAAATTTATTTGGAAAGCGACACCTTGTAAGATAATCTCCATAAAAAAAGGTTTTTGGTTTAATGTTTAAGCAGCAAGACTTTGATCCTTTTCAAACAATAAAATCATCCAACAGCAGTTAATTTATCATTTAACTAGTCTTTTTGTCAATCTGTGTGCTCAAGGGCACAGCTGGAAAATTCAGACCTCTGTAGTGTTCCACTTTTAAAGAAAATAAAAGTAAAATATCATCTTCACAAAGAAAAGTAACCCCCCCCCAAAAAAATAATGTTCACTGCTTTCATATAGATGCAGAATTAGAAAAAAATAGTCAACGTGAATTCACAAAAATGTAGTCTTATTTTATTTTTACTTTAGTTACTTTTGCAGTCAATTGTCAGTTATAGAAATTAGTTATTTAAGTAACTAACATGTTTCTTTAAATGGATTTACACTTTTTGTCTAGAGTATACAATACATATATAAAATGCATGTGCCCTTATGCTATCTTAGATGACCCCACCCTTTGACATGTTCTCCCTACCATGACAAAGGTGGATAAAGGTGGAAAAATTTCATGTAATCCATTGAACCAGTGACGATCACAGAAAATAGAAAAAAAAAGGTTCAGAGCTCTGTCTAGTGAATCTAGATGACCCAACTCCCAACGGTAAAGTGCCTAGGATAGCACAAGGGTTAATACAGCTCTATAAAACAAAGATATTGCATCGCATCCATACATCTATCCATCCATTCATCTATCTATCCGTCCATTTATAAATCCCTTTCTCTATCTGTCTATCTGTCTATCTGTCTATCTATCGATCGATCGATCCATCCATCGATCCATCCATCCATCCATCCATCCATCCATCCATCCATCCATCCATCCATCCATCCATCCATCCATCCATCCATCCATCCGTCCATCCACCCACCCACCCACCCACTTTTGCTCATCTGGCTGTATCTAAAGTCCAGAAAACATAATATGTATATACTCAGATGCCGGGCCTTAAAGTCTCACTCCATTCATCTTATAATCTATTGTCCCTGTGTTCCCAGTGGTCTCTTAATTATGTTTTTTAGCCAAAAATTTAAAAAATCTGTGTCGTTTCCTAGAACATAGTTTCTGCAGAGAGGTAGGACTTCATTAGAAATTTGCTTCTGAGTTGTGGGCAGGACCATTGGTGTGAAGCAACCCCACCCCCCTTCCCCTCTTAGCTGCTGAGAGCCCTCTGTTTAAGCGGAGCAGGGAGCTTGTGGTTCACAATGTATTTTCTACACCACACATATGCTGTTTTTTAAACAATATTTTTTTCATCTGCGCCTGATTCACGATTAGCATAAAGAAATACTCAGAAATGCAATTTTAAGCTTAATTTTCTTTATATATCTTTATATCCTTCATCATATAAAAATGCCACAAGTGAAAAACATCAAAAACCCAATTTTTATTGAAGTGGGTCTCTTTGTATCTGAAATGAACAGCAGATAATTAAAGGACTGTTTTAACCATTTCCTGTGATTTAGAGAAACATCTTAAATGATTTTTAAACGTGACCCATTTGCTTCTGCAGGTAAAGACACTCATGTTCATTATTTTGTCTCCTCTCAGCTTCAGCTCAGACTGTGTCCTTCTACAACAAAGATGAAACTGGGGAGATCCAGAAGGTCACATTTGACGATCAGCGAGTGAAGATGATCTTCCATGGAAGCTTCCATAAAGTAAGCCAACTTTGACTGTCAAGGGTTTTCAAAAAGACTTAATATATCATTTTGCTTAGAGGTGGATTTCCCTGCAGGAAAGGCTCCAAACGCAATCCTCCAGTCTGTGGTACTGCTTAGAATCAGAGAAGACAAAGAACAAAGTTAGACATCAAACGTGCCTTTAGTAGCTGACTTTTTTTGGTCAGAGGTGTGAAACATCAAACATGCCGCTGTTCTTTGTTCTTCTTTGACATCCCTGAGATCATGCAGGCACTGCAGATGCCTCAGATTCCAAATGTGGTTTATATTTGAGACCAAGCACCTCACATGCAACAGCAGAGCTTGGGTTATGGCAGTTCACACAGATGGTCATGTGCAGGTTGTAAAAAGGCCTCACCACAAGAACTGCTTTTTATTGATCATGTGCAGTCCAAAACACCTCAGTTAAACTACAGATAAATGGGTTTGCTGTTGAGACAGGAGAAAAGGTGGACATGTGAGGATTAGTGTTGATGGAGGGGTGTTTTTTATTATGCTTCCATCTTCAAATTAGTTTTAACCTTTGTGTTTATCCCAGATTTTGATCATTGCTGAACCCTATGATCGGGTAAATTTTAAAGTGATTTTAAAACCAAACATTTATAAGCTGAAATCTAAGAATGTTTTTTTAAAGGGCATATTTTCTTTTCTTAACCCTTTCAGAGTAAACTATGTCCATATATATGATAATATATTAGCTTTGACTCACTAAACAACCACTTTTTAATTAAATGTTAGTTATTTTTGAGCAATTTTTTTCTACCAGGAAGTAAAACAACTCGATCTCAGAGGCACTGGCTTTTACTCATGGTGGGTGCTGCCCATTTCATGACGTCAACATGTGGGATTTTCAACCTAAGACGTCAACCTAAAGCATTTATGCATTTACCCTATAAAAACAAACAACATACAAACTTTTGCAAAGATGGATGTACATATTGTGCACATAAAAGGAACGCGTTTTTGCCAATCACTGCAAGCTCTGCAGAGAAGGTGGGCATGTGTGTTAGACTAAGAGTGATGCTGGCAGCTCAGGCTCTTCCTGGGAGGGGCTGTATTCCTCATGATGGAGGACATTTATGAAGAGAATTACGCTCAAACTGGATTTCTGAGTATTTCTTTATTGAAATCACAGTAAATCAGGAGCAGACGAATAAAAAGCCTTTTGAAAAAAACTTGTAGATGAGACCTAGAAGCTAAAGTCGACAGGCCACAATCTGATGCATCCACTTCCAGATGACTAGATGTCTTCATTTTCCTCATCTGAGCTGGCATATGACCTAAAAAGCTGAATAACCCCAATATTGCTTGCCATTTTTGTTAGGTGCTAGGTTGGGGATGTAAGGGGCTATAAGCTAGCGGGAGAGGGTGTAAACAGATCTGGTGATAGGAAGTGGGGGCGGGCTTGGTCTTGGTTTATACTGAACTCCAGCTGCTCTGCACAAACTATGTCTGACATAGATTTCTTGGCTGTGGCTAAAATGGCTAAATCATAGTTAAAAGACCACAGAGAAGATCAAAGTGTGACTTTAAAGGCTAACTTTTAAAATCCAGGAGGACTTTAACACCCCCTATCATCAAACAACCCCCTAGCAGATAGCACTGACAGCTACCCACATAGATTTGCTGATCACGTGATTTGCATACAAATCACTTTTGTCACATGTCAACATGTGTGATTTTCTTTCTTTTTTTTTCTGCATGTTATGGCTGGTGGATGGTTGCCTTTAACAGCAGGAGGATTGTTCTTAAGAAAACAACAACAGTTGAGCTAAATATTTAAAAGCTTGTGTACATTTCTGGATTTATCACTTCTTATTTAGTAGAAAATCTAATACTAATAATTGAAATTCAAAAGTTTTTTTTTTTAACCTTGACAGAGTTCCTCAGTTCATCTCACTTCTATTTTCTTCAAAAATGAATAAAGACTTGATGGTAGCATGAGTTTAGATGAGAATAAAAGCTCATGTTAGGTAAAAGCTAGCAGCAGTAGCTAGATGAAGTAGATTTTATCATCACAAGTCTTTTCCACTCACATTTGCCGCGTCAGCTCTGGCTGGATCGCTAAAATCCTTCCACAGATAATTTTCACAGCAGACATCAATCTGCCAGCTCTGCTGTAGATACCTGAAGGCGTTTGGAACAACTCAGTGGTCCAATGGGACCCAACAAAGCTTACGTGAGCGAAGATGTGCTTTTATAATCGGCTAATTCGAGTGATCTGCGTTGGCCTCAGAGTGCAGGATTAACCGTGCTGCCAGGAGCTGTAACTCAAAGCATCAAAAACCAGAAAAAAGAATTTTAAAACCTTTTTTTTTACAAATGGAACATTCTTTGATCAAAACAAAAAAATACAAAGGTTTTGTCTGAATAAAAAATATCTAAGTATCTTAAATCAGACTTTTTACCACTAATTGAAACCAAGTCACAGACAACACAAGTATATAACTTTTATTCAAACAGTCAGATGTTTTCTGTGAGATGAAATAAAGGAATTTCCAAGCAAATAGATAAAAGCAAATGGACATTGGACATTTTCAGACATTTTTATTCTTTCTTTACACTGTCCCTTATAATTTAGTCCCAGACTTTTAACTTTTTCTTGCTAAAGGATTGGAAAGTTGCTCGATCAAACTCCACGAAAAGTTGTGATCAGATGTTTAAACCAGGAAGTTTGAAGATGTACATTCTCTGCACATGTCTGCACACATGGCAAAGGTTGCCTCTGTTCTGTTACCCATCCATAAACACGAAACTGTACCTGCTAACCCAGGGTGGGTTAAAACCCTCCATCTACAGTATGCTGAAGGCGTGTTTGACCCTCCTGTGCAAAAGGCTGTCGGTAGAACATCAGATGCCTTACATGTCCTGTCTAAGTGGAGACAGGTCCAATCTCCTTCGAACTTTAAGTTTAAGCAGAAAGGATTTTAGGAAGTCTAAAACAAGAGCTATCTAAAAGAGCTGGTAATAAATGAATTAGTTCAGCTTGTCAGTGGTGTTTTTGGTCATGATCTGTCCTCTATCAGTCACTTCAGGTTCATGTTGATCATTCACAGCTGTTTTCATTTCAGTTTATTGTCTTCAGTGAGTAAAGGTGTATGGTTTCAGTTTCACCTTGTCAGATCATCTGCTTTATCTGACATTTATCTGTTTTTTGTTTCTCCATGGTTTTTGTCCTGAGTAGGACTAGCCTCAAAGACGGAAGCGGGTACTCAGAAAACCAGTAATACAGTAATCCCTCGCTATAACGCGGTTTACTTTTCACGGTTTCGCTACTTCACGGATTTGCATCTTGCATTGTGTTCTGCATTCTGATTGGCTAAAAAGTCACTCCGCTTCTTCTCTACCTGTGCGTCAATAACGTTGCAGTTTAATATGTACACGTACGTAACTTACCAAATTTACATTAAGTTTGTGCAAATTCTCTTAATGGTGGCATGTCAGTGTATATGGATCTTTTAGCAAAGAAGAAAAAAGAGCGACAACAACTGCCTATCACTATGCTCTTCTCCTGAACAAACACACCTGCACCGCGGGCTTCAAAGGGAGAAAACACTGCAGAGGGGAGTCAGGATGCAGCGGCTCAGTCTGAAGAGCAGTGAAATACACCTCAGTCAATATTTGTCCGACCGTACTTTGTATTTTTTTCATAATCATTTAAAAGTTTCTCCCGTTTCTCCCGACTCGGGTCGCGGTGGGCGGGGCTAATCTCTGCAATTTGAAGCCTTCTGTTCACATCGATGATTAAAATTATTATTTGACAGTACAGTACAGAAGTTATTTGTTGAAAAAAAAAAACGTTTCTAAAGTACTTTTATTTGTGAAACAAATGCTTGAGCCTGTAAATGGTTTGTTCTTTCTTTTCAATTTATAATAGAGTATATAATTGTATAATAATAGTTAAAACCAAAAATAAAGGTTTCTACTTCACAGATTTTGTCTATCATGGGTTCTTTTTGGAATGTAACCCCCGCGAAAAACAAGGGTTTACTGTACAAGAAAATGGGTTTGATAGAATATTGGGGGATTTCGTAGCAACATTTTTTTGTATCTCTAATAGCAATGTATTGATGCTGATACAAAAAAACAGAGGGGCATTTTTTATTATGAGGCAAAAAGGGCAGGTGCTATGACAGCTTGTGTCTGAGCTTAAGGGCCAGTAAGGGTGAAGTAGGTAAAACACAGGTGCACCATTAGGATTTTTCATTTTTTCCTTAGACCCTGTGCACTTTGCAAGGAGCGTTTTATGGCTGTTCAAGGGATATGTGTTGGCTCCTTGTATGCAGTCTGTCTGTTGGAAATGAACAAATCGGTGTAGTTTGTGTGGGAATCATATGGGCATCCTATGGACACCTACGTATCTCCTACACACCCAATGCATGCCGCATTAATGTGTGGTCTGTATCTTACTAACGACTAGAATGTGGCATAAGGGTATCGTATGACAGCACCACCCATACGTCATGTGTCCGGGTAACTTACATTAGCCATACAAATACTTAACGATATAACTACCACGCTTTTGACAATGGTACATTCCATTTTCATGGCGTCCCCTAAGGTGGCCACACAAGCCTCAAGGGAAGTGGAAGACACACATGCAGCTTCTCCTGTCTGTTGTCTGGGCCCTACCTGCAGCACCCATGCCTGGTGTTCTTCAAACCTGCAGCACCCATGCGGGTCAACCTCAGTATGGGTGCATGTGCCTAAGACCTTAGGTGTTACAAGCCAAATATGCTGTTTTACTGACAAGCTTTTACTTTTGTTAAGACTTTTAAAGTTTATTTTGATAGCACTTTTTTGTGTGTTTTTCTAAGAGTGCAATGAAGTAGCTACCTAATTAACATTCACTGTAAAAAGAGGATCTCACTCCATGTTGCTCAGATCAAGTGAGACCCACACACTGCAGTCTGAAAAATTCTTGCTGACTTCATAAAACCTGCATAGCATTCGTTTAGAAGTGTGAATGGAAACACTGTGGATCTTCCCTCCCTGCAGAGTTTTGGACGCTTCCGTGTCTCTGCGGTCTGTCAAACATCTGTCTGCGTTTCTGACTGACCATGTAGTGAGCTGCAGCTGTCGGGAGGAGAGACATGGCCTCAAACTTGGAGTTTGTGCAGTGGCAATTTCTGTGTGCCTCACCACAAAACCATGACATAAGGCGATGTGGAAAATAGTAGTCAATAGTAATGCACTGTGTAGTATTTTGAGAAATTTTATTCTTAAGAAGCAAAAGATGTCAAGTCATGAGAAGGGAAATGAGAATTTTACTATTCATTTCTAGCTCAAACTGCTGACTCTATGTAGAAATAAAACATGGACTCCAATTGGAAAAAAGTTTGCTTTAATTCCTCCTTGATTAATAATTGTATTATCTGAAACATCTGACCTGATTTCAGGGAAGCAATGATTTTTACATCCTCTGATCATCCCCGCTGGGATTTTCATCTTATGTACCACGTTTAAGAAACAATACTACCCAACTGACTGGAGATTTTTTAGTATTCCCAGATGTGTCAGGTTTGCAATGCAGCAAGAATTTCCATACAGTTCACAGTTGGATCCGGTTATGCTCTGCTCTTTGCAGCAGTACGGCATTCTTAGCTAAACTCCTCAGAAAGAATAAAGAAGTTGTTTTGGTTTTAACTCACTTGAATTCTTGCAGAACTACAGCTTCTCCAAACAAACCTTCAATGTTTTTACCATAAACTCATAATTTGCAGACTTTAAAAAACAGAAAACAGATCCAGGACTTAGAACAGAGAAAGTACAAATTAAAGATGTGCTTCCTTGTTTCATTTCCTCTGCACAGCTCCACATCATGGTTTCATCTACAAGCGTGAAACTCAACGTTGACTGCCAAGAGGTGGCCGAGAAGACGATCAAGGCTGCTGGGAACACGTCCAGCGACGGCTACCAAGTTCTGGGGAAAATGTCCAAGACAATTGGATCCAAGGGAGAATCTTCAACTGTAAGTCAACCATGATTCTACCCCCCCAAACGGAATTTTCATTCAACTCGTTGTTATTTATTTAAACTCATTTTGTGGGGTAAGGCATACAAAGAAAGAATATGGTCAGTGGTTCCTTTTCCCCACACAAGAGATTGCAGCTATTGGACTTCAAGCTTGGTTTGTAATAGTTTCCAGAATTGTTATAATGAGAATGGGCAGCAGATCTTTCAGGTTTCTTTTCCTTCGGAAAGAGCTGCTAGTTTTTTTCCGAAACATTTGCTTTACATTTCAATAAAAGCCTGTTAGATTTGCAGGTTTTTTTTTTTGTTTTATTTGAGTCTCTTGCTAAGATCTTAGTGTTGTTCCCAATATACAGGAAATGCTCTTTGAATTAAGTTTAGTACATTTTAAAGAACCAGCTAATGTATCTTTTTTTGTTTTTTTTGTGATGTTACTGTTTTTTTCTCTGCTGTGCATTAATATTTAAGTCTAAACAAAGTCGAAGAGACTTTGCAGGTTTAAAATAACTGAAGTTATGAGCAATGATTTGTCATTTATGTCTGCATGTAGAGAGGCTGTCATCTGCTTGTTTTCCCTCCCACTCCAGTCTGCTGTGCTGAATTCTTCTGCAGTTCCTGTTTGTGCTCTGGGAGCAGTAGGAAGTACATCACAGACATTTGTCCAACATGCCTTCATGCTTTCCTTTTCCCCTCCTCCACAGTTCCAGCTTCAGATGTTCGACATTGTATGCAGCTTAGCCTGGACCAGCAGGGACAGATGTTGTGACCTCCCATCCATGGTAGGGAGGCACTTAGTTTCCATAACCCACTGAACGCAAAACTGCAAAACCCTCTTTACCATTTTGTAGATCTCAGCTCACAGCAGCACAGATGGCAAACAGAAAATGTATCTGTAGCTTGAAAAGAGTTAAAAGAGTCCTGATGAAGAAAGTCGGAATAAGTTTGATTTCTCTGATTAGAAATGTGCTTTCAATGAAAACTGCATGAACGTTGATCTGTTCGTAGGGATCCAAAAGCCTATGACTTCATCTGGGGTTTGAACTACAGACAGTAAATCAGATTAGGTGAAGATGCAAACATTATAGCCACTGACAGCATATAGCTTCATATAAAAGTAATACAATCATCCTGCTACTCTAACACAGATGTGTGTGTGTCTCTGTCAGTATGTCCTCGACTTTCAGCCCTAGCAGAAGATCAAAGTCAGCATTTGTAATCAGTGTCAGAGCAGAGAAAATACACACAGTTTATATTGTGTTCGACCTGAAAATGAGCCAGAGAGGAAGCGAGTGTAATAATGCAAAGCACAGGTGACAGAACTCACTGCAAGAGATGGAGTTTGTCAGAAATTCTATTGTTAGTAGGACTTTAAACCTTTATTTTATTATGTAATCTATAGGGGAGTGCTTTTTGACCAACATAGAAATTGTTCATATTACCAGATCATAATTGCATCTGTTCCTATAAACATGTTGTTGGTAGAAGACTATTGAAGGTGTATTAACCTTTAATTTACGTATTAAAACATTCTTAGAGTCATGTTATAATTACTCGCACCATTTCAGTTTCAAAAATTTTAAACACAAGCTAGCATGGATTCTGGCGTGCTTCAGTATGCAGGTTTTTCACTTCCTTTTAGCAGAATCTGCAGAACAAATTAAGGCTACACAGAGCACGCATGAAGAAACACAGTGGAAAAATATTCGGCTCCCGAGGATTACTATCTCATATCCTGCATAAAAAACATATCAAGGCTTTCCTCACATAAGTTTTTGACATAAAAAAGTGTGCTGGATGCTACAGCTCTATAGATGATGTTTGAAAACTTGGCAACAAAAGTTCAGGTTTAAAAACTTTCAGCTTTGAACTTCAGGTTTAAGGTTTAAAATATTTTGTTTTTGTTTTTACCAAGACCTATATGGCAGATCATAGTTTACTTTTCAAGATTTAAAAAGGAAAAGAAAAAAAGAAAAAAACAGACATGGAAAAGAACAAAAGCTAGAAGACATTAGAGAAGGTTTTCTCAGGCCTGTTGGGATCAAGATGTCTGAAATAAATTTGTTTTTGGAGTAGAAATCTGATATTTATTTATTTGTTTTTTTTTTTGTTTGCACATTTTCACCAACAGCCCATTAATGTGCAAATGTACACAATTCACCAAATCTTCACCTGTGATGGTTGTAAGGGTGTTGGAGAGTAAATCGGGTGTTTTCTGGTTTGTCTTTGGTTCTCTCTTTTTTTCAGACTAATCCATGAAACAGTATTTTCTATTTTGCTTTTGTTTTTTACAATCCATTTTCCCATTTGCAGCTAGTTAAAATAACTGACCAGTTTTATACGATTGCCTTTAAAGTTTCCACTTATTTGCTGGCATTTGTAGACCAAATTGATACAATAGTACAATAGTTGTAAACCTTCGTATGCAAGATACAATACTTTTGTTTCAATATGAGGGTTTTTGAAAGGCTGTTTCTTCTGAAAAAACTGCCCCACGTTGGCGTGTTATGCATATGTCCTTGTACTTTTGTGGAAGCACAAAAATGTAAGGAAAAAAGCCAACACTCTTAGAGCATTGTTTATTTGTCACTGACACAACTCTGAAATGCACTGCATAAATCTCTGAAGCATAAAGGAGTCTTTCTCTCACAATAAAGTAAGTGTAGATGTTGTAAGTCTGTCCACATGTTTCTTATTGTTCTCTCTGTTGGTGGAGTGTTTCCAGTCAATGTCAGTTGAAGGAATTCCAGGTCCGGACTCTGTTCTTTGTCTCCCAAATAAAGCTTTACCAGTATTCAATGTCCAGTGGCAAACAGCTTTGGGAGGTTCAATTACCTCGAATGACTTTATTTCCATTTCCACATCCACCCTTTGGATTTGCTCACACTGTCTTTTCCTTGATCAAGCTTTATGCTTCTATCTTTGGCAGAGGGATGAGCTGAAGTGTCCTTCCCTTCCCAATGCCTGCACCTGCACCTCTGATGCTAAAGGGGAGCCGGGCCCTCAGGGACCAGTGGTAAGTCGAAATGTCAAAACTGTACTTCGGATGCTTCTTATACTGCAAAATTGGCTAATATTTGGTGAATATTATGTGTAGAGTCCATACAATGCAACAACGCTTCAGTATTTTCGTGTATGGTTGTGTCCAAATTCTCTCACTACTATGGAGTTCGCCATTTTGTATTAGCTGTCTGAATCTATCATTTCAAAATCCAATGCCCTGGAAATTTCCCAGAAGTCTACTCAAAAAACTAGTTTGCATTGATGCTCACTACATGGCAAAAACAGACCAAAATGCAGTGCATTTGAACAATTTACATAAAAAAAATGCATTTAGATTTAAGTCTTGGTAAAATGTAGTCAAGTTTTACTTTGGCAAATGGGTGACGTCGTATTTGTTGCTAAAAAACAAAACTTTGAGCGTAGTGTCGGAATTGCAGTAAAATCCAGGGTATTGGATAGTCCCATCTTTTAGGGGTTAGGGCAGGGGTGGGCAAACCTTTTGAGTTTTGGGCCTCAAATGGTTTTTAAAATTTTACAAAAGGGTTGGACCAGAAACTGATGCATCTTTTGGTAATCCATCTCATGTGAGAAAGAAATAAGATGGAATCTGGACAAGATATGCTTCATTTTGATTGAAAATTAATCTATATATTCTAAAACAGAACATTTTGGAATGTTTGTTTCAAATGCAAATTTAGAGAAAGGCTGTGTTCACGTGGTGTAGGAATGATTGGAAAAATGCTGGTCCGACTCGGAAAACACAAATGCACATCAGAAAAACACAAATATTCCAGAATCAGATGGATATAGAATAACTTTCTATACCTAAATTAAGGTCAGTGAATTTATAGTGCATCATCTATGAGGAGACACCAGAATAACTGAGAAAATAAAACATTTATAAAGATGATTTATTCCAGTAGTTTCCTCACAGTTAGAGCTATAGCATACATCTAATTTGAGCGTTAATTGTCTTTCCTTTCTTCAGAAGACACATAAAAAATGTGAGTAGTGTATTTTTTGCACTATAGGGCGCACTGGATTATAAAGCCAACATTATGCTGGATTAGTGACTGTCCCACAAGCGGATCACTAAAGACCAAATAAATGTAGCTTTGTGTTTGTAAATTAGCAACAATTGTTGTTCTCTTTACTTAGCCATGGCTGAGTTTTCACTTTCCCTGCACAATTAGCTAAATCTTTCATTGTGTCTCTCATGGATTATTGGCTTTAACATTCATACCTTATACTTTTGTTCCCTTGAAGTCAAATGGCCTCAGTAATTTCTGGAAGTAAAGTCTGAACACTGTGTACTTGGTGTTCTTTTTGAGCAGTATGGGCATTAATTTGTCTTGATGGACAGTTAGAAGAAGTCGAGACCTTCATAGAAGAAAGTTTAGAAGCATAAACAGCGGAATATGTCATCTTATCTCTATAGAACATCAGTGCAGTCAGAAGGTTAAAGAGAGGCTGTGGGTTCATCCATCAGCTGTCATTTTGGTACCACAGTCAACCCCCCCCCCCCCAGCCCTCTCTATGCTGGGGTATTTTATGAGGCCCTGTGAAAAGGTTTCATGAGGTGAATGTGCTTCCCTGTGTAAACTTCTACCTCGTGCAGCACAGAGCACATAAATAACCCCAGAGAGAGAAGGGAAGCTTCAGCTCATCAATTGATAGTGATGACACAATGGAAAAGTTGTTCATTGGTAACAAAAGTGCATTACACAACTCAGAAAAGCTGCTTTAACAAGCCAAATGTCTTCCAGTCACTGTCAGCGTCACAGTCTGTAGTGGTGGGAGATATGCCTAGAGTTCTGAAGGGCTAGGTTCAGGAGACAGTGTCCAGAAGTTGTAGATTTCCACAAGAGTCATGCTCCCAGTCACTGAAATGTTCGGCTGTGGTGTGGCAGTGATGCCTACTTTCCAGAAAACTGCTACTTACTGGAAGGAACTGTCTGTCTCACATATGACAGCCATAACAAATGCTGCCCCCCCTCTGTTTCATATGAAAACAAAAACCTGGCATTAGAGATTTTAGGTTTATATATTTCATATTTTCTGTATTTGCATTTTTCATTTTTCCTGTTTTAATATAACTGTTGGTCCCTCCTCAGGGCGCCCCTGGCAACAAAGGTCCCCGAGGGGAAAGAGGAGAGCCTGGTACTGCTGTAAGTGCTTTAAGGAAAGCCTTTTTATTCATCTATCATTCTAAAATCTACTACTACTGTGTAAACACCACTGAAATCTTCCCCTGATAATAATCATTTAAAGAGCTTGATTGTAAAAGGTACATCTGATCTTCCTAATGTAGACAGTTCTCATCTCCCTTCTTTCTGTTTCCCAGCTACAGTAGCAGAAGCCAAGACAGATTAGATTAGTAACAACCCCCAATGTCTAAAAATATTCCTTATTTTACGTTCTGTCAATGATTCACAGGGGCCGACAGGTCCTCGGGGAGATAACGGACCACCCGGGCCCATGGGTCTGCCTGGGCCTCAAGGACCCATCGGCATGTCAATTCCAGGAGAGGCTGTACGTCTGTAAACACACAAAGACACACACACACACACACCCCATAGTGGGGATTATTTTGCAATTCATCATGGATGAATTGTACAGGCTGGGGAGTGATTCCAGCAGAGACTCACATTCTTTCAAGTACGAGTGGAAGAAAAAAAATAACACCACAAAGACCTGAAAGCTTACTTTTACTGGCTGCCATTAATCACTGACTTGAACTGAAGCTGAAAAGTTTTTCAAACCAATCACAGCTTGAGCAAATACATGTTTTTGCTGCTACTATTACCTTAGATTCTCATCCTTTTTAAAGCAATCAGAGCAACAACCTGAAAAGATAAATATGTGGATGAAAATTTTTAACTCAGACCTCCAAAGCTTGACTTTTACTTCATGTAGAACAAAAGACTATAGGCAGGTGAAGGGGCCATGTCCTCTGAATAATGTTACAGTGGGACAAGCATGATGGTCCGTCCAACAGTATACATCTCCAACTTTTCTAACTCAACTCTTAGTTTTTTGTCTCTCTGCTTTTAGTTTAAAGTTTTATCGTAACAGGGCTTTTTTTGGGCATCCATGTTTTTGGAATACACAGAAGTGCTAAGTGATATGTAAAAGTACCAGAAAGCATTTACTGCAAGTAAGAGTGCACTTGCTGGTCTAAAGTTGTATAACTACCACACAGTTAAATGAGCAGCCTGGACCACATAAGGGTCTTATCAAGGAGGAAATCCTTTAGACATCAATAGTAAAACTTCACAAGATTTAGTGTTAGCCATTTGAATTTCAAGCATTCAAAACAAAAACACAAAAGATATATATGTGTGTTTGTGTTTTTGTATATATACACATCATACACATATATCATATCATTTCATACACATATATAAATGATGCCATTATAATTACTCTTAACCAAAAATATATTATCCTTATAGATGAACTAATCCCACCCTTATTAAGCTTTACTCAATCTTTTTTTTTTAACATATAATAACCATAGCTATTATTTTATCTGCAAATGTTAGAGACACTTAATCCTCCACTCCCATCCTCAGTCTGGTGCATGAAGAACTGATTATTACTCTTATTATGCTCAATTATTCATGTATCTATTTACTTATTTGTTTGTTTGATCCGATATCTATTGAGCTGCAATTGTACTATCATTTGTCTTTTTTATTTTATTTATTTTTTTTTTTTTGATACTCCATTCCCCCTTAGTTATGTGTATGACTAAGCTATTTTTCCACCTATAGGGGCGTCCAGGACCAAAGGGAGACCCTGGTGATTCCGGCATGCCAGGACAAAAGGTAAGTTCTAAATTCATATTTGAAGCAGGAAATGAGGATATTCCAAATCATAACTACCATTCTGGCTTCTGTCCACAACACCAGATCAACCAGATGCTTTCATGTTTAAAAGAATTTGGAAAAAAAGAGCCCAATCTATCTCTGCCTCAACCCTCTGAATAGTTCTTTTAAATTTCTGTGCAGAAAAAGCCAAGAATAAGTCATTTTGATTAACAGCACTCTCCAAATAACGGCCAATAGTAAATCCCCCAGCTGAAATCTTTCTTTTTTCTGTCTTTTAATATATGAGGAGTTTGAGGAAATGAGTGACACCTTAACTCTGTTGGCACAAAAGCAAAGAAGAGTCTGAGTGACTTCTGGAACAGAAGGAAATATTGAGTTGTGATTATCCTGTGGTGTTTTTATTTCTCTCTGGAATCAAGTGTCTATCTGTAAAATAAGAGGTGGAAATGACCGGCAGCCAGAGTTTTATCTGTTTACAGAAGCTTTGCTGTCTGGATGGAAGAAAACATTTTGTGCTGACTCATTAGCTGGATGGCAAAGACAGTGGAAATAAAAGAAGATTCTAAGGAAACATTCATGAACTGTGTTTGTTGAATGTTACGCAACATAGCTTTTATGGAAATAAAACCAGTCTTATCTATTTAATTCCCAAATAGTTGGATAGTTTATGGATTAAGTGTGTGGTGAGTGCTTAAATTTAAATTACCTGAAAGAAGAATGAATGGTAGCATCCCATGTTTGAAGTCGTCTTCTTTTTCTAGGACAGGGGTCTGCAACCTTAGACTTTGGAGCCACATGTCGCCCTTTTACTCTGGTTAAGGAAAATAAAAGGGTTTTGTTTTTAAGATTGAACATTTAACTCATTCGCAAAAAGTGAATGACAAGACAAACCATAACATTTTGACTGTTTTTTGTGTGCCATGTTCCTCAGAAAATTAATTGGAGCTAATTAATGAGGGTGCTAAAATAACACATATTTTTGCTGAATCTGAATGTCAGAAATAAAACGAAAAAGAATTACACCATTTTTTATTATTCTAACTTAATCTCTAACAGTGCACAACATCTGCCTTTTTTCTGTGTGGAAAAACCAAATTATTGTTTGCACAAAACAAAGAGAAAATGTGGATTAAATAATTTTTATTCATATATTTAATTTGGCCTGATAATGCTGTTATGACCCTTTTGGCTGCACACTTTAACAAGGCAACCTGAGTGAGTTTCACCCTGGCCTAGTGATAAAGTACGACCCTACTTCATTTCAACAGTTTTTTGAAGAACTTCCTGAAGAGCAGTTAGGCTGTCTGGAAAAATAAAAGTAAAGCGATGCCACCTACTGAGATTTTACTCATCTAATCTCCGGGAAATGTTTTAGTTAAACACCAGTCCGTTAACAGCCTGGAACGTTTTACCTCCCTCCTCACTATAGTGTTTTTCCTCTGACATGACGTCGGGATCCACGCAGTGTCACGCTGCTGCTCATTCATAACAAGGCTGATTAATCAGCTCTTCATTTTGGGAAAACAAACCTGCTGAGTAAAGCTCCATGTGGACTACAGGACATGCAGGTGACTATGCTATGTTGAGGCAGATGCTATAGCAACATGCATTTAATGACTTGCAGACCATGGTTTGTAATGGCCAATAAAACAGATCTGGAATATATTATTTTCCTTGTAAATCTTGTGCCAAGGCTTCAAAGACCACAAAGACTGACAATAAAAAGGACTGAGCAGACTGTCTGTGCAAATGAGCACAAAAAAGGGGATTGGTTGTTCAATGTGCACAAATTCTGCACTAAAAAAAGCATTTCAAGTTTGTTGTTATAAAAAGAAAAACTAAAATTGCTACACATGAGGTTACTTCAGGTGTTTTCTTTCAAATTTGCAGGGTCCTCAAGGCTCTCCCGGTGCTATCGGCCCTGTCGGACCAGCTGGAGTCAGGGTAAGTGCAGACAAGCTGCTTTTAATGGCAACCAGGCAGCCTGAACTTTTAAACATGAACACCGTCAATACTGTGTCTTCAGATCTGATTTGTATTTGTAGGGTCCCCCAGGAAAGGAAGGACCTTCTGGACCCAGAGGACCCATGGGGCCCATGGTATGGTTTTCATGGTTTGAATCATGAAGAAGCTGGAAGGGAGAGAGACTTAACCAAGCAACACAGCTTTTTAATTAGTTGATTTGGGGTAGAATTGCCATATTTTAGTAAATATCAAACAGTCACGGATCCTTGGAAATGACCTTTTTTGTTTCATTACAGGGACCTCCAGGATCTCCAGGAATACCAGGTCCATCAGGAAATCCTGGAAATCCAGGCGACACTGGTCCTCCTGTAAGTGTAATTGCCATCTTTGCAGCTTTGCATGTCCAAGCAGTGACATGACCTGCGGGATATTTATGAACTTTGTGTTTCTTTCTGGTTTCAGGGTCTCGCTGGTCAAAAGGGAGATAGAGGGGAGCGAGTGAGTGATCATGAACACACATTTTGATCCCCAGATGATTTGTTTAAAGATTATCCACTAGCAACATGGACTGGCTGTTCAAAACATAGTGATGTAATTATTTATTTAAGATCAAAAACGATAAAATATAACTTGAATAACTCACTTAACTAACTTGAAAATATAACTAACTATGATCTTAGTGGGTCTAAAATTTGTGAGGGGAAAACAAAACGCCAAAGAACTACAAGATGTAATATATGACAAATTGTAATCTTGAAAACAAAATAACACACTGATGTGGCCTTGAGTGTACTGACACATAACGATGAGAAGCTAATGCCTGCCGTTGAGTTGTTAGTGTCAATAAAGAATAGACAAATAGTTTCTTCCAAACCAGGAGATGAAAGTCAAAAATAAAAAAATGCAGGAAAAAGTGATCCCACACGCAAAATTTGACTGTCTTTATTATATGAAACTGTTCACTCTCATTCTTTCAGAAATGTCCAGAAACAAAGATTAACATTTTCCTGTTGCACATAGGGTGACTTTGCTCCTCAAAACATGATGAGATCCATCGCCAGACAAGTTTGCTCACAGCTTGTCAGTGGTAAGAGCTGGATGTTTCTCAGCTTCGTTTTGCTTATACCTGCTATTTCCATAGGTGTCCTTTAGTTGATGTTTTACGTTCTCCGCTGCTGTTTCAGATCAAATGGGTCGTGTCAACACGTTACTGAACCAGATTCCCAACGGAGCGTACCGCAGCAACAACCCAGGACCCCCAGGGCCCCCTGGACCTCCTGGAAGGCAAGGAGCCCCTGGAGAACCAGGCTCAGCAGGAAGAAACGGGTTCCCAGGAAGCCCAGGTTTACCTGGTCGGCAAGGAGAGAGAGGTACAATCCTGCATGTCTCCGAGTTTGAGATGAAGCTGATGTTATAAAAAAAACTTTAACACACATTTTTTTAAGTATTTATATAATCTTAATAAATTGCTGCACATTGGGAAATTGACTGAGAGCACAAGCAAACTCTGATGATCCATGTCTCACTTTAAAGCTTTGGGTTGTTCAGGTAGAGAAAACAAGATTTTTTATGTATTAAAAAAAAGAAACAAATGTTTGTTTCTGTCAATGACATCACTCTCATTCTGCAAACCTTTTAGGACTTTCTGGGGAGAAGGGTGAACGAGGACTTTCAGGAGTTGGACAGAAAGGATCGAGGGGGCCTCCAGGTGTGTCAAAAATCTGAAACAAACTCAAAGATCATTCTATTTCTAATGATGAAAATCCAATTTTGATGAAATTTAAAAAAAAGACAAACATAAAAATGAACACAGCTAACTCAGGTATTTTATTTATTTATTCCACATCTAATGGTGCAGGTCTTTTGATCATCACGTAATCATTTTTCATCGGCCAAAAGGTTTATTCTCCAACTTTTTCTAAAAGCACTTGGAGTCTTTACAGATGGTTGCTCCTGACGTGAGAAAAAACAACCACCTCCATACATAATATAGGGGTTCTCTCCATCCATGGGGAACAAAGGTCTGATTTTGAAAAAGTTATTTCAACATTTAGCTGTCCAATCAAATCCCATTTAAAATCTCCTATATTGGCAGCTGTATCCGTGTTGGCTCTCACAGCGGTGACCAATTTTTATTGTGATGGTCGGAAAAATTAGGATACTGTGTGAACCTTAGCCAATATGCACGCAAATCTCTGAGAAAGTAAAAGGTCACTTTGGAAACAAAGGAAGTGAAGACTCAGTCGGGGGGGGGGGGGGGGGGGGGGTCCATTCACAACACATGGTGACAGCGAGGAGGAAGACAGTTGGCCAGGAAAAGTTTCAAGCTGGCTCTTACCAAGTCTAGACAGAATGCGTTGTTGGATGGGGGTGTGTGGAGGAGGCGAAATCCTACCCCCCCCCCCCCCCCCCAGACTCTTTTTTTTATGTCAGTGTTCTACATATTATGCCCACAATCGGCAGTAGCAACCAAGAAGACTTTTAAAAACGAATGTTTCCAGCTGCAGCTGTAATGATAACAGAGCTATAATTATCAGCTCAGTTGAAAGACCATAAAACACTGTCTGGACCTTTTTTTGTACTTCACTTTTCTATAGTAAAATTGTACACATTCATCAAATTGCACAAGTAAAAAAAAATGGCTTAGCAGTTTTCTGTTGCTGGAAAAAACAAACCGTAAAGAGGATTGCTGAGCTTCATTAGATGTAAAAACAAACATTTGTAAAGTGAAAACCCTTTAAAGCCTCTAATATCAAGCAATGAAAAACAATAGATTTAATATAGTTTAAGAAAAGTTAATAACAGCTAACTAATAAACCTTTAACATCAATTTTTAAATCACATTTTACAGTTTGAGTCTCTAGAAAAGAAGGATAGGATTTCAAATGTGCTTAAATCTAAAGTTAAATATGAATTTAGGAAAATTTCCCCTCACTCAGACACAAAATACACTGCAATATTAACATGATTTCTTTTACAGGTCCCCCAGGAGAGAGCAGGACGGGACCTCCAGGACCTCCAGGCTCTTCTGGAGCCCGTGGACCCCCTGGACGTCCAGGCTATGCTGGAGTCCGTGGGCCACCTGGACCCCCAGGATACTGCGACTCCTCTCAGTGTGTTGGCATTCCTTACAACGGGCAGGGCTACATAGGTGTGTAAAAGAGCTGTTTCTGAGATAAACTCATACTTACAAGTCAGACATTTAAGGAAGCACATGTTTTCTGTCGTCGCTGGAGTCAGAGGAAAAATCCTTATTTAGCATCAGTGTATACTAGTGATGCTGCAAACTCAGTTTGCAGCATCACTCAGTTTGCAGCATCGTTTTTTTTTTTTAAATATCTGCCTGACTTTGTTTTTAACTCAGTAAATGGTACTGCTTGTAATTTATCAATGCAGTGCATGTTTCTTTTACTTAACAACAAAATGTTCCCTTTTTAAACATTTAAATTCAGTTCTGTTATGGGATTTTAAAATCCCCAGAATTAAGGGGCTAAGATATGGAACACTGAAGGTCTGGAGAAAGACCCCTTAAAAGGGCGTCCTTCAGGACTGATTTGGAGTTTATCTCTAACCTAACATCTGCTTGGCTTTCTGTTGTGGCAACAACAGACTTAAAAGACATGCAGGAGGTTTCCTGTAACTGACGCATCCTGTGAGTTTGGATATGGATTTTTACAAGATGTACAATTTCTGCAAAGTGGGGGAGAAAAAAACTCGTCCAGCTGAGAAGTCTGACACTCTTCTGAAGGAGATTCAGTGTAATCAGATCACCCAGAACACACGTTGGCACCTGAACAGAGTTTTAGACATTGTTCATTAGCTTGATTGAATTAAATCAAGGTCAAATTAAAGATATCTACGTGTTTTATGAACTTTACCAACAGAAACATAAACCACATTGAATCATTTTTTTAACAAGTGTTTATACGACGCGAATGCTGTTTCTAATCTTTGCTGTCACCAATGCAGCATTTTTAATATATATGTGTTTTGTTTTTGTTTTTCCAAAAATGGAATTGATATGGTATTGTTGAAAACTTTTTTTCTTTTATCTAATTAGGTTTTGCTCAAAAATCATCTGTTCTTCATCAGACTGTTAAGTTAGTTTAAAAATATTAAGCCAAAATGCCAAAACTGTGAGAGGGAAAAAACATGGACGCATGCAAAAGCACTAAGAGCTGAAGTCACTGTATATGTGAGTGCTGCTGTGATCGGCTCCTCCTCCATGTTTAAATTAGTATTTTAAATTACTGCAAATCAGAGCCACAGGTGGAAAAAGAGTTATATCTGCATCAAAAATGACCTTCAGACAGGAGGAGGTCTATTGGGTCGAATCAGGATCAGCTTCAAGTAAATGAAAAACCAGATAATAAATTTGAACTAAAAAAAACTTTGGGACAGCTTTATCACTGCTGTATATCAGAAGAGTGATGACACAGATGCTGTTTTGAAGCAGAAGTTAGGCTAAGTAGTGAAAATGAAAAGTCTGAATTTAAACTGTAAATTGAGGAGAGAAAGAAAAAAATGATAGTTGAAAACACAAAAGAGCAGATGTTACAACTTTTTTTTTTTTAATTTGGTAACAGTTTTGGGTTTAAAGCTTTTATATTATTTCATTATTCAATTTTTTTTTCTTTAAATTTTCAGTAGTTGCTTTCAGTTTACAAGGTGTACTTCTGAGATGAAAACTTCTCTAAAATTTACAATTTCATTCACTTTAAGCTGATCCTGACCTGATTTGACCTCATAGAGGTCATTTTAACATGTTAACACTTTAATTTCACTATGACTTGATCATTGAACAGACAGAGGATATTTAAATGTAGGTAACCATCCCAAAACCCTCAGAAGGAACTCATCTGACTCTGGTTGACACAGGAATGAATGCATTTCCCAAATGTCTGCACAGAACCATAAGGGGGGTGATAATGCATGTATGAACCTTACAGGAATTCATTTATTGGAAAATGGTAGAAGTTATTGATTCTGTCTCATGCTTTGACCTGACTGACTCCCATCTTCTTTGGGCTGTTTCAGGTTGACCATAGTAGACTTTTAATGCCGCCTGTGCTGCTTTCACTGACTTCCTGAAAAACAAAAGGGCCTATAACTGAAACCACTGCTCACATGCTTTCGAGCTGTTATAAAGGATAACTGCCAAAGGAAACAATTAACAAACTGTGCTGAAAACCAACACAACACCAAAACGGGGGGAACTGGTACTAACAACTTCTCACAACCACTGCAACACAACATTAGCAGCTGTGATGGCACGGACGTGTTCAGTGTTTGCATCTTGAAGCAAGAGACCGAACAAAGGAGGATGAGCCAAACAACAAATAGCCCACACAAATACTAACACAAGGTGGATTAACAGAAAAAGTGTGGTACTACTACTACTACAACAACAACAGGTCTCCAAGGACATGTACATAAACTAATGTGTGCCTTGTAACTGTTGTGTCAATCCAGTCTATATGCACTTATTAATATCTTTAGCTTTGAAGCTCAGGCTGTGCAAGTAACACCTGCTGCTTGATGAATGCTGACAAAATCGGCACTTTTTAAAATTCTAATCCTGGTTCAACCGTGTGTCTTCTGACCACAAAAGCATCACGTGTGACATCTTTCCTCTGAACTGCATGTGCTTGCTTTAAAGTACTAAAAGCCTCCAGTCCAGCAGCCGAGCTCTCTACATTCATGCAGAAATGTGCTCTTGTTGTATTTTGTGATTAAGTGTGTCTGTGAAAAATTACAGTGTTGGTAATTTTTGCGAGGTGAAGTCACCTCACTTTGTTGTCAGACTAATACCTGAACTTCTAATGCCAAAAAAAAGGAATATGACTATGTACTGGCATATCTATCAAGGGGTGTGTCCATTGGAGGCCCTAAATTACCAGATGTAACATGTTTCACTGGATATGACAGCTAACTGGGTCGTAAATGAAAAAACACAAATGAGAAAGACAGACATTATTCATTGAGAATAAAGAATGAGGGATTTAACTAAACTTGAAGGAGATTGCATGCATGCAACTAAATACGTTTTTAAAAAAATGGATTCACTTAAATAAATGTGCAACAGCTCCACATTTGACTGTCTGAAGACGGACCAGGCGACACTACAGTACACTGCAGCAATAGGGATTTTCTAACATGTTGGGAATACCTGGACAAAAAAAAAAAAAAAACTTATTATATCTTAAGTGAAGTCCATATTCCCTCTGCCTGAGCAGCAGAATTTCACAAATTATTTAAAAATAAATAAAAAGAATCATGTCTGAAACATCAATAAAGCTATTTGAGTGCAGAATTTAAACAAATTTGATCAGTTTTAATGTTAAAATGATAAACATTTTGATTTCAATTGCAGAAAGCCCGCCAGTGCACGAACTGCATTAAGCATTTGTGCCATTTTTAAATAAGCTTCAATATGGAAGTTAATTTGAGTTAAAGGCAAAAATGTGTTAGTTCGTCATACATTTTAATGCCGGTATGGTGAGGAAAGGTGTGTACTCAACATAAATTAAAAAGACAGTTGTTATGTCCAATCACCTCTGTCCTCTTACTGCGGGTTCCATGGCCACACCCCTTCAGTATACTAATACCTGTGTCAATGCTTTATATGTCAGTCAGTGGCAAATCATTAGCTAACCCCTTCTGATTCATGCTGAGACAGTCTGATGGGACTTTTGCTACATTGCTCTCAAATGGCCCAAACACTATCTCCGAGCAGGCACCAGGGTGGTCCCAGTCAGCGAGCAAGACCAGCTGCTGCAAAACCAACGCCGCAAGAGGTCGCTACCAAGAAAGACATCAAACACGCTAGCATCATAGGACAAGCCTCTTTTTTTATCCATTTGTTGTTGGAATTATACACTATAAGAATTACAGTTTTTGCAATGTTTGAAAAAACCTGTTAAATGCCTCAAAGCACATGTGAATATTCCTATTAATGGTAGGTGAAAGGTTTGGATGCACAGTGGGAGGGAAGAAATGTTGGGATAAAATGTAGAAAATGGGGAGAAAAAAAAATAATCCATAAAATAAAATAAAAAAAACCTGTGGGATTTATTCTTTTCTACTTTTGGTCTTTGCCTTCAACATATTTGCCTCTAAAGTGTATGACTAAATCTGTGGAACAATGCACTCCTTATGAGAAACTTAGCAAATGTAGCGTGGGGCAGTTTAGGTTTGGTGTCAGGACATCAAAAAAGGATTGATACGTCTTTTTCTTTTTATCTCTTTCAATCAGATTGTAACCTTTTCTATTCAGTCTTTTTATCTTAAGGAGGTTCACATTCATTATAAAACTGCTTTGATCGTGTATCTCTACTCATGATATTTATCAGTTTTCCTGTATTCTGTCACAGCTAGTTTTCCCAAAGGTGGAATTGCATGTCTGTGGTGTAATTTAGTACATTTACTCTTCTCTTTCTTCTCAGTCTCATATGCAGTTAAAACCTGTGTGGAACACTATAAGAGTGGTATTGCTGCGCTTTTGTTTGAACTGCAGATTGTGAATTCCACAGCTTGATTTTCTTATTTATTTCTGAAAACAGAAGAGGCATTTTTCAATAAAACTACTGAAAATCTACACCACTGCCTCTCTTCTTGCCTCTAATGCACTCCGTGGCAGAGCTAGAACATTTTATATGGGCTGTTGGGAGTGGGGGGGGCAGTGGGGGGGCAGAAACCTTTGGAGGGGTGGCAAATGAAAACAGCAGAGTGGAAGGCCATTGCAATTGAGACGATCAGAAACACGTACTTGAAACAGTTTTATTATTGTTATTAATAAGAAAACAGTGGTTCATTTAGATGAGGTGCTCTTTCTAATGCTTAAAGACGCTTGTATTGATGATTTCTTAACCCCTGAATTTAATTCCCATTATGAAAAAAAAAAAGATTTTGATTTTTTTCATCCATTTCTGCAACCTCGTTCGGGGTCCCCGGCTTCCACCTGTGAACTCCGTTAGGGGTAGTTTAATATCTGAAGTTTTCTATGGAGATCTTTGTTTTATGCATCTGAACGGAGCCTTATGCCAAACTAAAAGAAATATGGAATAAATCTTTCTTTACTGCATGACTTGTCTGACTGAAATAGATATAATTTTAGGTTTGTCGCTAATTAATGCAACACATTTATTTCTAGTATTTTTACTCTAATGACTGACAGAACTACTAAACAATGAACTAAAAAACGTCCCAAACACAAAACTCAGTGTAAATGTCCTTTCAATACAGAAAGTGTGCATTACTTTAGTCTAACTGTGAAATGCAGTAAAGCAGTTGCTGTTGTGTGGACACAGATGAATGTTGCACTCTCCACTATTTCATTAGGAAAATCTTCCGCGTTGAAGCTCATTTACCTCTACTGGTCAGTGTCCCTCAGCATCTGAGTGGATTTTCTGCGCAGGAATGACTTTGGCGGCATCTCAGTGGTCCTTCCTCCTAAACTGCCTTTCAACAGATACGCGGAGCTGCTGGTTTCCTTTCTTGCAGCTTCAGCATTAGTGGGTTATAGTGTACATGACGCGTCTCATCAGAGTGTTCATCACTGCTGATTTCATCACCTACGGTAGTTTAGAAAAAAAAATCTTTTTAGAGAAAGAGCAGAATTTTCATCTGTCCAATATATTTACACAGTTACATTTATAAAGATCACAGACAAGCTGAAACTCTGCAAAACATGAATTTGTAATCACCTGGTGCTCCAGCAGGGGAGTCTTCATCACATTCCCCACAGTCATTGAGACACCTGTCCTCAGGTGGAGCGCTGGGCCGCGGTCCACGTGCTGCTTTCTATGGAACAAGGTCTTGTTCATTTTTGGAACAGATCTAAAGAACAATAACAAACAGAAATCACTTTTATCCCACCACAATGTGAACGACCCTGGGAGTGTTTCTGGCAGGCAGCTCGAGCAGCGCGTTTACCTGCTTACTCCTTCCTGCGGCTGATTCAGCCTAATTAATTCATCTGTTTAGCATCCTACTCAAGTTCCACGTGTGCAGTCCAATCCTCATCATCCATTTCTGCAAGCTCTGCGTTCATCACCCCACCCTCTTCCCTGGCTTCCACCTGTGAGCTCCATTAGGGGTAGTTTAATATCCAAAGTTTTCTATGGAGATCTTTGTTTTATGTATCTGAACGGAGCCTTATGCCAAACTAAAAGAAATATAAAACATACCTTCTTTACTGCATGAGTTGTCTGACTGAAATACTAAAATCACAATAAATGATCTGTGGAAGAGCAATTTCTAAAGAAAATACAGAGTGTTGAACGCCGTGTAAAATACAGTGCCACATTGTTTGTACCCTGCAGTTACACCAAACCAAAATGATCAAATATCTTTAAGAAATATTAATCCTAAGTGCTTCGCTGCTTCGTGGTACTGCAAAAAGTAATCATACGGTATTTACATATTTGAATCTTTGCAAAAGTTAACTTGGATTTTTGCAAGATTGTTGGCCAAAAAAAGGCAGTCCAGACGGAGTTTGTACTCATAGGATGGTACTCCGCTTCTGACCCTTCCTGTGAGGAAGAAATGCAAAACGACAATCAATGTAATGGCAACTAACCTAAGATTGCTACTGAGGCTTTGGTAAAGTGCAAAAAGCTTAAAGAGATTTCCAAGAATATTATTTGTCCAATCTGATTTCAACTTTAAGACATGGTTCACTTAAAGTTTGGCCAAAATCTCCTGATAAAGTCAGGTTACTAAAGTTTTCACCAGATCCTGCACAGTGTCAACTTGACATTCATGCATCAATAACCACTTTAATCCTCACTGAAAATGCTACTACTTAAGTGTGCTAAAACAGCATGGCGTCTGCACAAAACCAGAACCCTCACTCACATGGATTGGTGCTTAAATCAGAGTTTCACTGCAGGGTGGCAGCTGTTACACAGAAGTCATGAAAATCTAGCATTGTAAGTACTGTTCAGATTAACAACATTATGAATTTAGCATTCGCTAATCAAGACACAGACGGGGTATTTAATAAGGATTACAGGAGATGTTCAATGAGGTTTCATCACACATGTTCTCAAATTTCTTTCTCAACATGGGACTACGAGCTTCTGCTGCTGCCACACCACCTGTTGCCAAACTCTGTGATGTTTTAGGCATAAATACAATAAATAGAAGATCCAGTTTAAAGGGTAGCAGCAGAAACTAATAAACAGCCTTTTCAGTTAACCTACCGGTAAGTTGTTGGACACAGATCCCCCGCAGATGATTGATGCATGTCTATTTTAAACTGCTGATGAGGGCTGCACAGTGGCACAGTGGTTAGCACCACCACCAAGACCCCACAGCAAGAATGCTCTGGTTCAAATCCCAGCAGTGACCTTTCTGTGTGGAGTTTGCATGTTCTCCCTGTTTGTTTTGTTGGTTTGTTTTCTCCAGGAGGTCTGGCTCCCTCCCACAGTCTACAGACATAAGTTAACCGTTCAAAATTTCCCTAGGTGAGTGTGTGTGATTGTGTGGCCCCACAGCATGCTGGTGACCTGTCCAGGGCGTACACTGTATTTGTCCAACTGTAGTCTGGGATAGGCCCCAGCAACCCCTTGACCCTAAAAGGGATTCAGCCAGTTTGAAGATGGATGGATAGATGGATGGATGGGTGGATGGATGGACAGACGGACGGATGGTTCATTTCAGTTGAGTCAGAAGGATATTTCTTGGATTTTAAAAGGGTTTCTGAAATGCAAAAGTCTTTTGTAATTAACTGAAAATCAAATCTGTCTTTCGCTCTAACTTCAAGTCAAGTCTGAAGTCTTAAACTTATACTTACAATTAACATTTCATTGTCACTTTTTCTCACTTAAGTATTTTTAAACAGCTTATGGGAACCCAGAAACTCGCCATCAAACTAGTCCAAGTCCCCTTCTCTGTCTTGTAGTCTTTAGAATCAACAGTAAGCACACAAAGAACACTTACGTTTTCAGGTTAAAACACAAGTTAACCCTTGTGCTATCTTCGATGACCCCACCCTTACTTTGACGTCTTCTACCTACAATGACAAAGGTGGATACATTGGGAAATTTCATGTAATCCATTGAACCAGTGAAGATCACAAACCATTGAAAAAAAAAGGTTCAGCGCACTGTCTACTGGGTCTAGATGACCCAACTCCCAACAGTAAAGTGCCTAGGATAGCACAAGGGTTAACAAATCAAATATATTAAAAAACAATAAGAGGTTATGGAATTTTCATGCAACTTTTGCAACATCTGTTTATAAAATGGTCACATTTGAAGAGTCTGCTGTCCTATGAACCTTTTTGTTAATCAGGCAGGTCTTATTTTTGTTTATTATGACAAATTTATAATTTTCTTTCCAAACCAAAGAATATTTTTCAAACCAAAGAATAACTGGCCTGCGTGTTACTCTTTTGTTGTTCTTCTGGATGAGACAATGCGTGCCACAATGAAGGCTGCAGATGCTGGAAAACTGTAAAAGTTTTATTTCTTCTCACAACAGGATGACCATTTTTTTATCAGTCAAAAGAATGTTTTATAAACACACAGGTGCTTTGAGAGATAACAGCATACCCTCGCACATCTGCACACATAAACGGCTAATTAGACTGAGACAGCAAACAGTGAATCGATGGTAAAAATAGCTGGATGTCTGTTCAATTTAACCTTGATCCGCACAGCTGCAGCACACTAAAAACACCCTTTGACACAGGAAGACGTCTTTGGCCTCTTTTGAAAATAATACATGTTCCTGGGTAATGTTGACCTTTTTTAGGCATCCTTTGGGAAATCAAGTTCAACTTTTAATATCCAAAACCAAAAAACATACATTAATTTGTTTCTTCTCTTTGAAGTTTTGGGTGGTCCTCTATCAAAATCGGACATAGAAAAACTAGTATATTTTATTGTAGCCAAGATAAACATGATCCTGGTAAGAGACCATTTCAGTAATTGTTGGTATTAAATATCTGTAGTTTTTTTATCTAACAGATACAAGTGTTGCCAACTCCTTAGTAAAGACTTTTGCCAAAGGCTATTATTTGGTTTCATGGTCCAACATCCAATCTTTCTCCTTATCAAGGACATTTTTTTACTATATTTATTCAGCACATCTGCTTTTTTTTAAATCTGCTTCATCTATGTTCTCTGTCAAAAACTGAACCATTTAAGAGGCCTATTATTTTTGTGATGTCACTTTCAGGAAAACTTTACATCTTTTAGTAGCAGTGGCATTGTGCTTGTGCCATTCTTGAGCCACTGATGAGGGAGGACCATTGACTGTATATGAGAGTTGGACTGAGTGACTCCTCCCCCTCGCGTTCCACACAGGAAGTAAATGCTGGCTCCAAGAAGCCAAACTCCCATAAACTTCTATTGAGAAATAAACAGCTATTACTCAGAATAACCATTCTTGCTCTGCTACTTTTTTTTTTTTTTATATGCTCTTAATAATACAAATTTTTCTTCATGGTCTTTTTATCTGTTGTGTAAGTTATTCAAGTTCTAAACTGGTCAGTCAGAGGCTTCAATAGAATTAAGTGGTCTTGTGCTACGTTTACAGCAGGGTCAGAAACATGCATTCAAATACCCCTTTTCTATGAAAACCCTTGCTTTCATGCGTCACTATGCGGGTTTCTAAGTCCATTTTCTGGCTCAACGCACAAAACGTTCAGTCATTAAATGCACCTTGGTAAATGGTGTATACTTGTATAGCACTTTTCTACCTTGCCTGAAGGTCTCAAACTAATTCACACACTGGTGGCACTCTGGTTCCACCAGAGGCAAGGTGGAGTTCAGTGTCTTGCCCAAGGACACTTCAACACATGGGCGTGCAAGGCGGACCTGCAATCGAACCTGCAAAATTACAGTCACAGGTCGACCACCCTACCACTGTACCACGGCTGCACCTTGAAAGTTAGACTAGTAGTAGTAGTTTGACCAATCATTGCAGTGATGTATGGACAGCGTCTCTTTCATTCCATTTGAAAACTGTTCATGGGGGAGAAATCAGTTATTATAGTGTGTGCATGGGTGGAATTCTATGACACCAAGTCTAACATGAATTGGAATAGAGCTGTGAAAAAAAAAAGCCTGGAGCAAAATTCACAAGATTTGCACCGTTTTGACATTTCCCACTAAACTGTTAAAGTTTTGTTTCTTCTAACAACGGGGTGACCATTTCACACCAAGCCTCTCCTGACTGTACACGCTCTAGTATCGGGTAGCAACAGTCCAGTGTAAACACCATATACTAAAAGCACGTTCAAGAATGCCTGTTTAGCACATTCTTGAACGTGCATTGCTCGGTGTGTACATAGCATGACGTTGAACGTTTGAAACATTTAATTTGACAGATTTTCCTGAGCACACTTACAAGTGGTAAGGATGTTGACTTCCAACAAGCTCACTCCTGATTGGTGAGAGTGGTTGTCATAGAAAAGATGACTCAGACACGAAAAAATGGCGACTGAAGTAAACGATTTTCTGACGTAACACTCACTCAGTCCAGTTCACATTTACAGTTGATGGCTAACACTACCAATAACACTCCTCAAAAGAATAAAAATAATGAGTTTCGCGTCAGTCAGCTTTGTTGCTTATTGCGACAAATAGGGTAAAAAAAATAATATGTTCACACATGCTCAGGGTTACACTCTCACACTTCGAACCCACTGACACTAGCTGATTCATTTCACAATATCTTAGAATTTAAGCAAAAGACAGTTTGGATAATGTTAGCCGTCTGGTACTGCACCGCCCTCCTGAAGCTGAAAGATCTTGATAAAGCCATTGACTACAACTAATGTTTCAACATCTGTTGGCATTGTTAATTAAAAATAACAATCTACTCTAACATCTGTGTGCCTCCCTCTCCGCATTCCTTAAGTCAGTAATACAGTTAATGACATGTTACAAATGACACCACTAATGAAAAACAGTCCAAGGAAGACATGTGGTTAAAGAGTCATAATATGTTAAATGCTAAACTCCCATCATTAAATGATGCAATAAGACCACAGTGTAAGTCATAGTATTAGGATTTCTCTACTGTACACGTGCTGTAATTTTCTCCTGGAGGAACATTCAACACAAGTCTTCAGAGCCGTTTCAAGCCTAAAGGCTATGAGGACTACATATTTATTTTTTATATTTTATGCTTTGATTTTACGGGGCAAAAAAGGCTAAATATTAAATAAAAAGCACAATAAGAGTAGCATTGTAGAGTTTTGTATCAAATTTTTAAGTTTTTAAACAATAAAAGTCCATAAATGTCACCTTTTTTTGTTTGGCAACTTGGAAACTTCTATATATGTGAGCAGAGACCAGACATGTATCATTGAGGTTAATGGGTATTTTCTGGGAAACTCGAAACAGAAACAAACATAGCTTTGGTGCAAACCAGCCCAACCTTCAAAGTGATGTATTGCTTCAGAAGGAGGTTTCTTGTCTGCCTGCACCACTTGTGTTTGCTTTGCTTACGGAGCGTGAATCTTTACAGGGCAAGCCAGAAAAAAGATTTATAATGTGTTGTTAAGAGGGCCAACTTTCACCAATAAGAGTTTTCAGCAGATTTTGAGCCTAAACCAATGCACAAAGAGTAAAAGAAAACCACAGTAACTGAAAAGAAACATTTTTATCATGTAAAAAAGCTAAAGATAATATATTTCTGGTTATTCTGATACAATGATCACTATATAGTGACCAATTAAAATGGTCAATTGATGATGAAGGACTTTAGTTGTATTAAATTGGTTTCAGGGTAAATTATAAAAAAAGAAAAGGTCTTGCCAGCATCAGTTAAAAAATGTCAGTTGAATTCTGAATCTATTGCTTTAAGATTGCTTCAATTCAGGAAATAAATTAATGTAAACTATTCAATTTGAATTTAATAGTTAATGACTTTTTATTTTTTCTCTCTTTTACATAATCCTGAGGTTTTAGGCTTTTTTAATTGCTTCTTGAATGTTCAACCATGGTACACTATTGTCATATTTTTAATAATATAATTTAAAAAATGTCAGGTTTCTTCAAATCTGTTTCAGTTAAATAAAGATCATAAAATGTATGAAACTTTTTTAAAATACCGGTATTCATGAAAATGTATCCCAAAAAAGTGTGGGTTCTTTATCATTTTTTAATTTAGGTAAATAAATTTGTTTAATTTCTTATCAGCAACCATTTTTAGTTTAGCTCACTTAATGAGCAATAAGCTCTTTTCAGCCAATTAATGGAAAAGGTTTGTTGAAAATTATCCTGACAGCATGGATCTCTCACCTTGGTTGTGAAACAAAACTGTTCAGTTTTAACCAAAAGAGGACCCTCCTAACCAGCTAGTTTTCTCTGTAGATTATTAATTTCTACACCTTTTTTCCTGGTGTTGAAGAAATCATGAGAGAAGCAGGTGCTGATTTTTTGGAAGGAATGTTGCACTAAGCAATTGCTGGATTTTGCCCCCGCCCCATAAGATGGGTAGCCGTCAGCAACCACATGACCCAGATCTAAAACAAGAAAAAAACATTGATATTTTTTTAGGGTCAATAGATTAATAAAAAGTTTATTTAAAAAGACTTTTTTATGACACATTAAGGTTTTAGCATTTGACTTAATTTGCATTACCAGACATTTTGCTCTGTTTATACTTTTATTCAATAAGAATGTTTCCAATAAAACATCTGCGATCTGTGTTTCAACCCATAAATATTGAGCATTGCATTTTGAAAAGAAAAACAGTCTTTCTGGCATTAGCTGTGTTGTAGTACAATGTTGGCCAGTTAAACTGGGATGTGTTTAGAAACCAGCAGAAAAGTGAAGGCTGAGTTCATGTAAAACAGCTTGTGTTGTATTGTGTTACAGCAGCATGAAACTCTGCCATAATCTGCCCGTTTGGTCACTTTAATCTCTGAGATGCAAAGCGGTGATGCTTTTTTTTTCTAAGGAGCAGAATAAAAAGATGGATTCAGAAAGAGTGGGGTATTGTGCTTTATTTTGTTGGGACATCCTTCACCAGCCATGTGTGTTAATGTGATAACTTGTCGGTCCAAGTCACTGACAGGTTTGGAGGAGGCATTGGGGGGGACATCTTGGCCTGTTCGGGTAATCAAGAGCTTACATTGTCTTTCTGTAACTCACAAGCTTCTCCCAAGCAAGTTATGAGCTGCTCTCCAGACAGGAATCACTGAGCTTCATGCTTTACTCTCTGACGGATAACCTCTTTTCTAGAGATATTGTCTTTCCAGACGCGGTCGCCTGGAGGTGAAATGTGCTAGTGGAAAAAATCTCCTCCTCCTCCTTCTCCTCATCTCCTCCGTCTCTGAGGCTGCTGCTGAGTGTTGCAAGGAGGTAGAGGCACTGATGGAAAATGATATCACCACGAGCCACAAGCCCCTCAGCCATGAACCCTCCCCACCATTCAGAGAGCTTTAGTGACCCCTACTGTAAGCCCCTAATGTAATGTCTTCTAAAGTTTAAACTTTCTCACTGCTTCAAAGAAAAATTGAATGGTTGCTCCCTTTTTTCATTCTGGCTCATGCTGATGCGTCTTTACTTAAGTGAAAGTTCAGATTGATATCATGTATTTCAATTAACCCTTGTGCTATCTTAGATGACCCCACCCTTACTTTGACGTGTTCTCCCTACCATGACAAAGGTGGATAAAGGTGGAAAAATTTTTATGTAATCTATTGAACCAGTGAAGATCACAAATCATTGAAAAAAAGAGGTTCAGCGGACTCTCTAGTGGGTCTAGATGACCCAACTCCCAACAGTAAAGTGCCTAGGATAGCACAAGGGTTAATGCAGGTTTGTTAGTACGTATACATCCTGGAGGAGTTAATCTGGAAAATGACAACCATATTTTTAAAATAATACTTTTATGAGAATAAACACACTGATTGTTACAGATTTAATGCCTTTAGTTGTTTACAAAAATCTTGCATTTTAAGGCAACAAGACGACTGGAGACACTTTTCTTTCTGTAAATTATATATGTAAAAGATGATGCTTTCCAAAAATCAACCATTCATTCATTTTCAGCAACTTATCTAGCAAGTCATTACAGCTGCAATGATGGGCAGATGTCTAATCACTTCTTCTGTGTAACTGTAGCTGTACCATCTTCTCACCCAAGGAGGAAAACTCCAAATTCTACATCTGGTTGCTAAACATCTAGAAGAAGACCTGATGCTATGGTTGCTCCCCACTGTGGGTTACTCAAGGAAAGAAAACGTTCATCCTGAGAATACTGCTTTCAGATGCTCAGCTGTTGAATGTTTTGAATAACAAAAATGCTCTGGTAGTTATTAGAGCAGGAATCAGGAATCAGGAAAACTTTATTGTCATTTTTATCAATTAATAAAATGAAATTAGGCTCTCTGGTCCCGGGCCAGCCGTTTACATTCAGACATAAATAAATAGAATATCAGTATGATATCAGTCTGTTACGGTGTGGTTCCTGATGAGTATTGCACAGAAGTATTTTTCAAATTGCATAGTATATTATGTTAAGTATTGCACAGCCCTGTGATATTGCACTTGAGAATTGGCTTGTTGTCCATGGAGGGGGGGGGGGGGGTGCAGTGATCAACCGGGCATAAATAATACATCAAAATGAGCAAAAATGTTAGTTGCTTTTTGGAGTATTTAGGTTATAAATCTAGTAGAAAGGTCATATTCAATCCCACACAAACTTTAAAGCTCCTTGATAACCAGAGAAGTAACTTCCCGGGATGTGAGAGTTAAGACCCAGCATTTTATTTAAAGTTTAAATTTCAAGGTTATTCCTTCAGACATTAAGTCCGAACAACCAGGCTGTTGTAGATGACACCGCTACCAATTTTAAAGTGCCTAGGATAGCACAAGAGTTACACTTTGAGTGTCCCTTAGTTTTGCACACAGCAACTTTACTCTAAGCTGCAACCAGATGACACATAAAGTTGCTGATGATATAAAAAATGGGAAGAACTGAGGCTGACGTTATTTGCTTTGTTTTAGTGTAAGTACTTCATATCTGCCTCATTGCTGAATTCCTGACTGAAGTTAGGAATTCCAAATGTTATTGAACATAAATCTTAGATAATAGTAGATAGTATAGTTCTGCAAATGTCCTCTAGGCCTTGAGGAGTTACGTAAATTGTTTTGCTGTTCTATCTTGTTGTGGTTTGTGGTCTTGTCCTATAATCTTTTTTTGATCAACTTCAAATTAAAAGCGCTGACAGATTAAGATGTACTTCATAGAAATGTTGTGACTCTGTTTATTAAATTTCACAAGCAAAAAAGTATTTTAAAGTTAAATCAATCTTTCAAGTTTTAATTTAAGCATCATAAGACATCTGTGGTTCCAACAATAAGAATGATATAGTTGAGGCTCAATCTGCAGTGAATCAATCAAACGTCTGCTGGTTACTGTAACCATTCACATTCCTCAACATGCAGCTATGTGTGTTAAAGCATTCCTGCAGGATGCTCTCTGCTCATCAAAATTTCTCATTTATGTAACCTGGTGGCTGGAGGGCACATATGCTGTCTGTACAGCTACAAATGTTTTCAGTGTTGATACTGGTGCGATAAATCAAAAATAAATTCTGTATTATCCTGACATAGATGTTTATGGGAATGTTTGATTTAAGGAGTGTTGAAAAGCATTTTGGCTTCAAGCATTTCGGTCACAGATATTTTTAGAGAATTTTATCTATCTTACATATGAGAATTGTGCTCATTTGAGATATTTCCGGGTGTAATGATTCATTTTAACAATGATTTGATTCATATCCTAATTTGTGGTTGTTGCTCTTATTCTTTATCAATATTGGTTAATTTTGAACAATCCAAACTGATCCGATTCACTGACCTAAAATGGATCCAGGTCAAGCATTAAACCAGTGTGACTCAGAGATAAAGACCTGGTACTGAACGGTGCAGGTGACGTTTTCCAGATTCCTTGTATTTCTTCAAGATAATTAAGTATAAATGAAATATGTGTACAAACAATCAACTAAACAAGAATAAATGTCAAATCCATTCACATTCAGTTTCCTAAAGTTCAGCCCACTGTAGGTTTTCCACCTCCAAATAATCCAAAGGGAACATCATTAGAAAATTCTAGCACACTGGATGGTCACATGTCTTTGCTAAATTCAAAGTGTTTCCACACATTGGACTGGAATGATGGACTAATCAGTTTTTGGTGTCGTCACGCGTGCTGTCAGATCTGATGCACTTGGTCGTTTAAGCGTTAAAGTGAAATAAACCCACTGTACCCCAGTCCAAATGGTATTTTCCGGGATCGATTTAATTCATTTAATTTAAAACTATTTTATAATAGTATAAGTCGAGTTGTTTAACAATTTGATACAGACAGATCAATCTGGTTGGATCAAAGGAAAAAGAAATCTATTAATCGTTACAAATCTATTCTGGACTGATATTATCACGTTGTCCAACTCAAGGAGAATCGTCATGAATGTTTTTCAACATGGAAATATTTTCCAAACTACAAGAAAATAGATTGGAACCTTACATATCCATTGTGTGTTGTTTAAGTTTAATAGAGTGCAACATGTAAAATCAGCTATTTCGTCTAAGTCCTATTTGATTATGGAGGGAGAATCCACCATAGTGCCACATCAACAAGTTACTGCGTTCATTCCAGGTTTCGAAGTTGATGTTAAAAGGCTGGCCTGAGTTTTTGTTACATGCATCACGCTTTAAAGTGAAAAAGGAGTAACTTTAATCTAAATTAATAAATACATTTTATCCTGCAGAGGGAAAAAAGAGTACTGGTAAACCAATATTTCTACAAAATAATAAAGTCTAACAATGAAACATTAAAGAGAGTTTTCCCCCCTGGTGTCTGAGTCATTGTTTGGCTTTACACCTTCATAAAACTCAATTTTTAAAATGGGACCTCTTTTTCCCCTTTTTATGACTACAAAAGAACAACTCATTTGAATAGATTACAGCTAATCAGTACTGGCAGTGAAGAAGCCTTTGGCTGTCATTTTGTTTGTTGTAATTACTGCACTGCCAGTACACACTCTTTCCCAACATGAAACAATAGTCTAGGTAACACACTAAAAGTGTCTTTATCAAGAAGCAGAGCTGTGTGCTACCCTTCGACACAAATGCAAGTCTGTCAGGTGGGGATTTAGAAAATAGTCAATTTAACATGCCGTGATGGGGGCGAATATTTCAGGCAATTGTAAAAAGGAACACAGCCGAGTTTATGCAGCTAAACTGGAAAATATTCCAAAGCCTCAGGCAATTGGAAAAAGCCTCAGCAATAAAAAGCTGACATCACTGGGCTTCGGAAAATGTTTGTTCTGTCGTGTCGATGTGTGAACATGCATGTCTGTCTGATTATCCGGGATTCAAATGTTATTTCAGATGTGTACTAATTAAGTTGACAACATTTTCGTGTCAAGCTTTTTTTTTTTTTTTTACGTTTGCATACTTGAGCAACAACCGCAATGTACCTGTGAAGAGGCACTAAACTAAAAACTTATTCCACCGAGCACAATGCAGTTACAGTTTACGCAAGAGCAGCCAAGGGAATACGAATGAATTTGCTGAGTTCTTGACAAAGAGCAAAGAAACATTATTTATCTAGGCTACTTCAGGGTCCTGGGAGCTCCTGCTTTGACTAAACATCTTAGCGTTTATCATATAGCTATGGAAAAAAAACACAAAAGTAGAATTTACTTTGCGCAAAGTCACTATACCTCTTGAATGTCAGGCCATAAGTCAAATCTCTCATTTACTCTCTGAGCATAATGTGCATCAAGACTAATACTTCAGAAAATGTTCTCCATCAGCTTTGAGTCAATGAAAAACCTATTTTTGTTCATGGTGTGGGCTCATGGAAACAGGGAGCAATTGAAATATGTCATGATGCCTCCACTCACATTTGTCTCTGTGAACTTCTCATCAACTTTTATATGAAAGACTTCCAGATAACAGACTGAAACAAAACAACTGTTGCAATCACATTAGTTTATGAAACAAATGATCACATCATGGTGGTAATGGCTGCATGTTACAATGAAACCTTCAGTTATTTAATTCAGGACAAGGTGTGTGACTAACGCCTTAGTCACAATTACACTCATTGGTGAATACTGGGTGTCTGTGGGGAAAAAAAGGCAAATCTGGACAGGATATGCAGATAGTCCACACAAAATATCAAGATTGTAGACTACTTGTGAATCTGCAGGGCAAAAGTGTTCACGTACATTTTTTTCCATGGGCATGCGAGAGGTCATAGCAAAGAGTCAACGACTCATAAGGGTAAAGTAGGTAAGACGCAGACATGTCGTTCAGATTTCATTTTCTTTCTACCCCAGACTAGAATGGGGCATAAGGGTACGACGGCATCCTCCATATGTCATGAGTGTGTAAAACTTACATTTACCACACATGCGACAATGGTACGTTCCATTTTTATGACATCCCTTAAGGTGGCTACACAAGCCTCAAGAAAACTTCAAGATACTCCTGCTCCCCTTAAGATGCAGGCGCTCCTCTCAACACTCCCGGACAACCCAAAAACCAGCAGCACCTGTACAGGTCAACACTTCGTACAGGTGCATAAAATGAAGATGAACAATTTTTATGCAGAAGTAGTGTGTTTAAATGGCACATTGACCACACCTTCTCCACAGACAGGTGGAGAAGATCACCTTTAGTTCTTTTTTGATTTTTTTTTTTGGGGGGGGGTTCTTCTTCTTGCAGTTTGAAAACCGATAAGACCTTGTCCAAAATTACACCTATGTTGTAATTCTGGATGTCTCTGTCATTTTGTTTTCAACATACAACAACATGACAACAAGGTTGAAAAAAGCCACAAAACCTTTAGAAAATTACAGAGTTGTAAGCTAAATGAATGAGAGTCACAAACTTTGTAATCTGTCTTGAAAACAGGGAAAGCTTGACAGAGACATAGCTGGAAGCCATTGGAAATGTGAACCTCAAAAAACAACACAGAGTTGTGGTTCACGTTGCTTTGTCCTTAAAGTTTAGATTTGGAAGTTGAATTAGTGTCACTGCAGTTTATCTGCTTTGTTGTTTTGTATTTAGTTGTGATAACTAACCTTTGTTTTTGTTTCTATTGTTTCCCATTTGAATTGCATGTATGAAATTTAAATGTCAAGAAAATATTTATCGGAGTCCAGACATGGTGGAGTTCATAAGTTGTCATTTGACAGAATTGATTGATCTTTGAACCAATTTCTTGTGTGCCTTTTTTGGTTAAAAAATGTCAATGTAAAATGTTTAATTTGAAAAGACAGTTTATGGGCTCGTTGGAGCTAGTTTAATAAAATATGGGGTGAAGCTGATTGATTGATAAGGTTGTGGCATAAACTTGCCAAGATTTTCATTCACCTTCATTTCCAATGATTGTTCTAAAAGCTGTGACTGTCTGCGTTTTCTCATAATGAACTTCAGTTTTACAAATAAGTTGTGCTTTTCCCTTCTGACCGTCCTGATTCCACAATTTAAAAACTGAAACTTTGTACCACCAGAGCTCCTTACTACAGCACATAAACTCAAATTAGGCTGTGTTTTCAATGGAAAATACTTTCTAAATCTTGCACTGCCTGACCACACTTTTAAGAATAATTAAACAATTAGGTTTTTTGGTTGAAAAGCATTTGGTTTCATCTGCAAGCAAAAGTATGGGACTTGTGTATTAGCCTCCTGCTAATATGTATTTTAATTCAATTTTATGTATACAGCCCAATATTACAATTACTGAGCTGGCATCTGGCTCAAAACTGTATGGCTGGACAGCTTCCAATATTGTTTGCCATTTTTGTTGCATGGGTAATATTAGGTTGGGGGTGTGAGGGGCTGTAAACTAGTAAGAGAGAGTGTAAACAGATAGATGACAGGATGTGGGGGTGTGATTAATCTGCACCAACAGTCCCACCCAGAGCTCAGTGGCAAATTTCCAGTCAACCACTGCCGCTCTGCAGAAACTACTGGTATGTTTGAGAAAAAAACATAGGTGTTTTTTTTATTTTGGCATAATCATCGTTAAAACAACAGATCAAAAGATGATCAGATTGGGTCTTTAACAGATTGGTGTCTCAAATTTTACCCTAGGTTGTCTCTTTTTGTGTTGTCCTGCAATGGACTGACAAACCCTCCAGGGTGCACCCTGAAAATGGCTGGGATAGACTCCAACATCCCCATGACCTCAAGAGGAGTTAAGCTTAAATTTGGAAAATGGATGGATATCTAACATTGCACTTTCTATGATCAAGGACAGAGCATACTTCTCAAAATATTTTTCTTAATTGTGGAAGTTTTCCAACTGCTGATATATGCTAACTCCACTAGGTTGATGTCAAGTACTAAATATGTATATGTTTTAACAGTATTTATTCTAACGCTTTACTCAGAAGGCTAAAGAGGAATCCTGGAGAAGTTGGTAAGATGTCTACACTCACAGAAATGAAAGAGCCATTTAGAACTTTTTTCTGACAAAAAAGTATAATCTTATGTTAGAGTTTGCAGTTGATGGATGTGTATGAAGCCATTCAGGGGGCAAAAACCTTACCAAAGCTTCCATAACTGCAAAGTATAACAGACCTGGATGACCAAGAACCTATTTAAAAAATATTTGTCTCATGACTCAAGAAAAAAATTCTTTGTTTTGCTATCACAATTTGTTTGGGTTTATTCTCATTTTACCATCAGGCATATTTTTGTCATGTACCATTTCGATGTGCACCCCTACTACCAAATTTAAAGTGTCTGATCTTGCTTTAGTTTTGTCAGTTTAGATTTTGGTTACGCGGCATGTGCAGCTCTTTGTTTTTCTGTTTCTGATTATTGTGTTAAGGTTTTCTGCTCGGTTGGAATTCTAACACATGCCAGACTGGACAAGCAAAACACAACAACTCAGTTCAGTTTATATCAGTTTAGGGTTTATTTATGAAGTGCCAATTCATAACTGCGATTGTCTTAAGGTGGAAAAAAAGGAACATTAATCCAGGACAAAATAATTACAGTTGTGAATTGTAAAATATTCCACCTTTTTATTTTCCTATTTTGTTTAAATGGTTATAATTAAACTCAAATCGCTGCTGGAACCTTTCTGTGTGGAGTTTGCATGCTCTCCTCATTGCATGTGGGATTTTTCTACAGGCTCTCCAGGTTCCATCCACACTCCAAAAATTTGCATCATAGGTTAATTGGTCATTTTAAGTTGTCCCTTTGTGTGGATGAAAATGTATGTGTGGTTATGTGGCTCTGCAGATTGGCGACTGATATAGGCTCCAGCAAACCTGTAACCTTAAAAGGGATTTAGCGGATTGGTTGGATGGGTGGATTGTCTCAGTTAAGCCAAATTGTCTGAACAGTGTCTCTTTATCTTGCGCATAAAAGCATATAAAAATTGCCTATTAGATTAGAAGAACATTTTTAGTTTTAACCCTTCGTGTTGCGCATACAAGAAGGGACTGTGGAAATTAGTTTTGCAAATAACTAGAGGATACGGATTTACTAGTTAATCTAAAGAATGTGTGCTTGTCACTGACGTGTTTGGCACAACACACACTGGCACATCTATGTATTCTCCTTATTACTTAATACACCTGTGAATAACCTGGACAATAATTTCAGGATCCACCTGCAGCATTACAAGAAAAAAAGATGAACCAATTCAATTGCTATCAATACTTCTAAAGAGATAAAGTAATACAACTCAAAACATTTAGAAAATACAGGAGACATAACTAAATGCTCAAGATTGACCAATTGTGTCTTTATTTTTTCTTTAAATTTCCCATCTCTACATTTGTCACCTTTTTATTTCAAATTCCCAACATTGGAGTTACATTAATCCCTCAGTTTAGGCACTTGATTTGTTCCTTTATTGTCTAAAATTATTTTTAGTAACCGGATTGTAAGCAAACATCTACAAAGTTATTTTCAGAGCCTTAAAATAAACTCATTTACCACGATTGGGGTATTTTTGATGGCTGAGGAACAATTTTCTTACTCTGTGTTTCAAAACAACAGCAAACACATGTCAGTTCATTGAATTCATATGGGAAAGGCACTATTTTATTAGAGTTTTTAAAAGGTCACTCATATCCAATGAAAAGTAATTTATCTTACGACATGTTTGTTCACCCTGGGAGCTTTTTTCACTGTGCTATCCTTATTGTGGGGAACAAACATTGCCTGCGGTTCATCAGTTGGAATTTGCATTTATTACATACAGCCGAGCTTTGGAGTAAAGGCATTCAATGCCACAGTCAGGATTACTTCTATTTATGCCAGTATCCATAAAGGAAATATCAAAACTACTTCATACAATGGTTGTGTTCTGCTTTAATAAACAAGCTGCCAGACACTTTCTCTTGATAGCTGTTCGTTCTTTATTTATTTTTCACCCTTTTGTGCATTTACTTTCCTACATTCAAGCAAAGGACAAAAGTAAATAGTTTCTGGAATGTTTGGATTAACAAATTTTATCACAACAGTCCTGGACAAATTAGGGCTGACATTGTGTTTCCTTGGCAAGATCCTTTGGGGCTCCTGATTTTTTTGCCCCCTGTAGCTCAGACAAAGCTGAGTCAGACTCAATAATCAGCGCTGCACCTTTAATTTCTCCACGCTTTCTTCTGCAGGACCTGATGACACGACTGGAGCAGGATTCAGCTGGGATCACTTTTTCCAGCGGTTTTCACACTCACATGCAAACAGGAGCCACATGACAGAAAAAAAAGCATTACTGCCTGCTTCTCATTACTTTAACTGTTGATTTAGTGAGTCTATGGCAGCTGGAAACAAGCTTATAACCGTCTTGGTTTGAGAAAACATTTAAAATGCCATATATTAAAAAAAAGGAAATCAACTTTAATTGCATCTAGGTGTATATTTAGCTAATAAAAAAAAACATGAGATTAATTGTCATCAATAAGTCATTTTTTTAAAATGACATTATTTTACAAAAGCACAACTTCGTGAGATTTTAACGATTACTGGAAAAAATTGATCAAGTCAACCAGCCTGAGCTTGTTTCACTGTGATAGACAAACACAACACCACTACACGAATCAAATAGTTGCACTGCTGATCAAACACTACTACTACTATAATACTTTAAGTTTCAACAATAGTTCACCTTTTTTATTAGAATAGAATAGAATAGAATAGAATAAAATAGAATAGAATAGAATAGAATATATTACAGACTTGAAGTCCAAAAGTCAACACTATAATTAAAAAAAGAAAAAACTTGAGACAGACAGAGGATATCTACAGACCTCCTAGGACATACAAGTAAAAAGAAATATTACCTCACAACATGAGAGACAATGAACCACATGTCATGCCGGCTCAGACGTTGCCCGGCCAAACACGGTCTGCGTCAGGTGCTGGGGGACCAGAGCACTCTGATGGAAAGTGGGCTGCTGGAACAAGACGGAAATGGAGTAGATGTGAGAACAAGGTTCTGTTAGAATGATACTACTCAAGTAATCCCACCCAGAGGGGTTACATGCAGAGAATGGTTAAGTGATGTACCGCCTGAAAGTCTACTGGAAACTGTGAATGAAACATTGAGGGCACTTCAGCAGCAGTGATCCTTGGGATGCTTGGCTATAAGAGTAACAATTGGGGAAAACAATACCCACCATGGAAGCAACGGTTAGAGGCCAAAATCAAGGCAGCTCAGAAGGATGTGAGTAAGCTGACAGAGGCTCAAAGAGGTACAATGAGAAAGCTAGTGCCTAAGAGATACAGCCAGATGCCCATACCTGAAGCACTGGAAACTGCCAAACAAAGGCTCCTAGCCTTGAGCAGCCACCTAAAGAGGTACACAAGAGACAACGAAGCCAGACGGATAAACAGGCTGTTCGCAACTCAACCTGCAAAAGTGTACGCTCAGTGGCAGGGTCAAAACAGCTAAGCAGACCCACCAAGGCTAGAAACTGAACAGTACTAGAAAAGTATATGGGAGAAAGAGACAGCACATAACAGCAATTCCCAGTGGCTGGTCTCTCTGAGAAAAGAACATAGCAACCTCCCTGAACAGAATCCAGTAACCATCACAGTGGCAGACATCCAAGAAAGAGTCTCAGGTATGAAGAACTGGACAGCACCGGGCCCTGACATGATACGTGCCTACTGGCTAAAGAAGCTCACTGCACTCCACGAGCGCATGGCAGGACAAATGAACCAGCTGCAAAGAGATGGGACTCATCCCGAATGGCTAACGGAAGGGCGAATGATCCTGATCCAGAAGGATCCCTCAAAGGGTGCAGTCCTATCCAACTACCGACCAATAACCTGTCTCTCCACAACATGGAAGCTCATGTCAGGCATCATTGCAACCAAGATAAATAGGCAGATGGATCAATACATGAGTAACACACAGAAGGGCATTGGTAGAGACTCCAGAGGAGCCAAACACCAACTCCTGGTCGACAGAACAGTTGCCCAAGACTGCAGGTCACGACACACCAACCTGTGCACAGCCTGGATTGATTACAAGAAGGTCTATGACTCAATGCCACACACATGGATCACTGAATGCTTGGAGCTGTACAACATCAACAGGACTCTAAGAGCCTTCATAAGAAACTCAATGAAGCTGTGGAAAACCACCCTTGAAGCCAATGGGAAACCACTTGCACAAGTGTCCATCAAATGTGGGATATACCAAGGTGATGCTCTGTCCCCACTGCTGTTCTGCATAGGTCTGAACCCCCTCAGCCAAATAATCAACAAGACTGGCTATGGATACCGACTCAGAAATGGGGCCAACATCGGTCACCTCCTCTACATGGATGACATCAAGCTATATGCTAAGAACGAGCGTGACATTGACTCCCTGATCCACACCACCAGGATCTACAGTAATGACATTGGGATGTCATTCGGGCTCGAGAAATGCAGCCGGATGGTGACAAAGAGAGGCAAGGTAGTCCACACAGGAGGGATCTCACTCCCAGAAGGAACAATAGCAGACATTGAGGACAGTTACAAGTACCTTGGAATTCCCCAGGCAAATGGCAACCTGGAGCAGGCAACAAGGAAAGCTGCAACAGCTAAGTACCTCCAACGAGTAAGGCAAGTCCTGAAAAGCCAGCTCAATGGCAAGAACAAGACCCGGGCAATAAACAGCTATGCACTGCCAGTTATCAGATACCCTGCAGGAATAATAAGATGGCCAAAGGAAGAGATACAGACCATGGATGTTAAAACACGGAAGCTCCTCACCATGCATGGAGGGTTCCATCCCAAATCCAGCACTCTGAGACTGTATGCTAGCCGCAAGGAAGGAGGCCGAGGACTAGTGAGCGTAGAAGCCACTATCCAGGATGAAACATCCAAGATGCATGAATACATCAAGCTCAAGGCCCCAACTGACAGTGTGCTCAGTGAATGTCTCAGGCAATGGAGAGCAGAGGATACCTTGCTGGAAGACAGATCCTCATGGGAGGACAAACCCCTCCATGGGATGTACCACCGGACCATAACTGAAGTGGCTGATATCAAGAAGTCCTACCAATGGCTAGAAAGGGCTGGCCTGCAAGACAGCAATGAAGCGCTCATCCTGGCAGCTCAGGAACAAGACCTGAGCACCAGAGCGATAGAGGCTCAGATCTACCACACCAGACAAGACCCAAGGTGTAGGCTGTGCAAAGAGGCGCCTGAAACAATCCAGCACATAACTGCAGGATGTAAGATGCTGGCAGGTAAAGCATACATGGAGCGGCACAATCAAGTGGCTGGAATCATATACAGGAACATGTGTGCAGAATATGGACTGGAAACCCCAAGGTCAAAATGGGAAACACCTCCGAAGGTGGTAGAGAATGAGAAGGCAAAGATCCTGTGGGACTTCCAGATCCAGACTGATAGGATGGTAATGGCGAACCAACCAGACATCGTAGTGGTGGATAAAGAACAGAGGAAAGCCGTTGTGGTGGATGTGGCAGTGCCAAGCGATGGGAACATCAGGAAGAAGGAACATGAGAAACTGGAGAAATACCAGGGACTCAGAGAAGAACTGGAGAAAGCCTGGAAAGTGAAGGTGACGGTGGTGCCTGTGGTAATTGGAGCACTCGGGGCAGTAACCCCCAAGCTTGAGGAGTGGCTACAACAGATACCTGGAAAGACCTCAGACCTCTCAGTCCAGAAAAGCGCAGTGCTAGGAACAGCTAAGATACTGCGCAGGACCCTCAAGCTCCCAGGCCTCTGGTAGAGGACCCGAGCTTGGAGGAGAAACCACCCGCGGAGGGTGAGAGAGGCGTTTTTTTTTTTTTTTTTTTTATATATATATATAGATAGATAGATAGATAGATAGATAGATAGATATATATATATATATATATAAAAAAAAAAAAAAAAAAAAAAAACGCCCCTCACACCCTCCGCGGGTGGTTTCTCCTCCAAGCTCGGGTCCTCTACCAGAGGCCTGGGAGCTTGAGGGTCCTGCGCAGTATCTTAGCTGTTCCTAGCACTGCGCTTTTCTGGACTGAGAGGTCTGAGGTCTTTCCAGGTATCTGTTGTAGCCACTCCTCAAGCTTGGGGGTTACTGCCCCGAGTGCTCCAATTACCACAGGCACCACTGTCACCTTCACTTTCCAGGCTTTCTCCAGTTCTTCTCTGAGTCCCTGGTATTTCTCCAGTTTCTCATGTTCCTTCTTCCTGATGTTCCCATCGCTTGGCACTGCCACATCCACCACAACGGCTTTCCTATGTTCTTTATCCACCACTACGATGTCTGGTTGGTTCGCCATTACCATCCTATCAGTCTGGATCTGGAAGTCCCACAGGATCTTTGCCTTCTCATTCTCTACCACCTTCGGAGGTGTTTCCCATTTTGACCTTGGGGTTTCCAGTCCATATTCTGCACACATGTTCCTGTATATGATTCCAGCCACTTGATTGTGCCGCTCCATGTATGCTTTACCTGCCAGCATCTTACACCCTGCAGTTATGTGCTGGATTGTTTCAGGCGCCTCTTTGCACAGCCTACACCTTGGGTCTTGTCTGGTGTGGTAGATCTGAGCCTCTATTGCTCTGGTGCTCAGGGCTTGTTCCTGAGCTGCCAGGATGAGCGCTTCAGTGCTGTCTTGTAGGCCAGCCCTTTCTAGCCATTGGTAGGACTTCTTGATATCAGCCACTTCAGTTATGGTCCGGTGGTACATCCCATGGAGGGGTTTGTCCTCCCATGAGGGTCTGTCTTCCAGCACTGTATCCTCTGCTCTCCATTGCCTGAGAAATTCACTGAGCACACTGTCAGTTGGGGCCTTGAGCTTGATGTATTCATGCATCTTGGATGTTTCATCCTGGATAGTGGCTTCTACGCTCACTAGTCCTCGGCCTCCTTCCTTGCGGCTAGCATACAGTCTCAGAGTGCTGGATTTGGGATGGAACCCTCCATGCATGGTGAGGAGCTTCCGTGTTTTAACATCCATGGTCTGTATCTCTTCCTTTGGCCATCTTATTATTCCTGCAGGGTATCTGATAACTGGCAGTGCATAGCTGTTTATTGCCCGGGTCTTGTTCTTGCCATTGAGCTGGCTTCTCAGGACTTGCCTTACTCGTTGAAGGTACTTAGCTGTTGCAGCTTTCCTTGTTGCCTGCTCCAGGTTGCCATTTGCCTGGGGAATTCCAAGGTACTTGTAACTGTCCTCAATGTCTGCTATTGTTCCTTCTGGGAGTGAGACCCCCCCTGTGTGGACTACCTTGCCTCTCTTTGTCACCATCCGGCTGCATTTCTCGAGCCCGAATGACATCCCAATGTCATTACTGTAGATCCTGGTGGTGTGGATCAGGGAGTCAATGTCACGCTCGTTCTTAGCATATAGCTTGATGTCATCCATGTAGAGGAGGTGACTGATGTTGGCCCCATTTCTGAGTCGGTATCCATAGCCAGTCTTGTTGATTATTTGGCTGAGGGGGTTCAGACCTATGCAGAACAGCAGTGGGGACAGAGCATCACCTTGGTATATCCCACATTTGATGGACACTTGTGCATAATATAATATATATATATATATATATATATATATATATATATATATAATATATATATATATATATATATATATATATATATTACTTAAAAGGAATTTGTATTTCCTTTGTTGATTAAAAATTAGACACCTGGATAAATCTCTTCATGCTGTTATTTAAGACCATAAACCTGCAATCCAATCCTCTAATGAAAAAAACACAGTCACATTATGGCCTTTTGTCTCTGAAACAGACTTTTCAGAGGCAGACGTGACTCGTAAACAGCCCTCTGGGAGAAGAAGTGTAATGTTTTGCAGGCTTTTTGCATTCTCTGCCAGGCATTCCTCTGGTCCCTTCATGCAAAAACATTCACAAATGCTTTAACAGACTGCAGGGACTGCAACATGCAGGACTCTGAAATACTCAGCTCCTCTATTTGCAACAAGTTCTCAAACTGTCTGATCTGTACTGTTGAATTACTTATTTCCATCTCCAAAAGTCATCCTATCTGTCAAGAGATGAGAATCCCTTGTTTCCAAAATTGTTATTAGGAGCAAAAGATTAGGAGGAAAAAATAAAATAATAACATAAGCTTTGAGAATTTTCCAGTCTGACTTAAAAAGTCTCGATGATTAGATGCAAATGTTTTTTTAAACAACCTGTGAACTATGACAAGCTGATTAGTTGATCATTTTAAACAGTTTTGGATCATTGCTTTGAATAGGAAATTTCACATAAAAAAGGTTTTTTAAAAATTAACTTTTAAAAAAATAACTATGTGGTCAAAATTAATTGTAATTCAAGTGTTCAATATCTTTAAATAATAAAGAAAATTTTACTACCTGAAGGATAACCTTCTTTATTCCATAAAATAAGATTGTAGTTGTACAAAAAAACATCAACTCAAAGCTAACGATAGAAAAGCATGCTGTAATGTTCTTGGATTTTCTCTGATGACATCCCCAACTATTATTATTTATTTCAAACTGCATAACCACATGAATTTAATCTAAAAGCAGATGGATGACAGCCAAGACTCCCTAGTCTGCACTGCGATGGGCTCTTCCTGCCATATCTGATCCACTTAAATTTTAGTCATGTAGAATTTTATTTTCATTTTTTGTAAGGCACAGAGCATTTTGATTTTTACTTTTATTCTCTAGCCAAAAACAATCCCCTGGTAAACTTTCAGAGATATTATCAATCTAACAAGTTTAAATATACATTTGAGAGGAATTAATGTGCAAATGAGTTTCACCTTTAAAAAAACAAACATCTTAAAGAACATGGCACCAGAATGCTGTTTTTATACTTCAGTGTCTCGATAAAAACAACTTTTGATATCTTTGATCTGAAAAAAAAAAATTGTATTTCATGACTCAACAAAGCAACTAGATTAGGTTTGATTTTTGGTGATTGCAGTTTGTTAAAATTGCCTTTCAGTTGAAAATTTGGTTTTGTGTAGTTTTTAATATGCAAAGACAAGAACTATTCTATGGTATTTTATAATAACACAGTAATTTTACTCTTCAGAGGACCTGAGGAGCGTTGCCTCAATTTTGTCATTTGTAGTGGTGCTAGGAGAGTAAAAATCAACAAACGTCCTCACTTATTAAATAATACAATTGGTTAATTTCTTTGTCCAATTCTTGATAATATTTAATCATTTACTATGTATTTTTTAAAATGTCAAAAAAACTTGAATTTTTAAAGCTCAAACTCAAACTAAAAACATACTTTTGGAATGTTAAAGTTGGAAAGTCAGAGTGTATATAGACTACCCTCAAATACCCCAGCTGTCCAACAGCTGAGCAGAAAGATGAGAGCTATAAGTCTCTTGTGCTGGACATATTTTACTGTTACAATAGGGGTTAATAAACCCTTTTTGTAATTTAGGCTAAACTTTATTGACCTTACTCATATCTGTAACAGTCTTTTGTTGGACCGGACAGAAAAGAAAAGAAGGAAGAAGGTAAGAAGAGAGAAGGATGCCGGGTAGGGGTGGTGGTGTAGGAGGGTGATTCGATAGGGAAGGGGGGGGGGGGGGTATAGAACCATGAAGCAGCATAGGGCAACAAGTTGCTAGATGTTTACAAGCATTACAGTCAGGTTTATAAATCCAAAAGGGGGCGGGGCCTGTCCACACACACACCCAAATGGCACAAACATACCTGTAGGCTCCAAAAAAGACCATACAAACATACAAAACATGTCAACATGTTCACATCACAATATAACTGGTGTTCACACATGCCTATGCATTCGGACCAAAGTGTGAAATATTTTCATTTAATCACTCAAACCACCTGTGCTCGAGTGGGCCTTTACGTTCTTCTAAAGTGAATGATGGAATGTAAAAAGAATGAGGGAGAGTACCCAGGCATCCCCACACTGAGACCTCCGCCACGGCAGTAGCGGCAGCATGGACTCCCCCCCCCAACACCTGCACGTCAGCAGATAGAGAACAACCATCCCCCAGGCAATCACATCCGCCACCCAGGCCAGGGCGAGCAGGACCGCCACAGGGGCCCCCATAGCCAGAGAGCTAGTAGGCACTGGGGGACACAGATTGCAAGCCCCAGTCCAACCAGGAGAGCAGCCCCACCGCCGCGCTGGTAGGGCCCAACGTGGGGCCCCGCCCCAGGAGAGCAAACATCCAAGGTCCCGTACTTACAGTCCAGTTTGATCATGGTGAATTATGTCAGGAGTTATTTTTTCTATTCTCTATGCTAGTGCTTTGCAAATATTTTTTATGTCTGCATTTATTCAAGAAATGGGGCGATAGCTTGAAGGACTAGTGGTGTCTTTGTCTGGTTTTAGAAGAAGGATTATGTTGGCTGAGTTCATGTTAGGTGGTAGTGATTGGCTTTCCTTGATAAATGTGGTGCCAGCTGTTACCAAAATTCTTTATAAAACTCAGAAGGAAAGCCATCAGGCCCTGGTGCTTTGCCATTAGGCATAAGTAACAGAGCCTCATGAAGTTCAGACAACGAGAGCGGTGTGTCTAAATTTGTTAATTGATCTTCATTTAACCTGGGTACATTTACATTATTAAGAAATGAGAGAATTTATTTAATTCTTTAAAAAAGAGTGGGCAACCTTCTTAGAATTCAACAATACTCCTGATATCTCACCATGTCTTCTTTGGGAAATGGCAAAAGCCGTGATGAGAATAAAAATCATTTCATACTCAACTCATAAAAATCTAAAAAAAAAAGCAGATTTATTAGAATTGGAAAATGAAATCTGTCCGTCCGTCCGTCCGTCCGTCCGTCCGTCCGTCCGTCCGTCCGTCCATCTATCTATCTATCTATCTATCTATCTATCTATCTATCTATCTATCTATCTATCTATCTATCTATCTATCTATCTATCTATCTATCTATCTATCTATCTATCTATCTATCTATCTATCTATCTATCTATCTATCTATCTATCTATCTATATTTTTTTTTTTAAACCAAAACCAGGTTACTTAGGCAACAAGTTGTGAGTCTATGGTCTGCAACCTTTATCACCATGAGAGCCATTTGGACCAGTTTTCTACAGACAAAAATCCAGAAAGAGTCCTAAAGTCACACTTCATGTTTAGAAAAAAGCAGATTAACTTGAAATAAAAATGCAAAAAGGCCAAGTCAAATATTTTCTATCATTAAGGATGGATGAATGGAGAGTGGATTAAACCTTGTATCATTATTTTCCTCAGTCATCTGACAAGTTAAAAATCTAAACATAAAAGATACAGTTTAACTAAAAGAAATGGATCAAAACTTGAAACCCATTATTTACTTAAACCATCTGCCTTGTTTTCTGAGCCAAATAAACACAATGGAGGGATAATAGAGCCACATGTGGCCTCAGAGCCTGAGGTTGCAGACCCCTGGTCTGAGAGGAAATAAATTACTTGTATTCCTGCAGCTGAAAAATAATGATTAACTTGCAGAATGTTGCAGGTTGTGTTATTGTAATGCAGTGATTCATCATGAATTATAAATCAACTCAAGCATTTCAAACTGTTAGAGCTTTAACATTGCAATGTAGCCAGAAGATGTTTATATGTCCTGCACCCGTTATCTAATTTCTTTGGAGAACTTGACAGCAGTGTCTGTTCTGTCTCCACCTCTGATTTATTGTGCTTTTAACTGTATTTACAAGTCAAGAAGCATAGATGAAGGATGAAGTGTTTGACATTAATGTTCTTTACAGCCAAACTCACAATGGTACAAATGCAGTCCAGTTTTGTTTTCAAGCAGGTTCCAGTCCTGACAAAACTTGTTTGTTCAAACCTGTTTCAAATTGACATTTGTTCTTTTGTTTATGAAACATTTTCCAAACCACTTACAATCAGTGTTGCTGTAAATCTGTCTGCTTCATAGGTTTCATTCTACTCATGTCACTCACAAGGTCTTTAGAAGACTATTTAGAAAACATCATAGGATGTGAATTCAATTTAATTCTAAGAAGAAAATCCTACTTATTTACTTACTTTATTTACACACATTAGTTTTTGATTGTTTTCGGTGAAACTTTTAACATTTCTGTTAGAGATACTGTTCTCTTACATATCGACCTCTAGCAGGCCTTTTGAAGATGTTCCTCTTAAAAGCTAAAAGAGACAGAATGTCCAAAAAAAAGACACATTTTATAATTTATAAAGAAGTTATGTGTATAAAAATATGAACACACGTGTTTAGTCAATAACAAAAGTTCACCTCAGCACTGTTTGTCAGCGACAGAGATTAAATGTTTCCCGAAACCTTTACTAGATTTAAAGACACTGATATGTTGACTTATTCCTCCATCTTCCCAAGAGCTCTGATGTTTTGTGGGTATTACATATTACAACATAGACTTTCAATGCCCTCCACAGATTCTCCATTAGATTGAGCTCCAAAGCCTGGTGAGGCCACTCCAGAACCTTGAAATACTTTTTACACAGCCACTCCTTCGATGCTCGGGTAATCTGTTTGGGGTCCTTGTCATTCTGGAAGATCCAGATAATCCTCAATAGGATGGAGGGTGGTATCTGCCCAGAATAACACCATACATGGCCCTATTCATCCTTTCCTTGATACAGATCAGTCATCTAGTTCCCTTTGTAGAAAAGCAACCCCAATGCATGATGTTTCCATGCTTCGAAATGAAATGTCTTTATTGTCATTGTACATGTCCAACAAAATTCACAGGGGCTTTGCTGTTCTCATGTACCTACATCTTACTGAAGATCTTTGATGATACTGTACATAATGAATAATGTAATAATGTTCAATGTTTGACCTAAAATGAATTTGTAGTCAACATAAGATAGAATATACTTTCTAAAGTATTGTTTATCTTACATTATTGTAGAACTTCAATCAGCACATCCTAGCTTGCACATCCCTGCAATAGGTGTTCTTGCATTAAGTGTCTGCAACTCATGGTTTAGGTTTGAGATCAAGATCAACATTGCACTGAAAATCATTTTGCCGTTGTGATATGGAATGGCGTTGTGAACAAAAACTGCTAACTTTATTTTAAGGGTGTAAATGCAAAATAACCCAGTTTTTTTATGAAATCTTTTTTTTTTAATTTGCCAAAAACAAGTCAGACAAGCTTGCCTTAATAAAGTGGCCGGTAAGGCTGTGTTAATGGTTTCAAATCAGCTTGAGACTGAAATTGCAAACTGGTTAACCATATTGCATGGCAGTCTGCTGCATTTTAGAGTTTAGATATCTCAACATTAAGATTCTAATGTCATTCCTTTTTTTTTGGAAAGAGTTGGAGATTAAATTGGATCTCTTAAGTAACTTTAATTTGATCTTCTGTTGTTCTGGATTTGAAAACCACTTCCTTTTCACACTTAGATAAATTCATTTCAAGATTTCTTTCAATGCTGTTTTACAAGGCCTCTCCAATTTTATTTGGAATTAAACCATATTTTGGAAGAAAATTTGAAAAGTTTGTCATTGTCTTCTAATTCTTGATAGTATTCTCAGAATCATGTCATCTTGGCAAGCTGTCTAGTTGTTAACAGCTGTCAGATCATAGTTAAATATCTGCATTTAGATAATTTTCGAATGTTTATTATTATTATTATTATTATTATTATTATTATACCGGAAAAGTGGCCATTTTGAGGCCTTTAACATACCCCAAAACTCACCAAATTTGGCACACACATCAGGAGTCGCGAAAAATTTCGTATTTTATAGGAGATTGGCATGGGTGCACAAAAACGGCTCAACAGCGCCACCTACAATGACTTTTGTCCCGACGCCCCGCATATGCTTCAACGTACAAGTTTGATTTTTTCAGGGCATTTTCATCTGATGGAGACCTACAAAAAAGTCTGTAGGTACCAAGCTGTCAGTCGCACAGGAAGTCTGCTATATTGGTGTCAATATGTGGTCGTGACAGAGCGGCGAAGTTGGGCGTCTCGCCATGCACACAAAAGTTGCTCTCACGTGCACATTCCTTGTCCAATCTCACTGAAATTCGATGGAGGTGATGAGGCTTCCATTCTGAACCCATGGATATGATAATCGTGGACGAGCTCCATAGCGCCACCTAGATATTGACAAATACATTTTATGTCACATTCTGAGCTATCTTTTCTCTGTGCTTTGTCCGACGTTCATATAATTACAACAGGAGATACTCACAAGGGTCTTCTCTCATTGTTTAAAGTTTCATTGGTGTACACCTGACGGTGCCTGCGCAAGCCACCGCCAAACAGGAAGTGATTGATTGCGTTGCAGTCAGATAATTAAAAATTCATAAAAAATCAGCCGTTTGTATCACGAGGCTGAGATTTCAGAATGAGATGCCTCTTACATATCTCCAACTTAGAGATTCAGCACTTGCATGGGTGCACAAAAACGGCTCAATAGCGCCACCTACAATGTTTGTTTTCGCGAGCCCCGCCATGTTCTTTAACATACAAGCTTGATATTTACAGGACATGTTCATCAGATGAAAACCTACAAAAAAGTCTCATGGTACCAAGCTGTCAGTTGCACAGGAAGTCTGCTATATTGGTGTCAAAATGTCATTTTTGCTGTATTTTGGTCATTTGCAGGCCTCGTTCTAGAACGAACTCCTCCTAGAGATTTGTGAAGAATGACTCCAAACTTTGGTTTTGTAAACTAGACCCATGTCCGATGTTAAATTGCGAAGCTTTTAAGTTTTTACGGTTGTTTGTGCTCGTGGCGGCGCGTCAAAAATGGAGGTTGTTTCGAAAACACGCCATGAAAAGAAAAATGGCCATTACTCAGCCATGCATAATTCAATCTGATCCAAAATTGATGTGCATGATTGTAGTCTGACTCTGAACACATCTGCAGTGAAAGAATCTGGAAAAAGTGTAGCGCCACCTGCTGGCAAGAGGAAATGACATGTTTGACTTGGAGCATCACTGCTCCAAGTAGGATGAGCAGACACTCCTCAAATTGACGTCCACCTGTTGAAAAACCATTGAAGTTTACTCCGATAAAAAACATAACTTTCAATGCGGGGGTGTGGTCGTGACAGAGCGGCAAAGTTGGGCATCTCGCCAAGCACACAAAAGTTTCTCTCATGTGCACATTCCTTGTCCAATCTCACTGAAATTCAATGGATGTGATGAAGCTTCCATTCTGAACCCATGGATATGACAATTCTGGACGAGCTCCATAGCGCCACCTAGTTATTGCATGGGGCACATTCTGCCCTGTATTTTCTCTGTGCTTTTTGCGATGTGCATGAAATTAAAACTGGAGATACTCAGAAGGGTCCTTTCTCATCATATAAAATTTCATGGGTATACATCTGACGGTGCCTTCATAAGGCCCCCCCAAACAGGAAGTGGTCAATTGCACTTACTCATAAAACAAAGCTTCATAGCAAATCAGCTGTTTGTCTCAGGAAGCTGAGATTTCAGAGTTAGATGCGTCTTACAAAGCTCCACGTTTGATAAGCAGCACTATAGGGTCTACGCAAACATTTAACCACCTTAATCATCCTATTGTGCTGAAAGCAACTTTTTGGACATTTTGACTCAAACAAATATTTTTATCATAACTTCTGTTTAGGTTATCAGCACCAAAATAAAAATATATATGTATAAAATAAACTGGTCAACTCTAGGATTTTATTTTATCTTACATCCTCCAGCCCTTCCTCAGTCTCCCCTGCTGCGGTTGAAGATTTTTTTTTTCATGCTATTTGCAAAAGTGTCTGTCCTTAAAGCCAACAGATTACAGCCCCCCCCCCCCCCCCGACATCCTGCTATCATGTTAAATGCTTAAATGTAGCTTGCAGCTCCAGAAACCAGAAGGAAGAATGAAGCCAAACGGTTCGAGCAGGGCGTTGCTGTTGGGGCGGTCGCCCATGCCAGGCAGTCGCACGTGCTCGGGCCCGCTAAATGCTACTTGTAGCTTTAATTTTACCTGTTTTTTGTTGCCTGCTGGAGTCAGCTGAGTAATTTAGGTTTGGGACAGTAAAACTTTGTGATATGAGGTTATAAAAAATCCAGAAAGTACAAAAAAATACAAGAGCAGCTCCTCCTCATCATTGTATAGAGTTCTTCAAATGATCTTTAAAGACAGAGTTAGCTATAGCCCTGCACTTAACAACCCAGTCTCATCCTAAAATGTGTAGTAGCTACGTTTGTCCACATGGACATACACTTAAACAGACATAGATGTTATTCCCTCATACATTTTTGACAAACCATCACTTCCACTGAAAAGGCTCACAGAGAATCAGCACAGCCTTCCCACCAGACTGCACTGCCCTGAATGAGCGAAAACATTTGCAGCATAAAATCTGCTCTTGAGGTAGAAACACAGCTGAAGTGTGTGAAGACAGGACTGTTACAAGCAGAGAAAATTTGAGCCTGTGCTGTCATCCTTGTCTGCATAAAGAGGCTTTCTGGCTTGTGAAATAAGTTTCTGAGATTTGACCTCAACCTCTCTGGGGGCCACTTTGAAGAGCTCCGCCTTATGAATGTTACTAAGCAGAGACTGCATTCAGACGGAAAACCAGCCTGTAAAAAGTAGCAGCTTGATGTAAGCTCAACATCCAATTGCAGACCTCATGACAGTCATTTTTCCAGGAAATACAGTCTGGTAAACCGCTCTGAGACTCAATGCAGACTCCGATTGGCTCATAATTAGGAAGATCCCATCTAAATTAGCTGGACTTTGCCCATTTTTTCAAATATAATTTTTCTGTGGATAAAGCACATTACTTAAAGCGTTTTTGTTCAATAACTGATAGCCTCTTTAGTTTGACAGTGGCAACAACATGCTGAATCAATCATCGTATATGTCTGCTTGTCTGTAACTTCCATGGGATTCATATTTATCCTCACTGGTCTGCAGCATTTGCTTCAATGCACATCTGCTTCCCAATAAGAGGGGCAGCTTAAGAGGGTCACACAGTCTCCACTTGCACAGTGTATGTGAAAACCTCTATAAAAAGTTTCCAGTTGTTATGAATGTGTCATGGAAAGTTGCTGTTCAGTCGAGTTCAAACAAGGTTGCTAGTTTAGTTTTTCTGTGAAGCAAGTCTGACATCTACTGGTTGATCGAAGAAAAGTAACAGGACCATATTACTTACCAATGTTTTTATGGGAAATCCTACAATCTAGATTTTACCAAAAAAGTTCTTTTGACAGTTGGCATCTTTGTAAAGAATTCTTAAGTACTACCATTCATCCAAGTAATTGCTAAAATGCTTTCCTCACTTCATAAATCTGCACCTGAACACCAGCAGGGAATCCCACTTACTAGGTAAAAAGCTACTTTTCACACACATTTTTGTTTTTACTTTCAATGGAGCATTAGCTAACTACTGTCAGATTCATTTCCTGCAACCTCTTACTCAAAACAAACATTTTCTTATGTCGCATCTAAAATAGAAACTTTTTAAAGAATGTTTCCGATAACTGTAATTTTGCTGTTTTTGCAGCATAATTATCCGCTTTTTGGAGTATTACTGTGAAAGATACTTTGTAATTAATGCTTAATGATGTTAAATAGTGTCACCAATGCAGAAAGTCATAAGTTAGTTACACAAGAAACAACTAGATAAGTAAAACAACTGAACAAACACCCCCAGAACCAGTTTTTTCAGTCTGCTACAGCAGAACGGTTTTGCTACTCAATGGAGACTGAATCACAAATTTACTGCAAATTTATTTTTTTGTAGCATACTTGGGGTTAAAGATTTAAAATAGATAAATGCAATCGTTTAACAACATAAATTTGCACCCTGGCACACACTTTTTTTTTCCAGAGTATAAAAAATTGATTCATTTTCAGGCAGCTCTGTGTTAAATTATGAAGACTGTTACCAAATACATTGGCTGATTTTTCGAATTGGGAACAGGGACCCCTTGACAGGCTTATCAGCTTATTGTCACATTTTCTTCTAATGCAAACATCTCTGCTTCCATCTGCAGCTGCTGAGTCAAATGACCTGTCCGCTTTGTCCAAAGAGCTTTCTGTGATATGCTGGCTCCAGCCCTGCGCGGCTCTGCTAGCCCCACGCCGTTTGATGTCAAAATGGGGGGCTCTGCAGTGCATGAGCTGACTAAACATGTGGAGCAGAGACAGTGAAGCAATGAAAGGGGAGTGTTTGGAAGAAATATTTAGCCTCTGTAGGCTTGTTTACTGCTTGTCAGGATCTGATATATTGTCTTGGTGATATATAATGAGTGAGTTGCCCCAGCAAAGCGGTTTTCATCTACTAATCCAAATTTTACAACACAGTAAAGTCACATTTACTCAATCATTTTCAGGCTAAATCTTTTTTTCAATGACAGTTTTTGTTTTAACTATTTTTTTAAAATACAGAAATTACAGAATTAAAGAAATAGAAAAGTTGTTGTATTTGTTCATTAATTTCTGTATCCTACTAATAGCTGAATTTCCAAAACCATCACAGGTTTAACAAATAAACCAAATCTGCATTATTATTCTTTATCTTTTGTGTCAACATTCAGATTTTAATTTAAATAATTTTATCAATAATATTATAGTTATACTTTTGTATAAGCTTCTATTTAATGGAAACATATTATTCTTTTATTATGTAAAATTATGCACCATCATTCCAGCCATTCTCTGCACTTCTTGGGTTTTCTTCTTTTGAGCATTCCTGCAAAAATGTAGGAAATTTAATCTCTTCAAAATTGCTTTATTTTTGCACATTAAAAAAAAATCTGATGGAGCTCAAGGGTTTCTTTAAAGCTTCACATAAGCTAAAGATTGTTGGCAATATTTCTTATTTTTTGTATATCACCTGTAGACTTAGTATCCCATCTTTGTCTTGCATTAATTTGTTTAACCCTTGTGGTATCCTATGGGGTCAAGAGGACCATCGACGTGTTCTCCCTACCATGACAAAGGTGGATAAAGGTGGAGAGGATTTCATGTAATCCATGGGAACCAGTGAAGATCACAAATCATTGAAGAAAAAAGGTTCAGCGCACTGTCTAGTGGGGTCCAGATGACCCCACTCCCAATGTCAAAGTGCCTAGGATAGCACAAGGGTTAAAACTGCTTTTTCTCTGGTGCAAACTGAAAAAGTCACATTTGTATTAAAGTTTGCTCCTACGCTAGAACAGGAGAACTAGACTGGAAAAAGTTGGAAAATAGTCTCTTTCTTTTACAGTTATTTGTTGACTAGCTTGTGAAGTTAAAAGAGAAGACAGGTAGTGGTTTCTATTTGTAGGTTATTATATATCAACAGGATCTACAATCACATTTCAGTAAAAATACAAAGAAGCATGATCGACTGTTGTAAGACGTAAATTAGAAAGTGACTTCATGGTTCCTAACTAACTAAAACATAAGAATGAACTCTGTTCAACTGACTGACTGACTGTTTTTTTTTTTTGGCAGATGGTTTTGCAAATGCTTAAGAATTTCAGCTTCACCTGTGGCATGTGTGGACTGTTCTACAAACAGGCAGGCTAGAATAAAGCTGGAAAAAGCCAGAGGCTAAAGATTTGGCTCCTGCATACTTCATAAGTCCACATGTCACAGCACTCTAGCTGCCTTAAAGCAGACTTCAAAGTTTAAACACCCTTTAATTTTACAGTTTGAAATGTAGTTATTTATCAGGTTCATGCACTTAGCTGTGTGCTGTTTCAAAGTAAGGAATTTACATTGCAACTTGGAGTTTATGTCTGGGTCACTTGTGAACATCAACATTTGCTTCCATCAACACGAAGAAGTAGCTTCAGTCTATTTGTAACCGGGCTGTGTCATCCATCTGGCATTTATGTTTTTGTACAAGAAATAAAAAGTGTGGCTAAAAAAACAGACTGTAGACAAGGTTATAAAAAATACCCAGCAACATTACTGAGTGAATGATTCATGCTGCCATTAATTTGTCTTTTTCTTACAGGTTTAGGACTTTAAATTAGCAAATTGCTACAAAAAGACACTTTAATCAAATTGGTAGTTCTTAGTCTCCAAAGCAGGTATTAGCTCCACAGAAGGTGACTATATAAATGTTTATTGTATCATTTTAGAAACACTACAATAAACAGCTGTAATCTTATTGGAATATGGATCAAGAACTAAAATGTGCTAATCATTAAATTTACATAATAACAAGGATAAACAGCAGGACTGGAATAAGTGGCAAACAGATCAATGAGAGAAGACGACTGCCATGGGACAATACGGTGATGTCATTGTCGTTTGCTTGACACTGACTGCAGTCGTCTCCACAGAAGGAGCAGGTCGACATGCTGCTCCTCCACTCTGAGGTGTACATCCTTTCAGTCCTTCGCCCTGCAGGACAAGAAGTTGAAACGATGAAAAAAACCTGGTTTTGCAATTCTCCATTTTGCATACATTTTGTTTTCTATTCATGCTATAGATAGTTAGATAAATAGTTATAAATTGAGGATTTTTTTTGTAGATATGTTCATTTTTGTCAACAAATACATGAATAGAGAGGAGATAAAATGACATAAAGACTCACGTGGTTCATAATAATCATAGAGGATAACAGCTACTTCTTGGACTTTGGCAACTTTATACTCCACCATCAGAGGAATGAACAGACACATCTCCTCTGTTGTCACCTAAAGACATTTGCAGATTATCCCTTAATCTGAATTAGCTCAGAGTAGCGTTTGTGTATTGGAGTGGATCTTACAGAGTCCAGATACACGATGACTTTTCCAGGCTGCACCTCCACCTTTTTTACAACGTCATTTAAGGAGACCCCCGGTTCCTGCAGAATGAAGCCGCTCAGCAGACCCACCTCCATGATGGCCATCCCTGTGGCATTCAGGTCCACTCCGGCAGACAGACTGCAGATTGGAAATTATCTATTTGAACAAAATGTTTGTCTAAAATGATATCATCTGAAATGATTTCCAATTTGTATTTTATTCATTTATAATTGTTATGTATTAATAAGGATAAGTTATCATATGTTTAGTGTACATAATTCCTTGCTGTGGTTCACCTTCAGTCAATTGTATCTGACCTGACTTGGTAGACCCAAGTTTGTGATTGGTCGTCTCTTTGCTTGCATCACATTTTCATAAAAAGACAAAGACAGTAGAAACACAACGGGAAGAGAAACTGACAAAGTTTGCCAGAAATCAATTATTTACTTCATTGACGATTTTTATACCTTTTTTTTATTAACATAATCTTGTTTGTATCTGTGGTTTTCAACCAATTCTGCTGTTACTCTCATAACCAGATTGATTTCTCAATACATATCTGTATCTTTACATCCTCACTAGAAAGTAGTAAAGGGTCTTATGTAAACTGTAACTTAAAGGTGAATAAAACGATTTTATTTTATCTCTAAAGTTTTCACCTAATATCTTTTGCTGCTCTGAAATTGTCGCCTTCCTTATAATTAGTTCTCACCATGTGCTTCTCATTGTTTGGGAATGCTACTGAATACCCTGTGGTCACATGACCTCCTCACCTGCTGCAGATAGACAGCTGTGCCAAGTGCATGTTTATGTCTGACAGCTCAATGTACATATTAAAAGCTTCGTGACTGTCCGCATTTCGTCTCTGTCTCATCAGCTTCTCATTCTTGATGTTGTAAAACACATTTAGCTGTAGAAAATGATAAAAACACAATTTTGTTAATAGTGACGAACACCAACTATTACAATGATCATTATTTTTTATCTCTTCACTGGTACCTGAAGCAAAGCAAGTCCGTGACCTTCTGCTGTCACCTGAAGGTTTAGCTCCTGTTCTGGCTCAATCTAAAAACACACATCAGGTTTTTTTAATAAAGTACTTAGATAGTTTTGGATGAACAGTAATTCGGTTTATGGCTGTGATAGGAACTACTTTTGAATTACCTTTTAAATTTTAATTAAAATCCTTAGTAAGTGAATGCAACTAAAGTCTGTGTTACATGCACCTGTACAGATGCCTATGTCTCACCTACTTGGCCCCTACTTTACCCTTGCATGTTGATTACATGTTGCCCACAACCTGTCGCTCGCAGCATCCGTGGAAAAAATATGCTTTAACACTTTCACTTTATAGCCTCACAGAGTGGTCTGTGATCTCAATATGGGCCACCTCTGTGCCCAGGCACAGGTTGGCCCATTTTTTGTCTGCAGACAGCGCATATCCACCCATAAGGGCGGTTGTGACTAAAGCTTAAGTCAAGCATCACCAAAGTCCGGCCCATGGGCCAAATGCGGCCTGTGTTTAAATTTCTACTGGCTTGCAGGCTCCTGTTATAAAATCAATAATATGTGGGCCCCGGCACTTTCTGTGTGTACAATTTATTGATTGTGATTGCCTAAATTATGCTTGGAGTCGTTGTAAAGCTGTGGCAGCAACATGCAGGCTACTTCACCTTCAGCGGCTTAAGGGCCAAAAGAGAGGAACAGATTAATTTGTTTCTGTGACTAGAAACCACAGTGTTTTATACTTCTGAATGACATACCTTTTGGGTTATTTCTATTTTACATGATTTCAATTAAGATGTTTACAGATATCATTTAATAATGAATAATATGTAACATTTTATATGAACCCAGACTTAATGTTGACAAAAGGTTTATTTACAGACTATTTGTATAATTCATTTCTTGTCCTTAAATCAGACATTCACATTTTTTTTTTATTTAAATACATTTCTGTTTTATGAAGATAAATGAAAAGTAACCCATTGCAATCAAATTGTCATCAAAGAGTTTATTTGCGTTTAATTCTATTATAAATGTTCAAAGAATGCAGGCCAATTGGTTGACCCTCACATTTCACTTTTTCAAATTTGGCCCTCTTTGTAAAAAGAATGGACACCCTTGAGATTAGTCAACCAACTAATCTAATTTCCTTAAAATCATTATTTTTGTCTTACCACTGAATATGTCTAATTATCCTAAGTTTGATTAGTTACTGTATGAATGTATAACTGATGATTATATTGCTTTTGTGTATTGTTTCTACTTGATTGCTTGAAATAAACCATTTCAAATCAAAATTCAAATCAAATCAAATCAAATTAACTTTTTAAGGTTGACGATCATACATAATCAGCAGCATATCTCGGAGTCATTCCAGCAGGATTATATGGATAATCTCCCAAATGCTGCTTCTGATTAATGCAATTATGAATTCCCATACCTGCTGCATCTGATGGACCAGGTAGTTTTCTTGGTTGATGTAGAAGGTGGTGACCCTCCCCGAGTTGATGCTGGTCACTCTGATGCTCAGATCAGAGGGATGAGATCCCACAGTAGCAGCAAAGGTGGACAAGGCTTGCAGGGCCACGATTGTGTCCTGAGAGAAAGAAAAACTGACTGAATCAGGAGGGCTGTGTTTCTAGAGTGCAGTCAGTGATGGATTGCTGCTTTGATATTTGCTGCTGACTTCCTGTTTACAGCTGTATATAAGCTCAGTTCAGTGTTTACATCTGTTTTTGAGGAAACCTTTGCCAAACAAAGCCTTGGAGCAACTGATGTGGTTTCCTGTTTGCCATTTTCCATGCAGATGAGCACGTTGAGCTGTTAACATTTATTTAATCACACTTAGACAGGTGCTGATTTGCTAACAACTGGGAAATTCTCTTTTAGTCTTACATTTGCAGAAAAATTAATTTACAGTTTCTTCTTCATTTTAAGCTTCAGCTATGAACAAAGGCTAAAATACTGTTGTAGTATGGATTCAAGTGTTTGATTAAAAAAAAAAAAAGATTTCGATGAACTTTGAAGATCTGACCTGGGTACTTCCGTAACCCCCCATGGAATTCCTCTGCTGGCTCAGCCCCTTCATGAGATCTGAACCCTCTGGAATGTGGTTCAGCTTGTGCAGGGACAGTAGCAAATAGGACATAGTCTCAATGTCTGCAGAGCGAGGCTGCCAGGATGGTGACAGACCAACACTTGGAGATGACCACACTGGCACACCATCTGAGCACAGAGAGCAGAATTCATTTCTATTCGTCCATCTTGATTACCCTCAGTATTCCTTTCAGGGTGACAGGGATGTTGGAGCCAGCCCAGCTCAAACTAAAATGACTTGTACTCTACAAAATAAAACAGGAAGTCAAAAGTTGAATTGAATCAACTAAATCTAATCTAAAACCACGTACAGAAGCCATAACTGAAAAAAAAATCTTAGGAAACAACATGTTGCAAAATATATATTCATTCACTTTCTATTCCGTTTTTCCCTTTCGGGGTCACGGGGCTGCCGGAGCCTATCCCGACCACTTGTGGGCGAAGGCAGGGGACAACCTGGACAGGTCACCAGTCTGTTGCAGGGTAGAGTGTCCACAATCCCACACCCATTCACTCTCACACTCACACCTACGGACAATTTAGAGTTACCAATTAACCTATGAAGCATGTTTTTGGACGGTGGGAGGAAGCCAGAGATCCCGGAGAGAACCCACGCATACACGATAGAACATGCAAACTCCACATAGAAAGGTCCCCCATTGATGTTCTGTTTTAGGTCCCCCAGCCGGGACATGAACCAGGGGCCTACTTGCTGTGAGGCAAGAGCGCTAACCACTGCGCCACCATGCAGCAAAAATATATATATTTTTTATCTCCACTCCTCCATTCTTTGGAAGAAAAATGTCACAGAAATTCACAGAATTAAGGTAAAAAGTTTAAAAAGCTTCATTTATACTAAACTGTATCAACACCTTAAATCCCTTTAACAGTTGTCTCACCTTTTATAGTAGACCTTTCAATCAGATCAGCGAGTGTATTCTCTGATGTGGAGCTACCTGCCAGAGCCAGAGCATAGGTAACCAGACTAAGGCTGTAGTTGCTGGGTACGCTGCCCATGGCCACACGCGTCTCCAGGTACATCAGGGCTGAAGACACCTGATTTGCATACAGAGTCTAACGAATGAAGACAAGAACAGCAGCAAATTACAGGCGGGTTTAAGGGATAGCAGTGGAATAAATATATGCTTTAATTATTTTTTTTAATTGCTTGCTTGCTTAGACTTTCCCTTTTTTGGATCAGCTAAAACAAAGAAAAGTTTGAGCAACTTTCTCTTGAAAATTCTCAGCAATGTGCCATTCTGCTCTCACCCTGATGGCATCAGCCTCCAGCAAAGCAATGAGGACGTAAGCCGTGAGGGAAACGGACCCATCAAGCCCTCCCTGAAGCTCAGTGTGGATCACCCTGCCAGGTTCTTCAAACCTGCCGTCAGCACCCTGCTGGGCTGAGATCCAGGACGCCACACGGAGGAGCACATTGCTGTCAATGACGATGAATTTCTGTGCCTGAAGGAAGCACTTCAGCACGAAAGCAGAGAGCCTGGGAAGACAGTTTGGTCTTAGTGTTTGGAAAAGAGTCCCTAAGCACATTTGAAAGGAGATGCATCAACTTGAAGCATACCAGGTACTTCCAGATGCATCACTGTCTCCAAAAGCACTGAAGGACCCATCTGCTCTTTGAAAGGACAGCTCCTGCTCATACCCTGACTCACACAGCAGGAGGTGGATAATAGGGTTAAAACACAGCAATCCAAACTAGTACCTGAAATTATGTTTGCTCTTATTTTTTGTTACACAGATCTAAATATCTTTTAAAATTGTTTATTTAAATTGTGTCCTGAAAGACTTGATGAAAAATGCTTTTAATTAGATGTGACACAAACAACTTATGATTACAATAACATTAGTGGTAAAATTGCAATGATAATATATTTCAAAAATAAATAAAGAAAATGATTGTAAAGTGCTTCTCTCAATTTACTTGCCCTGCTGATTTTTATTTTTTTATTTTACATTATGTTAACCAGGCAACAATCAGCAAAATATATGAGGATGCTTCTGCTGTTTCGTACACATTCGGATTATTTATTTAATGACATAGTTTTGTCTTTCTTTAAAGACCAAAAACAAAATATAATTGAAAAAATAAAGTTGAAAATGGAAACACATCACCTGTTATTTTTAATATATAGTAATGATAAGGTTTTTGTGCACCTCTCATCATGTAGTCTGTGGCTCGCTTTGTGATTTCTGGGTCATCCTGCCCAGTTAAGCTCAGATACTGGAGGATGAAGATGTTTGGTGCTAAGTGGATCATGTTCTGCTCGCCGCAGCCATATGGCATCTGAATCAACGACTCCAGGCCGCTGATGGATGGTCCGAGGATGTCACCTCCACAGATCAAACAAGATAAATCAGACAATGACAAACAGTACTGACAAGAACATTTAAAATGAGCAAAGTTTTTGCAAAGTTGTCATTTGCCTCTGTGGCCAAGAAGGTTTTTCTGTTTGAAATGTTTTTAATCCTCAAGTTTATAATCACTTGTATCATATTTGATACAGGCATTTCTGAGACTTCTATATCATTACCATGATCATCATCTTAGAAATCTGGCTAGGGTCCGCCCACTACTCTCTCTTGCTAATATGGAGATGCTAATGCATGCTTTCATGATGAGTAAAATTGATTACTGTAATGCACTGCTTGCTGGTCTTCCAAAAACTAACATTAAGAACCTTCAGCTTCTCCAGAACTCTGCTGCACGAGTTCTCACCAAGACCAGGAGGCAGGCTCACATCACCCCAATTTTAAAATCAAGATACAGATGTAATTCTTTTTAATGTCTATCTAGGAACTGTTTGCAGGAAAAAGGCTGTAGACCTCAGGTCTTTCCCGAGTGCACATTTTTTCTTTATAAAATCTTAGATTCTCACTCCCTTTCATGACCAAAACTACCGGAAAGTGTAACGTCAAGTTCCTGGCAGTGCATTCATTTTCTAAGTACCACTTGATTTGGCAGCATTTTTCAATAAAGAAATGTGAAACCAATCTCTCTGGATGCTTGGATGCATCCAAACAGTATGTTTATCCAGTTTGTACGCTTTTAAACAATGAAGTCAATTTTTCCGTCACTGGAAATAGCTTGACTTTTTTTTTTTTTTTTTACCTTTCAATATAGTATGCAAGCAATTTCCATCAGACTAAAAGCAACGCAGTATGTTTACATACCAATGGCAGTGACTGAAGCTCTCTCGCTCCCCACAACTACATCTGGTGGAAAGGTGAATGCAACGTTTTTAGAAAGGTTCATCTGTCCGGCAGAAAGCTCCAGCAACACGGAGGAGGAGAACGTCTGCTCAAGCCCTTCAGCCTGGTGGGTTTTCAGTAGGACAGATGTCTTGAAAGAACTTAAAAACATTTTCAATGTTCACAGAATATTATTTACTTAAATAAGCCCATATGGCAGCAAGACCTCCCTCCAAAAATGAGGATGAATCCAACCTTTTTACAGACTTTGTATGATATCTCTTGATGTGCTCAGTCTGAAAAGACATTCTAGTAATTCCTGGCTAAATACACATTATTAGAAAGATTTAAAAGGCAAAATTCAAATGTAGCTTAACATATACATATATAAACAAGTCTGCTCTATGTCACATTTTCATCATCTCCTAAAGATTTAGTTTAATCCATATTTTTTAAATAGTTCTCTGCTGACTGCATAATAATACAAAATCAAATGATCTGAGTAGAAAATTTTTTTGAAACAATTAAATTTGTACAGTTGAGAGTTACAGTGGTGACGGCAATAAGATCTAAATACTAAAAAATATCAATGAATAAATAAAGTGACAAAATGTAACATTTTCAACATTTTTCTATGACTCATTTTGACACAGCACCTTGACGAGGACAGTTTTGCTGACAAAGTCGGAGGATTCAAACGAAGTGGCTTTCACAGAGATGGGAATGTCTCCCAGAACCAGTGGCCTGATGGGAACAAGGACGTTGGTGCCGCCCCCACTCGCCACATGAACCTGACGAACACTGGGCATGGAGAGGTCTATGATGTCGGGGAAAATGAACTCGAAGGTCTCACTTTCTCTAACAATGACTGTGACCTGACAAAGACAAAATCACAGTCTGTCCAGATCATGTTTAACAGAACATGAGGTGCATTCGGTGAAATCCTTTGTGTGCTAAAGAATTAAAAACCGGTCAGGTGTGTGTGTCTGTCTTTCAAAAGTCTCTTGACTTTAAAGATCATAAACGGGACTGCAGAATAAAGTTACCTGTGACTGGATAAGTCCTGCTAACCCCATGGAGCACATTCAACTCCAATACAAAACCTCTATTGTGCTACTATTCGTACATTTGGAACACTAGCTTACAATTTAAAGTAAAAAAATTAGTCTTTTATAAGCTTTGGCTCATTTTTCTAATAAATATTTATTACAAAGTTGGATAAGAATTAACACTGACTTTCCATGACCTTAGCTACCAAATGCCAACCACATGTGAGCTTAATTCTACATTTAGAAGGAAAAAGTTGATTTTCCACACAAAGCAGACTGACCTCCTGGTCCTGTTGGAGATAGTTGAACAAAATGATCTCCAGCACCAAGTCCTCTCCTCTGATGACATACGGTGGTAGATTCAAGGACAGAAAGAAGTCCTGGAATACTGTAAGCTGGGGAAAGTCAAATGAAAAACTGTAATAAAAGTTTTTTGCAAAAAAGAAAAAGAAAAGAGAGGATTTAAAGCCTTTAAAAAAGAAAGAAAAGAATAAAGGATGATTCTAATTTTTGCCAAAAATTATATAAATACTGTAGCTGGTTCCTCTGTGATCCCCAGACCCAGATGTTCAGACATGACAAAGGCAGTGGCTGTCCAACTGGTGATGCTGTCAGGCACAGTCAGAGGTAACTTAACTGTGTGGGAATCTCTGCAAAAAATAAAAATAAAACTCACATTTCCTTTATCAACTTAAAAGAGTCTTAAAAAAAAGCTTAAACCAAGAAATTTTAAGTGTTTTCTGTTTTGTTTCACTTGAATATGAAAAAACAAAACAATTTACAGACAAAAACTCTCATTTCAGCAATACTATTAAATTATCTTTGATACTATTTAGCCTTAAATAGTCATGTGGTGGATGAAAAATAAAATATACATAAACATTTCTTGTGTACATTGCAATTATTTGTGCTATTTTCCCTTTTCATGCATGGAGAGCAGCAGTAATGGATTACCCTGTGTTTATATCCATCCATATCCAGGTTTCTGGAAAGTACTTTCGCTCGTGGGGCTCCTGGTTTTGCTGCGTAGGATCTTCGTTCCCTTCATTCCCATCTGTTTCAAAAGCATTATACATCAACCATTGAAAAATCACAATGCAGGTGAAAGATACTTTATCAGCACAAAAGACGTTTCTGTATGAGCACCTACACGTTTCATAAAACTGCCAGACGGCGTTGTGCAAACTGGCATCTGTCATCACTTCCAGATCACATGTCTGCACAAAGAAAGTACCAGAAAAAAGATAAATTAGAGGCTAATCTTTTCGAGTCAAAACTTATTTCTACAGGGACTTACATTAAAAACAGACAAAGGATCTCCAATCTGTGTCATGCCGGGCATGGCATCATTCATAGAACTATCAAACTTCATCATCTCCTGCAGCACCTGTAAAACCAGCAGCTTCTGTTACACTTCACAATCACAAAGTCAGCCCTCTTTGTTTCAAACGGGTCTGACCCAGTTAATATAAAAGAGTTTACAGGGTTTAGGTTCATGATGAACCGAAACTGGAGACACAGACTGGGAAACGCCTGTGTGCTATCAGGTGATAGAAAATGTGTGGAGATCTAACAGTAGTACTGGTGAAAACTGATTTTTGACTTTGCTGTATGTACTTTCTGGTTGATTTAGTTTGTTTTTCTATGGTTGGATTTATGTTATTGTTGTTCTTCTATGCACAAACACACATGTAACCAGAAAGTATTTTATTGTTTAAGATAGACAACTTTATTTATCCATTTGGGAGGTTCCCGCATGGAAATTGACAAACATAACTCTCTAATTTTTACCCAATTTGTGAGCATTGTGTCTTTTCAAAAGGTGACTAAATTGCGAGCAGAGTGAATCATCTTTCTTACGTAGAAAATTATAAGAGTTTTGTGATTACCATTTCCTTATGGAGGTTATTGTCTGTGTCAGCCCCTTGTGTGGCTCTATCAACCACCAGGAGCCCGACCAGTGAGCCGGGCTCTGCCACCGAGACCTTCAGGGTGACGTCTTCGGCTGGTTTCTTAGGAGAGCTGCTCCAGCTTAGAGAAACCTAAAACAAAAAAATGCAGAAATTGTGTTTTATCTTTAACTATAAAGATTATGATATTTTCATGTGTCCTATGGGAAACCTAGCTGTGAAAATGATTGAATTACCTGATGTGTTATCATAATCTTGTGCTTTCGTTGTGATTAATAATAAAAGATGCTTTAGACCAGTTACACAGAATTTCAATATTTTTTTATTTAAAACACTGACCAGAAAAAACTCAAACAAAACTACAAAATCTCTTTGGATGTTTCTTTTTTTTTATTTTTAGTTAAAAAAAAATTGAATATAAAAATAGCACTACCTTGTTTTGTAAAACTTTTGCAATGGGCAAATGAATCCCATCATTAATAACCTCTCCGTTAGGTTGCACGCAGTAAACAATGATGCACGCCAAAGGAGCCCAGGACACTTCCGGGATCAGAGTCAGATTTGCTGAGGTTGTCCCAGCAGAAACAATCTGACCTCTGGACTTGATCTGGAGAAGAATTGGAAGTAATCGGTGCATGGAAACAACTTGAAGTGAGATCATTCTGGCTCCTCTAAATAGTTTCTTACCAAGTAGTGAATATTGCTCATGTTAAAGTTGCTTTTAATAGTTAGCCAGAGGGGTGCCCCCACCTATAAAAAAAGAACAAAATTTGAATCCTCCAAAACTGTCATGTAAACAGAAAAATGTTATATATAGAGTTGTTAAAACTCGCAGTTATGTACATAATTTTGCGCTAGAAATACTAATTTGTGTATAAATTGATGGGTTCTGTGAAAGGATTTCTGCACTGCCAAGTAGTTTGTGAGCACAAACTGGATGTTAAATGTTTCATAAAGAAAGAAAGGCAGAGACAATTAATGCAATAATACACATTAATCTGGATGAAATCTTGCTGCTTTTAGCCAACAACACCTCTACAAATATATTAACTAATAAAACACCAGTTTTACCTCTACTGGTTTGGAGGGTTTCTGAATCTGTAGGAAGGAGTTACTGGGAGAAACATAACCTCGATGGAGCTGGAGAGTTTTCTGACAGTCATCAAAAGAAACCTGAAGACAATACAATTAGGAACCAACAAAAATCTATTCAGTCGTCAATGTATAATAAAATGCTGCCAAAGCATTTTGGCATTCATGACATCAATGCAACATCTTTACCTATTATAAAAGTTTTTATATGTTGTTTTTCCTAATGCAATGTTATGCTAGCATACAGGTTAAAAAAAAATGTGTTTAAAATGAAAATTATGTAAAAAGGTAAAAAATTACTGAGAGGAGGTCAACATTTGCTTTTTAATTTTTTTATTTTTTATTAAGTATACTTTATATAAAATTTCTTGACTAAACCTTCTATTTTCTATTTTAGCAGTGTTAAACCAAGAGCAAAGAGAGTGTGTTTAATGTGACTAATTCTTTGTATACTGAACAAAAAAGGTCACAATAAAAGACTTTTTTGTTGCAAATATTTAAAAAAATTATTCTAATAATAATTATTTTGTGTTTGTAAAAAAGGTTTCAGATCTTTCAGTTCATTTCATAAAAGATGGGAGCAAAAACATTAGCGTTGCGTTTTTAGTTTTGTTTAGTGTAACTCATGACTTGGATTGGGGCTATGCAACTTTCCTTTAGGCTGTAATACCAGCTTTTTTTCATTACAGACAGCTTCAAGGGACCATAAAAAGGAAGAAGTATAAAGAAAAAGTGTGCGCGATTAGCATTTAAAAGCAAAGGAAATATATGACAAAATATAAAATTAGTTTTTTTGCACAACCATAGAGTTTGATGTCATTTTTTTTTGCATGGAATTTGTCATGTTGGCAAAAACAAAAAGCACTTACATCAATAATAATCATTGCAATGCCCTTCATGACCTCGATGTGTAAAGGTATGACTCCATCTGCAGGAACGGGAAACTGCATGTCTTTGGGTGGCACCTCCTCTTGAGGCATATATAAAGGGTCAGTGGAGTTTGCTTCCATAGTTTCCATCCTCGTGTACCACCATGTTTCCATCATCTGGACCACTGACACTTCCACCATCTTTGTTTGATCCTCCAGTGAAAGTGGTTGGTCATTATATGTCAATAATCTTAACTAGTCAGGTAAGAACAAGAATCACAGATATTATGAATTAACAAATGGAACCCAGGCGTTTAAAATTTACAATAAGCAAAACCTTTACGGTTTGCCACTGAGTGAGTAGTGTGAAGTAACAAGGCAAACATTAATTAAGTGAATCAATTAAATATATTTAAAATAATTTCAAATAAATTCAGTTCAATTATTCTTACCATTGCAGTAAAGTTTTGAGAGGGCTTCAGTGTTTTGGGAAAGTCTTCAAATGAAATTTTGTATTTTTGTTTTGTCAATGGAACTTTCATTGTGTCGCTGTAAGTCAGACCTGAAAAATGACAAGAATTTACAAAGCAAACCATTTTAAAATGCAAGGTAGATTATAAACATGCACTTGTTTGCTTCCATCTTATTTTGGGGTCTAACTTTGGGGATGCAGCACTCTTTGATCAACCAGCTTGTTTGATAAGAACCTTAAATGTTTCTCCCAATGTGAAAAGTCTCGATGACTGTCTACTAGACATCTCTCAGCTTAACAGTCTTCTCCAGGGTTGAGTATATTGACCCAGACTCAGAATGGGAAAACAAACAGGCAGATGTTTTCTACCATGTGTGCTTCTATTCTTTTTACCTGTTTCTCGTAATAACATCGTTCTTCTCTCTCATCTACCATCTCATTGACACAAGAAAAAAAGGTGTTTATCTCAAGATAACAACTTATTAGATCTCGTTAGCACAAGAACACCAAAAATTGGATTTTCCTTGGTGATCAAACATCTGGGTCAAGAGACGACTGAATCTCATAGACCGAGTCCCCACATTCCTTCCAGCCTGCACCTCTCATGCATCGTTTTGTAGACAGCCTGTCCACTAATGAAAAGGACAACAACCTTCTTCTCAAAAGGTGAATGTTATTTATGACCAACAGCATCAGCTTCTGGAAACTTCTGGTGTTTGACATTTTCTCTGACAAACTGCTTTGTTCTGCAGCACATTGCAGGAAAATAAAAATAAAATCTTCATTATCTTCATCACGAGAAAGCAACATTTGTTATCTCATATAACTCCATCTACTAACTCGCTATCATGACTCTTTTTTATTGTGATAACGTCATAGTAGATGTCATTATCTCAAGAAAGCTGAGAAATGGCTTCCGCAGTTTTCAGATGTTGCACAGCTAAAATCCTAAATGCTTTCATGATTTTAGGGGGATTGAATCACTTATTGTTTTGATTGAATTGTTGCAATAATCTGTCAGCTTCGGTTCTCCTTGACATTTATGGATGTCTGTCGACATGTTGGTTTATGTTGAAAGTGTCAAACAATTGTGTTGAATTTAGGAAGGATTTATCTTTTTTTTTGTAATTTAGTTTCTTGTTTTTTAGCAAATTACAAATAGGACTTTTTTGTAGTTGACAAAAACTACAAACTGTAAGTCAAACCAAAGCAAAGCAGTGGCTCAAAATGGAAAGTGAATCGTTCCATCTCTAATATTTACTTATACAAGTTACTGATGAAGAACTGAAGAATGTGTACGTTGCTTTCTCTGTTTACATTTCAGCATTGTTTTGTATGAGTGCAGTGCTTATCACAGCCCTAAAGATGAGTTTCTTCTTTTCATTTTTGTATGCTAGATGATAGGCTATAATTTAGGGAAGTGGTTTCTTGCATTCTTTAAATGAGTGCTTCCCCCGCGACAGTGGGCTTTATAAGGGATTTGGATAACCTGAAGTAAAGTCATTTGATCAGAGGATAAAATAAAATAATAATTACCTGTCAGGTACTCAGTCACTTGAACTTCAATCATAAGGTATTCCATCTTCTCGGTGGAGAACATTTGTGAAGACGTTGGGTAGTAGTAGGGAAAGTTAAATGTGAAATTTTCCATTCCGTTAATCTAAACAGAGAAGAAAAAGGAATGTAACTATTTAAAGAGATTCATGAAATGTATAAATGTCAACTTTTAGTTTTAACCAGTTACAGTTTTTTTTCGCTGCGTGTCCAAACAAATGCCAAAATAAAAAGCCTGAACCTCTAAAGAGTTAGTCATTTTTTATTACCCTTTTTGGATTCTAAATGAAATTTAGCTTTCAATTTTTTAAATTTAAATTTCACAAAAAATACAGTTACTGCTTTAGTTCTAAACAAACTTGGTTTTTCATCATAGCAGAAGCTCACCTCTCTGCTTTCACTGTAAACCTCCTTGGCGAAAGGGAAAATATGTATAAAAGTCAAGTTCAGCTGGCCTTGAACAGGCTTTCCATACGAGTATCTGATGATGATAAGATATATAAATGACATTTTATCCACAGACAGAGGGATCAGCTTGCCAGCATAACAGACGAAGAGTCTCACTTTGCTGTAACGCAGCCGTTCAAAATATCTCCTCGATAGAGGATATCAGGAGCTTTTATTGACACGTCAAATCTGGGAAGAACTGCAAAAAACAGGAAATAAAACAACAACAACAAAATAATTTACTGTAAAAAATCAAAGCAGTTTTAGACATTTGTTGTTGAACAAGAAGAGCATACCATAATGAGTCACAAAGAAATTCTTTTGACTTTGTGCCCCCTGTAAGGATAAGAGAAGACCAAATCATTAAATGTTAAAAGTAAAATTAGACGTTTTTTGTTTTGCTATAATTTTCTTGATGGAAAAAATGTTTTTTCAAACAGATGACATGGATTCTGTGCCTCTCTTCTCTTCTTCTTCTGGGTTCTTAATTTCCAAATGAAACAAAAAACAGTCACTTTCCTCTAAAAGAAGACTTTTCACCACTGAGCATCAGTCCAGTTCTTGTTCTCTATAGCTCAGGTAAGATGCTTATGTTATAGTCTCTGGTTCACAGACGTATATCTTGTTTTTGCAGAGGCTGATGCACCAACTTCAGCCTCAGTCCTCCTCAAAGCTTTCCTCGCGTTCTAAACTACGTTGTTCTTGACAATCCTCTCAAGGCTGCGTTTATCGCTCTTTTTTTAAATAATTTTTCCTTCAATTCAATTGTCTGTTAATATGTTTGGATGCAGCACTTTGTGAACAACCAGCCTGTTTAGCAATGACCTTATTTTGTTTCATGGCTACATAAAGACTGTTTATGACTTTTTTCCAAACTTTACAGTCTTCTCCATGATTGACAACTGACCCAGATTCATAGCCTGCTTAAAGAAATCTGTGAGCATTAATCATCAGAAGAATAAGAATAGCTTGAAATATTTCAATCAATTTATTATGATTTTGCATAAATACAAGTATCCCCTTTTGAACTGCCTGCAAAAATTACTAAAAATTACTACATCTACTACATCTACTACTACATCTACTACATCTACTTTAGATCCACTTGTAGTGCTGAGAAATTCTGTACAATAAACGTAGTTAAAATAAGGAGAAGCTGCGCAAAAAGTAAATCATTCATTCTCAGAAATGATATTTCACACAGCTGTCCTTCTCACTATGGTCAATAATGAGACTGTTAATCTCTCCAACCTAAATCTTTTTATTTACATGAGAAAGTGCAGAAAGTTGCTGCACAAAATCAAATGATTCAATTAAAAATGCTTGAAATTATGTTGCAAGCAGTGTTATCAACATGAAAGTTAAAACTGCACACAAACAGCACAACAGCTCATCAGACTGACTGAAAAAATGAATCAAACCAAAGAGGTTGAAACACATAATTAAGGCTTTTGGACCCAACAAAACCTAAAGCAAATGCTGCAACAGGACATAAACACCTTAACTGCCTGCTCAACCAAAAAATAAAGCTCATTTAGAAAACATTTTTAAAAACATTGATTCGGTTCAAAGCAAAAGCACCAAAAAAAAAAAAAAAAAAATTGATTTAGTCTTGGTTGGGTAATTGAAGTGTTACATTCAGTCAGTCTTGTATGGTTGGATGGGTCATTTCTGACGTGCATTACTGGTGGATGTGAATCTGCAAGCTACTGAAAGATATATATTTGTTATGCTTTGTTGTTTTAATAAAAAATAAATAAAAGTTTATATATTTGCTTTTGCGGTTTTAGCTTTCCATTTGAAAGAATGTTTTCAGTCTCAATAAAAACACAAAATATCCCTTTTTAAGCAATAAACTTTTCCTTCCTTGTTTATCCTATGACCTGAAGTACTTACTTTTACTTCAGTTAAGATCGTCCACTGACCCAAAGGAGGGTTTTCAGACAGCTCAAACTCCGTGGAAACAACCCCCAGCTTGCTTTCCTTGTTCTGCCACTGCCTGATAAAGTTCCCACGCGGATCCTTTATAAGAGAAAAACATGAAAACAAAGCAATAATCATTAAAATCATCTTTTTTTGCTGTGTTTAAAGTAGTTTTAATGGATTGACTGTTTTTAAGTTGTACAAATGTGCTTTGGTTCAGTTACCCCACCATGACTTCTTGATCAATTCAGTTTGCAGTGTTTCAAATAAAAAAGAAACTATATTTTAAAACCTAAAACTGAATTTCATATGAAAACATTTGTGCTGTAAACGTAATTAGCATTTGAAAAGTTTGGATTTTGATGTTTATCGATCAATAGAAGAAAAAAAGTAAGACAACATGTTTGTGCTTTTTTAGTGTGAATTTTTGCACGTGTACACGTTAACATTTGTGATGTTGGACTCACAGTGATGGTGATGTTCACTGAACTGTTGGCAGGCTTTCCATTGGAGAGAATAGACACTGCTCTAATCTTTACCACTTGCCCTGGCAGGTAGTTAAGTTTGTCTGTCTGAATGAAGGTAGTGCGGCCTTTGGGGTCAAGGGTCAGGTTTGTGGAGTTTGAAAACAGTAAGGATTTCCCCACATAACCTTTGACCTCGAGGACGAATGGGTATTTGTTGTTAGATTCTCCATCAATGACCTGGAGGAGAAACAAAGAACCATTTTTTAAAAAACACAAAAAGAAGCTGTTATTGATCTGTTTTAAAAACCTCTCCAATTCATATTTAGAGATTTTTTTCTTAATTTTACAGGAGATAATTTTCTCATTTAAAGGTTTTTCCAGAACTTTATGGACCAATCGGTATCTTGATACCTACAAGAACTTAGAAAGAGTCATAACATTTTTCTCACAGTGACAGCATCCAATAGTTCAGATAAAATAAAATAAAAAATAGATAAATACATTTTATTACTCACTGGCAAAGTCAGCATCCTGGTTGACCCTTGAAATACATAATAATACTTTCATGTTAAAATCATATTTCAGCGCTCAAAGACAGTCATCCTTCTTCGTAATGGATAGATGATGTACCTCCTTTAACTGTAGTAGAGTTTGTAGCTACAAGCTGTTTGCCATGAAAAATCTGGGCTAACACAGTGACCAGCTCGCTTCCCAGAATGCTGACCGACAAACAAGTTGGGACTCCAGCTTGGAGGGTTTTGGGAGCAAGCAGAAGGTATGAAGGTTGAGGATCTGGTCTATAATAAAAGACATGAAAAAATATTAACGCAAGCAAGAAAGTTATAACTGAATGAATCAAAAACGATCTTAAACCACCAAAGTATTATAGCTTCCAATTGTAATAGATGCAGTAACCTAGACCTCTAAAATAGGTTCCTTTGAAAATTCTTTAAAGATTATGTAAATTCACTTTTACAATATTCCAATTCCTGAACTGTCCTTGTCATTCTCATTTTCAAATCTTAATTTGATCTAAACTTCACATTTTATTTTTAAAGGAGCAAGAAGAACATCTCAGAAAAGCTTTTCGGCTGAGTCCTTCATGTTTACCTGTTGGTGGGGTTCTGAGCCGTGGAGAAGACCATGAAACAGAAGACTCCCCACACTTGAAAAAGCTCCATTTGTATTAATGATCCTCTCTTCAGAGAATAACTCTTTGTGCTAAAAGACGACTGAGACGGACTTATATCTGCAGAAGGTAACCTCCCTTCTTTTCTCCTTCTTTTCTTAGTGACATAATGCAAAACTGGTGTTTTTTTCACTGGAATCGCCCATAGGCAGGGCTTTTATGAGTATTCCACTCACATGAGGATCATCTTTACAAAAAAATAAAACAACAAAAACGGGTATAACGGGAAAAAAGCATGCATTGGTCACTCAAAGGAAAAAACAGATACTTTAGTCCAGCAGATGGCAGACACACACTAGGTAGTAGCGGAGACGTGTGATTTGCAGCCGAAGAAGAATGTCACCGATGAATAACTCAGGCTGTACATGATCTTTCCAGCAGAGGGCGCTCTTAAGTCTCTCGTTACCTTTTTAAATTGAAGCCGTTCTTCTTCTCTGCTCGGTTTACTGTAGTTAGCAAACATGACAACGCTGCGACCCTTTACCTGCGATGATTTATTCAAATTCAACAACATGTGAGTACAATCCTGATTGTATGTTTACATGCTGGATTAATTTAAAGGCAAGGAATCTTGCGAGCGTTTGGGGCTGAATAATAAACATTTGGAAGAAAAAAAAATATTAGCTTCTTGCTTCGAGGCTGTACCTGAATGCTGGAGGGATTGTTATCGGCTAACACATACAACATCTTAATGCATTAAGGATATTTTTACCCTGGATTTTTTATACAAATCCTAAAGTTGTCCCCCCTGAGACATCATGCAAAAATCTTGCGAGAATTGTTCTGTGCTTTAAAATAAACAGCGTTGCTCTTGTTTTGTTGAACAGAAATTTGGATCCTTTAACTGAGACTGTATCCTTTTCGACAAACTGTCATCGTTGGTTAAGAAGGTATTTTAATAGCGTACTGATTTTTTTTAAAAAATAAATAAATAAATAAATATCACAAAAGTGTAAATATAAAAGGAAATATGCAAAAAGTTTACATCTTGTTATCGGACCCCTTATGCTTTTGTTTTCTTAACTTTGTCTTATTATAATTTAATTACATTTTATAACATTAATAATAAATTTCTTTAAGAATGATTCCTTAATTATTTGTGTCGTATTATTTAAAATATGTACCACTAAAGTGTGCTACCAAAAAAACACGAGTTTTCTTGACCCTTGACCTCCAGTATGGGATCCCATTTTACCTGCAGTACTTGGCTCACTGGCCAGAGTACTTTATTGTTGCCGAGGCTCCTGGTGGGGAACTGATGGGCTACAGTGAGTTTTCCCTGTTTTCTTACAATATTCCTTATGGTTATTGCAAATTTGATGACTTTCTGTTTTGTTATTCAAATGTCAAAGAGAAAAAACTGTTTCTAAATACAACGTTTGATGTATAAAAGTTGCTTTTTAGTAGTTTTGACAGTTTGAAGCATCACGTTTCCCATTTGTTCTGTTTTTTTTTTTTTTTTTTGCAGTAATGGGGAAGGCAGAGGGCTCTGTTGCTCGTGAGGAGTGGCACGGTCACGTCACCGCTCTGTCCGTGGCTCCGGAGTTCAGAAGGCTCGGGCTCGCCGCCAAACTTATGGAAATGTTGGAGGAAATCTCAGAGAGGTTTGTATCTGTAAAGCTATTTGAATGGTATGCAATTATTTTGATCATTTTCTTGACCATTCTCCTTTTGTCATTTTGAAGGAAGGGAGGATTCTTTGTGGATCTGTTTGTGCGAGTATCCAACCAGGTTGCTGTAAACATGTACAGACGTCTGGGTTACAGCGTGTACAGGACAGTCATCGAGTATTACTCTGCCAGCAACGGGGAGCCCGATGAAGATGCTTACGGTAACATTTGGAGCTGAATTTAGATTCAAACATACATGAGAAACAGCAATCCCTGTTAGTGGAAATGTACCTTTCATTTTAATTTAGACATTAATACATTATTTAGAAATATTGAAAAGCTTAATTTTTTTATCCTATAAAAAACATTTAGTTATGATTAGTATTTTGGGTTTGATACATGCATTTAATGCTCTTTGTATGAATAGGTTATTGAAATAAGTTTCTGAAGACTGTTATGTAGTCACAAACACTTGAAAATTGAACTTATTGACATTTTAACTAGGTCATTTTTAGGAGAATTGTACATTTTTTTTAAGTAAACTATCAAAGAAAAACTAAAAATATATATTTTATAACAAATTAAATGGATTTAGCTGTAAATTCTAAAATATTTCTGATTTACTGCCAAATAAAATGCAAAAAATATATCTTTAAATTCAGTTTTTCCTATTGTTGGGGAAAAACAAACAAGAAAAAATATATACTTTTTACAGGAGAGAAGGATTTACAATAACAGAATTGATTATCCTTTTTGCAGATATGAGGAAAGCTCTGTCCAGAGACACAGAGAAGAAGTCGATCATCCCGCTGCCACACCCGGTCAGACCGGAGGATATTGAATAACATCAGAGTGTGGCTCTCTGACTCGGATCTGCCATCATATTTTTGCTGTGTTGTGATTTCAGCTGTAGTTCAGTGACCATGTAAATAGTGAAAATGACACACAAACACCTTTTTTTCTGCTTCAAAGTCGGAGAGCCACTGAATGTACAAAACGTTGCAGTTTCTAGTTTTTATTTCTTATAAATTTGAAAGAAAATCAGTTGAGAAAACACACAAATGAGTTTAAGCGGTGTAACGACACTGAGAAAAGTTGCAATAAAGATGGCTCAAGAGCTGAGTTTTTAAAAAAAAAAAATGTAGAAAATCAGTGCCTGCTTTATCTAATCTTTGTCCTCCTGAGGGCTTTTGCTCTGCTTCTTCTTTGCTTCCTCATCTTCATCACTATCACTGCTGCTGCTGCTGCTGCTGCTGTCCTCGTCGTCTCGGTCATCATACGTTTTCTCCTGCTCGGTTTCAGTCATGTTTTTGGCAGGCTCCTCCTCTGCCTGCTTGTCGGCGAGGCCCGTCTCCTCGGCCTCCACTGATGTTGCCTCTTCCACACTCTGACCTTTTTCTTGAGGCTCGTCGGTGTTTATCTGCTGCCTCTTCCACATCTTGGCCATCGCGAGCAGCTTAAGGTTGGGCTGGTTGGCAGCATCCTCTGGGAAGATGTAATCGTAGTATTCCTCCCAGCCTGCATCCGACTGATGGGATCAGGAAAATGAGATGAAAAACATTTCTTTTGTTTGGATTTACGTCTAATATTTGTTGAGTAGCTAATTTCATTTGGATCTGATGTGGTTTAAAGTTAAACAATCAACAAGAATAAGATGAAATTTTCACGGTCACACTGCGAATCTTGCCGCTCTTCTGGAGCAACAGTCAAATTTTCCCTTTTGATGAAAAGGAATTTCGGCTCCTTGCTTACCCCATCTTCAGCGGTCAGCTTCCTCCTCTTCTTGACCTTCTCAGGCAGCAACTTCCTGACTCGTTCTCTGCTGCTGTCTGAGCCAAACTCCTTCTCAAAGTCTCTCCAGGACTCCAGCAGCATCAGCCTCTCTTCTTTCTCCTCACAGTTTCTCATGCTCTTGTTGGCTTCCTCGAAGATCTGCCGACACTTTGCCAGCCGGTCAGGTCCATCAACTGACAGCTCGAACTTGGCATAGCTGATCCAAACCTGAGAAAGCCAATGGTATGAGTCACTTGACCGGGTGAAAAACATTTAATTTAGGCTTTTTTGTTGGTGGAAAAAGGTAGTTTCTCAGATCACACAAGGACAGTGTGAGAGATGGGAAGACAGAAGAGTTAAACTTTGGTTAGAAACAATATTTGATGTTCTTCTGTCTGTCAAGAATTTGAATAGACGGAGATGCCTGTAGTAAAAACACTAAGTTAAAGATTCAAACTAAGACTTAAGCTTAATGTCGGCACATTCATTTGTGTTGTTTTTTCTAATAATATAAAAGTTTAAAATTAGATCTCAAAAATGATAACTATAACTGCATTAAATCACAACTAAAATGAGAAATCTTTTCAAACATATAAGCAGTTTACTCACCTTGACATGTTGAGTTCTCTGCAGCAACCGTTTGTAAAGGTTTCTTGTGTTTTCAAACTCTTCCTGCTCTATTTCAAAGTCTATGTAAGATTTCCACAGAACCTAAAGCAATCAGGTGTAAAAAAAAAAAAAAATTAACAAAGATGTATTTAGGTAAAGTATGAACAAATGAGATAAAAAAATGAGGAGAGTATTACAAAATTCGAATGATTTAGTATTTCAGTAGCTGCAACTCCTACCTCTGGCATGTCCAGTCGTGGCTGTCCGATTGCGAGCTCAAAGATCGCTCGGGATCTTTCAACGTCTCCCAGGATTGTCTCCAGCTCTGCAAACTTGATCCACGTGGTGCAGTTTTCCGGACTAAACTCCAGGTACTTCTCGTAGAGTTTCCTGCAGCGGTCAAATTCTCGCAGCTGCAGCTCCAGTTCGATGTAGCCCTTCAGCAGTTTGTTCTTGGGGCATTTACCGATGGCTGTGCCCTGAGAGGAAAGAGGATGGTGGTGGACCAGTTTTTGTCGTACTAATTAAAATGGAAACCAAACACCTATTGTTGAAAGTTGAACTAGATAGTTTTAGTTATGTATCAAAGCTAAACTTTAAAGTGTGTATTTGTCTCCTTAAGGAGTCCCTTGTTTTGAATAAATGACACAGCTGTAGTGCAAAGTCATGCTAAAATTAAAATCATAAAACTTACAAACACATATACAAAAAGTTCTTTAACATCCACCAACATTAGCTTCGGAATATCTCTAAATACATGCCTGCATACACTTTTGTACGGCCGAGTTTTCACCATCTTACCATAATCTTTCTGGCTGACTGCAGATTCTTCTGTCGGATCTCAAACTGGGCGAAGAGAAGCCAAATCTTGGCAAACGTGAACTACAAAAAGCAGAAAGCATGTGTCACTATAAGGTAATGTCAACAAACCGAACCCCCTTTTTTTTTTTTTAATGACAAGTACTCTAAAGAATACCTTTTTGTGAGGCATAAGATCCAGACAGGCCTGGTAAACCTGCCTAGTTCTCTCTGGATCCTGTCAGATGATTACAAAAAAAAGGGTAAAACCTCTTGTTTTAGATTTCTCTGATGCAAAGGAGTCAGTATTTTTCACTTTAACTTGGTTTAAGATTTTCCAAGTGAGCAGAGGCGAGCATGCAGTTCCTTTCCTATGAGCTTTTGGAAAGTAGACAGAGGTGAATGGAGAACCAACCTTGACTTCTAGTTCTTCGTACAGAGCATAGTTGATCCAGAGGTAGATGTATCGCCTCCAGTGCCTTTTCTCTTGAATGGGAGGGATGTTGGCGATGGCTCTCTCATAAACATCTCTGACCGTGTCTGGGTCTCCATCGCTCTCCACCAGGCGCAGGTAATCAAACCAGGCATCGTAGTTGAGTGGGTTTGCCTGAAGAACAAACAAATCATGAAAATCCTTGTTTAAAGACAAGAACCCTTTCCTCTCTTAGATCAGTAGTTGGGATGCAATTCTGTACAGAAAGCTAACACCCAACTGCATCTTTTAGATCAAAATCAGGTTTTAGTTTTATTTCTACCACAGATTAAGATGGGCCATTTTCAGAGTTTGTCATGTAAATCTGATCTGGGAGAATTAATAGATTGATTCTTAGATAAACTAAGATTCAGATTTCTTTGTTTCATACAGTAATCAAAAAAGATACGACAACAATCTACACAATGTCTTATGATTGACATGCAGTTAATTAGAAGTTCAGTTCATCACAAACACTTTTTGGAGTCACAACTCATGTTGCATCATTGATTTATCTGACAGAAATCTTCACATTTAAGTTTTTTTTTTTTGTTTTTTTTTGGAAATGTCATCCAAATGAGCCTAAATTTGTTGTCTTGTCAAACTCCATGTTCCTCTTGTCGTTGGGTTTTACCCAGCTTCCATTTGACATTTTTACCTTGACTTCCTCTTCATACTGAAATCTTCGTTTGTTGATGATCACATCCTCAATCCCCCTGCGGTCTCCAAACTTCTTCTCAAACATGGTGTAGTTCTTGAAGAGTTCCTGCGCTTGATGTTTCGGAATTTTGTCCAACGCATACTTATAAATGACTCGAACCCGCTCGAACTGCATAGAAAAAGAAACTCTGTCATTAGAAGCAATGATTGCACATGAAAATACCATATAAAAAGTTTGTTTTCTTGTACGCACCTCCTTCTGCATCTCCTCAAATTTGGCAAAAGCCACAAAGAGGTTTTCATTGACGTGCTCCTCTCCATAGAACTCCACTGCTCTTTCGTACACCTTCCTGCTATGAGCAATGTAGCCATGCTTCTCTTCAAAGCGGGCATACTTGATCCAGTTCTTCACTTCAGGGTGAACCATCACAAGTGCGAGGAGTCAAGAAATGTTATGTTTCCAGCACGGTTACCCATGTTTCTGTTCATCCTAAAAAAGGTTGCTAGTAATTAAATGGCCTTGATATTCTGATTGCAAGTCAAACAATGTCTGAAACGGCATCATCTTGTTTAAAAAATGTCTGGTTATAGAAGAAAAAGAATCTATAAATTACCTAGTAACACAAACAGATGTCAGCAGAAGGTCAGTATTTTGGCTCAAGTTTTTACTTTAATTGAATTTTTATCTACTGCTCAGTTTAGCCTCTAAATAATTTTGTGTTGCAGGAAGAAAAGCAGTTTCTGTGAGGTCAAAATGGTCAAATAAATGATGTAAAAGGATATATCTCTCATAAATGGTGCGGGCTTTGTCCACCTCCTTGTAGCGAAGTTCAAAATTGATGTAAGAGTGCCAGGCCTGTTCATCAGGCTCCCACTCCATCCAGCGCTCAAACGCCTGCCTGCAGCCGGCAACGTTACCCAACATCTCCTCCATGTATGTGTACTTGTACCTGTTCAACAGAAGAATACTTCTTTAAAAAACTGCACAAACAGGACACAAGAAGTGAGGAGAATTGAAAATCATACCAAAACTGGTTGACTCGAGGGAGGATGGTGATGGCTCTGTCCCAGATGTTGCGAGCGTGATTCACCTGGCGGTTTTTCATCTCCATCTCTGCATACTTCAGCCACAGCGTGATGTTGCGGTGATCGACATCCAGTGCTCGTTCGTAAATGGAGCGCGCCCTGACCGCAGGTAAGGCAGTGGTGAGACAAAGTGGACAGCAAAGGCATGCAAGGTTGTTTAGGATTCAAAAACCTAAGATAAACTAAAAATTCTCCAATAAAAGTAGCCCCTGCATATAGCTTTCTTGTTGGGCAAATGGGGGCCTAGATTGAAAAAACACAAATAATAAAGATCTATAAGTAAAATACCTTTGGACCTCTTTCTGGCTTTCTTCCCATTGTGCGTACTTAATCCAGTTACTGATGATTGTGCGGTTCTTTCTGATGTTGTCCTCAAACGCCTAAAAAGTAGAATTTTAGGTTGGATAAATAATTTAAACCTTTCATAGTTTTTCTTTTAATAAAGGGTTTGTTCTTTGAGAAAAAGTTAAGCAAAACATATTAAACATGTTCTAACATAAAGTATTACAGTACTGATAAAGATAAAACAATAAAAACCCACCTTCCTCTTCCTCAGTTTGTAATCATTTAGCTCCTCTGCATTGGTGATCTTCTGTTTCGGAGGTGGTGGCAGAAGTTCAAGCTCCCTTTCTTTGGCTTCTCTCAGCAGCTGCTCAGCTGTAATCTGCACATCTGCCGGGGCTTTGTTCTTCACCTAAAACGCAAAACACAGTCTTTACAAATGTTGCATATTCCCAGGTATCTTGTGTAAATGTCCTTGAACTTATTTAAAATACATTATCAGTGGAACCATGTACATATAGGGTTTAACAACTGTGCTTTGCTGGTAAACCCTAAAATATATACACATATTTCATTAAAAACTTAATGATAAAAATAATAATGGATTGGATTTTTCTGTGTGTTCCAGACGCTCAAAGTTCTTACAATGTGTCTCCATTATTCATTCACTCCTCAGTCATACTTGGTGATGGTAAGCTACTGTTGTAGCCACAGCTGCCCTGGGGCAGAATGAAAGAGGTGTGGCTGCCAGTACGCGCCTAAGGCCCCTCTGACCATCACCGGGACATTCACACATATTCACACACCAGTGGAGCAACACTGGAGGCAGGGAGGATGAAGTAATTGCCCAAGGACACTATGCAACTACGGTAGTTTTAAGTGAGTTTCAGCATTTGGCCAAAACACAGGAAACGGAAAAATGTGTTTATTTCAGTTCACCTTTGCAGCAAGTGTCAGCAATTCAATACTCTAACTTTACCTAATTTAAAGTTAAAGAAATGTAAACCTATTATAACTTGCTTGTGATCACTGCACTGAAGGTTATGGCAAGCGTTGTTTGAATGGAGGTAAATATTTATCTAGTAAATTAGAGGAGGCAAACTGTTGCAGCATAAATGGAAAACTTCAGCTTTGATTAACTAAGTTAGTAATTTCATTGACATTATGTACTTGCATTTGAAAAAAGACAACCAAAAAGTGTATTTTTAATACCCTGTTATTACATAGATTCCTTTTCAGTTTGCATTGTAGTGGCAATACAACAAGCACATTTTTGTTGTTTTTCTTTATTGTTTTTACATGAACAAATCTTGGAAAGAATAGTTGCTTAAATCACGACAGAGAGTTGGAACACTGCAGATCTAACATGTAGTTATTACAGTCCATAGCACATTGTACACAAAAAGAAAATGCCTGGTTCATTATAAATATAAAAATAAATACCGTAAACTAGTTACTGGATGATGATGGTGAATGCTATATGTATGTGAATTCTTTAGGCAAATGTAATATTTTTCCTTAAAAGGTTTTAAAATTAGTATTACTTCTATTCAATATCGTATAGAATCCTTACTACAAAATAATACAACTTAAGCTAAATGCCTTAGTGTCACTTTCAGTTCAAGGAATAAGTCTAATTGAAAAGAACTGTATGTAAAAACACTTTGGGAAACAATCTGTTAGCAAACAAATATATTAATGTAATTAATATTAAATAATTTATCCTCTAAATTATCTTTTAATATCACCCAGTAAAAAAAAAACTGATATATTTGTTGTTTTCTCCCAAATGTATGGAATAAGTGCTCTTTCTACCAGCGCCATGGTGAATGTATTAGGCAAACATGTCTTTGTACATTGTCATGTTTTAATATTTTTGGCCTGATATACACATTTCTAAATTAATGCCTAGGAAAATTGTTATATTATCTCAACATAAAATATTTTTATTTCATAATTCTGTTTTCCAGTCAATTACATATTCAACCTAATAATTCTTGCAAAATCATTGCAACTAAAGGATGATGAAATTGATAAAAAAAATGGTTCCCCTTAGTATGAACAAGAACTGTTTAAAAATGATTTATATTTGTCTGTATTGGAAAATAAAGATTCGTCGCAAATTATTAAAACAATTAGCATATTGTTACATTTTCATATTACTTAGCAGACCATGATTGTGTTGTTTTATACTCTAACTTTTCAGAATAGTGTTGAAGTTGAAATAAGTTTAGTTTTGAAAATCGTTCATTAGTTTGTTATTGTAAAAATGTGAAAACGTTCTTGTTGCATTGTTACACATGTATTATAAACTTTTTATTGTTTATTTTGTTGTAATAAAAAGTCAACAATATTAAACTCGGTGCCTTGGGGGGGGATCATTAGCATTAGCTTAGCGAAGCAGTAACAGAGCTTTGTTATTTTCTGTTTTCGCTTACCTTAGCCACCTTTGGTATCCGCTGTTTTCCAGCAGCAGTAGAGGCCATATTGACTACTAAGCAAGCCAACAGTTTACGTTAAAACGCCAACTTCAATTTCTAAAATGGTATACTGCTTAGTGACAACAACACGATCGTTTGCTCGCTTGTTGCTCGGCGTGAGCGCCCATGACAGTACCCACAATTCATTTCTTTCTTTTAGCTTCCGGTTCCAACCTAGAAGTACATGTCCGCTGTCGCCACCACGTGGACCGGAGTGTACAACGCAGAGAAGATCAGGACGAAGACTCAATTCTAGAACTTTAATTTTCTGATATCTTGAATATCTAACCAGGTGTCTAAAACAGGTAAGTTTGCAAAAAACATTTTATGTTAAATAGGACCATAAAAAGCAAAGTTATTTTTTTCTTTGCCAAATGAATTTTATTTAAAGTCATTTGATAACCCACAATGCATTGAGGGCTACGAATGGTTCTACCCGCGCGGCGTCAGTTGCTGTGGCAACTGCCCTTGACCCCCCCCCCCCCCCAAATAAAAAAAGAAAGAAAAGCCGTTTCGGAGCTACTCGGTAACTAATTCCACAGTTTTTGAACAGTAAGTGGCAGCTAGTATGTGGATTTTTCTATTAATAAAAACGAGTTACTAAACTTTTTAGGTATAAAAAGAAGAAGAAGCTATTTTTAATCATTTTTTGCTTATCGCGACTTTTTCCCCGGTTTTCTCCTGCTCTCAGATGATAAATGGAATCTGAAACTTTAAATTGTCAAGCTGAGGACGCAAGCTGTCAAATGACCGTTGTAGGAGGTGGATCAGCAGACATTGAGTGGATTGAGAGCCTAACAACCTCCACAAGTCCAATTTTTGGAGGTGTCAACGTTGTTCAACTTGAGTAGGTCGACTTTATTTTAAAAACAAAAATCTACACTGTAGCCTAAAAACCATAGTAATTTAAAAACATAATTTCCAAGTTTTGTGTGTAAGAAAGAGTAAAAATGTGTTTGCTTTTGATGATAAATTATTAACCTAATTTATTTATTTTTTATAAAATAATTTCTCTCTCTCTCTTTTTTTTTGGTATCTTCCTTACAGAGACAAAGCCAGCTTCGCCCTGACAGTGGTCAATGAAAACCAGGACATTCTGGCCCATGCTGTCTTTGTCGATCATCCCATTGGAGACTTGGTGGATCAGGCCCAGTGGGAACAGTTCCTGCACAAACACTTCAGCTCCCAACAATGCACAGTTTGCGTCAGCTTATTTTATCATCTCTTTAAACATAAATGTTTAAAAAGACAAATTATGTTGCGGTTCTGTCTTAAATATGTTTAATTTTTGCAGTCTTTGAATACACTGTTCCTCCACCTTTTTGTGGCACGAGAAGATTTTGCCACCACTACAATACACAAGATAATGAGGTAACTTAGTTAAAAGTAACATTTAAATATGTTCTGAGAGTTTGTTCTTGTTGTTTGCTTTTTTACTAGATTTTAAAACACCTTTTTTTTTTTACAGAACTGCCTTCCATGTAGTCCCTGAAGTTGAATACATCTGTCTGGTTAGCCCAAATGTTGCTGAGCTAGGTAATCAAATGCTTCAGTGACCACATGAACTGTTTTGCTTATATGAATGCAATTTTATAAACTCAGCTTTGTGACTTTGTGTTTGCAGAACCAGCACTCCAGATGATATTCGAGCCATTTCAGAGCCGGACTGACCCTGCTCTGCAGTGCCTGGCGCTTTTTTGCTGCAGAGAAAAGATCTATCAACAAGTTCACTTGCGCCCATTCAGGTCAGTGTGGAAAAAGGTTTTCTATTCATAAATGGTCATTCATAAATGGTTATTAGACATGTGAGCAAAATAATCTAACTCTTGCCAAGGTAGGAAAATGTTGCTAGAGAAAAAGATGTACACAGTTTATCAGTGACGTGCGGTGGGGTTTATGGCTGGTGAGGCACCGACGTCATCAGTCATATTTACAAACATATGAACCATACTGAGTAACTTATTCACCATTTGATTGACAACAGTTAACGTGTTTGTTTTTATAAATATCATTTCAAACATGTTTTGTTCCATATACAGTGATCCCTCGTATAACACGGTTTACTTTTCACGGTTTCGGTACTTCACGGAATTTGCATCGGCATTGTGTTCTGCATTCCTGATTGGCTAAAAAATCATCTCCGCTTCTTCTACTACCTGTGCGTCAATAACGTTTGCAGTTTAATATGTGCACCGTACGTAAACAGCAAATCTCTTGATGGTGGTCATGTCAGTGTATATGGATGTTTATTTGCAAAGCAGAAGAAAACGAGGCGACAACAACTGCCTATCACTTTTTCTTCTCCCGAACAAACACAGGCTGCACCGCGGGGCTTCAAAGGAGAAAACACTGCAGAGGGGAGTCAGGATGCAGCGGCTGCAACACCTCAGTCACGATTTGTCCCAATGTACTTTTTATTTTTTTCATAATAATTTTACATTTTCTCCCGTTTCATCTAATCACTCGGGTCGCGGTGGGCGGGGCTAATCTCCGCGATTTCAAGCCTTCTGCTCACATTGATTATTAAAATTATTATTTGACAGTACAGTACAGAAGTTATTTGTCTAAAAAAACGTTTCTAAAGTACTTTTATTTGTGAAACAAATGCTTGAGCCTGTAAATGGTTTGTTCTTTCTTTTTAATTTATAATACAGTATTTATTGTATAATAATAGTTTAAAAAAAATAAAGGTTTCTACTTCACGGATTTTGCCTATCACGGGTTCTTTTTGGAACGTAACCCCCGCGAAAAACAAGGGTTTACTGTACAAACTGCAGCATAGAAAAAAGCACAAACCTTATTATCTTCTTACCTTTACTTGTAAATAAAGTCCATACGCCGCTCATTCTGAAGAAAATGACTTGCCGCTTGCTATCTCTTATTCTATTATTTTTTAGCGTCATAATCTTAGGGCTCACCGGCGCCCCCTAACATGAGGCACGAGAACTGCTGGCCTCCCCCAGCGCTTTTTTGCCGGCGTTTAGCGCTCAGCACAAGAAACACGTCCCTCACATACAGTTATTTATAAAAACAAACACTGTACATCATATACATCTGCTAAATAATGTAAACTCAGCTCATATAGTACAAGTGATTGAACCGACATACAGAGAGACAGCAGTACCGTCTGACTGCATGGGTATTGCGCAATCCAAGGTGAGGCTCAGCGGGCTGGTGCCTCATCACACGTCACTTCTTAGTATCTGAACGGCAAATGCGGAAATTCAGCGATTTTGAAAAGAAAAAACACCCAAAAATGGTACATTTAAATAGAAAATGACTGCAAAGCACAAATTACTGATTAAATATAATAAATGAATTTACTTTTTCTCTTTTCTTCCCATAATGACAGGGGAGGCACAGCCTCACCTGCCTCCCCTGACTGCACGTCACTGCAGTTTATCATTTTAATGACATAAGACGTGAAATTATCTTTTTGGCCACTAGATGGTGTGCAATCTCTAAAAACATCTTTACCTTGAAGATGCTTAACCCTGCCTATCCAAAGCACGTTAACGTCTGGAACCCACAGGATAGCACAATTAACAAAATCCAGAAAATCATCATCTTATCCTTTAATTTTATTTGATAATCACACATATCATTTAAAAAAAACTTGTTCAGCTTATGTCTCTAAAAAAATAAAAATTGACAGTTTGTGAAGTGATCCAAAAATCCAAAGAAGGGTTTTGTAAATGTGACAGGATCTTTGGAGTATATATATATATATAAACACATCCTGATGACAGTTCCAACAAAATAAAAAAAGCAACACATTTTTCTAATTTGCTGTATCTCTATAAAATGTAACGCAAATCACAGCCCAAGCGCAAACATTGTTCTTTTTTAAATGTATGAATTGCTATGTTATGTTTTAGCATTAAAGAGCTTGTGTATTTTTTTTCTCAATGGTTTAGGTTTACTATGTTTCAACTAACAAAACCAAAAGGTTTCTTAAAAACTGTGATTTTATTTTTGATGATTAAGAGCAAAGTGATTTTTTTTTGGCTGCACCAAAGCATTTTAGGATCAATCCATTGGCTCAAACTCCAAAGATCAACTGTTTTTCATCAGAGTTTGTTTTAAAAGCATGGGTCCCTTACAGATGTAAGATTTCTGTCAGTGTTTCTTATATTCTCAACAATAAAGTTTTGTTTTAGACCCACATTGAATAAAGGGCAATAATGTTCATTGCTGAATTGCAGGTGTTTGTGGTGTTTAAACTAAAATACAAAGATTTTCCTGTTTCTCTACATTGCAGGGCTTCAGATCTTAATGACATAATGGGCATAATTGATGAGGAGACTGCTTCATCATCTGATTCCATCGAGTTAGAGAGCGAGCACTGTCACTCTATTACTGTTGAGGTTCGGTTCAGTTTGGTTTCTTTTCATTGAAATGTTGAACACAGAAAACCTGAAGTGTATGCCTCCTAGCAGCGTGTTATTGTCATTTTTTTCTAGTCAATACTTTGTCCAAAAACATGCTAAAAGCAGCTTTTCAAGGATCCTTTGACAGATTTTTGGGAAATCCTTCAGGGGTCTTTTCCCTCGGGATCTGAGCAACCGAGCTCCTCTCCCTTCCCCCCTGTGATGCACGCTGACATGACATTATGGCAGCATATGGCATATACAAGCTGATACTTGGCCAAGACATGCTCTCACTGAACATATTGTGTTCAGACATCTGCGGCATTTTTTTTTTTTTTTTTTGTCTGATTACGTTTAGTACCCAATGAACAGACAATCCAAGATAATCTCTGTGGGTTTGCTTGTTTGGAGTCCTAAACCGTACAAAAAACAGGAACTGATTTTACGATTTCAACTTTATTACAAACAACCAGCATTTCATTTTTCATTTTAATCCATCTTAAGCAAGGCTCTTGAAAAATATAGAAAGAAGAAATTTGACAATTGTAAATATTCTAGGGTAAAGGCTGGGTTTGATTATAACAACAGGGTTTTCCTCCACAGGCTGATAAAGCTGTTGTTGGCTTCATCAAAGTCAGTGATGTCATCGACATATATAATCTAGAGATACTTGATCATTTTGATATGAGGCAGTTCAACGGTTTTTACAAAATACAAGAGAAGCAGGCTGAGGCGGCAGCTGCTGACCTGAGTGGAGAAGAACAAGAACCAAGTCAAGGGACCACTTTCACATTAGAGGAGGTAATGTTTTCCAGAAACCCGTCAGATATAAATGATATGCATTCAGAGTTAAAGAAAACAATGGGATTTACTATACACACTATGGAAATGATGTGTTCTCTTCAGCACAGAGAGACACAGATGACTGAAGCGCCATCTAAGAAGTACAACGCTTTTTGTTTAAGGTTCTTTCTTACCAAGAAGAAGTTCAATCTGAGGTGAGACCTTTTGAAACTCAGGAATCAACAGGAGTTTAGTGGAAGTTGTGTATTTTCCTTTTTTGGTGTAAATTTTAAACCCAGTCACAATGGTTTTATTTTTGTGCCCTTTTATTGACTAATTACATATTTTGTGTGGCTTTTTAAATGATCCTTCTTTAAGATAAACGTTGCCACAATATTTATCATATTTTTTTTTTTTTTTTAGTTTTATAGTTTAGAAAGCTGTCAGTAGCCAAAACATAAAAAAAAAAAGTTCTCTAATTCTCATTCACACATATTTGCTTCTTGAAGTTCTTCTGTTTTCAATTAGAATTTGTTCCCCTCTGTTGTGACTTCTTGAGGTGTTGGCTTGCCAGTCGGGGTGGCAGCCTTCCAGAGCAGCGTCAGTCGTATGTTGTGTTAAAGCTGGCAGAGTGGTTGTTTGTTGGCTCCTGCTGGGCTCCTCTCAGCAGCGCCTCACCTCCCAGCTGCTGCTGAATATGGAGCTGAGGCGCTTCCTGCAGAGTATAAGCACAATATTAATGAGAGCCCTTCTTGAAGTGACAGAGAGTTGAAGGCGACAAGTTGGGCCGAAAGCCGTGGCCACTTTTTTCCCCCCACACTGATTATCAGTTTGGCAGAGACGCATAGTTTCAGTCAACCTGCTTGTCATTGTCTTCTCTTACAGGTCAGTGGACTGTATCCAATACATGTTCCAGCTTTTCCCTGTGAGTATTATCTGCGATTGTAATGTTAAAACCCCTGACAGATGGATGATGGGAAATAAGCTCATTTTGACTGCAAGCAAGAATAAAGTATATAAATTTGATTTATGGCAAATTTAAATAGGATGTAGTGGAATTTAAAATAAATATTTTTCCTTAAATAAAAACAGTGTTACAAGAATATTTTTTTTTCTTAAAGCCAAAAAAATTGGTTTACATTTTTTGAATATTTGTATTTTTAGATTTTAGTGTTTGGCACATCTGTCACCTCAGTCACAAAGGTTTTTTGTGTTTTATTGGTCGCTAATTGAATCTTTTAGCAATTCTTTCAGTTTCTATGTAACTGATTTTTTTTTTAATTATACTTGACGTGTTTTTTATTTGGTTAAACATAGAAACTGCTCTGATTGTTTCAGTTTGCAAATAAATGCTTCCGAAATTAATGAATGGAAGAACTGTGGTTTGAAAAAATGATCTAAAGACAGGAGAAATTGAATTTATCAAATATTAATATTTAAACCTAACACTTGTGTTACGAATGCTTTCTCTGTTGAAAAGTCTTTATCTCCTAAGGTCTTCAGAACATCTTAAAATATTTAATTTCCTTCCTTTTCTTTAAAAAAAGTTTCTGCTCATTAAGTTTTATTTAATTTAGTTTTTCTTTTTCTTTCAGGATCTTGACTACTGCATCTTCACCTTTGACCTGTCCTGCGCTGAGTTTGGGTTCTTGCAGAACTTTTTACGGGTCCCAACAGAACCAACCAATCTATCACCCTGTGCACTATACATCTTTCACCGTTCCAGTCTCGGGTTTGTTGACATGTATCGAAAAAAAACAAAATTAGCAGCATTGATAATCATGTTACTGATAAACTGATTTTTAATTGGCTTTACACTGTGTTGTTGCTTTGTGTGTGTGTGTGTGATTTATCCATTTTTTTGCCTTATTTTTCCTCATGATGATCTGTTTCAGGAGGGTGGAGGTGAGAAAAGCTGTGGATTCTGACCGGACTGCTGTTTCTGATCTGGTGAAGGATCTCAACTATAACAAGTCCCTCCTGCAGGACTTGGATTCCTTCTACAATGACCCAGTCAGTTCACAAACACTCAAACAATCATTTGAAAGGACATTGCTGCTTGAACTGCTATTTAAAAAAAACTGGTGGTATGTTGTTTTTTTTTTTTTTTAGAAGATGCTGTCAAGTAGTGTAGTGGTTAGTAGTATCACCTCACAGTAGGAAGTTCCTAATATAAATCCCAACGAGGTCCTTTCTGTGTGGAATTTTCCCATTCTCCTCATTCGTGCATGGGTTTTCTCAGTCCAAAAACATGTTCAATAGGTTGACTGGTGATTCTAAATTGGTATGAATGTAAGTGTGTCTGTCTGTGTGTGGTGAACGGTCCAGGGTGTATCCCCGCCCAAAAGTAGATGAGAAGGCTTTTTTTTTTTTTTTTTTTTTGAAGATTTTTAAGGAAATGAAAGGTTTTTAAGGGTCTCTTATTGAAAACACAGAGTAATTTTTTTTTCAACTAATCCTTGTTTAAAATAATTACTTTAAACACATATTAGACATAATTTCTGGTAAGAGATCCACTACAGCAGGTTTAAAACAGTATCAAACAACCTCTGTATTTCCACACATGATCACCACCTTCATGGTTCTAAAGTTCCAAAACAAGAAACCATATGAGCAATTTAATAGTAAAGTGTTTTTACCTTCTTTTTCATCTGAACTAAAAACAAAAATATTCTTCTCAGAACTTTATTATACTGGTTTTTAATTTGCTTTGGACTGTCAAGTGACGCTGGAACAGTTCGTCCCCCCGTTGCAATGACTGTCCTGTAATAATGAGAAAAGGCACGTATGCCAGAGAACAGATTGGCAAGAATTTAGTTAAACAAATGTTCCACTCTGACTCACACCCCAGCTGTCACTGCTGCAACTCCGAAACTGATATTTGCTTCTAAAACGAGGACATAACCTCTAAATGTAGATGAAAGCTCCTGGATTCTGGTAGTCCTTCTAGTGCGCTTCTAGTCCAATTAAGTCATTGTGCATATTTACCTGTTTTTCAGGTTTCTGTGATGCTGCACGCCTTTGTTGCTCAGTTGGACACTCAGATTGTTGGGATGCTTATAATCAAAGATGAGCAGGTAGAGTCTCCAGTAAAGCACCAGTAAAGTGTTTTCCTTTATCTCCTTAATATTTATTTGAATATCAAAAACATACTTTTTGTAATCAACAATTTTAGTTTTATTAAAATAAAGCATGACGTGCAATGGACATAAACAAATCGACCATAAATGTTTGTCACTTTTATTCATTTGTTGGTGATGCAAAATGAATGTACATCTTTTAATTTCAGGATGTTGACTACCTCCGTGCACACTACAACATAGACAACTACATCCAATTCAGCCGCTATCGCTCTGAGGAGCACGCGCACATTCGCCACTTTGTCCTCAAACCTTTCCTACGACCCTTGAGCAAGCACTTCTTCAAAGAGGTGCTGCGGCTGGCTCACAAATCCTGCCTGTACTACAGAACGTACCCCCGTCACTGCAGCCACCAGGTGAGTGCAGAGGGACCTCTCAGACCATCACTCATTAAAATTAAAATGCAACAATCCTTACAATTACAATAAAATACTGTTACATAGAAAGACCTGGAAGTTCCATTTTTTAAGTATTACTAGATCACTTCTTTGCACAGGAAGTGTATTATATTTGTGATCACTACAAATCCTCTCTGACCTACAGCTAAGAGACATCACTGGATATGCTTCCTTGCTAACTATAGACAGTTCCTAAATTCTGAATTGAATGTATCCTTGTTTCTAGGCAAACTTTGAGCATTTGAACACTTACTAATACTCAACCCCGCCTGAATCACGTGGCTGGTTATTGAAGGTTGCTGCATTGTAACATTCCGTTTCATTTCACAAGGACCAAAATAAAAAGCTGTTGAAGTTTTTTTTCTTATTTTTTGTTACACTAGATTAGTCTGATCAGATAATATTTTATTTCTTCAAGTTGTTATTTTTGAAGCATGCTGCCCTTACCACTATTGCATCTCCACTTTGAAACCATATTTCCTTCCTATTCCAATTTCCTTTAAAAACATTTTGAGAGCAATAGAATGTTTGCAATAATTAAACAGAACTTTTTGATTGAAAAGAAACATTGTCAAAAATGTTTTACAGTGTTTTTTGCTAATAACCCGGCTCCTTAATTATCAAAACTGCTGATGTTAAGCTCTGGAAGGCTTTGTTTTTTTGTTGTTTTTTTTTTTCAGATCTCTGACCCCTTGTCCTCTTTTGCTCCCAGGATTCCTGTGTAGATCCGTTGGATTTTGTCCTGAACTATGCCGTCCCTATTAGCCCGCGGCAGCAGATCATCTACCCACTGGAGGAGCTTGGCAACGATGCCCCATCTATACGACTAACAGAGGAGCAGGTGGGCACAGCAGCAGCTGGCTGATAGGGAACAGTCTGCCAGAGAATGTTGATTAGCTGACAAGAAAAAACCGCACATGTTTTTATGACCAGCAGAGGAGGCTGTTTGTAAAAAAAAACCCCAAATGAACCAGTAAATAAAGTACTGCAACAGCAATGCTTCTGTTTTAATAGCATTTAAAGCAATACAACTTTGAGAGAAGTATTTCAAAAATCAAACTTGTATTTTAAAATGTATACAAGAGGTAAAAAAAAGGCTAAAAAGCTAAGTCAAACTATGTATGTTTTATCATCAGTCCAAACTGACCACATGTTCTTTTAGTTGTTTCTCTAATAATCTACATTTTAGAGGAAATAATGAGCTTTTGAAACTAATTTTTGGAAAAGGTTTTCCCATATTTAAAAAAAAAGTACCATATTTTTGCTTTAATTTCCTCAAAACAAAACACTAACATAAAAACAAAAAATTTGCTTTCTTCCAAATTACAGTTGATTTGCTCTTTCTCTTGACAGTTATACATTTCACGCATCTAAAATAAAACAATTTCATTTCAACAGAAGATGCCTGATCATTTCAAACCAACAAAAATGTGATATATAGGATGTATGGATACATTTAAAAAATGATTATTTAAATGAGTAGTTTTCTGTTAAAAATAAGAGATAGAAATGTTCTATCATGTTCTATACTGAAAAAACGACACAAGGTAGATCAGTGGTTATTAGATGTAATATTTAATAGTGTAAACTAATGTATGTATTTTGTTCATCAACAATTCGATTATATTATGATGTTATTGATATAGTTTATATGCTGCTGTACAGATTAGAGCTTTGACTCCGCCTCCTCCTCGTCTCACCGCTGATGTCAGTCTCAGGATGATTAATCAAATTTAAAACACCTGTTCCCTCTCTGTCAACATAGGCTTGTGCTACATTGCGCTGCGTTCATTGTGTGCAGGAAAGTTGAGGCACCTTCAGTGTGATAAGAGGTGCTGCACCTGCTTCACTGCTCATGCAGATGAGACACGAGCTTTGTCCTCCTGATTGCTCCATCTGCCTAATTCCTGTAGTATTCAAACGGGTGCATGTAGGCATTTCTAGCTAAAATGCAATTCCAAATACAAATGAATTAAAACAAAATATTATCAGACATGCACTTTACTGTTTCGATAGGCAATTACTAGGAAGTGCTTCTCTTTGACTTCTTAGATACTTTTAAGCTCAATTTTTGCCTTAATTGGGACAAAATTAAATTCAGGTTATAGGTTACAGACACTTTTAAATGTTTAGTTGCCTTAATATGTTTTTATGGTTTGTTTTCAGCAACCTTTGTTAAAACAATATTTTAACATCACCTTATTCTTACACTTAGAAACTATAAACACCTTTATTTGCATTACATTTGTCAAACACTGAGCCAGAACGGCTCCTGCATCAGGTTCAGATGTCGAGCACACAGGCAATCATCGAAATGATTTGAATATCACACAAAGGTTAATTCCACCCTCGGGTTTCCTCTTTTTCCCCCTCTCCGTGCTCTTTCATCCAACAAAGTGCATTGTGGGGCCAATCAGCCCAATTATAGAAAATGCAGGAGACGTTAGCTGTCTAAGATCACAGGGAGGGGACCAAACATAATTAGAAAATTAGAATGCTGTTTTCGACCAATCCTTATGGAATGCTTTTGTAATTACTGTAGAAATGTGTTGCTTGAACGATAGGATATACACTGACTCCTGTGTTTCTGCATCAATTTAATTATTTGACTTAGTTTCCAAGCCTCTGAGGAGCATGTAAAAGTAGACCAAACAAAGAATTTGCTTTTAGATTTGACAGAAAGTGGGGCGCAGGTTCATTACTTCTAGAAATACTGCAGAAGTGATTCTATTCTATGTAGTTCTATACTATACTCTATAAACTATATAGAACTTTATAAACTAATTTCAGTTCAAATTTATGGTCTATCTATTAGTTAGGCCAGGGATGCTGACTGCTGTCTTTCTCTCCATTTCTCCCAGGCACCGTTTGCTCTCAGTCTGATCTGCAGAAAACTTCTAGTGCAGCCAAGACTTAACATCAACACCAGGATTGTAGTGGTGGGGGCATCGGACACAGGTTTATCTTTCCTTGAGAAACTTTGCTTGCGGTGAGTCAGTCTCTCAATCAGAAGTTGAATCTCTTTCTATAAAGTGCAGCGCCTGGTGTCAATCATTCCTTTTATTCCTTATAGCTCCTTATCCTTATTTTATTCTTATTTTATTTTATTTTATCCTTTTTTTATATATTGCTAGAAGAGAGTTGCTGGAAAAAATTTCCTTGTGCACTGCAGAATGACAATAAAAGATTCTGATTCTGATTCTGATTATAAATATGGATCTTTGTGACAAAAAGTCTCACTTCTGTGCTCTTCCGTTTACCCATGTCCTGATAGAGCCACTAACATAAACATTTTGCTATCTGTAGATTAGCATAAGCGTCCCACTCTATGTGAAGCGTAAATCTTATCTTGAACCCAGAAGTCAGTCAGGCTGCAAACAGCACAAATTATAAACTTCTTCACTTCTTCCACATTTTGTGCATTTTTAAAGTTGTTTTGTTTTTGACCATCTCGTAGTTGAAGAATCCACAAAGTCTTGTAGTGTACCGGTACATTGATTCCGCTCTTTGTGTGCTGGTCCATGACAAAGAAAAATCTTACAACACAGACTAGCACAACTCTCACATCTGACCCTAATTGTCCAAAAGTATTATTTTCTTTCAATTGCAGTTGCTTTGATAAAACCTACACATAAAAGCTTTCAATTAAACAAAACAAAAAGCGCTGGAAGGCTGAGTCCAAGTATCTTGAATGCTGCCCTCTACAGAACAAAGGGGATCTTTTATTTTATTTTATTTTGACTCTAATAAATGTGATTTTGCAAAAATTCATGCATTTTGAACAGGGCTCGGTAACAGATTGACCATGCATACATGTATTCACTCTACGGTTTCGTTCAACCTCTAGAGGTGACAATTGACTCCAGGTTGGACTTCCATTGTGCTTTTCTCTGTCCTCACTTTGAAAGATTCATTTCCAAGAAAATACTGTGAAGTGCAGGGCTGCAGGTTTAGGGTTTGGTGACGGCTGCCAGGCAACCATGGCTGTTGTTCCATGCAAGTCACATCTATCAGGACTGGTTAGACTGGCATGGTGTGGGTGCTGCACACAGCTGTGTGAGGCCTGGCATTCAGCTGGGCCAGCGCCTGGCCCCCTTTAATTAGCCACTCCACAGTCCCCCCCCCCTCTTCAGGGATCTGCTGCAGCGATCTGTGTTTGCTGTTACTAATGAGTTGACTAATGAGGCAGTTAGTGTCCGCTGAACTAATGGTGAGGCAGAAAGACATTCAGAGGGTGACATACATGTCAGCTGCTGGGGCTCCCTTATCAGGCCTGTCCAAATGTCCAGCCCCCCCTTACTTCAACCCACCCCATCTCAATACTGATTTGTTTCTGGAGTCTTATTCTACCCCAGCAGCACTCCCCCCCTCCATCCTCTCATTAACTTCATCTTTGGCTGGGTCGGGGTTAGAAAGATAAAGAGCACTGCTGTGGATCGCTCCTCTGCACACTGTGGTCAGGCTGCAGGGTCACCACTGCCGTCTGTCACCGGCTGATAACGGAACAAATCCATTGCTGCTGATTCAGACCCATCCAGACTCCAATAATGAGTCTTAATGCTTCAGTGCTGCAGCTTAAAACCATCCCGTGGCTCAGAGTTGACTTTGACTGCAGTAACACCCTCTTTGTTATCATGTTATTTGCATGTTCAAGTGACAAATAAAAAGTGATACAAATGATAAGCATTAGAATTTCAACATGTTATCCTATCTAGAGAGAGAAACGGAATGAAATATTTTGAATGGGGGTGTGTAAACTCATCACAAATATTAAACTGACTCGAAAAAGGGACCTGTAGCATTTTCAAAGACTACACAGTGTCAGAGAAGTGTCTAAACATCAAGTCTAAACCTGATTTAAGAAATCAAATAAAAGCAATTCAATCCACTGTATCCAGCTACAAACATGAGAACGGACCTTCAGAAAACTGTTGAGCATCATCAACACCAGCCTGCAGTTTCAATAGATGCTTAATGTTGTATCAAAATTAGTGTGTGGTAGGGCTGCATGATAACTTGCGATTTGCGATATTAATGATCAATTTTACAATGACAACATAAGTTGCGATACATGAACAAATGGCAAAACAACCAAAAACATCATTTCCATTTCACTGCAACAGCTTAATTTAAATAAGAGTGTCATGATTTTCAAGGTGGCAATCAGGAGGAGCAGAGCTGGAGGGGGAGAAGTCTGACAGAGGCACCATGACAAAGAGTCAACAGAAGTTATGCTCCAAATGACCCTCGTGTACATTGGAGTCGGGCATCTAACATGAAAGGGCTACATCGTATTAGTCAAATGCATAAAAGGGATTTATTTGATTCGTTAAATACTTCAAGGTGCCATAAGATTGTTTTAGTACAGTTAAGGTGACCATTTATTGCACTTTTTGCCGTCTTTCGCGATATATATGTTGTACGGCTTGATATGCCGATAACGGTAAATTTGCGATTTATTGTGCAGGCCTAGTGTGTGGTCAGTATCCCAAACATCAGTCCTGTAGATTTTATTTTATGTTTTACACAGGTTAAAACATCATCAGTAGATTGCAAGGATTATTGGACTAAAAATGACTAAACAGTAACTACTGTATAGCAAACGTTTCAGTCTCTTATAACAGCAGCTTTTTCATTTAAGACATTTAATGTCTTTAAATCATAACCGATTTAGAGTGAAAATGTGTGTATTTGATACCAGTAAAAGGAATTTAGTGTGATTTTCACTACTAAACATGACAATTTTGTAATTAAATTGTGACTCTAAAATAATCAGACAATTATCATTATCTTCTTTTATTTTTCTAATCTGCAAATATTCAAAAAAAATCTTATGAAATCATTTGTAAAGAAACTTTCCAACACAAAGTGGCTAAATGTCCAATGCTAAGTGACATTAAGCAACAGCCTTTAATACATGCAATCCATTTAACAGCATTTTGGTGTCTGGTGTTGTAGCTCCGTGCCGCTGGGCGGTAATTTTGCAGGAAGCTGAGATAAGAAAGGAGCAGAAGGTGATCAGGTAGTCTGTCAGATAACACTACACCCCTGCGAGGTATGTGCTGTGCTGCCCAGGAGCTGGAGCTGCTCTTATCAGCAGCGTAATGTACCACAAAACACGACAAAAGGGGTCATTTGCATCACAACAGATGATTGATGTTGTTGACAGTCAATGCACAAAAAAGGGAAGAGGAATGCATTAGATTTTTTTCTCTTAAATTGCAAATGTATTAAACATTTTAAATATCTGAGAATATTTTAGGTTTCATGACGAAAGTTAGGAAAACATTGCACAAAGCAGACATCTGAGTCTGTCTAATATTTGGCATCTGTAGTTTGAAGCTGATGTATTGCTGATGCACATGTTGAGAGGGATCGGATTTTGACCAAAATTAATTAATTTTTTGCTGATAACGTGGTCAATCAGCAATTAACCACATTCTCAATGCAGACTTTAGTTAAAAAACCTTATGATACATTTAGTCCCATTCAAGCATAAATTTATTGAATATAAAAACAATGAGCAGCACCCACACAGACCTTAGAGAACGTGTTTAAAGCACTGACGTCTGCTCCTTTGGCATTCAAAAACTAAATTTGCCATCAAATAATGGATCTTGAAAGGTTCCTATTCCCTCTTAAAATTGCTGATATTTTTTTTAGCACCAAATATTTCAAGTAAAAATGTCCAACTGCCTCTGGGGCAGCTGAATCCTTGTACATTATGTGCTTGAGTGTGTGGCCTACAGAGCATGGCAGGAGGAAAAGCTCCCTCTGGGTGCCGTACGCTGTATTATGTGCAAAAAAATACACATAGTATTTACTGTTTGTCTCTCATAGTCCTAACCTGAAGTTCAACAACCTGACCCTCATTTCAACACATGGTTTCCCTGGTGACTGTGACCACAAGGACATGGGATTTTTATCCACAAGGTGACTGTTACAGTGTTGAGAGACATGAACATGGGAAATTCTGTTTTTATCTTTTTTAACCTCAGACTATGCGTCTGTCATTATATCAATGATAGATTTTTGAAACTGAGGTTGTGTCCGAATTCCTTTACTACTCACTACTTAGTGCACTTTGTAGTGCGTTTGCCATTTTACGCAGCTTTATGAATCTTTAATGCCAAAATCTAGTGAATTTTCCCAAAATCTCTACAAAAAACGAGAGTCTATCAATAATCACTCTATTGGAAATATAGACCACAATGCATTGTGGTTTGAACAATTTTTAATGTATTGTTTTTTGTTTTGTTTTTGTAAACCATTCAAGTTTGCATCATCAGAACACAGTGAATTCAAAAATGATTTTTGTAAAATGTTCATATGTATTTAGTTTTTAAAATCTGTGACATCGTTTAATGTAGTGAGCAAATTGCTGTTAAGATTTAGGGCACAGGATATTTTCACACTATATAGTTTTTAGTGGTTAGGGGGTACTAAAGGAAATCTCACACAACCTTAGATTAAATAGAAAAATCTGATTCAAATGCAGCAAAATGTTTCAAAACTAAAAACAACAGAAATTTTAATTTTAAGGAAGTTTATATCTGCCCTCTTTTCCCTTTTTTGTTTCGTGCAGTCATGCATACAACAGCAAAGACTTGGCTACGATTTATTCCAACATAAATGTGGTGAAGGGGAAGATGGTGAGCATTAACAGGAAATCCAAGTACGTCTTGGTCTGTGGTGTTGGGAAGGTGCCTTACAACTACCTGATTCTTTGCACAGGACTGCAGTACAGCGTAAGAACATGAGACGTTTATTTTCCAGTCTGAATCTTTCAGAGTGGAAATTCAGAAAGCCCCGATAAATCCTTTCTAAGTCTGGAAAAAAATTCTGTATCGTTACATTTATATGATTAAAACCAATCTATAGGTACCCAATCTCTCTGTTGAGAACGTGAGCAATCCCAGCAATGAGCAGCTGCAACCACAACCGACTGAACAGACCAACACAGGAGTCGTCCCATCCAACCTCTTCACACTCAACGATGTTCGTGACTGCATGGCTGCTCGCCACTGGCTGTGTGCCAACTTCCTTGATCAGAAGGGTAAGTGAAAAACCTCCCCCATTCGCACAAACGCACACCTGCACTATCACACACACTGCACTGGAAATTAATCTGTAGTACTATGTCATTACTTAGCCAGACACTGAAGTGCCCAAGTATAATTAGCAGCAAATTAGCTGCAGAGAAATCTTTCATCTCTGTGAATCAGGTCGGCCTCCTCCATCCATTTTTCATTATCATATCGCTTTCTGAGAGCCAGGCTTTTCAGTACAGAGAAATACTCAGGGTCATTAAGTGAAATTAATTTACTCTCTGAAGGAATTGTGCAGTGATCTGGAGAGTGGCTTTTATACATACTAATTAGTTCATCCCAATTATCACAGAAAACCATTAATACATGCAAATGGGAACAGCAGACACTTGCAGATAAAGTGTTCATTTCCATATTTGAACAATAACAGAAACAGAAATGGAATGTGCTTGTAAATTTTACCTTTGGATGAGTTCTAATGCAGTCGTGTAATTTGATCCCATTCATTTTTGTCATGCTGGTTCTCCACAGAGGTTCTCTATAGACAACTATTAGTCAGTCCAGTTCAACTCAATTCAGTCAAATCCTTTTACCTTTTTTTTTTTAAACAAAAAGTTCTTTATCTAGTTTTCCCAACTGAAGCGAGCACTTTGAATGTTGCAATCCTCCCTTATCCAGCAGTCTGGCTTGGATTTTTGCCTAAACTATGTTACACTGTAGAAATGATGAAAAAAGACTTTTAAAAAAAAGTTGAAACTGAAAAGAGTGTTTAACTTTTAAACCCAAATTAGAGGCTTTATCAACAAGAGATAAACTTGCAGTTGCAGACATTGTCTTGCACTATAATTTTAAAATTGGAGGAATAAAAATGAGGCCTACAGTCTGGGAGTTTTCTACTATGAAAGTTTGAGACTCGTACTTGACTAATGGTAAAACAGAAAAAATATACAACTCTAATTCTAGCTGCTAGTCATTATTTTCTAAATTTAGAGTATAATAAAGCATTTAATAAGCCACATTATTCATTTAGATTCACCTGCTGCATGTAATTTATAAGTAAAGCTAATAAATTATTATGATTTTAGATCATTTGAACAAAAACAACGATAAAACAAAATTTTATGTTATTTCCTTTTCTGTTTAAGTATTAGTTTTACATTTTTGGAGAGTGGTCTGGATTTTGTCAACCCTTAGATACTTTTTTCTGACATGTTTGTGTACAGTGGCAGCTAAGACTGATCAAACTTATCAACTTTGTTGTTGTCAAGCAGGAATTTAGTGTGGTTACCTTTAGTCTGAGGTTTATTAGCACCTTGGACAGAGACCTGGAATGAAATCCATGTTTGTTGCACCAAAGCTCCTTTATGCTGGTCTCTTGAGAAGTTTAATGACTAAATATTCATTTAAGACGTTATTAGGTAGAAAAAGGCAATTCTAGAAATTCTTATTTTTAAACCCTTTTCAATTATGGAACAGTGGTTGATTTAACACAAAACTGCCTGCAGAGCCACTTGCTTGAAATGACTTTTTACTGAATGGTTTTTTTGTTTGTTTGTTTTTTTCTGTGTATGCATTTGTTATTTCAGACAATGCAATCATATATGGAGACAACATAGATGTCTACATTTCTGTGGAGACGTTGCTAAGTCTTGGTATTCCAGGATCTCGTATTCATCTAGTCCTCCCTCCTCCTGAGCCTGCCGTCTGTACCTTCCCAAATTCAGTGGTAGAAAACGCTGTAGCAGCAGCCTTGAAGGTTGCAAACGTACATGTCCACCGCGACTTTGTGCTGGCTCAGATGAACGGTGATGAACACCCTGATCGTCTCACATCCGTGACTTTTACAAAGGACTTTGAACCTCTCCATCTTCAGTGTGGAGTAAGTCAATCATTCAAATGATTTTTGTCGCTTATTTACACACAAATAGGTTTTTTGGTAAAAAATTTCATAAGTAAACCAAGGTAGGTTCTTGCCAATGTGTCTGCGGGGCAATAAAAAGCTGTAATCATTTGTTTGTTTGTGTATAAATGTTCATTTTTACTCCTTTTGTTCAGAGCAAAATTATTTTGGTACTCTTCCCATATTCATTGCCTAAGTGTTAGAGGGTTCATCCATCCATTTTCTTAACCCACTGTATCCCTTTTGGGGTCATAGGACTGCCAAACTGGACCTAGTCAAGCCTAACTTGGCTACTGTTGGGTTGCCAGCCTGTCGGGGCCACACACTTACACCCATACACTCACACAGTCACACATAAAGACAATTTAGAGTCACCGATTAACCTCTGAAGCATGTTTTTGGACTGTGGAAGGAAGCTTGAGAAAACCCACTCGTGCACAGGGAGAATGTGCAAACTCTTAGACATTCCTTAGATCTCAAATGTGATGGGATAAGTAATGTCTTCATTCTGTCCCAATGACTTAGTCCATCAACCGTTTAGATTAAACTGATTTAAAGCTTTTACAATAACTATCTCAAACTATTTTTTTTTCCATTATCCATGAGTTATCATGTAGGCAAAGCAGCTATAAAGATTTCTTAAACTAGATATTTGCATCCTGACCGTGCAGCATCTTCATCACTGAGGTTGAGGAACAAAATAAAACTTAAAGAAATGTATCTGTTTTATCTTTGGTTGACCTCAGATTTGTTTCACTTTATTCTGTTTGAGCGAGTGCAACTTCTGTATCTGACAGTATGTGTCTGAATATGTAAAATGGATTTTAAACCCAAATAGATGGTTTATAGAGCACTGAGGTAAATTCATATAAATTAAGTATTTTTTTTTATCTTTTTACAGGTGTTTCTCAATCTTTCTAGTAAAGAAATTGACTGTGATGTTCTGGAGAGCATCCAAAAATCCCTGCTGCTCTCCGATGACAGACTAGTAATAAGAGCAACTTTTCTCACCACCGACTCTTCCATTTATGGAGCTGGACCTCTCACCAGGTTCTCCCACTGGTACCACTCAGAGGAATGGTCACATGCAAATTTTAACTCCAAGGAAGTGGGTCAGGGTCTGGCAGAGACATTACTGGCCAAGCTGGATGCAGTTGTGGAGAATCTGGAAGAAGAATCTCCTGAAGAAGGTCGTCTCATACCAATCTACAAACAAGCCAAAATTCAAGGTCAGACTTCAAACTTCTGCTGATGCTCATCTTCAAAAAATATTCTCACTCATGAAGTGGCATATTCAGAATTCTTCAGCCGTGTCTTTATTTAAACCAATCGCTGTGTCCCTGTAAAGGATTTCTTTTTTTTTTCATGATTTTATGAAACATTTTTCAATTTCTCACCCACTCACTCATATTCAGTGTTATTATGCCACACGCTCCAACCATAGTAGGACGCAACAATGCTGTGTTGTACTGCTGAGCATTCGCAAGCGACCAAGGCCACTCCACAGGTTACATGAACACAACAGCCACTCTGCTTCGGCCTTCTCACAGAAATGAAGCTCACGTGAACTTTTCAGGAGCGTTTGAATGTTCTGATGGTGCTTTTTATTTTTGTCTGTTAACCAAGTTCATTGCCTCAGCATGCCTGTGTGGGTGAATTCTGACAATGACATGCATGCTATTCAGGCTTCTTTCACAGACCCACTCAGTGTAGGATGCCAGTACTTGTTTTAGCTGGTCTGCTGAACCATATTTTCTTACAGAACAAAATAAACCTCTTTTGTTTTTCAAAGCTTTTATTGAAAAAATGCAAGGAGAAATAAAAGGTTATGAGATTTTAGGGAAAATGAATCTAGCTTAATAAGCTTTTTAGTATACAATACTTATATTATGTATTTATAATATATACTTGATGAAAGTATGATCTAAAAATATGAATTCTTTTTCTCTGTCACTGCTTTCCCTCATCAGGCGGCAAACTTCCTGGAGGATTCAACTTCCTCCATGTGACCAAACCCTCTCCTACAACCGCGAGACATCCTTTTACACCTGTATGTTCCAACTATTTTTAGCGTTGATTATTTTTTTTACTTACAGTCCCATTGTAACCATATTTTTATCTATTGTAAAAGATTTCCCATTGGTCTTTTAATTATGATTATGCAATTCTTTGCCAAAATAAAAAAAAACTTATGTATTTTTTTAAGACATATTTTGTGCAGCGTGGCAGGATTTTGCTAAAAGTAAATCCCCTCTTGGTTGTGCGCAGGACTGTTGGTGCGAAAGAAACCCTCCACTGACGTCCCGTCATCCCTTTGTTTACTATCTCTCCTGCTTGCTTACAGCCCCTCACACCCCCAACCTAACATTACCAAAAATGTTTTTGTTCTTGGCTTTTATGCTATTTTAAGAACATGTTTTGTTCTTTTTTAATGATCCCTTACAGACCACTCAGATTGTGACAGGAGGTGTGAAGACAGGCAACTACTTCTGCATAGAGCTTGATTGCAATGGTTTGGTGGAGACGATCATTTGTTTGTCCCTGGAGCCCCTCCCCATCTCTAATTATATCACTTTGTATGGAAAACATGAGAAGCTCCTTGGCCAAATGTTGAGGCGCTACAGACAAGGCTTGCTCCAGGACCTGTACAGGTGTGATACAGATTGCAGATGTTAAGCATAATTTACTTTTCCTTTATTATGCATAATTTTCACAAAAAACTGTAAAAAGCAGCCTAACGTGATAAACTGTATTGAGAAATGTCAGATTTGTTTTTCTGAAATGATATTCTAATTCATCCACATTCGGGTCTGATGAGCTGCAAGTCCTGGATGAAACTTCTGTGATTTACCGATTTGATACCTCACAGGGGCAGCAGATGGCGTGACTGGTTTCTTAGGATGAATAGCTGTCAAAGAGCTAAAGCAAAAAAAAAACAAAAACCACAAGACCACTTATAATGACATAATCAGACTAAAATTCAATGTACATTAACTCTCTCCAGCTCTTTTCTTTTCCAACTCATCAAAGCTAAGTCATCAATACTGAAACCAGCCCTTCAGAGTCAAAGAAAAACTTTGTGGATCCTAAATTTGATAAGAAAATATTTCACCACATTTAATTAGCCTCAGTAATTGAGAAACTGAGCAAGACCTAAAGGAATATTTTGCCCTTTGTTCAGTTTCAGTTTGTTGTAAAAAATAAATAAATAAATAAATAAGTTACACTTTTTTTGTTTTTTTATTGTTAATTACTGAATTTATTTGGCCAAAGTCGTGTGATTATATAATTTCTTCACAATGTCTGTTCTTGCTGTTATGTTCCAAGAGTTAGTATAACCCAGTCAAGCCTTAAAAAGTGTCTGTTTTAGAAGTAAAACATAACAGACTAAGGCCTCACTGCTGTGAAATAGTAGTTATGACGTTAGTAGGAGAGAGGGGTTTGACTCGTCACTGTCGTTTGTCCTTTCTGTGTGTTGCCGGTGTGACTTTGCATTGTGTGTGTGTTTGTCAAACAGCGGGTGACCTGCTTCTGATTTTTAAACACAAATGACCCACAGACATGGCTGCCTATTGTCCTCTGCCTCCTAATCTCTTTATGCAGCTCCCCAATCTGTCTTCATGGCCAGTGCAGGACAAGACAAAGCCGCAGCCTCCGAGCTGCGGACGCTGATCTCTCGTCACATTGCTCACTCAGCTGACTCATAAAGTCATTGTGAAAGCTGATGGAGCATCAGGAGCTGTTATAATAATTGATTGACTGTGTGGCGGCTTGGGGTTATTCCGCCAAAGCAATTAGTGCAGCTTTAATCTTTTGAAAGTTCACTTTTTTTAACAACACTTCATACTTCTCCTGCATGTGTTTAGCTGTGATAACAAAACTACGGTAAAAGAGAAAAAGCGAAACAAGGTAACCAATAAGAGCAGCCTATCGTTGATGAATTGCTCAAATGACAAAAACACTTTAGTCCTGTTGATTTTTTTCATACCTTTATGTGGAAAGAAACAAATATACATCCCTGTCTCAACAAATAATGAGGTTTTAGACAGTTTAATTAAACGTATTTGCATTTGTCATCACCTATTACCATAAACTGGCACCAAATGTAAGATGATAGCAGAAAACAGGCTTTGAATTACAACTTTTTTATTTGATATTCCCAGCTGTTTATGACAAAAACATTTTGGGGGCATTTAGTGATAGTTTGATCTTTTAAACTCTGACTTTTGTAGGATGTAAAAAAGAAAATCTATATTTTTTTTCTTTGCAGTTTCTTCAGACAGAGATGGTGTTTGCCCATTTTCCATGACAGATATTCTGATTTAGAAAAAGAGCTTTGGGAGAAAGTCAGACTGCAGGTTTGTTAGTTTTAATATTTTATCCAAAAAATAAAAGAGTGCAGTTTAAAGCTTTTGACTTTTCAGTATGCTTTCATGTTTTAGTCTTTTTTTTTATTATTCTGCTATTTTTTTCTCCCTTTCAATTTTTCTTTGATTCATCTAGTATTGTAATTAAAATTTCCTTTGTTCATCAGTTATGGTTCAAGTCTTAGCTTCATTTAACTTTATTTCTGTTACCCCATTGATTTTAACATTGGAGACAGTTCACAGATCTACCAGGAATCCATTTATCCTCTTGACCTGTGTGGGTGTTTGCAGGACACCGGGAGTCAGAGAGTGACCGAGGAAGACTCAGACAGCAGCCCTCCTGGCAGTTTTCTTGATGCTGAGGGCCGAGCTACTGTGAGGAACGTCACTCAGAGATTTCTGGCCCACAACAAAGACCTGCTCCCCATGTTCGCTGAGCCGGAACAGCCTTGAAAGTTTGTGCTGGTTGGAGTAGAATAAGAGCCTAAGTTTGGTCTTGTGGTAAAAATATTGTTTCAGTCAAACAAAAGAGAAAAATTGGCATTGTGAAATGTTTGTCTAATTGCAAGCACATAACTTGCATTATGTTCATCCCAAACCAGTTCTTTTGAAGCTATTTGAAGTAAAACTCCGTATTGCTGTGTGCTTGTTAAAAACATTCCAAAAATAAATATGTCAAGATTCAGTGTGATCTGTGATGCAGATAGGAACAATTAATTCAACTGTCAGATTATATCAAGAGGAAACGTTTTTTTCCTTATAAACAGATCTTATCTTATGTGGCCATTAATTGACCCAGTGATTCAAAAGATGAATAGAGAAAAAAGAAAAAACTAAAAATTAAACCAAAAAAAACATAATTTACAATGTAAATTGATATAATAGTTAGTCAAATGCACTGATTACTACTTTGTACTACTTGACTAACTTTTTCTGACCATTTCTCACTAATTTATTCAGGCTACGTTTGTATCAGCATGGACTGAATTTTGAAGAAATTCAGCTCCAAAAACAGTATCTGCTCATTCAATTCAGACTGAATTGAATTTCCTGTCCACCAGCAGCATTTTGTCCACAAGTCCAGTTTGATGGTGTATCTGAGCACCTCAGCAGCGTGCAACCACACCGCAGATGGAAGTTGATCTGTGGTTTTCCTGAGGCGGGGGGAGGAGGAGGAGGGTGTCACACTACAGCTGTATGATAATGAGGCTAAGCTGAAGACTATGGAGAAAACACACACACACACACAAATACAACAGCATATGTCCACATTGATATAATAGCTCAGAGGATGACAGGACAGGCGCGCTGCTGGTGTCCAAATATAAAGTCACGCACTGAAAAAAGGGCATGATATGGAGAAATATTAAGTAATGAATGTCAGCAGAAACCTGTACATATTATTTTGCAGGTCCCTGCATAGGATTCGCCTCAAATTCATCTACTTTATTGTGGCTTTAGTGAAAGTTTTAATGACTGAATTACTTTTGTGAGATATTTCTGCTTGCCAGAGAGAAGGAACAATTTGATTTAATGAGACCTTCATCAAAGTCAGAGTTGAATTTCTGACCCATATAAAACTATGTAGTGATTACTCTTGGACAACAAGGTACCCCCAAAATGACTCAGATTAAACACAATTTAAACCTATTTAAGAAAAAGAGGCGATAATAAAAGTAATCATGTATTGAAATATAATCAACTGTTGGGATAATTGAAAAGCAGTAGTTTTATCAGCCGAATTTTCTACATTAATTCTGAAAGCTTTAGCTCCGCATAACCAGGTGACGTGCTATGGTCAGTGAATCCCTGAGTGTGGAGGACAGACTCATATTGACCTGTAAGAACTGGGTTTGATGTGTTTTAACTGGCAGATAATCTCGGTTTGCCCCACTTGGAGACACAGGACAAGCGCACTGATTACGCACAGCATGCGTAAGGACCAGATTGCTTTTTTTTATTAGGGGGGGGGGTCTGTCTCTACTTTTTTTTTCCCTCGACTGTGCAATTTCCTTTTCAATCACGACGGGTGTACAGCTTGCACAAGCGCCACTATTGTGATGCAAAACAGGAAAACCTCCTCTAGTTATTAATTATGTATGCGTAAAATGACGGAATCGTATGCCCGGAGTTAACTGTCACGCCGGCGCACATGCTCCAGAGCAACTGTGGCCTTTTAGATTCCATGTTTAGTTATTTACCTTGAGTTCTGGTTGGCTGAGCGTTCATGAGTGGTGTAGATTAAAAAAAGATTTAAACTGTGATTTATTTATTTTTTTCTTTGTTTTCAAATCTGAGCTTTCGGCTTTATTTAAAACAGTTTATTTTGTTAATCTTTTGAGCTTCAACTATTTGAATCTAATTCGGACTCCTAAACATTTCACTTTTGCCGTTATGAAGCCTTGTCTTAGGAATCAAAGCCTCCACCAGTCAAAGAATACACACAAAGCTAAGGCACGTGTAGATTTTTATACAAACCCATCAGACCGTGAAAGCAAGAGGCTCCTGGCGTGTGCCCGGGGTCGAGACGCCGAGAAGAGGAGGGTATGTGTGTGAGTGTGTGTGGAGAATGACAGAAAGTGTGTGTGTGTGTGTGTGTGTGTGGCTGAAGAGGAGGAGGGGGGTGTAAATACAATAAAGCCCTCAGGTACATCTGCTTTGCAATCTGCAAATCCTCCATCACTCACCCCCCTCCTCTCCATCAGTCCCTCCATCCTCCCACACCCACTCCCCAAATCCACAGGGGACCTCGGCTTTATCTGATTGGTCGGGCATGAGGCAACAAGGGGGGACGGAAACAATGTCATCATGTTGCCTTAAAAAGAGTGCTGCTATGTTGTAGTGTGATCACCTCGGGAGGAGCGCATAGGATCAATATAGAGAGGAGGAAACAGAAAAACACAAAAAAGACGCATTAGATGTTTGTATCAGCGAGCAGCTGAAAGTGGGTTTTTTTCTTTCTTTCTCGCAGCAGCATCCAAAGTGCCTTCAGCTGTCAGACCACCGCGAACATGCCCAGAGGATTTCTGGTGAAAAGAAACAAGAAGACCATCCCGGTGTCTTACCGGGTCCGCTCTGATGACGAGGAAGCGGATCAAGCATCAGTTGATGCGCCGCCGCTGCTGCCGCCATCCTCCTCCTCCTCCTCCGCGCATTTCGCCTCCATCCCAGTGCGCACTCCAACGCCCAGTTTCGGGGCTGCAGCCACTGCTCCGGACCAGGATGCTAAACCAATTCAATTCGGTAACCCCGAAACGGTGTACCGTGGTCTCTACAGCCCCACTCGCCCCGTCAGCCAGGACCACGACCGCTACATGGAGAGGCGCTTCAACCTCGGATCACCTGTTTCGGCTGAATCTTTCCCCACACCAGCAGCACTTACAGCTTTGGATCACCTCTTTGCACCTGTGGACCTGAAAATCGGCTCCAGCACCAGCAACCACGCCGAAGCCAGTGTATCTTTCTCCGGGAAGATCCCCATCTCCGGGTCCAAACGACCGCCCAGTGACCCGGAGCGCAAAGGCAAACCGCCCTCTAAGAAAACCAAAGCCATTCGGAAACTGCACTTTGAGGATGACGTCACCACATCCCCAGTTCTCGGGCTCAAGATCAAAGAAGCTCCTGTGGACCAGAAGCAGCAGCCGAACACAGGTGACCAACACCCGCTGGGGGAGTTCGTGTGCCAGCTGTGTCGTGAAGCCTACGCAGACCCGTTCTCCTTGGCCCAGCACAAGTGCTCCAGAATAGTCCGCGTCGAGTACAGGTGTCCTGAGTGTGACAAGGTATTCAGCTGCCCGGCCAATCTCGCCTCTCATCGGCGCTGGCACAAACCAAAGCCGCAGAACGGAGGGCATCATTTGGAGAGCGACAAAGTTGCCAACAAAACAGCGCCTGATGACACAAAGGACTGCAGCGACAGGGACACGCCGAGCCCAGAACCGTCCGAATCTGGCTCCGATGATGGGCTTTGTGATTGTAACCAGTGTGGGAAAAGGTTCAAACGCCAAGCCTATCTGAGGAAGCACCTTGCGTCACAGCACGGCTCTCCAAAACCAGCGCGGGAGGACGACGCGCGCCCCTGCGAGCAAAGCTGCCGCGCCGCTCAACCTGAGCGCCTCCACCTGTCACCTGTGTCCTGTCTGCGGGGAGAAGTTCAGCAGCAGAGGCAGCCAAGAGCGGCACATCCGCCTGCTGCACTCCTCACACATGTACCCGTGCAAATACTGCCCCGCTGTCTTCTACAGCTCCCCGGGACTCACCAGACACATCAACAAATGCCACCCGTCCGAGAACCGACAGGTGATCCTTCTGCAGATGCCGCTGCGCCCCGCCTGCTGATCCGGGACTGTTCAACCATGATTCGTGGCCAGCCTTGGTTCTTGTCTCACACATCTGTCTTTGTTCCATTTTCATGATCACAGAGCAAAAATATGGAAATCTAGTTTTTGTGAAACTACTAAAAAAAAAAAGAAAAGAATTATATTCACATTTCCTCAAATCCTCACAATATTAAGTTTGCAATAAATTGGAAAAACTTTTTGATTTATGAAATATTTGTTCTCTATTCTAAAGCTAACAGAACTTGTTAAAGTAAAATGGGAATAATGATGCAGTCTAGCTCTGAACACAAAAATCATCAGTGACTGTTGCCTTCTCACATGCAGCCTGTGCCTGACACTCCATCACGTGTCTTCGAACCCCCTCCTACACAGCATTAGACTGTTAATGAAGATTTCTTCTCACATCCCTGCACAAGTGCTATTAGCTCCTAGACCTAAGAGAGGGAATAACCTGTAGCCCTTGAAGCCCAGAGGTCACAGGCCTGGACAGACCTTATCTTCTCACTGGGATTAGCTTTAACATAGCTTGTGGATCCGTGGATCAGTAGCTGTCGCCTAAAAACAACCCGAGTGAAACTAGTGTAGCCAGTAATGCCTTTGGATTAGAAACTCCTGCTGTAAAACTGCCTTAAAGTCAACTCATCTGATTGTTTTTGATCACCTCTTTATTGTTGGCTGAGCATAAAATTATGATTTTCCACAAAGCCTTCTGTGTTAATAGCCTGTGTACTATGTGTAATCTCTTTTCTTCTTTATTTATTTAATTTATTTGTGTAAGTTATTACTGTGAGGTCAAACCTGTAACTTGTTGTGTTTTTTTACATGATGTAGCCAAATCATTGTATTTTTTCTTTAATTTATATAATGAAGGTGTGAGAACAGTGAGTTCATATGACCGTTCTACAATCAATGAACTGAATGCAATCATGTTTGTACTTGATCACTTTTTATTTATTTTTTTGTTGCTTTTTTTTGTTTTGTTTTTTTCGTTTCCTTGTTAGCTCTGCTTTGGATGTTTCTGCTGCGTTCTGCTAAATGTCCAAAAACAATAAAGCCAAACTGAGAAATAGACTTTTGAGAAATAGAAGTTTTGTTTTTTTACTTAAACACTGACACGCATACGTTTCTTTTAATATTGACGCACACATTTGTTCAAATTAAACCGACTAAAGTCACCACGGCGCTGGATGAAATAAACTCAATGTACAAAGCACTAAAAAAAAGTATGAATAGGTTGAATTCCAAACCAAAACATTGATTTAAAATAAATAATAAATAGTGCAAAAATTACTACAAAACTAAACTAATAAAATAAAACACATATAAAAAAAAAAACAAGTTTTGTGCTAAAAATTTAATGAATAAAAATATTTTTCAATGAAAGTCCAGCAGAGAAAACTGTCACACTTTAGAAAAAATTAAACCCCAATTAAACAAATAAAACAAGGTTGGCAATTTTATATTTTTTTAATCATGATATCCTGCTGTATCCTAATAATGTAAATGTTTGCAATTTTGAGATATTTTAGTAATCAAGAGACATTTTGTTGTTCTCTGTGTTCATAAACAAAAACAACACAACATCAATTGGCAGGTTTTTTGGGAATGAGTGTCACAAATGTCGAGTAAAAAAAAGAAAAATACTTTTGAAGGCATTCCTTTGTTCCCTTACTATATTGCAATTGTGAATAAAATGTCAATACACGGGGCATGCAATTCGTAAAGGAAAGTTTTAGTAGAGAAATGGCTTCAAATTTCTGAAGTAACTATTTGTCAATCTACATAAACAGCAAACTATTACAATAGTTTCAATGGAAGTATCATTTGAGCACATTCATGCAGTTGTTCATGAGTCATAATAGTACCTGCTCCTTTTTTAAATCTCAGAGTCACACTATCTTTTTTATGAAAAGTAGTTACACCCGATGGTTATTATAATTTTATAATTTACCCAAGTCTCATCCTCAGACCATAAACCCTAAACTTAGTAATGAAGCATTGTTTAACATGTGCCATTGCTCACCACAAACTGCAAAAGACTTCAAAATGGCCAAGATCCCTTGCTCTTCTTTCACTGGAAAACAATAAAAAACCATGTTAAAAATAAAATAAGAAGGTCTCCTACATCGTCATCAATTGCCTCAAACTGGTTTACGTCGTTTCCACAAATCATGATATGATGAATCTTGACTGACAGGAAACTGTCACATCTGCCCAATTCTCCTAAAATATAATTGGAGCGAGTTTTGCACATTATAAATTATAAGGTTTTTTTTAATACTGAATAACTATTTGAAGTCATAAACAGTTATATATATATATATATATATATATATAAAGAATATATATATATATATATATATATATATCTGTATTCTTGTTTTTGGTAACCATGTCATCTTGCATAAATAGAGCTGTATCACACTTTTTTGACCACAGTTTGGGAAGTCTAAGAATTTTCACAACATCTGCATGGAAATCGTTTGTCTTACCTTACCGTAACCCCACACATACACACTGACTCACACACACAGAGGTACGCCAGTGTGTCCAACTCCTTGTGTGGCTCTGACAGGTGTAAGCCAGCTGGGGAGCAGATTGCAGATAAGGGCTGCAGAAAATGAACACACACACAAACACACAAACTTGCAATGCTTAATGGAGCTCCACTGCTGCATTTTCAAAGAAATAAAAGGGCTTGAAGTGAGAAGTGAAAGTGGCTTCTGCCAAAGCTCCAAAACTCAACATGCACCTGATCTACAGCAAACTGCTGTTTCTTGTGCAGTTTACTGCTGTCAGATAAATAGATATTTAATTTCCCTTTGTCTTTTTATTCAACCTCCCCTCAGTGACTCTGAAGGGTAAAGGCTAAAGTTTGAATTGGTTAAGAGTTACATTATGTTGGAGACTAAAAAAAACAACAACGATATAATATGTGATATGATAACATAATAGCTGCAACGTGAATAAATGAGCATTTTGTATCTTTTGTACAGGAAATAATTTACAATCACTGTCTGTGTTGTTGTATGATTGATTTATTTGCTTTTTGCTTTTATTACTTTTCGGTTGTGTTGCTCAGTTGTGCAGCTTCTGTTTCCACATTGACCTCTCGATCACATCAGGATTGAGACTAACCATCTCACCAAAAAGACCCACTCAATGAAAATAGTGTTTTTAACATGTTCTTGTGGCATTTTTCTCAAGGTGGAGGACATTTATAAAGAAAACACATACATTTTTTGTTCCTTGCTCCATTCTGATAAAACCACTTGTAGACAAATAGATCCATGAATGTCTTTGTTTTCCTCGTCTGAGCTGGAATCTGGATCACAAATGTATGGCTGAATAGCTCCAATATTGCTCACTATTTCTGTTGCACCAGTAATGTTAGGTTGGGGTGTGTTTGGGGCTGTAAGATAGAGGGAAAAGTGGAAACAGATGGATGATGGGAAATGGAGACAGGCTTACTCGACCCCAACGGTCCCTCCCACAACTCAGAGGTGGAATTTCTAATGAACTACTGCCACTCTGCAGAAACTATGTCCTAGAATACGACACAGGGTTTGGGATTTTAGCTTCTTTGCAAAATAATAGAATTTCATAATTCTCTGTCAGAAATGATTAATTTAGGTTAGATAAATGCACTGTTTATGTGTACAAGGCAAAAACTGAAAAGTAAACACCAAATTATTATTCCATAAGCTGTTCAGGATTATATCTTATATCCATTTTCATTGGAATTAATGAAAGTCTCCCTCTTCATCTGGAATCCAGTTCAGTTTTTAAACATAAACTTCTATACATGAAGTGTTTGAAATCTTTCCTTTTTAGTAAATGAAGGAATAATTTACAACAAATGGATTTTGTTTTTGGTTTTTTTATCAAAAAGCTTCTAAACCTCTTCTAAAACTATTTCAGATGAATCAATACCTTGACAGATTAAAAACTAACATCTGCTGATTTTTTTCCCTTTAGTTTTTCTAATCATATCAAACATTTTTTTCTGTCTTTTTTTATTAAATCTGATGTTGGATGCTTGATTATTTCTGCTGCTGTTGTGTGTTTTATTACTGTCATGTGACTCACTGTCACACATGTAAGCAACACAACATAATTCAATTTGCCTGGTGTAATCAGACGTCCGCTGTTCTCTAATGCTGTTAGGCCTGGATGGGGAATAATGTTCGACCTCGGGTGTTTGTGTGAGTAGGAATAGATTTGTTGTGTTTACCTGCCGTGGAGAAACACATGTGAAGCACCTAGATGTAGAAAACATTACGCTGGTTGACTTATTTCCTCCATAGCGCCTGCTTTGACAGATGTGTTTTGTTGGATGACACCAGCTGCTTCAACTTACAAAGAATTGTCTGACTTCACCTTGTAGCTTTCCACCGCAGCCTCTTCCTCTGCCCCTCCATGCAAGCTGCCCTCTCTCAGCTGCCGCTGCCCCGCACACGCCTCCTCTTATCTACATCAGTCTCACACAAAGAGGGGAAGAAAGAGAGGAATTGCAGGAGCAGACAGAGTAAACACGGCCTCTCTGGCTTTCTGGCTCTCTGCGTGGGCCGAGGTAAGTCAAACAAACCTCAGGGGCATTTTCAGGACTGGCAGGTGTTGGTGTCAGAGGCAGGCAAGCATAAAAAGTCAACAAGTGAAGAAGAACAAGCAGCGAAAGGAGAGCACAAACGAGGAACATTGTGTTTTAAGAGCAGATTAGGCTTGTCGATGGGTCTTTGTTAAGACGTGTGGGTGTTGAAGCATCAAACTCTGATGGTTGTTGTTGACGTCTTCATTATCGCAGTGATCCTACATCAAATGATTTTTTTCTTTTTTTTTTTATTAAAAAGTCGTGGTGTATTGATTGCCCACATGGATCCATGGACATTTTATAAAAATCCATTAACATCTTCTGATCTATTAAAAAAAAAGACTGGAAACACAGAAAAATCAAGTTTGGTGACAGCTAGAAATAGAAATAAGGTGGAACTAAAATTACCATAGGAGAAGTTTGTAGAGAAAAGGGAGAAACACATGCTTTCTCAATTAACTTAGTTTAAAACAGAACTTCCTTTAATAATACACAGAATGACAAAAATCTATATTTACAAGGAGGCTGTGGGACAGATCTGTAAAGGAATGAACTGTTGAAGAGTTTAAATAAAGAGGCTATGATGTGAAGAAGTTATAAAGTAATGGCTTTGCTTATGAAATCACTTGAAAATGTTGATAAATTGGTAAATCAGGTGCAATATTTTCTGTGAGTCTTGTTTGCTGATGTGTCTTTTGGGAAGAGTGGCATCATTTTCAAGGTCAGGCTCTGCAGATGACTGCTGATCAGCATTACATGGCAGGTTACAGCTGGCTGCGATACACATCTCCACTCTGATGAGCCGGGCTCAAGTAAAACCTTAATCGCCTTGTTGACTTGAAAAGCTCTCAAAGTGGAAAAGCTAATTAACTTAAAGCAGCAGCAGCAGCAGAGAGTGAGATCAACATTATTGGAAGGAAAGTGGTTTTACTCTGTTTTTGGCACAAACAATTACAAAAATTAGATTTTTTGTACAGCTTGACAATAAACAATTCATATATGTGCAAACCTAGGCTTGTTAATGGGGGTTTTAAGGAACAGCACAGATTTTGCTGTGGTAAAAGTCTCTGTTTTATTCATTCAGTTCCATCAACCTGCTGTGTCAGTCATTTTAGCTGAGGGGTTGATGGATTTGGTTTGAGATTTTAGGAGTTGTTTTTCTAAATATTTCTTTATGTTGTTAGCATTATTTTTTGTCTTGGTTTAGATGTGTTTTGTTTATTATTTTAGACTTCATGTTGGATTCAAAATGAGGTTACAATTTTGACATTAAACTGGTTTTGAAGAGATGTTTGAAGAAGTGTGTTTCTTTTCCTTTTTTCATTTGTTTTGTGTTTTTTTTTCAGAGTTTAGGACTCTTGTCTCTGTTGAATCCCAAAGTTCTAGATTTGGAAGGGTTGTAATGGTAATGTTATGACAGCTGCTGCATCCATCCATTCATTTTCTTAACCTGCTGTACCCCTTTCGGGGTCACGGGGTTGCCGGAGCCTATATCCAGACTACTGTTGGGTGAAGGTGGGGTACACCCTGGACAGAATGCCATGTCTGTTGTGGGGCACACAATCACTCCCACAAACAATCACACATGCACGCCTAGGGACACTTTGAAGCATGGTTTTGGACTATGGGGGGAAGCTGGAATGCCCGGAGAAAAATCACACTTGCACAGCGAGAGCATCCAGACTCCACATAGAAAAAGTCCCAGCCGCAATTTGAACCTGGGCCTTCCTGTTATGAGGTGAGAGCTCCAACCACTGCATCCTCATGCAGCTCAAAAGCTGCTGCGTTATTTTGAAAAGTATCTTTATCTGGTCTTGGTTGCTGAGTTCAGATTTCTTTTTACTTGGATTTGTTTAGCATTGATCATGATTTTGATGCATGTCATTTTCAAAATGGTCTAATACTGATGTTGCTTTATAACCGTGATCTTGAACAATTCTTGAAGCTTCACAATTTGTCAGAATATTTGGAAAATAACTAGTAAAAATCTAACAAATCAACTTCATCCCACCTCATAGAAAACAAATAAGATTCAAAATTCAAGGTTTTATTGCCGTTTGCACATGCGGTACATCGGAATTTTTCTTTGGCATCTCTCATGTCAGGGTAACTTAAAAAGGACAAAAAATTAGAAAAATAAATAAAATAAAGTTACAGGTTAAAATTAGACAACCAAAATTACAAGATATATAAAAAATATAAATATGAGTAAATATGAATATTGCAGTGACCCAGACTGTACAGAAGAACAGAAGAATTATTGCACATAGAATTATTGCACATAATTATTGTTTATTGCACTTAGTAATTCAGTCCAGTCTTCCCTCTCTGATGTCTTTTACCAGCATTCTGATTGCTGTTGGGAAAAAGCTGTTGTGGAAGCGTGTGGTGTGTGCTAGCATGCTTAGTTGACTTCTTTAGGATCTAGGGATGACAAAAATGTGCTCCTGCAAAGCTGGAGTAAGTCATTACCTCCTTAGAAAACAAACATTCTAGAACTTTTTCAATAAACAAAAACACTTTATTTTTGCACTAAACAGTCTGTTCTGACAGCAGATTTTAGGAGTTTGGCAAATACAAAGGGTCCAGGACCTCCTCTTTCACAAAGCCCTCAGTCCTAATGCTTGTAAATCTATTCAGGCATCCAGAGGGCAGAAATAATAAAAAGAGGTTGAAAATGAATTTGTAATGGGCACACCTCTTGCTGTTAGACATTTTATTCCTGTTGGGACTTTTTTCACATTGTGTATATATATATATATATATATATATATATCTACAATATTATGTAGCCTTAGTGAGACTTTACGTCATTTTCCTACACAACAAATGTACTTGTGTTTAGTATTTGTTTGTGCTTTTATGTAATTCATCGACCATTTGAGAAAAGATAATACGAAAAATAGTAAAACATGAACATTGCAAATTGTTATTTTACATCAAAACACATTCTGTATTACTAGGTTGAAATGTGTTCACACCTAAGACAATTCCATATCCTTGAAGCACTACACTTTATTCAGTAAAGGTTATTTGTGCAAAAGGTGTGACTACAATATATGAAGCATTATGTAGGTGCCATGAATTAAGTGTGGTCTTTCTTATGTTAAATGAATATAGATTTGTTTTGATTATAGGTTATTGAGTAGGATCAGCTGGTGGGTCACATGTTTGTGGGCGGTGACATGAATTGACTATAACTCACCTGTGGTTTTTTCCCTGTGTAAGATGGAAGGGGGGGTGCGCTGAGTTGCTTTATTGTTATTTTTAGAGTTATTTTTTGTTGACCGCTTTATACGCTTTATGCGCTTTTTCCTTGATTTCTTGTTTTTTGATCACAATGTAACAAGTGGATTTAATTACCTTCATTTTTCATGATTAAAACTTCAAAAATACAAACTTCATTATGCTCTATGGTTTTTGAGCGCGTCATTCAAAACCCGGACCCACCCAGCGTCAGCCTCTCAGCGACTGTTTGGTTTTGGACAATTGAAGTCGCTACAGCATCAAAACAGCCCAAAAAAACAACACTGACATTTTGACGTCACAAGACGTCATTCCAAATCCAGGCCAAAAAGAGGAAAAGCACTGCAGTGCAGGGGAGTGTGTTTACATCACTCCACTTTCAGTCTTAACTTGCAGATGAATGCAGCTAATGAAAAGCCTGTGGAGAGGAAGGAAGTGGGGGTGGTGTTTTTTTTCTCCCTTTTTTTGCCTATTCTTATCAATGGGCGGGGTGGGGCCAGTTGCCAGGGCCAAGAGTGACTCCCGGGCCCCCTAGCTGACAGCGGCAGCCTGTCAGGCTGATTTGCCGTCTGGTGAGCAGGCCTTGCCCTTCTCTGCAAGCTGGCACATGCTGGCGCAGCAGTCAGGCTCAGCCATGACGAATCGCTGAAAGGAAAGTCTGCAAGGTCACACAGGGGAACACCTGAGCCACTGAGCTGAGGGAGGGGTCAGAAGGCAGTAACACCAGGGTCCTCTGGTGATGGTCTTGTTATCCAGGATGCTAAAATAGATCGCAAAATCCTTTTAAAAACAGTTAAACACAAATGTTGCCTTATTAGTACAATAACTGATTGAATTAAGCTGATAAAACAGGAAAACTACAAAGAACTCAAGTAATCAAATAGAACTTGAGTCCTTTTCAATGTGTACTGCAACATAGAAGTTATTTTGCTTTGACGTTTTCAGGATAAATTCATGGTCATTGCTGAGCATGACCGTTTTCGCTGCTATAGCAACACATCACAGAACCACATTGTTTTTTTCACATCAAAACTATCATAATTGTTTAAACAATTATAGTTAATGGTTCCATGATGACTGTAACCACTGCCATTTTTTGAAATGAAAACAATTTAATAAACTGGATCGCTATCTGTCGTGACTAATCCTAAATGCTTTATTTGGACAACAAAACAACACGTTTTTTTAAATGACTTGTTCTGTACCATGCAGTTTTGTTTTTACAAATGATGCCTTCATGTAAAAAGTCAGATGGCTTCCAGATTGTGAACATTTGTCCTGTAACGTCACCCCTCTGCCTTTCTCCTTGAGAGCTTGTGACCTCTGACCCCTCTATTGATACCCTATTACATTTTATGTTTGCTCATTGCAAACAAATGCATAATTGGAGTTTGTTTGTTTTTTTAGCTTTTATTCTACTTAGTTGCCCTGCAGTTATTTCACAAAGCACTTTAAAACTTGCTTGCTACTTTACGACTTAAGTTTATTTTTGGGTGAATCATGCCGACGCTGACCAACAAAATGTGAGGAATTAACATTATAATACACTCTAAAACCCAAAAAGTTGATGTGGCATGATAAAGGTCCTTTAAGACATGCTACGGCTCACATTCACAAAACACAGGGCAGCCAGATTAAACTGTTTTTTTCACTTTTCAGGCCTTTCTTATGACATCTTCATAGACATGCATTTCACTGTCATTTTTTTTGCAGGTGGAAATTCTGGGGATCAGCTGGAGGAGCCAGGAACCTTGCTTCAGGAGGTAAGTAGCCAGTTAAGCTCAAAAGAGGGAAACCAGTTTTTTTTCTTTCTTCTCAAAGGTCTGCCATCTTCTGCTTATCAGTAATTATTCAATTCCCTTCTCTTATGTGTATAATCGTGTGTGGGTTTTTTTTCCAACAGTTTCTTTTTTTCCTAATTTTTTTAGCTCCATGTCCTAAAATAAATAAGTTGTGGGTTATCAGTAAAGAAGATCCTGCACATTTGTTTTTTTCTTTTAATGGACGGACAATGTTCAAACAGATTTGCTGTCTACCGTGAATAATTACAAGCATCAGTAATTGAAACGTTATGGCTCCCTGTATGCCATCCCTTGAAGACTGGCCTCCTTGAGACAGAATGTATGTGCGGGTGAGGGTGGCTGGGGAGTTGAATAGGCCACAGTGCAGAACTGAATCAATAAGGGTCAGGGAGAAAAGGCCTTCTGAAGTCGCAGTAAACTGACAGAGATTTCAAAAGGTTTGGATAGTGGCAGCTGAGGCCTTTTAAAGGGGAGTTCCATCAGGATTAACCCCCTCCATCTCTTACAGTTGAAAAACTTTTTTATTTACCTAATAGAGCTGTGTGATCTCTGAAGAAGCAAGGAATGACAAGAAAAAAAAAACTGAAAAAGAAGAATAAAGAAGAATTTATATTGGTAACTTGACCAAAAGGGTCACATGCACTTGAAAAAAATGGTCAAGACATTTCTCTAACAAGTACAGTGGCGTTTGACTCACCCTCTGCTACTGCATCTTCAGTAATGGCACAACAATTAGCCCCTACGACCAGACTGCTTCCATGAGAAGTCAGCAATTGAGGCAATCCTCACTTAAGCTGCGGACACATGTGACGTGGTTTCAAGTAAGTGCTAAACGCATGTTTTGGAACACGCATGTGGCCTATGGTATTCACGCTGGAAAAAAAGGGATGGGTTTCTTCTTTTCCTGCTGTATACCAGCGCATTTCCACCACTTACAATTGGAAGAGGAGCATAATGTCAAAGCCATCTCATTCCTTTTTGTATTGATACTTGCAGATATTATTGGGACCACGTCCAACCCCCAGTGTCTGTCCTATCGACCGCTTGAGAGTTGACATCGATTTGCCAAGTCACCGCGGGTCCAACCCCAAATCCAGACAGCTTTGCTATACAAACTCAGGTCCTGCCCCCTTGAAACCATTTTGATAAGCTAGAAGGTCCGTCCTGGCCGAAAACTCTTATGGGACTTCTTATTTTGTTTTGTGGTGTGGCTAATGAATGGGTTTGACAAACCTGCCTATTGGGTGACCTCACTTAGCCAGTGACATTACCTGCAGGCGCACGAGGAGGAGTTCACCCGCAAAGGAGAAAGCTACCTGATTGGCTGCCTTCCTGGACGGGCGCTCCCTCAGCCCAACACGCACTACAGACGGCGACATATTTTCCACCACCACCGGACACCTCAGCCCTCACCCTGGGAAGAGAGTCAAAGTTTATCTTGCCAAATCCATGCTTTTTCTTTCACAGTTCTATTCCAACATATGAAAGACTTTGTGTCATATAATTGCGGCCGGGCAAAAACCACAAATATTGAATTTCCTCCATGATTAATTTTCAAATGGTTGGCACTTTCGTAAAATAAAGGGGACGCCATCCATATGTCACAACCAAATCTACGTCCCTGAATGGTCAAAGTTCAACCTGGTTTAACTTTAGCGCACCTTCAGTGGCCACATGTTTTATATATCGAGCCGGAAAACTGTCTTAAAAATGTACATAGCACAAGAGTTTTAAGAAATATGAAAGTCACCCACTCATTTTTACTCAAACGTTGCCGTTTTGACCAGATATGACATAATTTAACCCCTTTCTTTCCAAAAAATTAAAACAGACTTGGAAGGTCACAGTGTTTAAATAGTCACATTACCATTTCAGCTTATGTTTAATTATAAATACAATAATACCATTGTCTTTAATTTGGAAAAATAATCACTCCTAGTGCATTAATATTGGATTTTAAATCTACAGTCATTAAGTCCTGAACCATTTCTGCTCTTACACTGCACACACTCAAACATCTCAAACCTTTATTTATCCCTGCAAGTTCCCCACTTGGAAAGGTGTATAAACCAATTTTAACGAATTATTAACCCATTTAGCTGTCATTTAAGTCCTAAACAAAAATGTGTTTCTTCTGTTCTCAGCCAAATGTGCCAATTTCTCACAGTGTTCTTCAATCTGTAAAAAGATAGTTTCTAGCAAAGCTATTACGATCGGAGCACTTCAAGCTCTTTATATAACATATAGCCACTTGATGGCAAAGTTAGGCACACTTTTCGTCACACACAATATTTGTGCAAAAGAGGAGCTGGCATCTGCACTCAGATAAGTGCAGTTATAGAATCCTGCAAGCTACTATAAAACATATTTGCAATACCTTATAGTTATTAAGCTGCAGTATAACTAAATACAGTATTTTACTGATGAAACTGCTGCCAGTAAATCAATCATTGGTGTGATGATATTTAATATTTCTGTACAGGAAGTGCATTTAAAAAGACTGTGGAACTGTTATAGAAGCAAAGACTGGAATTGTTCAGGTCCAGACTGTTGCATGCATGCCACAGCACATATTTCAGCATGAAAGAATACCCATAGAAGGTAACAGATTGTTCTGTTCACAACTAAACTAAGTTACAACAGATCCTAAACCATATGCTGTGCTCAGACTATTGATTTTCTCAAAATCTTTTTGTTTCTGCCATTATTTGTAAAGAAGGAAGTGCTTACAATTCCAAAAATCACTCTTTTCTCAGCACAGAGATTCAGCATAATTACATTTCCATCTCCATCACCCAAGTAAGTGAGCAGATTAAATTTTCGTCAGCGTTCAGGGTTTGGGAAATTAAGATGGTGCGGTAACAGAAATGAGCCTTGATTGCTAACTCAGTGCGATTGCCAGTACCATTTTTTTCATGATTGATGGGGGAGGTATTATCTTATTGTTGGTCACATTTGGGTTAAGGTGATAAACTAATAAACAACAAAATTGTAAAAAAAAAATAAATAATAATAACAATAAACAAAAAAAAGACTGAGTTTTGAACCGGTTGTTTATGTGCTTTGGAAATGTTTTAATATTGGTTTTGGGGTAATTTTTTTGTAGAAAGTTGTTGTTTTTTTTAGATTATTTATAGTGCTTTATTTCAAAAGGAAAAAAAAATCCTAAAGTCTCAGCTTTAAAAACTAAAAGGGAAATCAGGAAGGGTAGCTGAGCACGGAATTAAAACAGCCATTTGAAGCATTAAGGATAAAAGACCTTGTTGGTTGTGAATTTAAGTAACAGCTTAAATTGGCTGACCTTGTTTTTTCACTTTCAGGAGAGGCTGCAACACATTTAATCTTGATTAAAGAGTGCACCAAATCAGCAACAGAAATATAATAGAGGCAAACAGAGGAGTCATTACTGTGGCACATGAAGCTGCAATAAGATATTCAAAAAATGTAAGGTTTTTTTAAACAAAGTTTTGACCCAAATATTACAGTCCTGAAAGCCCACTCCAATGAAAATTATGTTTTTGGTGTTTTTAACATGTTCTTGTGGCATTTTTCTGATGATGGAGGACATGTATAAAGAAAAAAATATTATTTTTTAATTAAGATTGATGTGAATCAGGAGCAGACAAAAAGTGCTGTTTGAAAAAGGGCCTAATTGTTACGAAGAAAATACTCTGGACGGGCCACAAGCTCCCTGTTCCACTCTATTTTGATGCATGAAAAATAGATCCCTGTACATGGTATCTTCGTCTGAGCTGGTATCTGGCTCAAAACTGTACGATTGTTTAGCTCGAATATTCCTCGCAATTTCACCTGTAATGTTGGGTTGGGGGTGCGAGGGGCTGTAGGCTAATGGGAGAGCGTGTAAGCAGAGAGCTCTCAGTAACAGCACTCTAAAAAGAAAAAAGTTGATCCAACTTAAATGAATCACTTCAATTGGTAACACATAGTAAAATTAAGTTTGTTCAACTTAATTTTTTATGTCTATCCTACTCAATTTAATGTTGATCTAACTTAATTTTTTTTGTATGTATGCAACACAAATTAACACGTTTATCTAACTTAATATCATACATTTATTCAAGTCAATATAATTACTGACTGTGATTCTAATTTATATATTTTTTTGCACTCTGATTTTAGTGATCAAATGTACGATAGGAAGGGAAGAGGGAGGTTACCCCCACCCACAGTCCCACCTCAGAGGAAAATTTAACGAATGACTGCTGCTCTGCAGAAACTATATCCTGGAAAATGACAGGTTTTATTGATTTCTGCTAAAAACAACATAATCATAATTCAAAAACTACTGGGAACACTTTGAAATAGAAAGAGGATCGAACTTTAAAATATAACTTTTGAGGGAAAGTCACAAGTGAATCGTCAGCGTCTGCTAATGTACATTTGTACGGACAGACAATAGGACACTTTTCCTAAGATTTTTCTGTGTTACAAAAAAACTGATTTGTTTCCAAAATAGAGGCTTTTTTGTTTTTCCTATTTTGATGCAGTCTTTTCTCTTGTCTAAAATGATAATAGGACATCACTGCAGTGCATCCTCTCCTCAGTAACAAACCACATAGCAGAACACAGCATCACCTCTGAATTCTGAGAAAGATTTCGGTATGATCATTAAAGAGCAGAGACAAGCATCTCCCTGAGGTTCTACACCAAACAAAAACCACACAGAGTGTGTGGCAGGAGTGTCTGCTCCAGCAGGCAGCTAATGAAGGCTGAGAGGACCTACGGTGGTTCGGTAATTGAACCTCTGGGACATTCTCTCACTCTACATCAGCATTCTGATCTCCTGAAGTTCCCTTCAGTTTCATGCTGCTGCTGCTGAGGGACTGACAAATTTAGTTGTTTTCTTCTTTCTCTAAGAAGAGATCATCTTTATGCTGCAACTTCTTAAGACTATATACTATAATCTAAAACTCAACTGTATAATGTAACTTTTGTTTGGAATAGTGGTTTCCGTTTTCAAATTGCTGGAAAATTTGTTCCAGCTCGCAAAAGCAAAAATGTGTCGAGAAATGCAAAGATTTCATCACTACAAATATCTGCAAACAAATTTTGTTCAAACACAGACCTGATGGAGATTAAAACCAACCGTGGTGCCATGACTTTCTGGCACTATTTGAGGTGGAAACAGCGAAATCGAGGACGTCTACCATGTCTGTCCCACAGATGGCCGAGCCTCGCTCTCCCTCTGTTCTCTGGCTGGACTGTCTCCGTTGGACGCGGTGTTGGTGCCAGATCATCTCAAAAATACAATCCCCTCCAACAACTCCCTGGCTGCTTCTGGCACCAACAGGAAAGCCGTCCCCTCACTCATCTCATGTGCATGCTTCTGTAAATAAATAACAACAACAAAATAGCAACAAGAGGGCGACACCCGGTAAATTGCAGCGAGCCATATGGGACCGCCTAGTCAGGAGGCGAAGCAGAGGTGTCACAGATGGTTGCACAGACCCCAAAACAACCAGCATTTTTCCACGCTGCTGTTCTTTTGGGCGGTCTCTGATAACCACCCTTTTCCCCGCTTTTTTTTTGACTGTTGACACCAGCTCAGATGGGTGCAACACAATAGCAAACCTTTAACCAAAGGGAATTGTGTTGCAGGGGCGTTGTTATTAGATGGCTGGTAGATGACTCATTTTGCATTAGCCTTTGAAGACGATCCCTTGTGGCCCGGCGTTGAGCGCTCCAGCATTAAAAGCCAGTGCATCTTGGCACCTCGCTCAATAGAAAGGCAGGCGGTTGATCTGGGGAGCATTAGTACTGAGCCTTTGTTCACCCGAAGGGCTGTCAAATGGAAAGACGGCTCCCTGAGACATTTTAGAGAAACATTCTGCTCACAAGCAGCTGAGGACCAGCAGGATGAAGCAGGCTCAGAGAGTATTAAAGCAGCAAATATTCCATTCATCCATTTGTAAACAGGCTCAGAGTGACAGACAGCATGCAGTTTCAATGAGAGGATTTGAAGTTCAGTTTCATTTCTGCTTTTGTCCTCACATGTTTATTTTCTTCTTTTTTGATTAGAATGTTTTATCTGTGCTGTACAAAGATGTAACAGATAAGATGAGTAACAACTTTTCATGTTGAACACATTTTTGATAAGCTCAAATGTTTAACATAAGTAAAATGTTGCTAGATATATTGAAAAAAAAAATGTACACAACATTTTTGATAAGCTCAAATATTTAACATAAGTAAAATGTTGCTAGATATATTGAAAAAAAAAATGTACACAATATTTTTTGATAAGCTAAAGAGTGTTTAACATGAGTAAAGTACTACATAATTTAATAAAAATGCATATTTTTGCATTCTTTTGTGCAAAATTCCATTGTGCAGGGAGCAAAATTCACCTGTTCTTTGGTGAAACAATGGAGGGATGAATAAAAAGTAGTTTGCAAATTAATAAAAGAGTTTATAAAAACATTATTTTTGGTGCCTGTTCTGCAGAACAAATAATAAACTGTTGTCTGAAAACCTGGATTACAGTCCTTGTTTAGCTTTATTTGTTTTTATGGGGTGTTTTGAATTAGTCAGTGTTTTTATTTGGCCTTCTTGTGTGTTTTTTTGGTTATTTGTTGGTTATTTGTTATGTGTTCTGTATGACAATTACAATCTTGCATGAACAGAATTATGTCAGCCATCCATTTGTTACTGCAAACAGGTTGTAGCTGCAGGTTAATCGTCAGACTCTCCCCTCAGTCAATTAAAATCATCATTTTTGTTTCTTTTGACCTTTCTTGTCCTCAAGTCATCCTCTTGCAGGACACGTTAAAACTTTTTTCAACTGAAAGCTTTGGGGTGCATTTTTAACGGAAGTCTGAATCAAAGATTTTGATGCGAATGAGCAGTGATGTAATGGTAACATGAAGGTCCTCACCCTGTTTGTAAGCGTCTGTCCAGTCAGACTTGAGAGGAAACTCATTTCATCTGCAAGCTCTGCAATCTCATTCATTCAGTCAGAGCTCATGTGAAGGTTTTTTTATTTTTACTTTACTGTACTCAGGGGGAAACTTTCCAACCAGCGGTACAAGCTAAACACCAATTAAGCAACAAATACGAACCCAGTAATAGAATCCAGCCATAAAATCCATCAATAGTATATCAGGAGTTTTATCTTTTGTATCACTGCCTTCTTTCATACAGACTACAGGCTTTTCCCCTGTCCAGCTGTCAATCATCGGTTCAGCTTGAGTACCCTCCTGTGAACAAGACAACAAGATCCTTATATTTCCTTATTTGGGGAGGATTGATAGAGCACTTCATTTTTTCTACTCAATTCTAAGCAATTCAATATCTCTGAAGGCAAACCTCAAATTACTAGAAGCCCAGGAACAAATGGATTTTTTTTTTGTTAGTTTCTTTAATTATCTTAAGCGTTCAAAACCCAGCAAAGCCTTTAGCTAAGACTATTTAGAACAGTACTTTTAGATTTTACTGAGATTTTATACAGCCCTTGAAAGTTTGAAATTCATTTGAAAGATAAGACATGCTTAAGGCAGCAGAAATGTTTACAGCTGTCTGTACTAATCTGCATGAAACAAAGGCTTTTTATCATTCAAGTATACTCATTTCATTGAAAAATAAAAATTAAAAAAACATCTAATTTTGTAAGCGCCAATGTTATGTGGAAATTGTCCAGTTAAGGTATCAATGTTTCTGCAAAAGGAAACAAAATATTTCAAATTTCCTCAATTCTTATGTTTCAAATGCTGAAAAAAAATAGCAATAACCAGTGTTTCTTTCATCACTCTGCTTTGTTTGTTTTGGCTGCAAGTTTTTTTACCAGCTTAAATTAAAAAAAAAACACAAGCTTCATTTACTCTGTTACTCCTGTGACCACAGCATCCCCACACAACCATTCTGTTGTCTGAATGTACAATAATCCTGCTGCAGCTACAATCCCAGCCGAGCACCTGCTGCCTGGTGGCTCCTCCTGGTCCCGGGCCCCCAAGGAGATCAGGCGGTCAGACCCTGTGGATGGTTACCTGGCAGCCGACGCAGGGGGCAGGCTGCAGGTCCCTGAACGCACAGCACTCAGCCTTTTCCCTCTGATCCTACACACTGCATCAGCTACATCTGTGGCCTCAGATGCACTCAAGGAGATTAGGTTTCAACAACAGCCTGTTGGACCCCTTTGTTTTCTTCCCAAAAACTCTAAGAAATATTACATTTTGTTGCCTCAAGGACTAAAAAGAATCAGTTTATGAATCTTCATTTGATTCTTTGATTTATTTATTTTTTCACTGAAAATATACTTCAAACTTGGATATTATTTGCATCAAAACAGTCAAACAAATTGCACTTTAATAACAAAGATGGTTAATTTATTTGTGCAGCATAGATGAATAAAATCAAAAATAGTGTACAGCTTCACTTTTACATCTCCTTTGTTAATCATATTGTTTCTTAAAAGTCCACTATCTATTATGGGATCAACAACAATTGTAAATATGTTATATTGAAATGCTGTAGAATCGTTTGTAGCACCACTTAGTTTAGTCCTTTCTTTGTTCATTTTCCATTTACTTTATAAATAATACTATCATTTTAAGTTTTATTCCAAACTCTGACCCTGGTGTTCTATGTCCACAAATAATGACCACATTTGTTTTTTTCTCAATACTTTCTAAGTTGATAAATGTACCAGTTTTTGGAATGTTTGGAGTTTTTATACAACTTAACTATCAACCCAAAGAACAACTCCTCCCTCTGTTAGTCCGGTGAGCTGCAAATATATAGTATCCTTCCAGTTTTATTTCAGATAATGTATTCTCAGTTTCATGCCCAGTTTTCAAAACACCAAGACATCAAAGTGTTTTAATTTAGCGAACAATCCCATATTTTTGTTAACTTTTTTCAAAAATGAATTCTATTCTATTTTTTATGCTGCTGAAGAAATACACACTTCTGTATAATGATCACATTTCTTCAGAGTGCTCATTAAGGAAACTTCAGGCAAAGGTGGAAGAAAACAACACAAAAAGTATCTGGAAATCTTTTAAAATCATTTGATGGATCTGCAAGCTAAAGTTTTACTGATTGATTTTTGGAAATTCTCTGCATCAACCTGCCTACAGAAGTTCTAACTGGTAGGGGTGAGCGTATCGATCTGAGTGTTGATAGTATCGATAACAAGGTGAAGTATTGCTATAGCATGATGAGTTTTTTCTTTATCATGTGCAGTAAAGAGCTTGAATTTACTGACTGAGTTTGTCAAAGCACAGTGTTGATCTGTCTGCAGAAAACTGCCCCTCCTCTCCCCGCTTCTTCTGAGAGCGGTTAGAGTCAGTAAAGAGTCACATATTTGCAGTAACGGCAAGATTTTTGGTTGTGTTTTTTATATTTTTATATTTATTTAAACAACCAAATGAGTCAAGTGTGGCTGTGTCTGCAGCTCACCAATCCCCCAGCAGTCAAATGTGGAGAACACCTAGGTGTGTGACAACTAATCAGACTCTAACTTAACTTTATCACAGTGTTGCTTTTGTTTACTTTTTTTTTCCTTTGACTGTTATTTTATTACTGCCTTTATTTTAAAACTATATGTTTGTGGTGCTGTTTTTTAAATTTTTGTTACATTGTAGTTATTGTTTTCTTCTTATTATCATTGTAGTATGCTATTATTATTATACTTGTTCTATATTTGATGCCTGTTCAGTTCAGATTGTTGAAATTGGTTAACAAACATTTTTATTTGCCAAAAGTCTTTGTCCTGTGTTTTATCGTGCACTTCATTATGATTGAGTATTTCCAATTTTATTCTATAATAAAGCATTTTAAGCAAAATATATTGGTAGCAGTATCAATATCAGCAATACTAGCCTTTTTGATTACTTGGTATCGGATCGATACCCAAATACCCCAGTATCGCCCACCCCTAATAATTAGGGCTTGCACCATCTGTCTTCAAGTTTGTGAACAATGGCCTCCACAAAATGGGTTCAAATTCTGTTTATTTAAAGCCATGAATGTTTTGACTTTAGTTCGCTAAGAATCTTGGAGGGGAGATATTTTACCTCTTTTTGCATAGTTTGTAAAAAAGTATTGGTGACTGTTGCTGAAATGTTACGAATCTTTTTGGATTTTTAAAGATTTTTGAAATTTTGTAACAATGCAAAAACATTTTAACCGTGATGACATCAAATGTGACCAATTTACCAAAATTGACTGTAGCCTAGGTTTATGCTTTAATTCTGAAAGATTGCACATACCAACTGCTGTGACTTCGTTGGGTGAAGCCTCTGGGGCCCAGAGGACAGATTTGCTTATGGTAGGTATTCTGCTGCATCCATCAGCTTTTAAGCCTTTAAGTCATCCAAGAGCAGATTGTGACACATTCAAACCCCTGGACACTACGGATGTTCACCTTGGATAGCCGCTTTGAGCCACATGACTAAATAAAATCAGGACTCTTGGTCTTTTTTCTTCTCCTCAGGCCTGAATCCTTTGGCTTTCATTAAATTGAGAGACTGTACATCTGTCAATGTGTCTTGCACTGAGATTGGGAGAAGAAAAACGAACTCCTGTGCGTCTTGCTAGCAACAAGAGCTTTTTTTAATCCTTGCCCCAAGCTGTACTGTGCACTGAAGCAAGCTATTACATGGCAACAGCTAAGAGGCTGCAGCACCTGGTCCTCCCAATTCGCTGGCCTTCAGTGGCAGCTGACTATACAGTTCCCCCTGCCAGGTGGTTCCACTTCAATCACATTAGCTAGTCACTGTAGAGTTAACAAAGAGTGCACCCCCCTCCCTCCATTTCCTCCACTTCTTTTCTGCTGCAAATCTGGAGAAAGACCATTTCTAAACTCGTTAAAACTAGGATCCCTCCACCAAGACGAGATAATTAAAGCAGAGGCAGGCAGGACAAGCTTCTTGGAATCCAGGCCTAACATTTTAGTAAAGAGACGCTGATGGAGGGGTGGCTGGGGGAGTGGCGTGCGCTCTTAGTGGTCCATTTGTATAGAGCACAGGATCATAATAGACCTTTTCATGGATAGACTAAACAGATAAGGCCAATGGAAATGAGACAGACTGTAGATATCTGAAGGGATATTGGGGATGTGCAGGGATTCAACAAACAGTTTGGCTGCCGAGAGCAAAAGCTTTTGTTGATTGTCCTCATTCAGAACTTCATCAGTCTGGAATTCAGCTCAAGAGCCAAAGTCTGGAAATGTATTAATCTGAGCTAAGTTTGACAAGCTTACAATGAATGTTCTGTGCTGGTAAAGGATGTGTTTGCAGTGCATGTAGAAACATTTGAGATATTTTCGGCAGCGTAACACTAAAAAATTCTCCCTGTTGTTTTTGTGTTGTTGAATGTTTACTTTGTTTGTGCGATTGACAAAATATGTCATTAACGAACAACATTTCTCGATTTAGCTATTTTTGCTGCACCTTTAAAAAGACAACAATTTTTACTATTGTCTCATTTTATTGCTTTAAAATGTTAAAATTTGCATTAAAAATAAAAACGTTTTGTAGTTATTTTGAAACTTCAAACAATTCTTATGCCTCAGTTCTATATAGATGAATAAAAAGCAACCTTTAAACGAGTGAATAATAATCATTAAAAACATACAATAAAAAAAAAAATTACTATTGTTGTTGGAAAGAAAAAATAAACACAAAGATGCCTTTACAATAAAACTATTGTAATGAAAAATCAAAAATATAATATGTTAAGGGATGAAAAGTTATATCAAAATACTTACAATTTTTAAACATTTGATTTTCTTTGTTAGAACTGCCTGTTTAAAATCCTCTTCAATAAAATCTAAGTCCTCTGGATGCTTCTACCCTACATTTCATGTCTTTTTTTTTCCTTAGAGGCATCATGATGCACATCAAAGCTGAGAGGCTGGGCTAGAGATGGATGGAGGGAGGATGGTGGTGAGGGGGGACAGAGGGAGGGAAAGCAGGATGCCCACACTTTAATCTTCTTTATCCGCTGATGTGAAGACAGACATCCCAAATTCCATTTACAAGAGAAATACTGATGCAAAAAGGCTGAGCGTGTCTTTATACCACACTGAACAAATTGGGATGCAAATGCGAGTCCTTTGAACTGTGTAAAGTGGCATAATGGGATGATCCATAAATTATTAATCAATGTTGGTTTGGGTGGAGCCCAGAGGATTACTGACATCACTCCAGCATCAAAATCAAATAAAGAGTTACTGTTAGTGTCAATTTAGAGTTGGAGTATTCAGTTTTACAAACAACATTTTCTTATTCTGACTCATTTAGATTTAAAGTGCCCCAATGCAATGTTGAGATGTGTAAATTTTTCTTTGAAAGTGAAAAAAAGATATTAAATTAAATGTGATGCTAGAGTTCACTTAAAACAAAGGAATAACAAACAATAGTGACTTTTGTTCTTAGTTTATAGGCTCATAGGCAGTTTATAGGTTGCTTTTATAGGCACAAATGCAGTGATGTTGTGCAGCTTGTTAGGCAGTTTAAATTTAGGCTATATAGTGATTGTGTCTTTGGGTTAGACAGTTAACTTGAAACTGTCAAGTATATAGCAATCTTCTTGTCGCTATGGATAAAAAGGTGCAAAATTGGGCTCCTTCAAATGTTAAACATTCAAAAATATAAGACAATTACTGTAGTTTGGATTTTTTTTTAAAGTAAAAAATGTTGATAATTATGTATTAAATGTTTGCAAAGGTTGATTTTTTTTCAGCATATTTCATTATTCTGAAGACAGAACAATAAATTCAAAAATTAGTAACAGAGGAGAAAAAAGTTAAAAGCAGACTGGTTATCTCTTTTTCTCCTATGCGACAGCTCTAGGCAGACAACAAGTTAAGCTAACTTACCTTTGTTTACTGCGTTTGCATGTCTTTTCTGTTTTCAACAACACAGAGAAAACTTTCTATGTTCAACAGTTTTGTAATGCACTTAAGGGGCGAACAGGCACTTTTTGCAATTTTCTCTAGTGCTATCCAAGGCACATTAATGTTGGGAGTGGGGTCATCTGCAATCCACAACACTGCGCGCTGAACTTTATTTATCAATGATTTTTTTATTTTGACTGGTGCCCATGCCAGACATGAAATTCTGTCCATCTTTTTCATGGGAGGGAAAACACATCAATGTAAAGATGGGATCATTTAGACCCCACAAGATAGTACAAGGGCAAGAGGTCATTAACAGCCTAGATTTGCAGCTAAAGTTTATTTATGTATACATTACAATAGGTAATTGGAAGTTTTCTCACTAAATCTGAGACGGAGTGGAAAACAAGAACTGATAGCGGTCATAACTCTTCCCCTTCATTCATCACTGTTTGATGGCCTGTCATCACCCCTCCCTCTGATTAGTTCCAGGATTACATGAATTAACTCTACGAAAGTTCCTTATAAATAAAAAACATAATGATAAAAAAGTATGTGGGAGTTGGAGGCACTTTGTGACAGAATCATTTTTATGCTTAACAGCAAAGTTTATCATTGTGTTTTTTTTTTTTTGTTTTTTTTTAATGAGTGGAAATTAACCTGTAGTCTAAAATGCTTTTTGATCTTAGAAGATTTAACACCACCACAAAAAAATGTTCTCTTCTCAAGATTATGCCTTGACTTCTTTAGTGAGGTGTAAAATTTTGATCTTTTATTCTGGACGTCTTTGGAGCTAAAGCCTTTTTATCAGTGACGTGCAGTCAGGAGAGGCAGGTGAGGCTGTGCCTCACCTGTCATTATGGGAAGAAAAGAGAAAAAGTAAATTCATTTATTATATTTAATCAGTTATTTGTGCTTTGCAGTCATTTTCCATTTAAATGTACCATTTTTGGGTGTTTTTTCTTTTCAAAATCGCTGAATTTCCGCATTTGCCGTTCAGATACCAAGAAGTGACTGCGATGAGGCACCAGCCCGCTGAGCCTCACCTGGGATTGCGCAATACCTATGCAGTCAGACGGTACTGCTGTCTCTCTGTATGTCGGTTCAATCACTTGTACTATATGAGCTGAGTTTACATAATTTAGCAGATGTATATGATGTACAGTGTTTGTTTTTATAAATAACTGTATGTGAGGGATGTGTTTCTTGTGCTGAGCGCTAAACGCCGGCCAAAAAGCCGCTGGGTGAGGCCAGAAGTTCTCGTGCCTCATGTTAGGGGGCGCTGGTGAGCCCTGAGATTATGACGCTAAAAAATAATAGAATAAGAGATGGCAAGCGGCAAGTCATTTTCTTCAGAAGGAGCGGCGTATGGACTTTATTTACAAGTAAAGGTAAGAAGATAATAACGTTTGTTGCTTTATAAACGTTTTTTAGACAAATAACTTCTGTACTGTACTGTCAAATAATCATTTTAATAATCAATGTGAGCAGAAGGCTTGAAATCGCGGAGATTAGCCCCGCCCACCGCAACCCGAGTGATTAGATGAAACGGGAGAAAATGTAAAATTATTATGAAAAAAATACAAAGTACAGTGGGACAAATAGTGACTCAGGTGTTGCAGCCGCTGCATCCTGACTTCTGAAGCCCGCGGTGCAGATGTGTTTGTTCGGGAGAAGAACACGGTGATAGGCAGTTGTTGTCGCTCTTTTTTCTGCTTTGCAAAAAGATCCTTATACACTGACATGCCACCATCAAGAGAATTTGCTGTTTTACGTACGTGCACATATTAAACTGCAACGTTATTGACGCACAGGTAGAGAAGAAGCGGAGTGATTTTTTAGCCAATCAGAATGCAGAACACAATGCACGATGCAAATCCGTGAAGTACCGAAACCGTGAAAAGTAAACCGTGTTATAGCGAGGGATCACTGTATATGGAAAAAAAACATGTTGAAATGATATTTTAAACAAAACACGTTAACTGTTGTCAATCAAATGGTGAATAAGTTACTCAGTATGGTTCATATGTTTGTAAATATGACTGATGACGTCAGTGCCTCACCAGCCATTAACCTCAGCGCACGTCACTGCTTTTTATAGTGTGAAGTGTTCAGACTCAGACTCTGAGCAGCTGGTCAGTTAGCAGGCCACATCAGCGTCAGGCCGCTTCACTGATAATGGGATTAGTTTAAGCCGAGCAGCAGGGAAAGCAGAGAGAAGTAGAGGGAGGAGGAGGAGGGCAAGGTAGAGGAGGAAGGGCAATCACCATCATCCAAACAAAAACCAATTCTGAGGTTCCAAACTCAAACTCAAAACAAAGCATGTAAGAGATACACTTGCCCTGTCCACTTCTGCTCAATGTGGTTATGTAATAATCCAGGATGGACAAAATGTAAGGTTGTTTCTTTCTCTCAAGCAGCCGTTGATGTACCATAACAGGACTCCTGACGCATAGTTAATGGGTTGTTTATTAATTAAAATGTTATTGTAATTTGTTTTATTATCAACAGTTTCACAAAATCCTGAAATATTTCTTTTCACATACATAATTTAGACAATGTACACTCAGAAACTGAACTGGGCTCCTTAAATACTTTTTGTTTATTTTATAAAAGAGTTTTATAAACATCACAAAGTATTTCTTGATACAAGCACCACATTTGACATGGATGCACCTCTTTCAGAAAAGCATGTTTGCTTCTCGAAAAAAACAAAAATGGCAGCCATTTTTAAAGATGGTAGCCATCCACTCAATTATACCATAAATATTCAATGTCTAACAATCTAACAAAGCAATAAAAATCAAAGCGTTTTTGACACCATACTGTAAATACATTTGTTTTGAAGTAAAAATTTGTCTTTTCTCTAACTTTTTGAGTTTCAAGCGACAGTGGAGATGTACTGAGCCCGTGTCATGACATTAAAAAAATAAAATATATCTCGTTCCCACAGATTAATAACTCGTTCCCACAGATTAATAACTCGTTCGCACGAAATACTATTCCGTTCCCACAAGATACTATTCCGTTCCCACAAGATACTATTTCGTTCCCTCGAAATACTATTTCGTTCCCACGAAATGATTAACTCGTGCGAACGCAATAATTAATCCGTTCGAACGCAATAATTAATCACGTCATAAGTCAATCACACGGATATGCTCTCAGTCCGTTCGGCCGCAAAAGCCGCTTTCAGCGGTAACATCAGTCTCTTTGTGACCCACATTCGTTCAAGAAAGGAAAAAGAAAAACAAGAAGGATCAATTTATTACTGTCTCAATGAATATAAGAAAAATTTCACAAGATTTGATAGCTACGCTGCTTTGCCATACGATAGCTTCTGCTAGGCTACTACTACTAGCTTAGCTCCCCGCGGAGCTCCTTGCTTGTCATGCCGGCATTCGGGCAACTGGCTGGTCGGTAGACAGACAGCCAGCCAGCCAGCTGATATTGTAGTTTAGGGTCGAATAGGAATAATAATATTCAAGACTTGTCTTTTATTAACATACTCTTTAGCAGTCAGTCGCTTCACATTCGAAGGCTATTAGGCTACATGCTAACTAACTAGCCGATCGGTTATCCTGTTATTTACGTCATAGATTTACAGCAGATACCTTCACATTTCTGTCTGTGTGTGTGTCTCATTACATTGCATTGAGGACATGGAGGATGTTTAGAGATCAGATTTATTTATTTTAAAAAGCACAAAAGCATCCATCGGACTTAGCTTTTAGCTACTAGCATTACAAACAAGGCTGCATGCATCCGGCATTCCCAGCATGCATTTCGGCCAATCACCGTGTCCCTGTAACTGAAGTGTAACAACAAGACCAATGATTTGCTGATCAAAAGCACGTGGGTAAACGTGATGCATCATGGGGTATATTGTTCGCAGCCATGTTTGTGATGCTAAAAGCTAAGTCCGGTAGGGGAAGCATTCAGGCTTATCTTATGATATGTTTCTGATTTTTATCGAGACAATAATAGATCGATCATTCCTGCTTTTATTTTTACGCCCAGTGAATGCTCACAGAGAAACGGAAGTAGCTGCAGAAAGCGGCTTTTGCAGCGAGATGACGGAGAGCGTACCAGAGGATGATCATCATGTGAATACCGATGGATGCTTTTGTGCTTTTTAAAATAAATAAATCTGATCTCGTCTTGGGGTATCGGTCAGCCATATTTGTTGTGCTTGGAGCTAAGAGGTAAGTGCGTTTGGCGAAGCAGTCAGCTTAATATGATATTTTTTCAGATTGTCATTGAGAAAATAATAGATCGACCATTCTTGCTTTTATTTTTACCCCTATTGAATGCTCACAGGGACACGGTCGTAGCGGCAGGAAGCGGCTTTTGCAGCTAGATGACGGAGGGCGTACCAGAGGATCATGATGATGATGTGAATACGATGGAATGGATGCTTTTGTGCTTTTTAAAATAAATAAATCTGATCTCTAAACATCCTCGGTGTCTTCAATGCACTGTAATGAGACACACACAGACAGAAATGTGAAGGTATCTGCTGTAACTCTATGACATAGATAACAGGATAAACGATCAGCTAGTTAGTTAGCATGTAGCCTCATAGCCTTCGAATGTGAAGCGACTGACTGCCAAAGAGTATGTTAATAAAATACAAGTACTGAATATTATTATTCCTATTTAACCTTAAACTACAATATCAGCTGGCTGGCTGTCTACCGACCAGCCAGTTGCCCGAATGCCGGCATGACAAGCAAGGAGCTCCGCGGGGAGCTAAGCTAGTAGTAGTAGCCTAGCAGAAGCTATCGTATGGCAAAGCAGCGTAGCTATCAAATCTTGTGAAATTTTTCTTATATTCATTGAGACAGTAATAAATTGATCCTTCTTGTTTTTCTTTTTCCTTTCTTGAACGAATGTGGGTCACAAAGAGACGGATGTTACCGCTGAAAGCGGCTTTTGCGGCCGGACGGACTGAGAGCATATCCGTGTGATTGACTTATGACGTGATTAATTATTGCGTTCGAACGGATTAATTATTGCGTTCGCACGAGTTAATCATTTCGTGGGAACGAAATAGTATTTCGAGGGAACGAAATAGTATCTTGTGGGAACGGAATAGTATCTTGTGGGAACGGAATAGTATTTCGTGCGAACGAGTTATTAATCTGTGGGAACGAGTTATTAATCTGTGGGAACGAGATATATTTTATTTTTTTAATGTCATGACACGGGCTCCGTAGAGATGTGCTCCCTTTTGACAGGTGCCTCCAGTGGTATGTTAGGGAACTGCAACATTTGATACTTGCACTAAACTAGAAATTGAATGGTATGGGCTTTCACTTTAGAGTCAAGAGAAAGTGATGTGAAGCAGTAAATTAATTCCAGTTAAAGCTACAAATTCTTTCTTTTTCTATGTATGAAAAAAAAATCCCCAATTTCTGAGAAGTAACTCCAATTTCAAAGATAGTCTCAACCATCTGGAAGATTTTGTTGTTGGTGAAATGAAAGTTCTAAACAATTCTGCTGGACTAAATTTCTGGTTTAAAGACGTTTCGCCTCTCATCCGAGCGGCCTCCTCAGTTCTGTCCGACTGGTGTTGAGCTAGAGTTTTATGTCTTCCTGACTGGAGTTTCAGTCCTTTCATGGCCAACAAAGTCCCATAACGACTGGGTTGTTGACCCCCATGTCGATGATGAGTCTCATCACCTTTCCTGGGATTCACCTCTGGATAATGAAGCATAAGAGGCAACACCAGTTGGATAGAACTGAAGGAGCTGTTGGTATGAGAGGCGAAACCTCTTTAAATCTGAATTTTCGCCCAGCTGAATTTTTTAGAACTTTAATTTTATCAACACATCGATGACTGAGAATATGCACCGATTTGTTGTTGGTGAATTAAGAATCAAAGGCAAAGATTAGTATCTCTTGACACATACACATACAACCACTTTAAATTAAGTAATTTTTTCCTCTTTTGAATGAATACACTCACCGTCCCACAAGTGTTGAGGCAAAGCCACATGATCCCTGTCAGGTTAGAATTTTCTCGGATGGACTTTTTATGTAGTGTTTGCTCTTCAGCTCACCTGCAGTGGAGGCAGTTGAACCACACTGGGCTCTAATAGGCTCACAGCGGCACCATTATCATAGCCAATCCAGTACAGTGCTGGCCACAAGCTTTAATGGCTCAATTCTTTTCTAGAGGGTGGTGCTAATAGTTGCATCAATACGGACAGCAATTTTGGTGTGATGAGAAAGCCCTGAAGGCGACATATTACTTCCTCTAAACCAGCAGCAGTAGCAGATGCACTACCACATAATTTCACCCTAAAAGCCCCCAGCACTCCTGCTGAAGGCTGGAGAGATTGTACTGAGATTGATCTGTGAGAGTAGATGGATGTGTGAAAGCCTTCAGAGGGGGTCCAGCTATTTCAAAGGGAGTGCAGGAAGAATTCATGATTATAAAAAAAAAAAAAAAAGTTCCTGCCTGTAATGCTGGTCTTTAATCAGACCCAAAGTCCATTCAAGAGTTTCTAGCAACCTAAAATCAGTAAATGTAATAAACCATCGGTGTCCGCGCAAAAAAATCAAAAAAGATCATCCATAATACTGCATGGTGTGAGAACAAGCTGTTAAAGAATGAAAAACAGGATAGAGTGCTGCAAGTAAAGGACATTTTTAGTTTTGAACTTTCTGTTGAGCTTTATTTGTACATTTTTTATAGAAAAGAAAAGAACAAAATGTTTCACATTTATATTACATTTCTTGTATTGTGATTTATTGCACATTGCATGTGCACTTACAGGTACTCATGCAATGTATAGATAGGTAATCCATAGATAACTTCTTCTGGCATGTTTAAACAAATGAAATTGAAGTAATGGATAATTTAAGGTCAACAATGTAAATAAAAATTGCCTACTTGAGTACTTTAAGATACAGGCATTGTTTAGGTGTTTGATGTTGAATTTTTTTGTCATCAATGTTGATTTGTTTTCATGAGTTTTGTTTTTCAAGTTAATTTCCTATTTTATTTTGAAAATGTTCTTTACCTGTTTACTTCCTTCAGGTTCTTTAGTTGCTGGTTCCTCATCTGTAACTGTAACTGCATGAATATGATACATATATTTGTTTTTGCCACTTTTGTCTCCTTGGTTTCAAAACTAGAATCTGATCATTATTTTTTTTATTCATTTTTTAAAAGATGTCTCCATGTTTTCTTTTCCCTGGGTTTTTATTCCCACCCTCAAATTTGTATATTTTACTCTTACTGCACATTGAAATGAATAAATAAAAATTTATGTACTTTAATCTCATAAACAAAAAGTTTAAGATAGATTTCATCTCCAAACTCTACCTCTAGTCTTAGTTCGTCATCTACAAAGTCACGTGTTTTTTTTTTCATTTGCAGAATATTTAAATGTAATGAACATGTGGCATAAAGGTCAAAAAAAACTCAGTCCCGCTCCAAAATCAATGAGTAAACAATAAACATGCCACACACACAAAATCCTTAATAATGGTTGAGCTCACTTAACAAGCTCATTAGTTCTTTTGGCCTCAGTTTGATCCCCTGCTGCTTCTTGTTCATTCAGATGGTGTTGGCACAGTTTGTCCTCACTTGTCAGCTTTGTATTTTGATGAGGAATCACATCTGAAAGATCTAATTACAACCAGAAAAGGATCAAGCTATCATTATCGGTGTCAGGATTTCATTATTAAAAGCTGCTCTGTTATTACTGAGTCAAATAACTGACATACAAATGCATCAAATGTGAGACAAACTTAACATTTTCCTGATGACTGAGAGATAATTCATTCAAAAATTATAGCATGCTACGATTTAAACATGTGTTAGGCACTTATAAACCAAAACATGAATTATAAAATTGTTATTGAGAAGGTGACAAATTTGAGATGTTTTCACATGTGGCTGCAGCTCAGCTGCATGCTGGAATGACTTGTATGAACATGCCAGAGCAACAAGTAGCTGCATGTCTCCGGTGCCACCAGGGACAGCTCATTTTCTGTGTGGATGTGTCTGTCTTTATGTTTGAGCACAACCCAGTCTCACTGCAAATTGAGAATAGTCTTTTTTTCAGCATGTACTCAAACGCAGCACTTTTAAAAATAAAAGTTGATTTTAGTATAGACTGTTTTTTTAAGGAGTTTCTATTTAAAAATGAGCCAAGGGCAAAGAAATACTTGTCCCCTTCAGCAAAATTGAAAACATTTTTTCTAATTTATTATTATAATTTTTTTTTATGAAACTTACAATTGTACTGTGGGTATGGTAGATCTCCAGCTAAATGTTACATTTTGAAGAATGGTGAGTGTAAAAAAATGTACTTCTTTCCTTTGGCTTAAAGGCAACACAATACAAAACAGACAAACTCTATTTGCCATATCATTACATACATGTTATCTCTTTGATTAGAGGCACTGGGGGATCAACACAAATACATTCAACTCAAATACACTTCACTTCCCACGAGTTTTTCTATCCAAAGCAGGTCCCCCCCATCCAAATCGTGAAGAACCAACTAAAGATAAATGTGTCAGAGTTCATTTCACCCATCGACTGTAAATGCAAACTGGACTGAGTGATCCCTCCCCCTCACGTTCCAAAGAGGAAGTACCCTATTCCTCTATTCAGTTTATTTATCATTCAGTCCTCCATGCCTCTCTTTGGTGCAGTGCGATTCTTGCATTGTCCCTCACTCTCCCTCGGAGGAGAGTGGGAGTGATTCCAGATTCCGGTTGGCTAGTCCGTGCTCCTGTACTTGGATGTGGACCTCACCTCTGGCTTGTCTCTGCTCCGTCTCTGCTCCTGCTCCAACACCTGGTTGCGGTCCCTGTCTCTGGCTCGTATCACGCCCCCAGCCGTCCCCCAACTTATCTTGTTGTAGTTGTAGAGTTAGATAAGCTAATTCTTCCCTAAGAGTTCTGGTAAATCGCCTGTCCATCCTGGGGGAGGATCCCTTCTTCATGTGGACATCCCTGTGGTTTCTTCTTCATTTTTTTGGGAGTTTTTCCTTACAGAGAAGGAGGGTCTAAGGGCATGGATGCCTAGTTTAGCTTAGTCGGTTTGGTTAGTTTTTTCCGTGGTGTTGTTACTTTATCTTAAGTTATTTAAGTTATAAACTGGCCAATCAGACGCCTCAATAAAAGCATGTGAAGCCTGCTGACCTCCACTTTAAACGTTTAAAATTGATTGACAGATTTGTCTGAGCTGCTTTCAGTGGAAGAGGTGTGGACTTCCTTCCAGCTCACTCCAGTGTAGTTGCCATAGTAATGTTGATTCAGACTGACATGGACCAATCACTGCTTACTAACCTTGTCTGGCTCCAAATGCCGATGCCCGTGTTGAGAAATAATGGCGACTGATCTGACTTGATTTCATTGGAGCCAGAAGTAAGCTGTTTTCTAAGGTTAATGTCACACTCACTTGGTCCGGTCCAGTTCTCTTAAACCAGGGGTGTGGTACTCCAGGCCTCAAGGGCTGGTTTTTCAGAAATCCTGCCTTATCTGCTGCTGAAAACTAGGACTTTTTATTTTATTAAAAAACAAACAGCTACAAATGAGGCAAAAAACTTGAAGTTTAAATTTGTTTGAGTGTTGGGTTTTGGGTGTTGATTAATTTTGGGGGCTTCATAGTGGTTAGCGCCCCGCCCCACAGTGAGAAGGCCCTGTCTGAAACCCCAGATAGGACACTTCCGTGTGGAGTTTGCATGAGTTTTCTCCCCATGCATGCATTGCTTTATGGGTACTCTGCCCTGCAGCAGATTGGCAACCTGTTCAGGGTGTACCCCACCTTTGTCCTACAGGAGAGGACTGGCTTCAATGTCTCTGTGACCCCAACAGGGGTTCAGTGGACTCTGAAAATTGACAGATGGATCAAGTTTTGTGTTGGTATATAATAATCAATTTTCTTTTCTTTTCTTTTTAGATTAAATTCAGAACACATAGAGCACCGCTTCCCAACTACACATAGGAAAAAAAGCTTAAGTGATTGTCATCATTATTATTCAATTTACTTCAGAACATTGTAATCCAATTTAGTCTAGATAATTCCAAGATCAAATTTCCTTAATTACATTCTAGTTGACCAACATATAACACCAAAGGGATTTCAGTGTACTGAGCAAGCATCAAGCAATAGTGGAGATGAGAAAAAAAGCAGCAGAACCGGACTTGATGAGGGCGACAACCAAGAACAACCATCTGCTGAGGACAGTAAATAGACAAACCATTGGAGCATCTGTACTAAGATAAAACAGATTTATAACTGTCAGGGTCCGCTCGGCAGAGATTGAGCCACAGGACAAAAAAAGATCTTCAAATCAGGGGTTTTAATTTACCCAACACAAATATGACATGGGTCTAAATTAAAATGGGGTCAACTTAACAAAAATGTAACTGAGCTCAAACAAAAGCTCAAACCAACTGAACCAAACTGACCCACCAACAGGAAACATTAGAGAGATTTTATACTGGTTGATCAGACCAATTACACAATAGGGTGGGAATCACAAATACAAAACATTCAAAACCTAAATATTGAGTAAAGTAGTAAATTACTAGTAATTTAACACTTTTACCAAGAAACTGAACTTATACTTCAAATAAGTTTAACATATCCAAAAAAATTCAAACAACAGTCCAACATAAGAATAAACTTTGTCTTCCCCTTCCATCTTCTCGAGATGGAAGTGTTCAGGAAGTTGTTCATAATCCTCTCTTTCCACGTCATCAGGAACTTCTTCAGCTCCTCACACTGCCACATCATCAGGAAGTTTCCCCAGCTCCTGCCTTTGCCCCAGCATCAGGCCTCAGACAGAACTCAAAAGAATAGAATTACTCAAAACAAAATTAACTAAATGTGTGGACAAGTCATTAAGCCTATTTTGTTATGTAATGTGTGAAATAAAATGAAACGGTTTATTCAACAAATATATATAACAAATGAACTTAACTTAACTGTGGGGCAATGGGTTCTGCCCTCACAATAACCGAAGCACAGAGAAAACAGGAAGCAGAGGAACAAATGTCAAATCCCTGAAATATCTGTTACAGGGTAAAAGTTGGTCATCACAGCTCAAGAAACAAGAGAGCAGACAAGCAAGTCACCAAAAATCTGTTAGGGGACAAAAGAGATGTGCTAACTGCAACAGTTCAAAAGGAATGGGGCTCAGATGGACAAAGGGAATCTCCTGCAACCACTGTTACGGGATAGGATAAAATGAGATGGTAATTAACTGCAGTTAGATTCAGATGAGCATAAAAATCAGGTGAGCAATTCCAGGCCTTGTGGGAATGTGTCTCTGCGTTCTTTCTACACGTCCTTGCCCTGCATATTTTCCTGATCACTTGAATCAGCTGTGTCTAACCAATCAGAAAACGTTTGTTAGAAATCAACAATACAGCCCTGAGAGATGTCTGGAAGCACGTCCTACTCAAATCATGCAGTCTTCTATATACTATACTATCTTTAAAATGTAATACTGAAGGAATTGTTAGTAAATGTACTTTCTAGGTCTTTCTTTTATAAATTGTTGGTGAATGGATTAACCCTTTATTGTCAGATTTCCAACTATGACCACTTTTTGACAACACTAAAGGAGTTTCCTGAATAATTTTTGTTATGCAGATGATGTTCACTGTGAAAAACTGTCTCCATCAGCAGTCAGATCTGCAGTGGAGGGTGGAGTTGGATGATCGGGGGGGGTGGGGGTGCGGCCTGAGGCAACAGAGGAAACTGGGAGCTGCTGATGTCAAGGAACGATGCCTAAAGCGTAAGAGGCACTCTTACACTTCTCCTGCAATGGACTCAAACTGACCCCCTTCAACTCCCAACAAGCACACCCACCGTTACCCCCACCCTTTTCCACCACCACCACCCCATACGTATTAGGCATGCCATGTTCGTCTGGAGTGTTTTCATGCGTCTGACATGTGTGGCAGCTTTGGCAGCGACAGCTTGCCATTGTTGCTATTCACCCCCGTTAGCAGCAGACACAGCTACAGTTTAAGACAAGTGCGGGTTGTAATTAGTTTACATTTTACAAGGACACACACATTAACTTGTAAACAAACCACATACGCCAAAAGCACAGATCAAATGCCCAAATCCTGTTAGAGCAAAGAATCAAAACAACAAAAAAGTTCAAGTTTCTGAAGTGTGAATAGCCCCATTCCCACAGCCTGGTGATTGTTTCCCTGAAATCTTATTTTAAGTAATTTTTTAAATATTTTGTAAGTTAGAGATGATGTCAAAACTAGAGCTGTGTGAATGGTGAGCTTTGTTCCCTTGTAAATTAAAGGCTTCATGCTCCGTTGGCTGGGAGTAGGACTGTCATGCAGGAAACCTGGGTTTGCTTCCCAGGGTGCGCTAATTCCAGTGTGGGTTCTTATGCAAGACCCATTGTGCTGCTCCCTGTGGCTTGAAAATAGAGGGTTTTGTCTGGAAGGGCATCCGGCATAAAAACTCTCTGCTAAACTACTTGTGCGACTCAACACTAATTCACTGTGGCGACCCCTAACAGGATATGCTGAAAGGTGAACACTTTGAACTCCAACTTGGAACCTTGGTGTAAAATTAGCATAATTTTCTGCTAATCTGGTCACTTCTTTTTTTTTATCTTTGGCTATACCACAGCCCTTCATTAACATGCATTTGAAGTTGATCTTGGATTGTCCATAGAAATATAAGGATCATAATGCTAATATGCATTTTGCATGCAGTCAATCTGAAACTTACTGACATTTTTCTGAATTGTAATTTTTTTTGTTAGACCAAGGCTAGTTTTAGAGTTTAAAAGTTTAACTTTCCGCCATATGAGGATTTTTGCTGATTTTTTCAACTAAAAGATTCCTACTTTAGTCTGTGCTTTTCTATTTTGGGCTAATACTCTTTATTTGAGGTTATTTCTTTCCAGTAAACTTTCCTGTTGCATCCTCTTGTCCTACAAACATAAACCTAGAGTGCATACTGAGTGTACTTATGTTGATAATTCATATAAATGCTCTTGCAAGAAGTACTCAAAAGATATCTCTTATTAGGTCAAACGAAGAGGTACTGGGATGAATTTATTTTGTTTTCAATGTTTCATTTTAATTTGTAATGTGTTGAAGAAATGCTGAATGAGATTGGAAATGCTTTTGCTTAATAAACAAGGTTGGCAAACTTGCCTTGTTCATGGGTCTTAATATGAACCCCTGAAAAATCTGGTTGTCATGGGTGCTGTAACCTGATAGCAATCAGGCTTTTGTGCAGGAGCTGCACACACTATTACTTGAAATAATTACTAGAGTGTTGTGTCCCATGGGTCTCGACCTCGCTACAACCCAGATTTAATCTGCTTATTATTGCAAAAAATACATCAGTGTATTTAGAAAAGAAATTTGATTGAGTGTTTTGTGTGCAGCTTCAGTTGCAGAAAAAGAGGATAAAGGTGTTTGGGTTGTTATGTTTAGTCAATTTCAGTAGTTAACTTTTGCTGTTTCTTCTAATAGCTGTGCCTTGTTGGGCATCTGTAATATTTAAAATAATTCCTTACTTTGGTATAAATCAGTAGTTTTTTTCCCCCAAGAATATTTCAGATCTTTGTAGTAGATAATCCTGTTGCCTAAGTCTTAAACATTGATTTTACAAGGATGTTTGGATTGGTTATAAAATACAGATAAAAATGAGACTGATGTACAGTTCAGACTAAAAGTTTGGACACACCTTCTCAAGGTGTGTCCAAACTTTTAGTCTGTACTGTACATCAAAAAGTGTTTTTATGCATGAAGAGACCCTTCTATAGGACATTGATTTCCTCTAAGTGCCTAACTTGTACATCATTGTTTACCCCATAAATCAGGAAAAAAAAGTCTGTATTGGAGATGGACTAAAAGGTGGCGATCGCTCCACCAATTTAAAGAGTAATGCAGTTATGCAGCTATCATTTATTTATTTCTGATACATTTTGCCATTAATGTCTTGTGATACATTGATGCAATGTTTGAATTGTGATTCGGTGGAGCAGTGGTTAGCACCCTTGCCTCACAGTGAAAAGGCCTCAGATCAAGTGACGCCACAAACTGAATCTTTCTGTGTGGAGTTTGCATGTTCTCTATGTGTGTGTGTCTGTCCAAAAACATGCTTCATGGGCTATTGTTGACTCTAAATTGTCCTTAGATGTGAATGGCCCTGTGACAGACTGGCGACCAGTCCAGGTTGTCCCCTACCTTCACACACAAGTGGTTTTAGGGGAAAAAAAAGGGGTTTAGAAGATGGATATTTCTATTTTAAATGTATTTTGGTGATCTCATCATTAGTTTCAAATGTTTACGATTGTCATCATAGGGCTGTTTAATTATTTATTAAACAATAAAAAAACACAAAATATGCGAACAATTGTTTGACATTAAGAAAGTTACACAGTTTCTGAGTATATAGCAAACTTTCTGTATCCCTTGTGCTATCCTAGGCACTTTAACATTGGGAGTGAGGCCATCTAGACCCACTAGACAGAGCTCTGAACCTTTTTTCTTCAATGATTTGTGATCTTCACTGGTGTCCATGGATTACATGATATCCTCTCCACCTTTATCCACCTTTGTCATGGTAGGGAGATCCCGTCAATGTAAGGGTGGGGTCATAGGATAGCACAAGGGGTATGAGCGGCCCAACAGCAAAGAAAATGCATTTTTCTGACTCTGTCGCCATCTAGAGGAAACAATGAAAATATCTGTGAGTCGTGTTTTTGTATGAGCTTGTAACAAAGTCAGTGCGTTCATGAAAAGTTACATACAATAACAATAAAAAAGCACATTTTAAAGTACATACAACTGAATTTATATTTATATCAGTTTGGCTCCAGGAGTATAGCCTCTGATTTTATCAATTGTACAGTGTTGAAAATACAATTGCCGATAGAGTTTTGTTCTCCAAAAACTAACATTGACATTTGGTGGTGTGCTGCGCGGACATTTAGAAGCAGATTAGTTAGTTGCAGTCTGGATGACTCCAAAATCACAGTGTGAACCTAAATCAAAACGTGCACAAAAAGAAAAGGTCTCTGGTGCAGCAGGTCTAACATTTAAAGAAACACAGGCCTCTCTTGTTCCATCTAAGTACTGACAACATAATGATTAGAAAGATTCTGGGCAAATGACCACTGAGGCCAAAGTACAACAAAAAAAAAGTTGAGTTACCTCCACTCAATAAAAGTTTAAATTACCCCCAAAGACCTCAAGGAATTTGAGGTCAAGGATTTGAACTTTATCCAGTCTAAAACTAACCAAGGGATTAAGAAACAGAACATATATCAGCAGTGTGTCAATGGTAAAATCATGCTCAGGATTTGCTTGTTGTGCCTGAAATTGTGAATGATGGGGCACTAATTCTAAACTTTACTGAAATAACCTGGGTTAGAAATAATTTGACATTTAGATTTGACATTGTGACAGGAGAAAATCATTCTTAATGTGCAAATTGATGCACATCTGAAATTCTTACTTTTTAAAAAATGGGTTAAAGTGGCCTACTTCAGTATTTAGTCTCATCCAGATATCAATACTTTCTTTAAACCAGACAGTACATCTCTCCATGTTAAACGTTTTTCTGTTCCCGCCAAAGCTACTGCACGGTTGTTGCTTTTAGTTGTTCAGTCTAGAGAGTTATCATCTATTTCAAAGAAATAAAGTATTCATTAAATTCTACAGTTTTTAATTTACAATGAGCTTTTTATGTATTTTTTTCTTTATTTATTATGCATTAAGAAACATTTTCACCACTTTTGCACATTAAACAAATCTCTTTTTGTTTTGTTTTTTATTTCTAAATATTTTCTCAAATACAGATCTATTTATTCAAAAACTCTCCAGCCTTTGCGTTAATCAAAAATCTCTGGAGAAAGGCTGTATTGGATTGAATGGACAGTAGAGGCAGGCCTTTTAAAGTTTTGTTCCAAATCTGGGGATTATTTTTGTTTGTCTTTGTTCTGCTCAAATTTTCCCAACTTTTTTTTTTATGTCTTTCACCTAACATTTATACAGCTTTCTAGACGTTTAACCCTTGTGCTATCCTAGGCACTTTACCGTTGTGAGTTGGGTCAGCTAGATTCACTAGACAGAGCTCTGAACCGTTTTTTTTTTTTCAATTTTTTGTGATTTTCACTGGTTCAATGGATTACATGGAATTTTTCCACCTTTATCCACCTTTGTCATGGTAGGGAGAACATGTCAAAGTAAGGGTGGGGTCATCCAAGATAGCACAAGGGTAAAAATGTCCATCAGGTCAGGAATGCGTTCACTCTGGAGTGTTCAGCATTGACCAGTAGATGGAAGTAGCAGACCAAAAACAAAGTTGGTGGGCTGTGAACTGAACAGGAAGTGCTGAGGGTGAGTTTCTGTGGAAACTTCAGGTGAGCTTAAACTGTGACTGAGTGTGCAACTAAAAGTTTTCTTAATACAAGCCCTCTGGGTCTTCAGACTTGGCAGATATGGTAAGATTTAACTTTTTACTTTCTTTTTTGGTAAGTAGAATAAACTACGAATAAAATATTATATGCCTAATCGTTATTTTTTTTTTAGACAGATGTGTATGGAGTCTAGGTCATTAAATATTTATATCACTATAATATATTATTATTAGGTGAAACTGAACTTTCCCATAAAGGGCTACTCTAATTCCCTGAATTTACCTCAATCCACTGTGTGCACATATGTACATTTCTTGTTTAATTTCAGACAAGCTATTTCCTGCGAAATGTGTTTTAACAAATGAGTGAAAACTAAAAACAGGAAAATATGAATTCTATTTAACAGTTATGAACTTGTTGGTATGTAAATAGTAACAGGTACAATGAGGAACATTCATCCAAATGTATAGTTGATGGGGACTTAGAGTGACATGATAGAAACTGGGCTGTCACTTTCTAGCTCTATCAGTAAAAAACTTTGAGGAAAATCTGTGATTTTGTTTTATGTTTTTATCTTGATCAGCACAAAAAAAGTTGTACCTAAAGTTTACATTCAGTTTAAAACGTGGGCTATATATATGTGCATGTGTCTATGCCTACAATGTATGAATACAACATATATCTAATAGGAATCCATCTATACATACTAAAAATAATAAATGAACATATGAGAAACAGTAAGATGTCTTCTTATTGTTAGAGACTTTTTTTCTTTAACAATTAAATTTCAAATCATTTCTTATTTCTCCTCTTGCAGATTTGTGGTTACATGCTAAAATAAATTCCCAAAAACATGGAAACTACAACAGAAAATTTCATTTGATTTCTAGTCCTTTTATTTGTTTATTTTTTTTTAACCGTTATTTATCCAGGAAAGACAGATTAGCGGTAAGAAAAAATATATATTATTTTCAACTGCTGCACGGCAAAAGGCAGGACCTTTTAAGAAAAAAAAAAGAAAGAGTTACACGAGACACATAACACAAAATCGGGATAAAACAGCAATAACATAGACAATCATTAAAATAATTGAAACTATAAAAGTATTAAAATTATTAGAATAATAAAACTAAGTTTCAGCAAAATTTTTCTTTACAATGTTCACTAAGATTCTCTTTCAAGACACTGTTTTGATCCTCTTCTATAGCTGTTCTCACCTGAGGTTCCCACCACTTTTCTGGTTTTGGGACAGGTGTGTTATTTGTGTGGCTGTGTATCAATCAAACATTCTAGTTGGTTTGTCAGCAGCAACTTCAGGAACAGGCCAGATGTAAGAGTGTCAGTGTCATGTTGCGTTTGTAGACCTTAACAGCCTTAAATAAAGTAAACATTTATGCTTTTTAGCTGCTTTAATTTGCCTCAGACACCAAAGATGCCCTCTCAAGCTCAGATAAGTAGGTTTTAGCATAGGAGTGGCAGTTTGTCACATATATGACTTGAATTTTATAATCTTCTCCTCTTTGATTTTTTTGTTTTAGTTCTATATTTTTATTATTTTTCATTTCAGTTTTTTAAACGTCAGTTAATTTTTTAAATCACATTTTGAATGTATGATGTTTTCTACTCATGCATGCTTTCTCTGTAAGAGCAGGTTGATTTAATTTTTTTACTTATTTTATCAGCAAAAACATCTGGCAGAACATAAAAAATGTGCATGGAAATGGTGCCCTTTTTTCTAAATTAGGAACTAGAAGATAAAGAGAACTTCAGTTTTTACTTTCCACCTCATCGGCATGTTTAGTGGTAGTGTTGAGTTCCCCTCCCTCAGTTTTCTGTTTTTTTTAACCTCATTTCAAATTTGCAGGTCAATGTTCGCCCCAGTTTTTGTAGCCGCCTGCGACTGCTCCTTGTTCTTTCAGGGTCAGAGGTCGGGCTCATGTTTGGTTAAGCAGTGTGATCCTGTTAAAAATCTTTGCAGACCACACACACACACATTCACTCAATAACACAGACTGAGTGTGTGCAGTCTGGAGCTTTGCTTTCACTTGTGTTTGCATTCAGTGCATTTATTTTATGTTCTCCTTTGGCAAAAGCTACTTGTGATAATTGTCTTTTCGTAGCATAATATACTGCTGTCTCTTTAGAGACACATCCCAAGACAATATACCAAAAAAAAATTCTTAATTATTAATTAAGATGCGTTTAAGGTTGTAGTTGGGTATTCTTGTTAAAAAAAATGTTTAAATATACTGTTTCATTTTATTTATTTTTTTGGTTTTGCGTATATATTGAATCAGTAAATTAAAAAATATTTTATTCAACTGTTTATTTAGAATTTACAACTAATTGATCTTCTGGAGTTACTATTTATTTATGTTTTTAACCAGTTTTCACTCTTGTATTTTATCATACAGTAAAATAGAAAGAGGGTTTCACTGCAAAAATTTCCTGCAATTGAAATTATTTTCTACATCGTTTTATAATGAAATCATAAAAAGCTCTAGTTCAAAGATTTGTTTTCTGTTTCACAGTTTTTGCTTTACCCTAAAGTAAAATGTGCTTCAGGACATCATGAACTAAAACTAGTGTTTGGTCAAACATTCATGTTTCTGTGGTTCATATATTATAAACATAACACACTTTAAGACTGTTTTATTTGTTAATTCTTTAGAAAATATATATTAATTTTTTTAAGCTTAAATTTTGGTCAAACTGTCACAATTACAGAAAAAATACATTGAAAAACAGGAATAAGAACAAGAGAGAGTACTGAATTTGATGGATTTTCTTTTCTTTTTTACCCAGAATTCAGCAGGGGCAGGATCTAATCTTCAGGTTTATGCGGTCCGCTTCTCCCCCGGCCAGGAGATTCTTGGATCTCTCCAGGCTTTTGTTGAGGAGCGCCGACTTCAAGCACCATTCATCATGACCTGCGTGGGCAGTGTCACTAAGGCGACACTGCGACTGGCAAATGCCAGCGCCACAAATACAAATGAGGTAAGTCACAGCAGCATTAAGGCATAAAGGAAATATTTGAACTCCCTGAAGATGATGAGCTCCGAAGCCTTTTGTCAGTTTATATTTTTTGAAAGCAATGAAGTTTTTTTTTAAAAACAGAATATATACGGTATATATACGGTGTATATATATATATATATATATATACACCGTATATATATATATATATATATACGGTGTATATATATATATATATCCATCGATTACGATGGACAAACAACACACACACACATATATATATATATATATATATATATATATATATATATATATATAAATAGAATTCACAAAGCAAAACTTTTTGTTTATGGTTTTGTTTGTGTTTAATGTTTTCTCCCTCAGGTGATTCATCTCACTGGACATTATGAAATCGTCTCCCTGGTTGGAACTCTTAACAGAGAGGCTCACCTCCATATTAGCCTGTCTGACGCTGAAGGCAAAACCATTGGTGGCCATGTCCTGGGAGATCTGGAGGTGTTCACCACAGCTGAAGTGGTCATTGGTGAGGCTGCTGACTTGCTGTTCATCAGGGAGATGGACGACCAGACAGGTTTCCCAGAACTGGTTGTGCGACCACGTTCAGCAACAAAATAATCCATCCAAACAGAGTTTATTTTCAAAATCACCCACAAAGGTGATTAGCATGAAACCGTGTTTTGGATGACCACTTAATTAAAATACTTAAGAAGATGCCTTTATTTTGCTCCGTTTTGGAGAGTTATGTGGAGTAAAAAGCTTTAGTCGTGATGATTTTGGTACTGTAATACCTCAGGTTCCTTTATATGCAACCTTCTAGCTTGTAAGCACAGTTCTTGAACTTTGACTCCCAATAAAATCTCTAATGATTAGATTAAAAAAAATTGTTTGTTGCTTTCAAATAATAAACATTATTACACTGCCTCCAAAAACACAGCAATCACATGATAGAAATAAACAATTAAGATTTATGTTCTTGTACACTGTACATATAATAATATTTACATTTTCTAGTCATAAATCTAATCTTTTTAGAATATGTAAATTTTTATGTAATGTCAGCTTTAACAATATATTCCTTTTTTTTTGTCTTAATAGTGCAAGCGCTCCGACCCGGAGCTTCAAGAGTTTTTATCCTTAGAACACACATTTACTAACACCCACTGTGCTGCAGCATCAGTAATGAACTGCTCTGAAGGGATCGGGCCTGATAGATGTTAAACTGAGCCATGACCCGTCAGAGCCTCTGACCCGCTCGAATGGGAATAACACAAAAAGAACCGCGCAGCGTCGACGCCCCAACCCTATCCTTAAGGATTAGCACAATCATGTATTCAGAGCAAAGAAAAGATGGGCCTATGTAGCCGCCTGGCAGACTAAGCTGGAGGGACGGATGCATTTGTAAAGCTAAATAGGTTAGAAGCAGGGTGACAGATTTTTTTCCTGTATAGATGGAGCAGTTGTTATTTACCTGAAGAACTTTTGCTTAAAATGGATTTTATTATCAGTCATTCTTTTGTTTTATTGATGCAAGAAAAGTATGCACTCAAGCAATAAAATACAAATTTATAGCTTTTTTACAGTGTTGTGAAATGCACTTTTAATCTCCGGTTATGTATTAAGACCAATGAAGCCACATTGTCCACGACATTCATGTATTTATTATCCAATCAAATGCTACAAAGTGCTATCAATCATATCTGCTTAGTACAGACTTTAGGCTTCAAAAAATCTCACTTCTATTCAATTCAGTTTTATTTATATAGCCCAATATTATAGCAATAGTCGTCTCACTGGGCTTTAGACGTGTAATTGTATCTATCTACATACCCAGGCTGTGTCCCACCACAGTGGGGTAGCCTAGACAGGCCACACATTCTTAACTCCCTCCTTCTCTTCCCCAAACCCTCCTCCTTCAGTGTGTGTGTTTGTGTGTGTGCGCATGTGTGTGTGACTGGTCTAAGGCCGCACGGGTAATTGTATAATAAACATGAAACCATAAAGAACATGATGTCATAGAATTCAATAGGTAATGGCTAAACTAAACAAAACAGACTTAGCTAAACTGGGCATCTCTGCCCTTAGACCCTCCTTCTTGGCTTCACTTATGGGAATAAGTAAATTCTTTGTTTAAATTTGGCAGAAAAAACATTTACACTTTAAGATTCTTATGGAGTGTTTCCTAAATATGAACATGCTTACTGACACATTTAAATGTTATTGCTATTTGTGATCAAACTGAACACAACCTAACTGAACAATCGTGACATTTTCTTTGTTATTCCAACTGTAGAATGATGCAGAGATGCTGTTTCTGGAAACCACTGAATTCCAGTTTTTTTTTCTGTACGCACTCATTTAAAAAATAATAATTATGATTCTTTCAAACATAACAGGAACTTTAACTTTCAGTTTAGCGCCAATTTTGTGTTTGCTGCTAAAAATAAGCCTTTATTTTTTTCGAGCTAAAAAGTCAGCATCCAGCAAATTATTTGAGCAGGAAATGTAAAAATGTAGAAAAATTATTTTAGAATATTCATAAAGGAGGAGCTTTTACATTTGGTTTTAAGCTTTCTGCCTTTCTTTTTGCACCATGTTTTTTAATGTCTACCAAAAATGATACTTTGACTTTCCTTTTATATATCTATTTATAAAGTTAAAAACAATATTTGGGAAAAATATGTGTTTTCTCACAACTTAATTGCTATGGAAGAAAAGTATGCCAGGAGTTTTAGATGTTGGAGAGAAAAGTTTCAGCAAAAAACTCAGCTGGACTTCCACAATCTGTCATTTTCAATCATGTTTTTGTTTTATACAAAAACTAAAAGTTTGGCCAAGACCAGATTTAAAATATATATATGTATCTGCAATGTTTTGTGGGTCTTTACAGTATTTTGTGAAGCTGTCAGGACGACAGAGCTGCGCATCAGCGGGGCAGCCGGACGCCTGCCACATTAAAGAAGAGCTACAAAGCGTCCTGCCACAGCTTTGTGCTTTTGTTTTGTTGTGTTGACACAGCATGGTGGCCCAAACGCGTTGGTGGTCTACCCCAGTGTCCCCTGGGAGGCAGTTTAACACATCCAGCCAAAGTAGCTCATTTCTCTTTTCTGACAAATTAGAAGATGAGGCAGCAGCCCGAGGCAGTTGTTCCTGATCTGAGATATAGCATTTGATGTAGAGTCCATGCTTTCTACTCTCTAAATGGCCTCAGATACGTGTTGTCCTAATTTGAAACAAGTTTAGAAGTAATGTTTGTTTTGTATTGATCTTTCACAGCGGTGTTTTCCTGCTGGCGTCACACTGTGAGGCACCAATTAGATGTGACTGTGAGACTCTTATTAGACAAAGGGTTGACTTTATTCTCTCTGCAGTGTTTACGCTGCAGCTTCAGCTGTCCCTGTGCTTTTCCACACAAATGAGTCCAATGCTGGTGATAAAGGAATGTAGATTTTAAATGATTGCCTAATTGACAGAATTCTTAAAACATATTTTGAAGTGTAATTGCCTTTTGGTCAGTTTTTATTTGTAGGCAAAAGGTCAAAATACAAAGTAGAGCAAAAAAGACTGTCAGAAATGGTTGAACTTTGTTGAAAAATGCAGCAAACAACAAGTTATAGTTAAGAAACTGACTTCAATTGAATTCCTAACATTAGTGTATTTATTTATAGTTTAAGGGCATTTATAATTTATATTTTTTGAGGTAGACTTTAGACTTAAACTTTACACTTAGCTAACGTATTTTGCATCTTTATGAAGGAAAATAATCTTGGAGAGGAATTTTCTTCTGGGCTTTTAGTAATGTTGACTAATTTTTTGTTTGTTTGTTTACTTTAGGTATAGTTGCAATTATCACTGGACAATTTTTTGTTTTATTGGGAAAAAATAAATACAATTTTAAAGAGACTGTAAAAAAAGTGGGACTGTAAAAAAAAGTAAAAGCAGCAGCCAATTTGACCATATGGGATCTCTGAGGTTAAAAAAAGAGACAAAAATCTAGCATTGTAGAAAAAAGGGGGAAAATGTATGCAGACAAAGAAGAAAACAAAAAGGCATTAAGATTTGATGTGGGAAGAATTTTTCTGGCAGGTCCCCATGTTTTTTTCACTTAGGTAAATCATCCTCCAGTGAGGAACTGTTTGTCCCTTTAATTCTTAGGTTTTGGTTGTCACACATATTTTATAGAACATTAAAACACATATTATGTATCTTCTTTTATTTTTTACTTTCTTCAATCAACTCACAACTAATCATTCAAAGTATGATATATTTATGTATAGATCTATATACTTCTTTTGTTTGTCAAAAGATTGATCTTCTGTATTTTGTATTTTATTCTTTTGTTTTGAAAAAAGAAAAAACAATCCCAAATCCAACAATACAAAGATTCTAGTTGGTAAACTGACTTGATACTAATGTTTTTAGAAGCAGGTTAATCTACATTTTAGCCAGCCCCACTGTTTTCTGTTTGGCTACTGGAGTTCAGTTTTGCGTACCTCATTTGACCTTTTATTGTAAATAAAAAAATTTAAAAAACTATTTTCTGACACTTTTATAAGTAAACCAAATTTCCCAATCTTTCTAAAATGGTTACGTTAAACGTTGCCATTTAATATGTAACCCTTTCCAAATCTATGTGCAGCGGTTTTTTATCACTGTAGTGAAAACACCTGACTGCTTCAGGTGTTTTTCTGCAGCTTACCTGTTAAATCTTATTAAAAAAAAGTGAGAAGAAATTAGAATTGGGCGGATATTTTCTGTATATGTTTTCATTTAAAAATAATACCTCAGGCTTTTTGCATCATTGCAAGAGGTGATGTAATCTAATGACAGGTAAACATTGTGCTGCAGCTACCTTTGCTCCAAAAAGACAAGAAAAATTCCTTTATTTTTGTATGTGTCCATTTGCTCATTAGCAGCTTCTCCTCCCTGATGCCTTCCATCCCTCTGATTCTGTTATTTGTCAAATGAAGCAGGGACTGTTGTTAAACCGCCCACTCTCCGCCCCACTTCTAAAGAGAGCAAACCAAGGCGTTTGACAGCTTCTGCGGCTGCGACTGATCAGTCGGCTTTCATGCTGCAGCCAGAGATTTACCAGGCTAATAACAAGCAGCTCGGTTTGAATGTCACAGCATGAGGCAGAGGGCCAGACAGATCGCACACACAGATCAAAACCTCCAAGCTGCTGTTGTTGTTCCTCAGGGAAGTTGTTACTGTTTTTTATGGGTAAAATCTCCAAATGCAGAGCTATGTTTTGTCGTTTTTTGTGTTAGAGCTTATACAAATGAATTTTATCACAGTTAAGCTTTGTTTGTTCTTTGCAACAATGATGCACCCAGCTAAGAAGATCATCACTAGATTCCCTTTGGAGAGAGAAAAGAAAAGTGAGAGTTGAGTGAAAGTACCGGCGGAGAAAATAGTAACGCCTGAAACTTGTGCACTCGAAAATACAGAGTAGTGAGGGCGAAGAAGCCTTCAGCAAAGCTTCTGCCTCCAGTTCAGTTCAGCGAACATGGAAATAAACCAAATTACAAATATTGAATGTAAAAATACCATAAGAGGTGACAGTTTTAAAATTGACCAAATATTATTCAGAAAAAATATTTAGGTTGAAGTTATAATATATTTACAAAAAAGTCAAAGATTTCTTAATTGATGAAGATTATAAGCACAATATTACTTCTCTCTTCCATTAATATATAAAAACTACAAAAAAAAATGTTTTTAATGATTTTTTAGATTTATTGGATTAAGTTATATATTACTCAAAACATCAGATCATTTTCAAAAAACACAAATAAGTACTTGACACAATTCTCTATGAGGTTTTTTTTCTGAACTAATTCATTAATTGACAAGAAAAATGCGATCCTATACGTTAAAAATAAACTTTTTTTCTCATCTTTAATGCATTTTTACATGTTGGAAATTTTATTAAGTAGAGTGGTTTTATTTAAAGTCCCACTTTAATCCTCTTTTGATCTATGGTAAGCTTTCCAGTGGTCTTTTAATTATGATTGTTCTGTTTTTAACCAAAATTAAAAAAAAAAACTGTGTTGTTTTCTTGGACATAGTTTCTCCAGCGCTGCAGTACTTCAATAGAAATTTGCCTCTGATTTGCCTTACATTTTTTTCTACTTTGTTCTAGCAATGACTAACCAATTTCACCATTCAAAAAAAAGAGCTCAATTTTATGTCATGCTGTTGAGGCCAATTTTTTAAGAATTGCATTGAGTTTAAATGTGACTTTAGAACCTTAAAAAGACTGAGTGCTGTTTAAGTTTGCTGGGTGATCTTTCCTCCTGTCCATCTGTCTTCTGATATGGTAACACCCAAGGGACTCAAAGTGATTCAGCATGACATTCCCCCTCATTTGATATGGACTTCAGAACAGAACAATGGGAGGAAAGACTCTGTTGCTGCAACTGTTCTCCAGCAGAGGACGGCATGAATCAAGACACCAGTGAGTCCACCATGAGCGGGAACAACAAACCAGACTTAAGACAAAGAACGTACGCACACAGCGGTCCACAACATGTTCAAGATCTCAAAACAAGTTCTTTTATCTTTTCTTTTTCACATTAAAAAACCTAATAAAGTGGTGTTTTGGTGTAAAAACAAATGGACAGTTCTATCTACAGGCCAAAAGGATAATACAGAAATCTGAAGGAGATCAGTGACTGTAAAATAGTGGTAGGTGAGAGTGTTTCCAGGAAGCATAGGATGGTGGTGTGTATGATATCTCTGGTGATGAAGATGAAGAAAGAAAGGACAAAGGCAGAGAAAAAGACAAAGTGGTGGAAGCTGAAAAAGGAAGAATGTTGCATGACTTTTAAAAAGCAGTTGATACAGGTTCTGGTTGGTCAGGAGGTTCTCCCAGAGGACTGGATAACTACAGCTCATGTGATCAGGGAGACAGGTAGGAGTGTACTTGGGTTTCATCAGGAAAGAACATTGATAAGAAGACTTGGAGATGGATTGAAGAGGTGCGGGAGTCTATACTTTGTAATCACTCATGCACTTTATTGATTTTGTTTGGCCTGCCTGAGTTCTTTTCTCCATCATGTATTGTGACAGCACAGCACTCTTATCTGTAAAGCATCCACATCTGCTGGACAGTCACCACATTCTCACTCCCAACTCCGCGCAAGTCTCTCTTGAGCTAAATGGAGCTGAAAACAAAAATTTGATCAGCTTTATTCTAAATAGGTTTTGCATTCAAACTGGGAGATCAGGTTAGAACCGACCCTAAAGAATGAGGTCCCTGTTCATGTTTTTATGTTCATGTTCATTTTACCTCAGTTTTAAGGCAATTAGTTTTAGTTTGAAAAGGTGCGACAGGCAATTTTTTTCTGAAATAAAACTTGAAACATAAAATACGGCATCCATAAAACCTGAAATAAAAATATGTGATGAAAAAATATGTGTGAAGATGATTTAATCAATTGATACTGATAAAGAAAGTTTGTTGCTTTTCGTTTCTTTTCAATTCAGTTTGAACTTTTTGTTGTGGATGTTAGTGCCATTTATAACAAGATAAGGCTGCTAATATATTTTAAACTTATATATTTCTGTTTTATTGAGGGATGGTAATACTTAGAATTACATAGCTTTTCATGAAAAGCAGTAATATGCTCTTTTTTCACCAATTGTTGAAGTTTGTCACATTATCGAAATACTGTGTCCTTAAGGTTTACCTGAAAGTTTGGATAGGCTATATATTTTTTCCAAGAATGAAATAATCTACATAAATTGCATTTCTTCAACAATTAAATGTGATTTCACTTTTTAGATGATTATCAAAACATTTGGATTCTTGACATTGATGCTTTGTAAAAGTGGACTAGTGGTGAAGTTATTTAATAGATATTTTACTCTAGGTAAGAATTAAAAAAAAAAAAAAAGATTAACACAACCGTTACAGAGGTTTTCCATGTTTATTTTATTTTTATTTTTTTCGCCTGGGGCCCCCAAACTGCTAAGTTTGCCACTGCACATAAGGGCTCCTTTTTGAAAGTGAACTTCCATTAACAATAATTGAGTTTCTCTCCAATGAGCAACACTGCAGCAGCAAGGGGAGCAGGGGAGGGTGTGTTGTTATTAGCTTGCCTTCTCCTAATGTGTAGGTAAGCACCTCTTTGTCACATCTCTGCCGGCACTGGTGTTTCTCGTTTTTTTAAGTGACCGCTTTAATTGAGACAAATTTAGCTCAATTAAACCGCTTTACCTCTGCAGAGAGCGCTTCAGCCAGGGACTGTTTTCAATTAGCTGCTGTGAGCAGGTCCAGCGGTGATCCTGTAACTGTTTGGATTTGTGATCAGAAGAGGGATGGAAGCTGTAAAGCTACATAACTGCTGCCGCAGCATTTTACACATAAAAAAGGGATGCTTTAATGGAGATCAAGGGCAAAAAACAGAGAAAGGTGGAGGATTTAATGACAGTTAATACAATGTGTCTTTAATTCCCCCAAAGCACCCCATCTGCCAGCATTAGTACTTACAAGCCATATTTTGTATATTATTTTGCCCATCTGCTCACCTCCTGCAGGGTCAATGAGACCAGCTTGGTTTTGAGACAAATGCCATGTGGTTAGAGGGTCTGAGACTGCACAGGTGTACTCAAAAAAGCACCTTAAATGTCTTATTAACATAAACTATCCAGCCGTTTGTCACAGTTATGCTCATTTTAGAAACATTATTGTGTCAATGAATATCTAACACTGACCAGAAGAGAGTTTGATTAACAAGAATTCTTGCATGACATTAAGAAAGTTCACTGTACAGTCTTAGTCAGATGCAAAGCTCCACCTGCCATAATCTACGACTAAAGGAGAAATTACTAACTTGAAAGAAATTTGAGTCAAATAAAAGTCATGTTTTGTTTTTCAGTGTAAATACTTTTCCAAAAAACATATCACTTGTTTAACAGCTAACATCAGTAGAACATTTAGAGAATATCAAAGATGATGATGGAACCAAATGAGTGTTTATACATGACAACTGTATGTCACGTTTCCATGTGTAAATACACTATATTACTGAAAGTATTGGCTCACCCATCCAAATGATCAGAATTAAGTGTCCTAATCAGGCCAAGTGATAAAATCAAGCAGTCAGTCATATAGACAATTTTTACAAACAGTCATGAAAGAATGAGTCGCTCTCAGGAGCTCAGTGAATTCCACCGCAGAACTTTCATAGGACGCCACCTGTGCCACAAATCCAGTGGTGAAATTTCCTTACTCCTAAATATTCCACAGTCATCCGTCAACTCTACCAAAACAAAATGGAAGAGTTTGGGAACAACAGTAACTCGGCCACCAAGTGGTAGACCACGTAAACTGACAGAGAGGGATCCGCGGATGCTGAAGCACATAGTGCAAAGAGGTCGCCGACTTTCTGCACAGTAAACTTCTACAGTGTTCCAAACTTCATGACACCTTCAATTAGCCCAAATACAGAATGCAGAGATCTTTATTGCATGTTTTTCCATGGCTGAGCAGCTTCATCCAAGCCACACATCACCAAGTGCAATGGAAAGAATCTGATACAGTGGTGTAAAACACACCACCACTGGACTCTAGAGCAGTGGATACACGTTTTCTGGAGTGATGAATCACACTTTATCATCTGGAAATTTGATGAATGAGTTTGGATTTGAAGGTTGCCAAGACAATAGTCCATTTTGGACTGCATTGTGCCAAGTGTGAAATTTGGTGGAGGAGGAATTATGGTGTGGGCTTGTTTTTCAGGACTTGGGCTTGGCCCCTTAGTTCCAGTGAAAGGAACTCTGAAAGCTTCAGGATACCAAAACATTTTGGACAATTCTATGCTCCCAACCTCGAGGAAACAGTTTGAAATGAACCCCTTCCTCTTCCAACATGACTGTGCACCAGAGCACAAAGCAAGAACCATAAAGACATGGAGGACGGAGTCTGCTGTGGATGAACTTGACTGCCATTCTCGGCCAACATCAGTGTGTGACCTCACCAATGCGCTTGGACAAAAATTCCTAGGTAAAAATTCCTGGGTACCTAAAATTGAATGTGTACTCATTAGAGGGAGAACAGGACATAGATTGTGGGTGCACTATGTGGTAATAAATTTAGTCTTTAGGATATGGGAGTGAGAATTTTCAGGGCTTTTCTTTTTTTTCCCCCACCTTTTGGATATTTGTTGTATTTTTTTAATCTTGTCGTATTTTTCCTTTTAAAGTGTATGCCCGAAATAAAAAATATCACCATCATCATGTTGAATTAGGGTCTTAATGGAGCAGGAAATGCAGCCCATTTTTACCATTCTCTTGTGTTTGGCCTATTTCCTGAAAGGACAGCTTTTGTTTTGAAGGGCTTCTGATGTTCCTGGTGTGTCAACAATCACACAAGTGAAAAGCTCCCTTTGGTGCCAAAGCAGGTTGCCCAAGATAAAGACACTAATATACAAACTGTAAGATTGATGATTGCTTCAAGTCCTGTCGAATGGTTTGCCATTTCATAAAAATTAAATTCATCACCTCAGTTGAGACCTTAAAAGTAAATAATTTGGACTGCATTCATATTTTCTAAATGTTTCTCACTTGGGCAGATTTAGAAAATAAAAACTCACACAGCGATGAAATGCCTAAACTCACATTTTTGAAATATTTTGGTCTTCACTAAAGACCACAAATTGGGCTCTAAATCTTCATGCTCTTTTATTTCATTGCATCAAATGCTCATTTTTGTTAAATTGGCTCCTTAGATCACTTTGAATATGTCTGCTTTTAAATATTAATAATGTACTGGATCTTTTATTCCTGGAAATGTAAAACAGCAAATGACACCCATTACCCTTCGTTGCCAGTTTGGAAGCAGGCTAATGACTGTTTTGCTGTACAATGAGCAGAAACTAACTCAAAGAGGCTCAGTTGCAACAACATTCTGCAAACCACTGAGGACATAATACAACCTTGATGGCTCATGTTGCTCTAATATTACATGAACGCCTGCTGTGCTTGTCATGTGTTGGAATAAGCTAATCAAAGGCAGAGGGGTTGAAAAAGAGCACTGAAACATCTTTGCTGTTTTTTTGTTTATGTTTTGGTGTGAGCTAAAAACGAATAAAAGACTAAGCTTTTCATTAACTCACTAGTATATGCCTGCTTTTTATTGGGTTACTTCACATCTGTCACTGTATAGAACTATATCACAACCAAAGGAAAAAAAAGCTTCTAAATACGAAAGTAAAGATTAGATGACAAAGCTTACACGAAAGTTAGGGTTTGATTTATCATAAATAATTGCTGGATTCCAAGAAGCCAGTCTTTCAATATATAAGTTGTTTTTTTACACAAAGTCTGCTGCAAAAAGTTTACATTATAATATCTTTGTGTATTTATACAGTCCATCTTTTTAACAGAATTTAAAAAAACTGTCTTGCTGTGTTGTTGAGAGCTTTAGCAGAGAAACGAACTTTTCAAAAGCACCACCAGGAAAAAATACAATTGCATAATAATTTCAAATGATATCTGAAAAAACTTACAGCAAAATAAAATAAGGGTTTCGTTAAATCAATGTATTTATTTTGATAGGCAAAAAATTTTTTTGATGAATTTATTTGTGCTGAATAGTGTGTTCAAATCACAAAGTTATTCTATTTTTGAGTGCCCTTTAAATTTCTTCTGGTGATTATTTTTTGTTATTGCTCTTTACTACTTGGATTACTTAGTGTGGGGATTACAACCACAAGTAGTGCGTGTCCACCAGGTGAGGGCGCCCTGCTTCTATTTGTTATTTTCTGGCTTCAAGGGCTTGAATGCAAGACTCATAGCTATATATTTGGCTTTTGTTAATATGGAAAATAAAATTTTTCCTCTCAACAGATTCATATCAAGGGTAAAAATTAATTCTTACATAATATGAAATGTTTACTTAGTATATTTAAATGCATTAAATTAGACCGGCAACCCTTGCTTTACTTCAGTTCTTTTTTTCTTTTCTTTTGTCACATGACTGTAACACCTTCATCTGTGTTCACATATATTTGCATATGATTTTTCTTCATCTCCTCTGTTTCTCTCCACAAACACTAAAATAATGGCTTCATCCTCTTACCTACAACTCCAGTGTAAATGTTTATGGAAATGGCTTGTCAGAGCAGGCCAAGTGTTTTCCATCAGCAGCTCTTTGCTGTAATAATGCTGCTGGGTTGATGATGCCGTGCCTGAAGAGGGGAGGCTAATGGCCCATTCTCCTTCCACCCAGCATGAGCTGGCGAGGAGAAGGGAGAACAGGAATCTAATTCATCTTAAATGTGACACTGCGGGTTGGGAAAATTAGGGGCTCAAATTCTTCATTAAAGGAAAATCATATATCAACCACATCAGTTACAGATAATGTTAGTACCAATGAAAACCTTTGGGGTACAAATCTTACATACTTTTTCTACCAATTTTTTTTTAACTTGGTTTTGGTAATGAGCTTAAGAAACATTTTTAAATAAACGTTTTCATTTAAAAATATACTAATATGATACTTTAGATGGATAACAACAATAAAAAAAGTGTAATTGATCTGTTATGTGTTATTTGTTTTAAAAATTGCTTTTGTCGCATTAAGACAGAAATTTCCTGTATACGAGACTATTTAGATTTTAATTTGCTTCTAATCAAAGTTTATTTATCACAAGCCGTTACTAATTTTTAGTAGGGAAAATTTTGAATTGGTGCTATTATATCTTCTTGGTTTCACATGTGAGGTGATTATTGTACACAAATCTTAGTTTATGCTACAGTTGTACAGCTGTTTCAGGTAAAGGTAAAAAAATAAATACATAAATAAAAGATTATAGTAGATTTGTCATTTAAGAGGGTTGAATGAATTGGAAGTCTTGTAGTCTATTTGATTACATTATTGTGCTTAAACGGTTCAATAATATTTTAATTTATTTTATAATTTTTATTTTATTTCAATTTATTTTTATTTTAGGAGATTGCTGTTCCACCTCTGACGTTTGGTGGCGCTGTAGGCTGAGTGCGCATGCCCAATCTCCGCGGAAACAGTTTGTTTATTCCGGAAGAAGTACGTAATGGCTAACATGCTGTAGCTTTCGTGTTTTCCTGTTAAACCACATTAGACGTGAAGTGTTTTTAACGTATTGGTTTTTTTATCCGTTTGTGGATAAAGGAAAATATCAAGAATGGGAGTCCCAGCATTTTTTCGTTGGCTAAGCCGAAAGTACCCGTCTATAATTGTGCATTGTGTTGAAGAGAAGGTAAGAAGCTAGCATGTATGTTATTAGCAGCTGGCTAACACGAGTGGCGTCAATAGATACTCATGTTATCAGCTCAAGTTTTATCTGGTTTAGTACTCTAGTCAATTACAACTTCTTTTTTTGTTTTTCTCTACAATTGCAAGTTGCACACGCCCTGTGTAAACATAACTGGAGAGAAAGAGGGTGAAGAAAGCATTTCACGCACAGCGATAATGTATTTTAAAGAAGCATTGTTGTAAAATTAATCAAGTTTTGAGCGAAACAACAAATAAAAAATCGTTAGATCATTTTATTGATGTAAACATCGACCTCACTTGTTGTACATAATTTTAGGTTTACAGCAAATTTACATGTTTTTATTGATGATATCTTGCCATTTCACCCTTCTGTTTTCTTAATTACACATCAAGTATTTCTATTTTTGACTTCTCCTTTGGTGGGTGACACTCTACTACCCTCCATCTAGCGTAGTTTCAGAAGCTTCTGTTTTTAGTTTTCCCTTTGATCTATTTGGTTATATTAAGTGTCGAGATTCATTTCAGCAACGATCGTTTGTGGTTGCTGATTCAATTCTTTTTTCAATTTTTGTTTATTTTATTCTATATGATCCGATTTACTGACCTAAAAATCGACCCAGGACATCTTCAGCCAAAAGCCCAACCAACATGAATCCGAGATAAAATTCCTGGGAGGTTTTCCAGATTTCTTGTATTTTTTGCTAGATAATCAAGTGTAAATTCAATATGTGTATAAATAAACAAGAATGAATGGCAACCCCACTTTTGTTTTTCCACATCCAAATAATCCAAAGGGATCATTATTAGAACATTCTACCACACTGTATGGTCACATGTATTTGCTACATTCAATGTGTTTCCACACGTTGGACTGGAATGATGGACTGATCAGTTTTTGTTGACATCACGTGTGTTCTCCTCTGTGATGGCACTTGGTCATTTTTACGTTATAGTTAAATAAAACTACCATGTCTCAACCCAAATGGTAGTTTTCTTATTTCAATTCGATAATGGATTTATCTCACTTTGAAGCAATTGTTTAATAGTATTGGTCGATTTGATTTGATTCTGCCACAGACAGATCAATTCTGTTCCATTAGAGAAAATACAGATCAATTAATCGGTTAATTGTTACTCCCCTAGTTTATAATACTTCCTGTCATCACCATGGTGAACCTCAACATCTTTCACCTCCACCATCTCTGACTCTTCCCTCTGGTTTTTTTTCTACTACACAACTTAGTATTACTCATTGTTGCCATGTAATGTCTCTGCATAATTCTTCACTGTTGTAAGATAAATAATTAAAATAGCTTAACTAAACACACTTTTGGCTCTTTAATATTGTTAATTACGTTGAATCATTCACCTTTGCATGTCCCTTCAGGCATCGCCATTGCAAATCAGCTTTCAGTAATTTGCAGATGTGGTTTGGCAGAGATTATTACACCGGATGCCCTTCCTGACAAAACCCTGTATTTCATCCAGGATGGGGACCGGCACAGATCTACAACACAGGCTACATAGTTGGGTATTAGCGTGAAGGGTCTTGCCCAAGAAACCACACTGTATGAAGCGTGGGAACTGAACCCCGCTTTCCTATGCGCCAGTCCTACACACAGCCTACTGAGCCATCCAGCCGCTAGTCTAAAATTATTTTGATTTAAATACATTTTTATTTATGTCTTCCGTAAAGTCTGTTTTTAACTGCAGACAAATATGTTGGCTTTGATTTCATGACATTTCTGTCATTGAGAATTGATTTAGCGTCATTAACTTAGGTTTTTTACTTTTCTTTTGGGAAACCTTTGATCTGTTAAAGCTCTCTTTCTTCTTCTGTTCTGTCACTACAGGGGAAGGAGTGTAATGGAGTTCGTATTCCTGTCGACACCACAAAACCAAACCCCAACGAGGTGGAATTTGACAACTTGTACTTGGACATGAATGGGATCATTCATCCTTGCACACATCCTGAAGACAAGTAGGGAAATGTGTTTATTTTAATTAATTCTTAATCACAAAATCTTTTTTTGTTGAAAACACTGCTAAGTTTACAATAATTTTAATTGTGGCTTCAAAATACGAATTTTGATAAGTTTCCTTTAGTTTAATTATTTTACAGCAGTACATTTTGTGTTATAGGACAATAAATGATTATAATTGTTGATAAATAGTTGCCTTTGACAGGCAACAGACATTTTTAATAGTCAAATTCTAAGATTGTTTTTGTTTTGATTCTCCAATTCTGAAATTTCTTCAAGTTTTGTGTATTTTGAGTGGAAAATACTTATACATTTTGGCCTGTAGTCTTTATTTTTAAACTAATTGTAAGAAAAATGCCCATGAATCAAGAAAAACATGCAAATTATTGTATTTATTTTTGTACTATTATTTCTTACAGAAAAATATTCAAAATGTTTAAAAAACAAGATTAAGGAAGTTATTTGGCAGCAGTGTTGCTTCCTAAATGTTGAAACTTCTGACAAGTTTAGTTAAAATGTTTTTTTTTTTTTAATGAAGAGTGGTCTGAAATATTATTGTAAAAAATCATCTATAAATTGACTGTTTTCTATCTTTAACAGACCTGCTCCCAAAAATGAAGATGAAATGATGGTCGCTATCTTTGAGTACATCGATCGCCTGTTCAATATAGTGCGCCCCAGAAGAGTCCTATACATGGCAATCGATGGGGTGGTAAGTTCTTAATTTTTTTAAATTTCTGTCTTAAAATCATGTTTATATTGCATTTTAAACATTTTAAATGGACAGCTTTTACGCACAGAAGTATAAATCAACTCACCCAAACGATTTTCTTTTTTTATAGTTTATTACCTGGTATTATAAGTTGCTTTGCTTGGACGTGATTGCAACTGATCATTTCAATGTCGTTTCTTATTCATTCTAATATGTATTCATTACTGTGTGTCTGAAATCTTTTGAAGCAAAAATGGTACAAAGGATACACAAAAATAGTACGGTAATCTCAAGAACAACAAATTAGTAATGAAGTCGTGACAAGATTTTTTTCGCATCATCTTCGGTGTTTTCAAAGTCTTGATTTGGTGGGGAAAATAAAATTGAATGTTGTGAATGTTAACATTTCTGCTGTGTAATGGTGTAGCTCAAATCTGTGAATCTAATAATGAAAAGAGTTTTGAGGGCTGAGATATTTGTTTTACCACATTTCATGGTATGTTTGAACTGACTCTTGTTTAACTGTGATTCAGGCTCCACGTGCCAAAATGAACCAACAACGCTCTCGGCGGTTTCGCGCCTCCAAGGAGGGAGTTGAACTTGTAGACGAGAAGCAGCGCATGAGAGAAGAGATCATTCAGAGAGGTTTGTGACACTCAACTCTTCCCACTTTTAAATTACTGTTCATTTTTTTACGAAGCATGGGAACATGTGTGGTACCAGAGAGTAGCCATTCATATGCATGATTTAAAGGCATTTTTAGTCATTTAAATATTAAAAATTTTTTTAAAAAAAACAGACGATCCCTTCACGTTTAAACCTAATTTTTAAACTTCATTAGTGCTTGACCTTGGAAGAAATGAATCGCGCTACTTTTTCAGTTTAAACTAAAATGTTTCAAAACGAATTTTTCCGGCAGGTTGTTTTTTTTTTGTTTTTGTTTTTTTTTAAGCCAACTGAACATTCACTCCCAAACTTTCATTTTTTTCAGGAGGTTATCTTCCACCTGAAGAAATCAAAGAGAGGTTTGACAGCAACTGCATCACTCCAGTACGTGAACTGATCTTTAAACGTCACAAGCTGAAATAGGCATGGACAAAATGTTTTTTATTATTCATGTGGATCATTCCGTCTTTATTGTTTTCTACCTTTAGGGAACAGAGTTCATGGACAACCTGGCCCACTGTCTTCGATACTATGTAGCTGAAAGGCTCAGCAATGATCCTGGATGGAAGAATGTTGTCGTAAGTGAAGTTTAGTCATCAAGCTTTCAAATTTAAGTACTTTACCTAAACTTCTCCACACGCTTTGATCAAGTTCCAACTGAGTTTGCCTTTTTTTTTTTTTTTTTACACCTGTCCTGAATTTTTTTTCTGAAGGTCTTCTTGTCTGACGCCAGCGTTCCAGGAGAAGGAGAACACAAGATTATGGATTTTATCCGGAGACAGAGAGGTACAACAGCTACACAAATAGTTTATTAAAAACAGGCAAACAAATGGGTTTACTTTGAGCCTTTTAGTAAAGTTTTTCATCATTTTTTCTTTTCTTTTTTAATTCTTTTTCTTGGTGCATATTTGGAATTTACTTGTGTTGAAAGCAAGCAAGGAAAACTGCATCACACACAGAAATAAGCTGTTGTTTGATCTGGTAATGTTTTCTTTGACAGCTCAACCTAATCATGACCCCAACACGCATCACTGCCTTTGTGGAGCTGACGGTAAGCCTTCCTTCTGAATATTAGATGAACAGTCTGTTAAATGCACCACTCTGAAGCATGAAGCCTGCTGACTTGTCTGTGTTTTGGGGGTAATTTTGTCTTGTCTGATCAAAATCCTTGAAAGCTTTCACAATTCTGTCCTTTATTTTTTTTGCAGCTGACTTGATCATGTTGGGCTTGGCCACTCATGAACCAAACTTTACTATAATCAGAGAGGAGTTCAAACCCAACAAACCACGACCCTGCTCTCTCTGTGGACAGACGGGTCACGAGATGAAGGACTGTCAAGGTGTGGCAAGAGAGAAGCAAGGACAGGTGAGCTGCTGCAAATGTAATCCTAGCGGCTAATGTTTATATTTTTTGGTTAAAATTTGTCATACTGTGCTTAGAGGCCCACTGTGATGAAAATGGTGTGTTTCAACATGTTCTTGTGGCATCTTTCTGATCATGGAGGACATATAGAAAATTAAGCTTAAACTTGCATTTTGAGTACCGGTATTTCTTTTTTCAAAGCCACAAGCTCTCTGCTCTGCTCCTTTTGATGCATTGATGACAGCTAGATCCGTGTTATGGAACAACCATATAAAATGAGTTCCAGGGCTTGATATTACATGATGTGGTGAACATATATGTACCTTGTTAGCACTTTCTTTTCTGTTGAAGTCTAATTTCTTTGAACTAAACACTGCATCTAACAGAGTTTTCCGGCTGGTTTCTGTCTTCTTTCGTCATTTTCAGCATGATGAGTTTGCAGACACAATGCCGGTGTCAGAGCAGGAGTTCATATTTATCAGATTATGTGTTCTGAGGGAGGTAAGTATTTTTTGCCACATTTTTATTCTGTATGCAATTATGTATAATCATATATGTTCATGTTTTTCTTTTCTTATTATAAACTGCCCCTTTCAGACCACCAATTTGTTCTTCAACACATTATAGTTTTCCTGGTTGAGGAAGAGTTGAAGCATGTACCTGCTCTGCTGCTGGAGATGGATTTTGTTTATTCTTGGATATTCATTCAGGTTTCTTTCTGTTTTCAGTATTTGGAAAGAGAGCTTACCATGGCCAGTCTGCCATTTGCCTTTGACTTTGAGCGCAGTATTGACGACTGGGTCTTCATGTGTTTCTTTGTTGGGAACGACTTCTTACCACATCTGCCATCCTTAGAAATCAGGTGAGCCTCAGTTTATCCTCCATGTGTGTTTCGGCGTAAACAATTTGTGTTCCCAGTTCAAATCCCACTTTTATTTAAAGAGATTCCTCAATTTACAAGGAAGTAATCTGCTTTCTTAGCTCTAATTGATTTTTAGGTTTGAGGAAAAAAAGTCTAAACATTAAACCTTTCATGTTTTGTAATAATGAAGCAATTAGAGATGTAGCTGGAGATGAGATTTTTATTATAAGACGAGCTAGTTAATCAGGTAATCCCTATTAAGCTCTGCTTTGATCCTCTGAATGAACATTGGCATTTTAATCAGGACAATTTAACATTTTGCAATCATTGCACTCATTTAATTGTTTTTATATTTTATTACATGAGGTCTCCTCTTTGGCTAATTGTTATGCTACTGTGTCTGTTTTCTTTCAGAGAGGGAGCAATAGATCGTCTGGTCAACATTTACAAAGATGTTGTTCACAAAACTGGAGTAAGTTTCATCAGATGTAGAATCACTCCAATCTGTGATATCACAGTGTAAATTTAAAGCCAAACGAAATTTGGCTGTAAAAATTATGTAAACCCATGTTATTGATAATCCAGTGTTTCATTTGTTCTCTGAATTTCTGCTGTTCCGTTCTGTACAGGGCTACTTAACCCAAAATGGCTACGTCAACTTGGAGCGAGTCGAGATGATCATGCAGGCTGTGGGCGTGGCTGAGGACAACATCTTTAAGAAACGCAAAGAGGATGAGGTTAAACATTTCTTTGTTCTCTATTCAACTTTTTTTTCCTAAAGTTTGCAGCAGGAATATTCAGACGTTGTTGGATAATCTATTTTAGAAGCAATCTAATAGTGTTCGGTTTGTGTTGTTTTTCTTGACAATTTCTTTTCCATTTGTAGGAGAACTTCAGAAGGAGAAACAAAGAAAAACGAAAAAGGATGAAAGTGAGAACCACAAAAACCTAGTGAAGAGAATAAATGATTTTGCTTTGGACTGTTTTGCAGTTGATCGTTATTGTGTGTTCACCTGACTGCAGGTGGAGCAGCAGGGCCCTGCTTACCTGACCACTGGGCAGTTTGCCCCTCAAGCCTTGGGAAGAAGAGATGTCCCTGAACCCATCCAGAACGCTCGGCACCAGGCATACGACATGAGGATGAACCCCAGAGAGCAAAACAACAAGGTACTTTTTTTCAAATATAAGGAATTATTTAGGAAGTTATCTAAAGCAATAAAAGAAAGACATACATTTCCACAATTGATATTTTAATATCTTTAATATTTTTTGGTGAATGGGATCACATGCACTGTATCAGCTCTTACATTTTGGTTTAATGTGTAATATTATATAGTATTTATATTTGCTGCTACTTACTAAATTTGGCTTCTACTTGAGTTATGTAGATTCTATTTCAAAAGAGTTAAAGACTTAATTTAGCAGGAAACTGACTAATGTGTGTTTTTGGTTTGGACTAACCTTGCATTAAAAATATTCTAAATATTGACTTAATCAATTAGGTCACATCAAAAGTAAGAGAAGAGATACAAGCGGTGAAGATTTTCCATTGAATTTGGCTTATGTTTCACAAAAAAAAGTCTGCTCAAAACTTGCACCTATTGACTACAACTTACTCATTTGAAATACTGAGGAAAATTACTATGTAGAGTTCTATATGGAAATATTCAATTTGGCCTGCTTTTATTTATTTATTTATTTATTTTTATTTCCATGCAGAATGCAGCTCAGTCTCTGAAAGCCATGTTGAGGAACGAGGGCAGTGTAAGTTCACTTACATCTGTTTTCTTCCAATACCTGCATTCCATCTGGAAAGACATGAACCTGCAGTAGACGATGGTGTAGTGACTAGGTTTCTGTTTTCTACACTTAACCACTACTAGTTCTTGATCACCATTGAGGTCAAATTAAATCAGTGGTGTCTGTTTAACATTACCAAGTACCTGAATCCGCTATAAGGTACTAGAAAGTTCAGATTTAACTTAAACTTACTAAATTATGTGAGCAAAACTTGGTTTTATACATCCTTCATAAAACTGCATATGTATTTCTTTATGTACTACAAATACTAAATGCACTGCAGTACAAATTATACTACATAAAATATTGAAATATCTAACAAGATTATGCCTAGAGTTTCAATTTATGTTTACATTTTGTATTGAATATTCCATGGAATTACTATTAATATTTAAATCTATTTGTGATTGTTTTTTTTGTGTTTTATTGAATCACTTTAGTTATGTCAATGTTATATACTGAATATATTTTATATATTCAGAAAGTCATATCTCATTATGAAACAGATATTTTCTCAAGTTCTTACATCTTGATATTAAAATAACATTTACTTTTGCACTAGATTATAGTTTCATGTCAGACACTAGATTATTTCTGTAGTTTATCTTATTTTATTTTGAGGTTATGGTATTTCATTCCCTTTAACACTGTTAAGATATTGACCTAGAAAAGGCAGCCAAGCATTAGCATACGAATAAAAATAGCACAAAGGCTTCAGGAAAAGAGGAATCCTAAGTAGCTACGGTGGGGATTTTTTTTTTCTCTGCATCAACGTCCTTCAAACACAGCAAGCATGCATATGGATGTTCAGCAGCTTTACCTGACATTGCTTTATGTGAAAGCTGCTTTTGTCTGCATAGCGAAAACATTTACTAGTTTCTGTAATTCATAAAGGTTTTAACAATCATTTAGCCTTGTGTGGATGCAAAGTAGATATTTTTTAAATATGAATCTTTAGTTAAACTAACAGTAAACAAGTCTTAGTTATACTAGTTCAGAGTATTTGGGTTTGTTTGTGGACTGCTTCAAATGCACAGTTTATTAAACCACACATTTGTGTAAGAAGAAACCCCATTTAGAGTGAATTTAAAGCTGTTTTTCACAGGGAAAATGGTTAACGTTTTCAAACATTTCATGTTTGTTCAGATCGTACTTGTGCTATTGCTGCGTGTGCAGCTAAATCTACTAAATACTGCAACTCTAATCTGATAAATATATCAGTAAGAAACTTTAAAGGTTATTTGAAATTGACAGAATAATATTAGAGTGAGTTTTACAACATTTAGGTAATGTTTCTTCTTGGTTTGTTGTTCCTCAGTCGTCTTCTGGTGCCAATGAAAGCCAAGATCGCAGAGCACCCAAGAGGAAAGCCGAGGACAGTGACAGCGAGCCTGAGCCTGAAGACAATGTCAGGTAAGTACAGATACATATGAATGAGTTCCTCCTTCTCGTATCTGTCAACTGAGGCTTACTAAACAAACACAAATGAAGATATTGTTGCTTCTCAGCTTATACATTTCTGAATGAAGCTCATATCAAGAACCTTTTTTTGTGGTGCACAAGTCACAGCAGCTATACCCACCAGTCTAATTGTCTATTCATGGAGGCTTTCCTCGTACAAACAAACAGGTGGATTCCTCTGACAGATGCTTTGCAGTTTAAATTGTGTGCACATGGCAGCAAAGCTGCCCTAAATCTGCCAACATGTCAAAGCCATTAACTTCTGCTGGAGTTTTTTCTTTTCTTTTTTTATTGCCTCTGAGGAATAGAGCAATATTTAGGCTGTTTACATTTTCAACAGCTTTAAATCTAAGTAGATGCTTTTTATCAAGTTAAAAAAAAGCTGCTGTCTATTCATCATCTAAAGTATGAAAGTATAAAATTCTAAAATGAAAACTAATGGTGTGTGTGCATTGCAGGTTGTGGGAGGAAGGCTGGAAGCAGAGATACTACAAGAACAAGTTTGATGTAGATGTGACAGACAGCGACTTCAGGAAGAAGGTGGTTCAGTCGTATGTAGAGGGCCTCTGCTGGGTGCTGCGATATTACTATCAGGTAACTACATTTCCTTATAGCTTCATCTTCTGAAAGATGTCAAATTTCCATTGACAGCAAGTTTTCTTTTAACGCGGTATGTTTTTGCTCTCAAATTTCTGTTACATTTCATAACTTTAAATTCAGTCCTAACTCACTTCTGGTTTTACAGATTTAAGCCGAAAAAACCGCGTAAAACTGGGTGATTTTGGAGCTGAAGTGGTTTGCTGCATATTTGCATCAAGTTAAAATACTTTTTAATCATTCCTCTTTACTTTTGCAATAATAAATACTGTCGGTGAATAATTAGCGGGAAGTCACACCTATCTTAGAGTAGTTTCTTTTCTAAAAACTTAGGATGACAAATTCTCTGTTCACAAAAAAAAGACCAAATATAGCATTAATTCATATGGGTGATAGGATCCTGAGGTTAGAGCAACCAGGAAAGCCAAAGAGGAGGTTTGTGAATGTAGTCACGAAGTATGAAGGTGGTTGGTGTGAACGAGGAGGTTGGAGAGGATGGTTAGGTGGAGGTGGATGATTTGCTGTGGCTACCCCTAAAGGGTTGTTTTGAGGTCAAGCCGAAAGACGAAGAAGCAGCAAATAACCATTCTAATACCAAGTCTGTTAGCTCAGGGATAAGTGGAGTTTCTTTCAATTGTTGGAGAATGTGAGATAATTTATTCCTTTTTAAATATTTATATTTTTTTTATTCCTCTATTATTGTGAAACATTTTCAAAGGGACTTTCAGTTTTATGTAACAAACAAGCAGCAGCAGTGGTGTGTCCCTCTGTTGTTTGATTCTAAGGTTTGTGTAAGTAAATGTTCATCTTTTTATTGATGATTTTCGGATTTCCCCCAGTGTAAAAAAAACTAAACAATGAATGCATAATTAAGAAAATTGACCAGGGTGGTGTCGGCCTTTAATTTTTGGAAATATTGGTGATTCGTTATGGAGACACTTGTCGGTTCTACAGAAACTGAAGGGGAATGTCGTGTTTCGTGGTTCTGCCAGTGTTTTTCTGTTTTGGTTGAACCTAAAACGTTTTATTTTTGCAGATGGCAGGTTTAATAACTATTGAAGTGGTTCTAAATAAAATTAAAAAAGACATCTTGAGTGTCTCCACCACATGCACTTCCATAACACTGACTGACTCCTTCAATTTAGTTTGAAGTGTAATCATTCACTTTATCATTCTAGTGTTGTAAAATATTGATCTTTATCTTGAAATGAATGAATTAGCTGTGGGCCCGCTCTAAAGGAGCTGGGGCGTTCAAGCTGAGCGTGGGGATTTGTCTGGCTTGATTGTGTGTTCGCACACTGTGTTGACTCCACATCCTTCCTACCCCAAACCCCGTCCCAGGGGGCAATCTGAATGAATTCATTAGCGGTCCTCTGGCGGTGCTGGACGTGTCTCCTCTTCAGTGTCGCACATTCACAGTTCTGTGTATGGTTATCATCATCCCCACCTCACTGAGTGATCAGGGAAAACAGATGGGTGTAGCCAAAGCCCAGCAGAGGAGCATTTTAATTGTGTGTGATTGTCTTATGTCGTCTAGGATTTGTTCAATGGCTGTTCGTATTATTTGCCAGGTTTCGTCAGCACGCTCTACCCAAAATCAATTATTTACACTTTTCCAATATCGTTTTCACAAATAAAATGGATGCAAATGAATGCAACTTTTCAATATTTTGAAGTAAATATTATTCAATTTTATCAGCCGCTTATTCAATAAAATGGTAAATGACTTGCTTTATTTAACGAAGACCTTATTTTTGCTGTCCTCTATGAACTTTGACACACAGTCTTTGTTGATAAAAGTGAAATATACCCATAAATAATTCATTTGGTTGCTGGATTTTAAAAGTATGACTCTTTTATTATTACAATAAAGGATCATATTATCGTTTTTTGATAATGAAGTGGTTGAAGGCTAAAGCATTGGTGGATTTATCTTTGAGGTACTTCAGTTTTTTGAATACGATGTTCTTCTGTGAGGGGCAAATGCGGTCCTCCAAAAACTAGATCTTTAAGACTGTTTTTTTTTCTGTGTTGGAGCATCTTTGTTCTTTGATACATTTTTAAAATACAGAGTTAATATGCATATGTAACATGGCCAAATCACGTTTGTTGTACCTGTAATAGCTAAAATGATTTTCCTTTTGCTCATCTACATTTTATGCAGCAGTAACTGTTATAGAAATTTTAACAGGAATGCACTGATAATTACTTTTATCAGTTTCTAAGCAGACAGTCAGGAGTATTTCATGGATTTAAAATGCAGGCACATCAGGATTGGAGCTTTATAAATGTCAGCAGAGTCTTCTTGGTGGGCTTTGATTGACTAAGCTTCTGAAGTAGCAAAAGCTTCATGGAAAAAGGACAAAGAAAACGGTTCATCTTTAGATTTTGTCATTTGCTTTAAACTCTTTTTGTGTTCCAATCTGAACACTAATGTTTTCCATTGATCTTATAGCAAAGATAGTATGAATTTTAACAGATAGAATCTCTGATTGTTTTCCATACATCTGACAAAACCTTTTTTTGTTTTTGTTTATTGTGAAGCGTTGTTTTTAAAAAGATCTTATTTTATTCTATTGTCATTGGGAAACCTCCCTCAATGTCTGAATATTGTTTGTCATTATCAGATTTTAATTCACATTTGTTTAAATAAAGTCACAATAAATGTTACGCATTGTTGCTACTTTGAAGAAATGCTTTACTATAGGGGTTTTATTTTAGAAGTTTGACTCTAATATGAACAAAAAGTTAGATTTGAGGAATATCATTTATAATGAATAAAATCATCTTTTAAGTTTCTGCTTCACACAGTTTGTTGAAATCATATTTTTGGGATGCAGCTGCTGTCAATAAAGCTTTGCTGCCTGTGAATTTACAGGGCTGTGCATCCTGGAAGTGGTACTTCCCATTCCACTACGCTCCGTTTGCCTCTGACTTCAAAGACATCAAGGAAATGTTCACAGATTTTGAGAAGGACACCATGCCGGTAAGAAAGCACTCAGTCATTCAGATTTTTATGTGGCTGATCCTAATGGGCTTCTCTTGAGTTATTTTTGTTAGATCGTGGCATTCAGTGCATTTTGTTGAGGAAAAAGTTTAAATTAGATTATAATCATCACTTTTATTATTTTACAGGTTCGTGTTTTAGATCACTATTAGACTGATCATGAAATCATGTGGATGACTAATTTAAACATGTCTGAACAGTAAATTCTCACATAAATTTGTTGTTCTGCTCAGTTCAAACCTCTGGAGCAGCTAATGAGTGTGTTTCCTGCTGCCAGTGGGAACTTCCTGCCACCAACGTGGAGAAACCTCATGGTTAGCCCGGTGAGTTTAGGAAAACCAAAAAACAATTTAGGGAACTTCTGACAAGTCTTTAATTTAAAACCACAAAAAAATACTTTTCCATCTTTTTTTTTTTTTTTTTTGACCTTCATCATTTTTAAATGGTCTTTTACTGTTGTCCTTCACAGGAGTCTTCCATCATTGATTTTTACCCTGATGATTTTGCCATTGACCTCAATGGTAAAAAATATGCTTGGCAAGGTAAGCCTGACCTAGAAAAAGGAAGCTAATCTTTCTAGCTATTGCACAAAATAAACGCTTATTTACATACCAATAAAAGGAAATGTTTCTGTGAATTTTTAATGCTAGGAAGACATGATACCACTGGTGCATGTCAATTATTTTAATTGTAATCTATGAATACATAGTTTGGGTCTGCCAAAAATTCTTGCAGAATTAAGAATATTAGATTTTTCTTTTTTGAAGAAGAAATTTAACTTTAAAGATTTTTTAAATAAGCATTAATTGGGACTTATTATGTGACGCATGAGTGCACCACATTGTAATAGACAAACACTCCCTCCAGTTCTTTACTTTTTTTGTGCATTTCGATTGAAATTTGAGACATATTATGTCATCAGTTGCACAGGGATCAAACATCACATTTATTGCACACGTTTTACTTGAATGTTGAGTCGACATTGGGAATCCTGAGCATTCTTTGATGGCAGGCTTAAAGTTGAAAATGCTGCAAAGTGCTTTTTCTGTTTTAATTTAAACCAAAAAAGGGTCAAGTAGCTTCAGAACTTATTAGTTTTGGTTGAATGTTAAAGTATGATTTGTTCTCAAAGGTGTTGCTTTGTTGCCTTTTGTGGATGAACGGCGTTTGAGAGCTGCTCTGGCAGAAGTCTACCCTGACCTCACACCTGAGGAAGGTGAGCAAGTCTTCCATTAGAAAGGGCTTTAAACTAGAAGTAGTTTGGAGATCAAATGTTGATTATTTTTAGCAAAATATCTGTAGGCTGTATTTGCAACAGCTTTTTTTCCAGCATTCTTAACTTTTCTTACATTTATTTTTCCATATTGTCTTATTAGGTTAGTACTTTAAATAAAATTAAAAAATGATTTCATGTATGGTGTTTGCTATGCTTTTCATTTCACCCATGTTTTATGGTGAGTTATTCACTATAACGTTTGTTTTTAATCGGCAAATGTTTTTTTTTTTTTTTAATAAATACATTTTTATATATATATATATATATATATATATATATATATATATATATATATTTATTTGCAGTTTTTTCCTCAAAATGTATCAAATCATTTTGAATTTTCCTAAATCAATTGAATTTACACATATTTTTACGTATTGTGTGCTTTTTAGCTCTCTCTGTACTTTTTTGCCTTCATTATCTAAACAAATTCTGTTAGGTCTGCAGTGTGTTTCTAAACTCTGCTTGCAGTATTTTTCTCCTGAAAAGCTTCCGCGTTCTCTTTTGCAGCGAGGAGAAACAGTCTGGGCAGTGATGTGTTGTTTGTTGGAAAGAGTCACCCGCTGTTTGACTTCATCCATGAACTCTACCGAGATGAATGTAACAAGGTACAAGGCTCCTGGAGGATTAATCCAGTTGAAGCTACTCATAGCACGGTCCTAATTTGTACAATCAGTTATTAAAAGCTGTAGCAATTATGTCTTTTTTTTGTTTATAAATGGCTGTTTGTTTCTGCCAGGGCACAGTGGTTCCCCCAGAGCTGTGCTTTGGAATCCAAGGGTTATTAAATCTTGATAACCACCCTGTTTTACCAGACAAGTAAGGAAAATCTGTTTTCTCCTGATTTTTGTTTTTCATCTCTTAAAAAATTAACTTTAATGTAGCCTCTCGCAAGAGTTGCTGGAGCCAGGTGACCATGGAGGTCATTTAATCGTATCTTTTTCTTTCAGGCCAGTGAAGTCCCCTATCCCTACATTGCGGGACATTTCACAAAGTACTGCAGTGAGGTATGTTCTCAATATAAAATGTATAAGAAAGCACAAAGTTTAAATGGTTTTGATAAACAACAGAATTACAGTAACAAATGTCCTTCTTTGCACTATTTATTTTTTTACCAAAGCTATTAGTTTTATAAGGAAACGACAAAATTTAGAAGAAATGCAAACTGTTGGTTACATCATTTATGTACTTTGAACTCTCGAAAATGGTTTTATTGAGTTAAAAAATATTTTCTATTTTTCTAGTGTGAAGTTCAAGGACCCTGAATTTGCAGTTGGATATGTGTTCAAAGCAGTTCTACTCCCTGGAGCCAAGTGAGGATTTTTTTTATTATTATTAATATTTTAGGTGCTTTGCTGAAACGGAAATTCTGTGTTTACTTTGAATTAATATTAATATTGCCTCAGACTTCATAATCTTTTTTGTGACATAGCAAATCATACAAATTACAAACGATTATGTAGTCCATTATACTACCGTTTTTGCTGCAGCTTTATATTTAGAAGCACTGCAGTACCACTTAAAGGAAACATTGGTTTATTTTTTTGGACAATTTGTGTTATTTTACTTTCTGCCATCATTTCATTTCCTTAAAACATAAAATTATGTTTTACCACAAACCAAGTGGACCACAGAATTTATTTCCTTTTTTTTAACTGTGAATCTTTTTTAAGGATTCCCACTAAAGTCTTGAAGCCAGGAGACTGGGAAAGAGGGAACAGGGGACCATGGAGACCCCAGCTGGGATTCAACCCCAACAGACAACAGGCTCACCTGGACCAGTCTGGCTTCAGAGCTCTTGGGTACATTTCAGTATTAACGCTCACTAACTGTAGAAATTTTGAGTCTTTTAAAAAACTGAAGCAGGTCAAATCTTTTTCTTTTTCTTTTCCAAAAGTGAGCCAGAACTTCTTCTAACAATTATTGATATAAATGACTTGGCTGTTTTAAACTTTTAAACTTGTTTTGTTTTAATATGTTTGTGCCCTGCTACTCGAGGTGCTTAAACTTACTTTAATTCTTAAGCAGTAGTTCGGAATTTTGTGGTTTATTTAGAGCTCTTCAACAGGTAGACCAAAAAGTGATTGTATTAAAGTAACTGTCTTCAATAGGAAGTTGAAAGTACAAAGTATCAGAAGGATGAATGAACTCAGAAAGAAATCTTTTGTCTATTCATTGATGATACATAGAATGAATCAGTGTCTTCGAAATGACAGGATAACCGCTTTGTTTGGATCATTTGAATTGTATAGTAAATATGCTTTTTTTTCTTTAGTCACAGTCTGAACAGGAACCAACAAGGTGGAGGACAGTACAGCAATACTCCACCCCCGGGCAACTACCACCAAGGAAGCTACCGTCCACAGCACGCCGGTGGCCACCGTGGATTTCAACGTAAGTGCACTTTAGAGTCTGCAATCCCTCCTATTGTCCCTGTATTAAACACACAACTTCAACCCAAGCGATAAAATGTACGACATTCATTTTCAGATTTCATTTCAATCTTATTAATATGTGATTTGATTTTTGCTAATATACTTATTGGTATGTACCCAACTTGGAGTTTTCTTTTTTACACACAATTTCATATTTAAATTATGAAACCCCAGCGTCCAGTTTGGTATCCAAGGCAACCGCCGTTTTTTCGTCGCTGGGAATGAAAAACACGTGCAGCATGTTGCTTATTTTGCAGACATGTTCGATCCCACACTAGCAATCCAAACGCTAAGACTGTCTATTTGGTCTTGTTTTACCAAGAACTGACCTCCAGGGACTTTAAAAGCTGCAGAAAACTTTGAAGGTTACATAATTTCCTATATATGTAGTTCTCTGAATTCAATTAGGTAATGGATAACCATGCAGACCAGCTTTTTCTGATCATTGCATTGTCAGTTTGTGTTTACTTAATTACTGCTTATGATTAATTATACCAAAAACTAGTGGGAGCTATTACCGTTTTAAGATAGACTACTTTTTAAATCCTCCACTTGAGAAACTAACTTTAAGTCTTGGGGACCTTTACGACTGTTTAGAGGACATCTGTTAGATTTATATACATTGGAAGTAGTTGCAAGGATAAACTAATAATTTAAAGATAAAGGTCTTCCTGCTTTTATTGTAGGTAATTGTAGGAATACTTGAAGCTGATTTTCAGTTTGTTCTCATTTTCACTGCAGGTTCCACACAGCTTTTATATTCTAAAAGAATTTCCTAAAGATTTAATGTGTCAAAGAGTTGATTAATGTTTTTAACCCCAGAAGGGCCTAGTACCATTTTCTTTTGAACTTTTTGAGTTAATTTAACATGTTTTTGTTGTTCTTTCATTTTTCTGTGGCAGCACTTTACAGCAGTCCAAAAAATACAAAAAGATATATATAAAAGAAAAAAAGTAATAGAAAAAAGCAGAGTTTCTGGGTTCTCCGGGGTTAAGACGGAAACTGACATTTCAGAAAATAGTTGTTTTTTTTTTAAGTTTGCTTGTTTTTATCTGTTTTTTATGTCTATTTGTAGTTTTTAATACCGTCCCCTCAAATGCTGAAGAGCTGTATTGAAAGGATGGGAAACAAATGGAACATTGGCCTGTTTTAGTCTTTAATCACTTTTGCTCTTGCTAAGCCTGTTTTGTAAAAAGCCGCACAGAAGCTCAAAGCAGAGCTCAAACTATCAACTTTGAATGATTTAATTTTACCCTGAAATGATTTTTCTTATTTTAAATACTCAAAAAAAACTATCAGACTTCTATTAGATCTGCTTTAGCCTGGTTTCACTCACCAAATTCCCTAAATATGATGCATCGGAAAGGTTGGAGGTGATTTTTCTGACTATGATTGCTGTTTATCTTGTGTGTTACAGTGCACTCTTAGTGTTGTTGCCAAACAGAAGGTAGAGCTGTGACTAGAATTAAGGTTCCCTGAAAGCAGCAGATGAGCACAATCTTGCTTTTTCTACCCAGGCAGCGGTGTAAAATGTATTATTCTGTCTGTCAGGCATTTGGGAATGACATTTATCTTTATTACTGTTCAGAAACTGCTAGAGTTTTTAATTGTACTGACATTAGCATAATTGTCATCAACTCAAGTGGCCATCTTATTTCTGCTGCATCTGATCAAACACAAAGACATCAGCAGAGGGGAGGACGCAGCACAACTTGAAATTAAACTAAAAGGCATCAGTCTTTACTGAGCCGAAGGGAAAATGTAAAAACACATTTTTATATAATAATAGGGCTTTTTTTGGCAATTTAATTGTGGTATTGTTGTCGATTGAAAGTCTGTAATTGTATGCAGAGCGCTTCATAACACTTGCTTTTGAAATCAATCATGAAAATGAAGATGAATCGGCTTCTCTCCAAACGAGAGAGACATTTATGTTTCACAAGGAGGGTTTTGAATATCTGTACCAATACGAAACACTTAATTGTGTTACATGATTACTTTTCTCAAATGATGGATTTTCAGACGAGAAGACCCATATGGAGGCAAAATCTCTTCCACAGCTCCTAATCACGCTGTGTGTTGGCCCCCAGACTCGGCCCCACGGTCCTCTGCCGGCTCTTCACCAGTTTGACTTTGACATGCCAATTTGCAAGAATATGAATAATTTCATCTGCCTGCTGATGGCTATGCGGGGGAGTTACCGCTATCCTGGTGGCACTTGATGCAAATGGGGGCTTTTGGCTCCTGCTAGGCGGCGCCTGCACCTCCTGTGGCCTGTACCGTGCATTCTCTAAGCTAAAGTAGCCAATTAGCTGTCTTATGGGGACTGTTTGCATTTATCTCTGATTTTTCTGCTAGATTCCATTTGCTGAAAACAGTTTCAACAACAGCAAATTGCCTTAAACCCATGGCGTTGCTCTGCTTGCACCAAACGACTTTTCACTGTCAACTGATCCTTTTGACTGTGTTTCTGATCAGCAGCTAGATTTCTTTCTGATTTCATGACCGACTAACTGACTGGTTCTTCCTTAAGCTGCAGCCACCGTGGACCATTTTTAATATTGGAAACTCTTGGAATGTGATTATGGAGAAAAGCTGTGTGCTTTTGTCCAGGGAGCACTTTCACACAGGACCAATCCTCTGCTTGGCCGGTAATCACTGCAGGCTTTGGTGGACCCGGCTTTTGTGAAAATGTTTTTGGGTTGGGGGTTGGGGTGGCTGATTAGCGTTGTGGGAGACCAGGGCCAGTAATGGGACTCTCGAGTGGCTCCGCTGGACACAGTGGCACCCTCTGATAAAAGCATCCGAGAGGATCCTGCTTGATTGGGTGTGTGATGTACACTGAAGAGGGTTGAAACCAAAGTTAACTTCCCCCTTTGACAGAACTGCTCCCTCCTGCAGCGATGTGTCAACATGCTCCCTCTGAAACATGCTGCAGAGCTTTGTCCAAAAACACCAAGACCAGCTGAGGAGTCTCTGCTGGTGGTCATTATTGAGTTGACTCACTGTGACACCATTGATTAAGCAAACTTTGTGAACTTAAAACCCTCCAAACTTCTAATTTATGATCATTTCCTATCTAAATGTAGTAAATTCCTTTTTGTACATACAGTGATCCTGTTTGCACGATTTTATACTTTAATTCTTTTAAAGCTTTGTTTATGGAAGGAATGTAAAAGACAAGTTAAGAGCACATTTTGTAATTCCTTTAACAATTGCATGTTGAATTTAATTTGCTCTTCATTAACGAGGAGAATGTTGGTATCTTATTATTTTAATTGACTATTTTTTTTATGATCCACTTAATATAAGAAAAAAGATTGAGCCGAATCTCAATAAAATAACTGAGTCACGTAAATGTTTAATTCTTTTTTATATGGCACACATTTTTTGCTGGAGTTCCTGCAGACAGCAAAATGTGATTTTTTTTTTTTTTTTCTTTTCTCCCCAACTAAAAAAAATAGTATTTTCAGGAGTACCCTTCTGCTTTCTTTTGCTGAGCTTTGAAATGGTTTTTTGGTTTGTGCTGCAGCAGCAGAGTGTGCCAATTTCTTTGTCCTCCATGCAGAATAGTTACTGTCCTGCGTCTTTTTTTTTTCCAAACCTGAACACGTCACACAGGGCCTGAGTCAAATAGTCGCTGAACTAATTGAAAAGAGTCCAAGAGAGACATTTAGTTGTTTAGCGCGGTTGTAATCCCTGCATTAATACAGTGCACACAGCGTGTTTTAAGGATTTAAAGCGTAATCCTTTGTTGGCTTTTGTCTGGGGCAGACTGGGAGGCTATACAATTTCAGATCATTGTTAATTAAGGAGATTGACAGGTGTCCACTTATAATTCTCTCTTTTGAGTCATCGTCGGTGATGAGAAAAAGAAGACCAGAGTGTGTTGGAGTTATAATTGCAGCCCCACTGGGTGGTCCACTTAAAGTTTGTTGGTAGTGGAGATAAACATGAAGGCCGGACGACCCAAAAAGAAAAGGAGTATGCGCCAACAGCAGTCTGCCTGCTTGTTGGTAATTGTGTGTTATACTGTGGGTTGAAGCAGACAGTAGTGCAATAGTCCACCACTTCTAACAGGTGATGGTAGAATTTATTTTGGTTTCTTTTTATTCATTTAGGAAATGTCTGTCAGACTATTATGATCCTTAAACATATTTTCCTTCATTTAAATATTTGTTTGAGGTCAAAATCCACATTAAAACATCATTCAGGATACAGATTTTTGACATTTATACTCTTTGTTACATAAAGAAGGATTAATGAGCCACATTAACATCCTGAGCCAATTGGTGGAAAACATAAAGGAGGAGAAATTACATCACTTTCTCAACCTTAGCAGCTTGTGTTGAGTTTTCTCAGCCCAAAATATACTTTTTTTTTTTAATCTGCTTTTAGGAAATTAGAAAATGCTGTCTATGTGTCTTGTTGCATTTTTCATTTTCCGCCGTAATGCCATATTAGCTAGAAAGACATTCTCCCTTTTTGAAAGGTGATGACCAACAGTGTCCTTTTCTTTTGTTTGGAGTAAAGGGCAGACACTTAGATAAAGCGTTAAATTTGCTATAAGTGCAAGTCAACCGATTATGTTGGAGTCTGATTTAAGGCGTGTAAAGATAGCCACCAGGAGGAGAATTTTGTCATGTCATAGGTGTACAGATTTTAGAGTGGACCTTTAGGAGCAATTCCGACTAATTACAAAAAAATATACAGTAAAATTGTCAAAATAAAGGGTCCCCTCCCTGCTACATCATCATCAAACTGCGAGGAAATATTTCAGCCAGTGTGTTCTCAAATAAGCACGGATGGCTTATCTACAAATTAGTGATCTAATACTGAGAATTCATAAATAGTAGCATGGTTGAGACTTTTTCTGTGTTAGATTGTGTCCTGAACTGCATTTTCTTCTTGTGATCATTTAGTGTTGGTCCAGCGCTTGCCCCCCTTCATGATCAAGTGTCATTGTTGGGGCTCGAACGTCCAGCTTGTGTTTGTTTTCCTCACCTTTAATTCAGGACCGTCGGCCCTGTGGCTTCAGTGGTGAGCCGTTCTTGCATCCACTCTCTCCATGTTTGTAAATGTGAGCCTCCAGGTCTCTTTCACCGAGCCCTTCACCCACCTCGGACTCAAACACTCGGCAGGCCGGCCCCTATAAACAAACAAGTCCATGTCTCGCAGCTGGTCATTGCCTTGGCAACAGTGAAGCTAGAAGAAGCTGTTCTCCTTTTTTTTTTTTTTTTTTTTTAAGTGCGTCTTTTGAAGGGCTTGCAGCAATGGAACCAGGGTACTTGAGGCGTCCACAATGCTGCCTGCTGAATGCTTATTTTATTTTCTGAACAAAAAATGCAAATGTGGCGCTCCCGCTTTCTCCTCATCTGCGTTTCCTCCCACCCTCCACCCCCAAAGGCCAGTGCGATGAACCTTTTTTAAAATCTTCTTCATGACAACTGACTTGTTGTGTATCCATGACAAAAATTAGGCAGTTGTTGTGATAACGTTCTCTACATAATAACAAAGTCACATCTGTCAAGAGTTGTGAAAGTTTGGAATCTCCACACGGATCCTGTCTTCTTAGAATAAAGAATATGTAGGTTAGAATCAGTCGACCGGAGGAAAAACTCTGAGCTTGTCATCGTTTCTCACTTGTGTAGCCTTGTGAGGGTCTCTAGACCTGCCTTCTGCCCTAAACACAATACTGTTGGGTAGAGGAAATTCTGAAAAATGACATGAATTGAGCTTTTGAGTTGGACATTTTTGTGGATTTAAGTCGACATGTGAATTCAACATGTTTTTATTGTTTAATGAATGTTCATATTTTAAAATGCAGACACACTAGGGTTCAGCATTCAGCTGCATTTGAAAGCCTTCAGACGAAGGCAAAACTTCATTGCAGTCCTTTGCCACTTCAGGAGAAAACTTGAAACTTAGGTCAGCCGAACCACTCAGGACCATGTCTTTTGTTCTGTGCAGATTCCAGACCAAATCCTCAGTTGGGAGCATCACAACCTTACCAACAGCCGCAGTTTTCAAGGTGAGTTCTCCCATGTGTCTGCTTTTAGTCTGTCGTCTTTGAAATTTATATATTGACATTTTGATTCCAAATTGCACAGTTATGACCATTTTAGACTAATTTTTTCACTTCGTTTGTAAGTCTACAATTAGCATTTAGAGGGGATCTCTTGGTTTTTCATGTGAAGGTAGCACAGCTCTGCAGTTTCCTGTCTTTGCTGTCGCTGCATCCAGATAAAAACCTCCCTCGTGTTCCTCACATTGGCGTTTCTGCTGTTCCTGAAGTACATTTCTTTCCCTCTGGTCGCTGTAAAACTAATTTCTCTGGAGGACGTTTGTCTAAGTTAATGAAGCAGCACTAATGCTGTTGGAAGCTGCGTTGTTTCCTGCATTGCAGCCTGCAACTTGGCACAGACCACCTATTGATTCTGGCTGTAGACCTCTCCAAAGTCCTAATCAGGGTCCGCGGTTCAACTTTTCAGTCTCATTGTGGCTCTGTGTCACTTCAGGTCAGTAGTTATTAGCAGCAACTGAAAACAGTTTCTTTACCTACTCAGGAGTAGACGAAATGAAACGCAGAAGGAACTTGAAGAGAGGGGATTATGGATTCCAGCGCTCACTTAAGTCCAGCGCTGGCCAGAGTGTGACATGGTTCATTAATGAGGGATGGGGGCCGCGACTCTTACTTTCTTCTCTCCCCATTGTTCTTCATATGAGACTTGTATCATCACTGCTGGATTAAAATATTGTCCTGAGGCTGTTTGGAGTATGATGGAGCTGCTTTCAGTCTCTCAAAGTTATAGAAATGAGGCCACTTGAGTTACAGATGGATGTGCTTCTTTTTACTTCATATTCATCTATGCCCTTCATATGTTTACAGAGCCAGTTGCATCTTTTCCAGCTCAGTCCAATGGTGAACTTAGACCAAAAAAGATTTTTTTTCATATATGTGGAAGTTTGATCCTTCAGATTCAAGTTAAGGAAGTTACAAGAAACCCAGACCATTAATAAGAAATCTTTTTTCCTTTTTGTTTAAGGTTGTTGGTTGCATTTTTGTTCAGTTGGAGAATTTTTTTTTGTGTTTTGTGTATTTTATTTAAAAGATAATGTAGTACCATTTTTTAAAAATCCATAATGGAAAGGCAAGGTCTAAATGTACAATTAAATCCTGCACCTCAGCAAAAAGAATGTCATGATTCTTGTAAATTGGACATATTTTTAATTAAAATAAAGATTTTTAAAACAATTTTTAACAGTTTTTAGTAATATGTTTACTTCTTACTTTATAAATCCTCTTTAAATTTGGACATGAGCAAAATTACTGCTTTTTAATTAAAGCTACTGAAATATGTAGGGACTGTTTAATACTTTTAATAAATTAGCTTTTGCAGAAGCATTAACTGTGTTCTATGATAGAGAGTAATATCTGTGAAGTATGTGATCATGGCGCATGAACCCATGATGGCAGATAATCACCTCAATACCCAGTTTAGGGAGTTTTCCGTTTGAACTCAGGTGCTTTTCATTCCAAACTCTACTTCCACTTCAGATGAAACACGGCGTGGAGCGCCGCCGTTTCTGAGCCCAGAAAAACCACCACTTCCAACTAAAGATCCAGACCTTGCTTGGGGCACTTCACAGAAACTTATAAGTTCGATGTTTCTCCAGACATCAACAGCAGCAGCCGCCGCAGTACGCGGGCGGCGGACATGGATGGAATCGGGTTGTGCAGTCCCAGCCGTCGGCGTACCAGCAGAACGCCAACCGCGATCGCGGAGGGCCAAGGCATGCCGGCTACCAGCAGCCCTACGATCACTGGCAAGACCGCCAGGACGATCGAAGGGGCAACCGAGGGCAACCGCAACAGGTAAACTCTGAAAATCTCCTGACTCGGTTTAAATGTTGAATGTTTGGTGCAGTTAAAGCTGTTCCCATCAGCAGAACTTCCACAGAAATGTTGGAATTTTGATGTTTGTATTTAGTTGAAATCAAATAGTTGTGTGGCAGGCTAGGTAATGCACCTTTTATCATTTGTTTATAAAAGTTTCTTGAATGTTTAATTTTCATTTTCGGATAAAAGAAAAACAAAGGAAATAGTGGGTTATAATAAATTCATAATCAGATATTTGTTATGACATTTGTGTGTTTTATACAAGCTGACCAAATGCTTCATATTTGTTAAATTTAAGTTTGTTTTTTTTTTTTTGCAGAGAGTCGAAAAAATAATTTTGGAAAAAATAGTTTACCTGTGTTCATAACATGGTGACCTCTAGTTACTAAACATATTTGTAATAAAGGGATTAGACAACATTAAAAGCTTTTAAAAACAGGCAGTTTTCCATTAAAGCCTCAGCGGGAACGGAAAGCTCCCGAATCATTTTGTAAACATGTTTGCCGCCCCTCATTTCCTCAATGGGGAAGGAAAAGAAACTGCAGCCTGTAATATTAACTCAGAATAAAAATCTATTCTGTTCTCTGCAAATTCAGAGAGAGAGGAAGTCCAATGTGCAAAGTATGCCAGAGAGTCACAATGAATAAGTTTTGTCCTGTTTATTTTACTCCAACCAAACACTGTAATGGAGCTTCAATTTAGTCTGTGGGCGACATCCATTAAAGGGTCACTGCACACAAATTCCAACAAAGCTCTACTTTGCCACAGGTTATAGCGGGGCATACAAATTCTTTTTGTTTCATACTTCTTTTCAAACACATTACTCTGTTTCATCAAAGGTTTTTTTTTTTTTTTTTCAGATTAAAATACTTTAGGGAGATTTTTTTCTTCTTCTTTTGGTTGATTCGAAAACGTACAATTTTTGCTTCTCTTTTTCACACAAATGTTTTATTTTAAGGTGTCCAAATTCTAAAGGATTAGAAATAAAATTGTATATTAAATGCTCGTTTTTTTTTTTATTTCACAGGGCTACGGCTCCAGCAGAAGCTATCCTCCTCCTCCACCGTCCAGACGCTGGAACTGAAATTGAACGGGACAAATATATTTCAGGGGGATGGAAACTTCTTTTGTTGGAAAAATTTGGTCTTTTTTCACTGTCTTAATGTACAGTGTTTTTTTTTCCCTCATTCTTTTCTCAACTTTAAGGAAAAGAATTAATTTGTCATTTTTATTATCAACAACTTGTTTAGCTTGTAAAATGCAAGTGAGTCATGTACAAAGTGCCCCACTGTATTTGCTTTTGAGAGAAATTCCTCCAAGCAGTTCATGTTTAAGAAGAAAAAAACTTGGAATAAAATAATTGTTGGAATTTTTGTCTGTTGGGGAAACGATCTTTCTTGAAATACGTGACAGTCAATGAATTAAAAAAGGTTAAAAAAAAAAATATATATATATATATAGTTTTTAAGCTGGTGTACTATGTTAGCTTTGCAGTAAGTGGAACTTGATGCTTTTTTCTGCCTAATTTCTTTATAAAATTTAGACATTTTAACAAAACTTCCTTTTATTTACAATTATTATTGCAATAAAGCTCCAGTCCATTTAAAAGCACAGATCAGCAGAACTTCCACATGAGCCTAAATGTGGGAAAATAAATGTAAAAACAAACAAATCTGATTTATTCATGAGAACAAAACAGCAGGAGTTGAGATTCATTTTTTTAAACCAATGATTTTCACATTTTTCAGTAACTGGATTCCTTTTAAATCTGCAATAATTTCATCAGAATTGAAGGAATCACGTGCCTGTTTTAGACTTACGGCTTCTGTTTCATTAATTTTCAAACAGCAGTCATTAAAACAAAAACAAACAAAAAAAATAGTAAATTTAAAACCAGAATAAAATCCGTTAAAATCATTCAGACTGAGTTCTTCAGGTTTTTGCACTTAAAAAACAGCCTTTAGTTTAAATCCAGTGTGCGTAAAAACAAAAAAGGACTTTTTGCGCATGTGCTGTTTTTGTCAATATAAAATCATGGTCCTTCCGCAGATGCCCTGCAGGTCACGGATTGTGTTTCTCGCTACCACGTTCTCCCGTATAGTAAATTGTTGCCGATGACGCTGTTGGTGTAGTCCATGAGGGCCGCGTCCGTCTGCGACATGTTGATCTGATCGTGTAGTCCCATCGGCGGACTCGGAGACAAGTCCTCCAGCTCCTCTGTGGAGGACAGATGGTTCACCTGCTGCGGGGTCGCCGTCCTGGCGTCGCCCGACCCGCCCTGTCGGTTCCCGGTGTTGTTGGAGCCGCATGAATCAGTTCGGGATCCTTTGCCGTTTTTCGACAGCACGGGGGAAACTGAGGAAGAGCGTCCGGTAGTCGCGCTCGCAGAGCCTCCGCCGCTGTCGTGCTGCGGCTGCTGCGCGGCCTTGTCCTTGGCCTGCCGCTTCAGCTTATACCGGTGGTTCTGAAACCAGATCTTCACCTGGTTCGGGGTGAGGTGGATCAGCCCGGCCAGGTGTTCCCTCTCCGGGGCGGAAAGGTACTTCTGCTGCTTGAAGCGGCGCTCTAGTTCGTACACCTGCGCCTGCGAGAAGAGCACGCGCCGCTTCCGGCGCGGCGCTGCGTGGAGGGTCACCACGGATTTGGCGCTGGAGTCCATCCCGGCCAGGCCGCCCACCATCCCGGACATATTCATCCCGGCGGAGGCGCCCATAAACCTGGAAACTTCATTAAAAAATATGCAAAATTTATTTCGATTTCAATTTTATTAAGATGCTTAAATAGTCAATTCCTGCAAAATAAATACAGTTTTTACAACTTTTATTTTTTTTTAAACGTCGCCTTAATTATTTTTAACGAATAAAATAATCAGTTATTTTTAATTTATTTATTTTACATTAAAAAAATAAATTAAGTCATTAGTTAATGTTTAAATCAATATAAATTGAGGGTGGGGATGGAGGGGGTCTTAGAAGGCCTGAATTGGCTATTTGCTCGATACTAACAGTACTAAATCCGAATTGACGTGTTTTGCTGCAGAACGCTGGTTCCGGTTAAAATGTTCGTTTGCAGTTGAACTTTGGGGAAAGTTCCTCTTACTTGTTGGGTATCTGGGCTCTGGGTTGCTGTACCACGCAGTCGCCGCCCCTCCACTCCTCACCGTCTCCTGGTATGTCGGCAGGTCCCCCACATTGCTGATGCCCCCGTTGCAGAAACCGCTGACCGCCCCGGAGAACTGAGGTACCCCGTGGGGCATGTGATAGGGCGCGCCCGGCCCCAGAGCCGCTGAGGAGGAGCAGGAGGATGAGGAGGAGGACAGGTGATGGTGGTGATGCAGATGAGATTGCTGATGCTGCTGCTGTTGGGAGACCTGTGGCTGCCTGTAGGCGCCCAGCGGCGCTCCAAGGGCCCCCGCCGTGGGGTCCATCCCTCCGAACCTGCGGTAACTGTCCTCCATCGGGCTCAAGATGTCTGTAACAGAGAAGGGAGTGGAGTTCTTTGGGCTCAAGGACATGGTGCGGCCACCCCGTGCCCTCCGGTGCGTCCGTGTCCTTTGCTGCGTCTGGATGGATGCGTCTCTAAGGTGGAGTTCTGCCTAAGCCCCCCCTCCCTCCTGCCGGCTTGTTGCTTCCTCCGTCACGCTGATAAGAAATCCTGCTGATCGGCAGGAACAGACCAGCTGCCCCCATCCCGCTGGACCAACGCGGAGGGGCGGAGCGACGCGGACGGCAGCCAACAATGACCAGGAGGCATCAGACCTGCTGTATGCTGATCAAGTTTGGCCCCAAAACTTCCTAATTGACGCACTAAAAATGCGCATGTGTAATCCAGGCCCTTCTCAGACTGAGGTTGTGTTTATTTTATTGTTTTTATGCTTCTCCAACTACAACTACACGTGAATATCACTTATAAAGTGTAATTTTGTACAATTTTTTTGGTTTAGATTTATTTTTTCGCCTGACTATTAAGCCTACGAAACATATGTTTTTATTTTTTAAAGAATTTATTATTGCACTAAACATTTGTTTTTGTCGATATTTTTTGCACATATTTTAAGCAGATGTTTATTATCTTAATTAACTTTTAAATAATCTAAAAAAAAAAACCTAATCATCGATTTGTAAAAGAAAATGACAAACGAAATTTGTTAAACTTTTCCACAGTATTTTAATATTTTTCTTAAAAGTTTATTATGGGGGAAAACTGACTTTGGATTATCAAATAAGTTATTTGCATCTGCAGATAAAGGGGTTTATTCTAACACACTGGGGAAAAAAAAGATATTTGTTTGATTTCCTCTTCTGTTTTTACGCATTGGTCAAAACGTCCTCTCGACCATTAAAACTGCGCACAGGCCGAGCAGCCAATCACCTGCTGACCCCCAGGATCACGTTCCTATACGCTCTCTTTTGTAGTGTCCCGATGGGACAAACTGTTGTTTTCAACGAATCACTGCTGAAGAGACCATCTGGTACTGGGTCCAGCTGGTGCTGCTGTGGGCTGGAGGTGAGGTGACCACATCCCTGACCCAGAGGAGCAGAAGCACTTTAACTGAAGGCCCTGAAAGAACCTGAAGACTTCATTGTTCCCAAATGCTGCCCAAATCCTCCCCATCACAATTTGCTGTCCTCACACAAACTTGTTTAAATTTCATCCACAAAGAGATGTTTTAAAATAAAAACTTAAATCTTTTTTCACCCGGTTTTCTACAAATAAAGTATTATTTACAAAAGGAATTACCCATGCCCTTTAGTTTGTAGTCAATTAAAACCCAATTTAATCTGAAATCTGTTCAATTTTTGAATTGATTCCCCAAATAATTTACAATAAATTCAAACTTTTAGGATAATGCATCACAAAAAATGTATTCCTTTAATTGCTGATGGTCAGTTTGATGTTGTGGTTGTTTTTCAAATGACAACAAAAAAGCTAAAGAACAAAGAAGAGGAGTTCGATGTGAACAGTGGTAAATGTGAAACAGAATTTAAACATTGAACTGCATCTTTCATCTGTATTTACCTTGTGTTTGACCTATTTCAGAATTTACGGTATTCATTAGAGAAATATATATTTATAGAAGTTGTTTCTGTGTCAGCATGAAAAATTCTACTTGGCCTCATCGTTAAATTAAAAGTTCTTTAGATATTTTTTGTGTTGATTTCACATTTAAGTTCTGGGTTATGCTGTAAACCTTTTTTGTTGTTTATTTTTAATTTGAATTAACTCTTATTGATTGTTTTTTTTAATTGGAGTTCATTTTTTTCTTTTGGTGTCTAAACTAATGTTCTCAAAAAACAACCATATAGACATTGTTTTACTGGAATGTGCTGCCTCTAGAAATAATGGTAAAAGGTATTATTTATTCATTTATTTATTTATAATGGTATAATCTCAGGAAGTCAATAATTCACAATGACGTCGCGTTACATAACTGATTTCTCTTTTTCTGTCCTCTGTCTCTTTGAATCTTTGGAATTTTGAATAACTGTAAAGATAAAGAGGTCCTATGTATTAATTGTCATCTTTACTCAACATGTTTGTAATATTGTATGTATTTTTTTTAGAGTGGTCAATTAGGAGAAATGGCATTTACGTTGAATAAAAATAAACACTAGCTAACTCCGGTTGAAGGGGTACTGATGACTGTCCAATGTTTTCTTTGAGTATATTGTAATATTTTAGTTTCCCCTGTTAATGTTAATAATAATAATAATAATAATAATAATAATAATAATAATCACTGTTTAAAAGAAACTCATATTTAAAGAGTTTTGAGGAGTACTTAGGAGTTTGAAAACTTCATTTCATCAGGATAAAACACCATTTCAAACTCTGAAACTTTAAACCCTACTTGTGCTGATGTTTGTGCTTTTCTCCAGGACTTCCCATGAGCACGCATGATGTCCACTCAGATCTCTGACCAAGGCTAAACGCGGGGAAGACACTTAACTACAGCCTTTATTTGTGTGGATTTTGTTCATACCAAACACCCCCCTCCCCATCACATCCTCCACTTATAACATTTCCTGCCTTCTCGATTTCTTTCATTCTGTCCGTCTGCAGACTCCAGGTCTCCGCTCTGTACATCTCCCGTCAGTGTAATCCTTGGCTCTTTGGAGGGACATTAGGCCAAGCAGCTGGGGCCCCTGACCGCCTCTTGAAAAAGGCAGCTCGCTCTAACATTGGGGGGGCTTATTGTTATAAACCACCTGGCTCCAAAAACAGAAAAATCAGGCCACTAATAGCTCCACATGGACTAGAACACTGCCTCTGCATGGACTGTATTTCTTAATAGAACCAGATCCAGCCCGCCTGCTCTTCTGTGCTTCAGAATCAAAATCTGTTTTTCTGACATATTTCTCCTAATAAATCCAACAGATTGTGAAAAAACAGGTAAATATTGGGTTTGCATAACATTTCCGGGGTGGATTGTCCTTTTGTTTTTTTTATTTTTTTTTTTTTTTTTAGCATATCTTCTGATATTTGCTTCTCCAGCAGCATTTTTTTTCTCAGCTGAGATATCATTGCACTCACGCGAAGGTCAAAGGTCACGCATCCAGAAGTGGTCTTCAGATGTCCTGAGGCGTGACCGTGAGCAGGTTGATACAGGTCGGCGCGCATGGCTGTTTTCTCAGGAGGGTGAGTGAGGGCGGAGAAAGCAGAGGTCTCCACAAAGCTCCAAAACGCCACCGCCAGGACAAATGTTTGTCGAATTCTTTTGTGGGCAAAATTTGACACATAAAACAGTTTAAAGATGATCACATTATTTCTTACTGCCTTGATCTGTTCTTCAAAATAAAAGCTGAAATGCAATTTATGACTTCAACATAAAATAAAAATATTTGGCCATAAATACAGAGTTTGAAGTAGAAATTGGGGAATTTCCTGAAGAAAAAGTCACTCAGTGAATTATAGGACTTCTTCTGGAGCAGCATGATGACATATAAGAAGGCTTTAGTGGGGCTTTTACTGTTGAAACATGAAAAGAAAGTGTTTATAAAAAAAACTACTTTTTGAATCTTTTGAATCAGTTCCTGCTTTTAACAGGAATAATTTGACTGGTGCCATAACAAAAGTGAAGATAATTTGAATGGAGTCTTTTTTTTTTTTTTACATTTTGTGTAAGACTGACACTAACCTAATGTAAAAAAGAACAACAAATCTACACTTAAGAGTTTTTAGCCATTAAATTCCTTGAATAAAGAGAAAAAATGCATGAAAAAGTTTTTTTTCTATGGTGAGTTTAATATAACATTTGTTCAGGTCTCGCGAAAAGGAGATTTTATCTCCTGGTAAAATAAAGGTTAGAGTATTTTCTCAATCATCTTCTTTGCCTTTTAGCTGAGCCTGTGGGGTACAGCGAGTCATCTCTATGTGATCTTATCCGCTGCATCTCAAACTAATCACACTCCTGCCCCCCTTTAATACAGCTTTCCTGACAAACCCTCAGCATTTACCTGAACTTGTGACCAGTGCACAAATATAGTGATTTTTGCCCTCTTGTGGTTGATTCAGGTATTAGGAAGAAATTTTAAGACCTACTCCAATGAAAAGTGTTTTTTGTTTTTTAGATGTTCTTGAGGCATTTTTATCCTGATGAAGGACACATAACAAAATTAAAATTAAAACACTGTTTCTTCGTACTTCTTTTTTTCAAATCGTGGTGAATCACAAGCAGATTAAAAAATGCTGTTTGAAAAATATTATAATTGTTTGGGCAGCATTTGTAGTAGGAGGGCCACAAGCTCCGTTCACTGCTCCATTCTGACGCATCCACCTGCAGACAAATAGATCAATGTACGTCTTTATTTTCCTAATCTGAGCTGGAATCTGGATCTAAACTGTGCGGCTGGATAATTTCGGTATTGGTCTGCACTTTTGTTGCACCGGTAATGTTAGGTTGGTGGTGTGAGGAGCTGTAAGCTAGGGGGAGAGAATGTAAACAAAGGGTTTATGTGAAATGAGTGTGGATTCACTCTGCGTCAGCAGTTCAGCCCACAATTAAGAGGCGAATTTTTAATAAACTACTGTCACTCTGCAAAAACTGTCCAAAAAAACTAAACATTTTTTTTGGCTAAAAATGGCATGGTCATCATTAAAAGACCACTAATACTTTAACAATAAAGCAAAAGACAGTTGGAGTGATACTTTACTAAGAAGGTTGGCATTAGTTCACAAAACTGAACAACAGAAAGAAAACATCAATAAAATACACATGAGAAAAAACAAGTCTTGTACAAATTAATGTGATGCACCAATACGGCTTAAAGGTTATGCAGATACAAGTCTTCTTAAATGATACTGAGTGTAGTTTTTTAGATAAAAGAAGTCTAAATAAATGCAACTTTTTGTAAATTAATTTCAAAAGTAAAGAAATACCGGTAAACTTATTTTTGTTTTTTCCATGCTGTCTTAGCCCCAATAAAAGAACTAGGAGTGAGCATACAGGCTGGACACCTGCAGCTGTGGAAAGACAGTTTTGATCAAACATGCTGAATGAAAGAAAACCCTTTGACTTGTGAACGGCTGCAGTGAGGAGTGAAGTTAAGAAGAGCACAGAAAAACCAAAAACTATTTCTGTTTACTCGCAATTATCCTCTTTTATGTGAATGCATTAAAACAGTATGTAGGTTGGGCCAGCGTGTCACGTGATCTGATGCACCTGTCATGGTGAAATATTGAGCTGATGGGACCTTTAAGCAGGTGAACCTGAGTGTATTGATCTTGTGAATTAGGTCAGTGGTTGCTTTTTTTAAGTTCCCCCCAAAACACTGTAAATTATGTGCCTAGATGCCAGCTTTTAGAAAAGCAGAATAGTCAATCAAAAGAAACATCTACAGGCGAGGTCTGACTGATTAAGAAAGAGTGACTAATTTCCATTTTTTTTCCTCTTTTACTTAAACAACTAAAAAACTGTTTGAAAGACTAAATTAACATATTTACTTTTTTATATAATTAGTTTTAATTATTTTTTTTTAATCTCCATTTCAATTCTCCTTTTAAAATAACTAAACTATGTATTTTGATTAAATGCATTTGAACTTAGATATCTATAACACTCATTAAAATGTTTAGGGATCCTTCCACTTTCATTGCAACAATAATAATTTAAACTGCTGACATACAAAACACAACAATTTCTTATATCAGAAATGTGCAGAATTCTACGTTCATAAGGCCAATGCTGGACAAGTAAAAAAAAAAAAACAAGCATAGTGTTTTTACGTCTTCTGCATTACAGCATAAGGTAACGTTGATAAAGCTGCTGCTGCCATCTGCTGGCCGGACAAGGAATAGCAATATGGATGTTGGCTGCCTGTTTATTAATGCTGTTAACTTAAAGTAAAGACAAAGAATGACATGTAGAAAATCTTTAGATGCAGATTCGTCTATATAAATTGGGAAGAATTCAATGTAACAAAACAAAACAAAACATTGATGTATTTAATCAAGTGAAATATATGAAACTAACATTTCATTGTGGAGAAACACAAAATTCACCTAAATCAATGGTATAACACTTACAATCACTGCATATGAAGGTTAGAGGTAAATCTAAACTCTAAAATGCTTAACTTTTTGAAAAAGGAATTATTATTCCAAATGTGCTACAGTAAAAATGTACTGTTTCCAAATCTTACCAAAAAGTCCTTTGAATTTTAACTTGAACTAATAATCAATATTATTTGAATTACTATAGCAATATTTTAGCATCAATAATAAAACAATTGTCACTTTTTCAATACATTTAGGCCTACTCTAGTTAAAATAATGTCCAATGCCAATAAAATCTCACTGAAGTAGGTTTCAGATTGTTCTCTGTGAAAGTAGGCTGCATGACTTGAAGTCCACTTTTAAAATAATACTATGACACACCAAGCTCTGCTTTCAGATGAAAAGCATTAAATGCACAAAAGGAAGAAAAACAAAAAGTGCTTCAGTCTCTCTCACACAGGGAAAAAAAATCAAGCAAAAGTGTCGTCTCTGAACCCCAGCCTCCTCTGTTTTTTAATGAGGACTCGTGATTCGCCTTTGACTGAAGGAACAGAGATCCCTGCTCTCCACCGCTGCTAGGTTCAAAGCAATAAACCAAATGTCAAAATAGAACATAGACTTACATTTGCAATCTACCACAGCACAATGTTGCAAATGTCATGTGAGATAAAAAAAATTCTAAAAGCAATCAAGAGTAACATGTTACTGCAAGAGATGCAGAGATTTCATCCTTCTCCCATGACAACTCAGATCCGATACATTTTAAAAGCAGCTATAAGGACAAGCTTCACACTCCATGGGACTTCTGCAAGATCCTTGATGATAAAGATGTGGTTGTGGTTGTTTAATGTATAGACCTTACATGTATTAAGTGACTTCTAAGCAGCAGATCAGGCTCTCACACAGGTTGTGCTTCCACTGCTGACAGAGGTATACAGGTGAATGACAGCAGGTGATTACTCTCATAAAAATCAGACAAAATTCAAAATATAAATGAGTCTGCATACTTTTTGCTATGCTGTTTTGACAGTTGTCCTTCTCTATGGTGATACTGTCCCAACAAGACAGTCCTTTTTTGTAATTCTCAATAAGTTTTTAAACAGTTTTTAATCTGTAAAAAAAAAAAAAAAAACTAAAAGGAAATCTCAAGATTTTGTAGTTTATGTCTAACATGTGAATGTTTCTTTTTAAGAATTTTTGGGTCACAACAAACTCAACCTGGAGTCTTCACAAGCCACTTTTACAAGGACGAAAATGTTGCTGAACCTGAATATATTTTTATTACATTCCATCAAAATAATTCGCTATAAGGATGCAAAATAGTGAAACTATTAATCAACCATCGATTGCCATCTTTAAATTCTTGTATTGTTTTTTATTATTGATTTATTTTTTGTGTTTTTACTTTTCCTTTTTTATTTCAATGTAATAGAATGGATGAACAGTATATGAAACAAAAAAAAAAATGAAAGGCTACAACAAAATCTGAAAAATATGTATTCAGCTTTCAACAAGAAGCGAAACAGAAAAAATGCTATTTAATAGTTGAACATGTAAAAATGTATAGCTCATAATTTGTATGCATTCTTTTTAGTAAATTTAGGGGGAAAATGTGTAGTTTGTAGACTTTAAAGAGTGATTTTACTGGATGGACTAGAAACAAACACAACAAAAGGGATGGACTGTTAGAATACTCAGATTACTCCTGGTAAGACAAAAAGGGAATCCATTTTGAGAAGCAAATTGTAAACCTTCCATAACACCTAAAGAGAGACAAAAAGGCCTTTGTGTGCAAAATCCTGACTCATAAGTAAATGCACTTTTAAGGACATTTTATTATTTTAATCAACAGTGGGTTTGATTTAGTACTTTTTCTTAACGCCAGAATGCTTTAAAACATTCCTTTGCACAACATGTATTGTCACAGTTTGCAAGTAAAGAAAAAATTTCTGCATTTTTAGTTAAACACACTTTGAAGAAGGATTTAAATTTAATTTAACAGGGAACAATTAGGAAAAACAAACTAAGAATAAACTCAGCAACGACAAAGCCTTAAAAATTCATTAGGACAAAGCTTTTACTTTGAAAAATTAGAACAGCATTAGTAGCTAAAATAACTTTAATAACGATTCAATCAAACAAACAAATTTTATTTTTTACTTATTTGGAGGAAATTGAAAAAGTAATCGGTAAATTAAAAAAAGTAAAAGTAATAGATGTTGAACCTGCCTCACACTTACACAGTTGGTGATAAAAGAGTTCCTAAGAGTTCCTTAAGAAGTCTCCAGCTTGTTCAGAATGCAGCAGCTAGATTGTTAGCAGGAACTAGCAGAAGAGATCACATCACTCCTGTGTTAGTTTCCCTCCATTGGCTCCCAGTTGATTCTAGAATCCAGTTCAAGATCCTCCTGTTAACCTATAAGGCCTTACATGGAATGGCCCCGTCCTACATTAATGACCTCATAGTCCCTTACCATCCAATCAGAACACTTCGCTCGCAAAATGCAGGACTGCTTGTGATTCCTAAAATTAGTAAAAGTACAGTTGGAGGTAGAGCGTTTAGCCACCAAGCCCCTGTCTTATGGAATAAACTCCCAGCTCATGTAAGAGAGGCAGATTTGGTTTCTACATTCAAAGTTAGACTGAAAACATTCCTCTTTGGACAGGCTTATTGTCAGACTAGCTAGTATTCAGAGATTATTTAACTTAATGTTAATTGTTTAAATTAAACTTAATAACAATAACTATTTGTTTTAAAAGGCTGCTAGAAGTTGAAGCTGGGGTAACTATGGTGCACTGGGGCTCTGTCCTCTTTTCTGTCCTCTTTTCTTATCTACCTCTACTCTTCCTCTCTTCTCTATCTGTGATCATCATTTATCATTTAGTTATCCATGCCTCTGTTTGGTGCAGTACGATTCATGTATTGTCCCTCTATCCCTCTCCCCTCCTGGGGAGTGGGAGTGCTTCCAGATTCCAGTTGGCCCATCCGCGCTCCTGTTCCTGACTGTGTACCTCGTCTCTGCTCCTGCTCCTAAACCTGGCTGTGGTTCCTGTCTCCGGCTCGACTCGCGCCCCGGATTGTCCCCAACCCCTGCTGGATGAAGCTCGTCTGCTGGACTTTAAATATATAGATGTAGAGTTAGATAAGTTAATTCTTCTCTAAGAGTTCTGGTAAATCGCCTGTCCGTCCTGGGGGAGGATCCCTCCTTCATGTGGGCACCCCTGAGGTTTCTTCATTTTATTCCGGAATCCGGTTTTTTAGGAGTTTTTCCTTACCGCGAAGGGGGGTCTAAGGGCAGGGATGCCAGTATAGCTTAGTCAGTTTGTTAGTTTATTTTAGTATTTTCCTTTTGAACTCTTTGTATTCGTGATCCTTTTGAGTTCATGTTTTACTTCAAAGCCCATCGAGACGACTGTTGTCGTGATTTTGGGCTATACAAATAAAATTGAATTGAATTGAATTGAATTAAAACTAACGTGCAGCAACAAAACATTGTGGGAGAAATTCAGCTCCTCCTTTTCATAAGGATGGTTTGGTGTTTCCTACCAAAATAGGGAAGCATCTTTTCTTTACAACTGAAAGGATTCCACTGGCTCTCATTGTGGCTACCAGTTTGAATATTTCCAGGTCATTTCACTCACTTAGGAGATTTTCTATGCTATAAAAAAGAAGAATCAGTGTACGCTAATCCCCAGTTTCTAAAGAGTTACAAAAAGGCTCATTATAAAATCCCCATCACTGTTTGGACACCCTGCGAGACAGTTTTCTGTGAGAAAAAGCAAGTTCATTTTTTTTTTAAATGCATCAGAGATTTTCCTCCAAGAAATAAAAATACATTCAGCAGTTAAATGGTCTGAAAGTTACTATTGTTGGGGGAAATGTTGATTTGATTTTTTTTAAAATAAATATGCCCCCTGTTATCCTTACAATTTTTCATTGCGCAATATTTACCCCAAAAATTGCCAAAAGCAAGGATTCGTTTCCATGTTTTGCACAATTTGCCATCAAACAACTTTTATTTACACATAAATATCACCAGTTCATAAAAACAACTCACAGCTCAAAATAAGTTAATAAAATTCACAGGAGAGACAAAAGTTGTCATACGTTTTCTTATTTAGCAGCAAACATTGCAAACAACAACAATATACGCTTTTTTAAATAGTTCTTGGCTTCATCAAACTTCAATTTTAGTAGTTTTATGCCTCAAAGTGAGGACAAAATAGTATGCTTTTCTTGAATACTTTAAATTAAAACACATCAAACACAAGCATCATGCTTTGGAAGGAAGAATTTCAGATTTTTAATCAAATTCTTTCTTATAGCTGTTTGGCCCACAGGAAGAGTCTTCAGAGCTTGAGTTTTGAGATTAAGGTTGTTGTTTTTTTTAACCCATAAAGCGTTCATTTAATATCTGAGGACGAGTCTCTTAATTTTGAAACATTTTTAGAGACGTCTCCATCAGTCTCAGAGCTCACCAGCTCCAGTGGTACATGTGCGCCCGATGCTGCGCCCCGAGGGGCTGCTGCGGCAGTCCGGGGTGCTCGGGTCCATAGGCGGCATGCAGCAGCGGGGAGTATGTGCAGATCGGCATACTGATCCCACACCTCAGCGCCACCTCCAGGTCTTGACCTGTGATCTGCTCGCAGGGCTTGGCGTCCTGCATCAGGACCGGGATGGCTATGCGCGTGGAGGGCAGCAGCTGCAGCGCCTCCCGTCTGCGCTCGGCGCGGGCTCGCTTCATCTTGTAACGGTGGTTCTGGAACCAGATCTTCACCTGGTTCGGAGTGAGACGTATCAGCCCAGCCAGGTGTTCCCTTTCTGGGACGGACAGGTAACGCTGCTGACGGAAGCGCCGTTCTAACTCGAACGTCTGCGCTTTGGAGAAGAGCACGCGCCTCTTCCGGCGGCTCTTCTGCGCCTCCTGACCGTCTGCGGACCGGGACACATCCGTGGTCAGCCGGGAAAATGTAGAACCGGTACTGGAATCGGAGGACAAACTATGTACTGTCAGGGGAAAAAAGTAATGGAATTACTCTAGAAGTTTTTTTTTTTTTTTTTAAGAAAGGCATAAAAAACTATAACGTTTTGCGAGCTCTGCAGGAAATTAAGAGAAATTGACTCCATATGATAATCAGATCGCAAAGGCTTTATCTAAAAAATAATTGTAGGAATAATATGTCCAATGATTATAGTGCTTTACTTCAAAACCGAAATAGGCTATAACCCAAAACCTGGATTCCAACCACAATTTACGCATAAACATCCTCTCGTTTAACGAGTTTACCTCAATTTTATTTTAAGTTTATTGAAGGATCTTCATATAGATATAAAAACGTTTATTAGGCTAAATACGTCATTTGTAAATAAAACCAGTTACCATTTGGGCGGTTCCATCTGCTCAAACTTCCAGCGCCGCGCTCTCGCCAACAACTCCGGCCGCTGAATTCTCGTTTCCCTCCGTCGCCTGGGCCTAAACCCTCCATCACAGCATCCCTAGAGTTTTCATCCACGGTTCTGGTTCCGTTTCTTCCGGTTGGGTCAGGAAGATCTAGGATATCCCGCACAGAGAACCCTGTCCGCGCGTTGGTTCCGGATGGCATGGCGCAAAAGTACAGAAGAGAAGTCAGGCCAGCAGTTCCAGAGATGATGTGGGTCAACGCCTCACACTGTTAAAGCAGTGTGAAGCGGGTTTGGGTCCATAGGTGCTGCTTAGGGGAGCGGGAGCCTGGGACTGCGTGAGAGGGCCACCCAGAGGCCAAAGAACGCGCTCTGATGATGACATTCTGACCACGACTCCTCGCGTATTTAACGACTTTCACGTCACTGAAAACGGGGGAGGCGGGTCCAGGGAGTCAAGTGAGGGTGAGAGGGAAAAAAAAGACTTGGAGCAGAGCATTGAGAGAGATATTGAGGCCTGTTTAATGATAAGAGTGAACGAGGGATGCTTTTAAATCTTTGAAAGCACTAATCCGCTTCCAGAAGAAGTAAAAGATGCTGTTTCTGAACAAGATGTGGACAAAAGACTGACGGCTGACCAAAGACTGAAGGGTCTTCTTGTATCTGAGAATGGCAGATTTAGTTTAACTTGTTTGTCAACTTTTACTCAAAATATTAATTTAAGATCTAAAAAGCAAAAATAAACGTAAGTTAAATAAGATTAGTTGTAATGATCTTAATCTTTCTATTTTGATGGATTAAAAATAAGCCATGACAGAAAACCAGTGCTGTTATTATATATTTTTTTATTAGTCTTTTATTTTGAAGCGACATTGTAGAAAATCAGAATGTTAAACAGAAATTTCAGCTCTTTAAAAAAGTAAAAACTTAGCAAAAAAACCCACATTTGAACTGGGTAAAAAAAAACAAAACAATGAAAAATGATAAATAATTAATGTGACAGTGGTTTCTAACAATTGATGTTACATATGATTTAAAGCGTGCCTGTTTTATCCAGGTGACTAATTTCAGCTCGTTCTATAGATTATACAGATCAAACTGCTTCAGAATAGATGGTTTTTCAGGTAATTTTTCCATGAAGATAGCTGATCAAGTTTGGGATTTTCTTCTAATATCCAGATTTCTCTTAATATATCAAATCACAGACATGCATCTATCAAACCTGATATAAATCTTTTTTAGCTGGTTTTGGTGTCACAAACATGAAGCACCTGCTCTGCGAAAGCATAGCAGGTTTCATTGACTCTGAGAAGACAAACAAAATGAAATGTGATTGAATAAAAACTCCACCATAAAGTGCAACTCTGCCAGCAGCTGAACCAAGTGGATGGGAAATGATGCAGAGACAGACTATGATAAAGTCATTTTTCAAACTTTTATCTCGATTACATTTTTTTTGGGGGGGGGGAAACACAGCAACTACGTGACTTCTTGGTTCTTCTGTTATCAGACACGGGTTGTGTTTTTTCGTCATACCTGACATGTTTCCACGGACAGAGTCACCATCAGGTGATAGTGTGTGACGTATATAATATATGTACGTAGATAATATTTATATTGCCTGTCAAACTTTGATGGGCAACTCCGCCCCTTGATGTCCATTTTCTTCTGGAGGATGTTGCTCCAGGTATGAGAGAGCAGGAAGGCCCCCTCATTGCAGTTCATGGAAGTGTGGGCTTGCTTTTGTACCTCCATAATCCATCTGCGGTGGATGTCGTCTTCAGTGCGGAGGACTTTGGCCTTTTCCCAGTCCATGATATGGTTTTCTTGCTTGCAGTAGTCTGTTATTCCTGCTCTGATTTATTTATTTAGTTATTTATATTTTTTGTGTGCAAAGGGCATCCCACCTTGACCTAAAGTTTACCTTAAAAGTATTTGCTTTAATCACTTCGAAAAAAGTCTGTTGGAATTGCATCACCTTTAAAAAAAAGATAAAATAGGAGATTCTAGTTTAAATTAGTCCATGGTTCTGTTGCTCTATTTCTAATGCTTCTTCAGTCGATGACTATTCATGGATCATATGTGATCTGCAAGATCCTTATTTTCAGTCTAAGGCACATATGGAAAAATCTCTAACTAGCTTACATTAAAAATAAAAATGAGGAAAGTTTTACACAAAAGGGATTTTAATTGGCAAAAAGGGGACAAAGAAAAAAAAATTTGAGTTATCCCATCAAATGAGATGACGGTGTTTCTCATTCTGTCAAAAAGGATCTTATCCAAAAAATAGTCCTATTTACATTCCAAGTCTTTTTTTTTTAATTAAAAAATTTTGTGAAAATTTCTAGGGTGTAAACTGCAACATTCCTTTTTTATTTCCTTAAAAGTTTGGGTCAAACCTTAGTTAAGGGTAGCCATACAAAGCCAGCAAAGCATGTGTGTGTGTGTGAGTGCGCATGTGTGTGCACGTGTCAGTGTAGGACACCCTGCTGGGTGGTCAAACTCTACAAACAATTATAGAACGAGCTGAAAAGACACAAAGACCTCACAGCTCCCCGTTTATTCTCCTCAAATACTCTATAATGGACTCACATGCACAGTGGACACACACAGACTTGGAGACAGCACACACACACGCGCACTTTTAAAAATACATATGAGGCCTCTGGGAGTTGTCATGGTTTTCAGACATCTACTTAATTGTGTGTCCCTCTATATTCATCCCACACCATCCATTGAAGTTTTTTTTTTTTTTGCTTTGCTGATGTAGGTTTTTCTTCCTGCTTTTTGTGTTTTTTCGGTTTTCCTCTTGTTTTATCCCTCTCTTTTCTTTCACCTTTGCAAGTGTGTGTGCCCAAGGAGGAGTATAATTTAATTTATATAATTTACCTTGTAAATGCACTGTTTGCTCCCCTGCTGAACAGAACAAAAAATAAAATGCCAAACCTCACAAAGTAATGTATTTATAAAAGTATGCTTTATTTTTATTTTGTTTATTAAAGAACCCTGGAACTGTTCAACTTGTGGTCTAAATCTAAATCTATTGCAATCTTCCTTAAATCAAATAAAAATTTCAAGCTGAAGTTACTAAAAATATGAGATCAGAGTCAAAGTATTTATAATTTGTGTAGTTAATAATTATTTGATTCATGGATGGGGAATCTCTCTTCTATTCATTTTTAGCTGTTCTTTCTGCAGTTTCATGGCTTTTCTCCATATTTGTTGTTGTTTTTTTAGACATTTTTCATGAATTATTAGTCAAGGAGAAAAGGCAACACTAAAAAAAAGGGTCATAGGTAAAGGTAAGGTAAACAATTTCTAAATTTGTTCATAAACTACTTGTTTGGAAAAACAAGACAGAATAATAATACAGGACATGACTTTCAGAAAACGTATTTTTGGCTCAAATTATGTACTGAAAAAGCAACTACAAGATAAAACACCCATTTTAGGCCATCTTTGACCAATCACAATGCCAATTTATACAACTAGTATATGTGTCTTATGCAACAATAAGACTTTTTATTATGCTTTGCAAAAAACAAAATTTTCCATCAAGGATGTGTTATTAAGATGAAATCATCTAACCCGAATCACCGTTTAGACCAAGAACCATTTGCCATTTCTAAAAACACGTGAATGTACGTCTTTAAAGATTTGCATAAGTCCTTTTGTGTGTGACAGATTGTTTTCCACTGACATCCCAACTCACACAGACAAAGTCATTTAACTATAAAGCTTTTGAATTTTCCCTAAACAGTGACGTAGCTTCAAATGAAAAATTGATTATCACAGTTTAGATCAGGGGTGTCAAACTCATTTTCACCGAGGGCCACATCAGTATAGTGGCTGTCCTCAAAGGACCAAATGTAACTTATACATGTAACTAAATGTAATGAAAAATAAACGTAACTACTCTTTAATGTTAAATAACTCATTGTTTAGATATTATGAAGTGACAATCCAGTTGCATAGAAAACATGTTTGCTTATTATTCTAGCATAAATCCTTTTACATTTGATTCTGTCAGGTTGGGTTATATGGACAGTGTTTAGTCATAATTATAGTTTGGACCATCCCTATTTTAAGTCATATTCCCCCAGTTATTAATAAAACACACACGAATTTTTATTTTTATTTTAAGAGATTAAAAAAACTTTTTGCTATCGCGGGCCACATAAAATGACATGGAGGGCCAAGTTTGGCCCCCAGACCTTGAGTTTGATACATGTGGTTTAGATGAACTGAAGGATCTCAGGAGTCTTGTTTGTGCAGCTTCTCAGATTTTCCTTTGATTTTTGCACATTGAAGAGCAGCTAATTTATCCCTGTCTATCTTAATGACCCCACCTTACTTTGACGTGTTCTCCCTACATGACAAAGGGGATAATGGTTGAGAAAGTCATGTAACCATTGACAGTGAGCAAAATCATGAAAAAATGTCAGCGCGCTGTTAGGGTTAGATGACCCAACTCGCATGTAAATGCTAGGACCACAGGGGTTCCAGACATGTGTCTGTGGGGTAGAGTCGTAGACCTCTGACGAAACGGGTTGCGTTCCGTCCAAGCTACTGAACCCTGCATTGCTTCTGGTGGGTATAGGTTGCCGCCAGTGTTCCGTAGATCCCCATCAGTGTGTGAATGTATGACTGTAAAGCACTTTGGGTCTATGCTCGATATATACACTGTACACCATTTTAACCCTATGTGCTATCCTAGGCACTTTAACATTGGGAGGTGGGTCATCTGGACCCCACTAGACAGTGCGCTGAACCTTTTTTTTTCAATGGTTTGTGATCTTCACTGGTGTCCATGGATTACATGAAATCCTCTCCACCTTTATCCACCTTTGTCATGGCAGGCATAACACGTCAATGCAAGGATGGGGGTCATCTGGACCCCATAAGATAGCACAAGGGCTAAAAGGACAGCATGTAAACATGACACGCTTTGTTGAAAAAGAGAACTGCAGCACAAAAATGTGTTAGAGTGTGTATAATGTGTCAAGTTAGTCACATATTTATTTGTTGTCTTAGAGTTTTTTTGTCTGCTTTGTTAAAAGTCTTTGTATTGCATCTTCAGACACACGTGCTGACACCGCATATAATTATGGTCTCTTCATAACACACCCATTGTGTGCATAATAAGACATTTAACTTTATTCCTTCTCTCACAGGAGCACAGATGCAGACAAAAGCATTCGCTCCAAACTAATGTATTTTCAGCCTCAGAACACTCCATAAAACCAGTTTTTGAACTTGGGGCAGAGACCAAAGTAACCAGACCAAACCTGCACTTAACCATGACCTTTTCTGCTGTGTGACTGAGACTGAGACTATTGCATACATATAAGGATATATCAAATACAGGAAAATCTGTCATGAAAATTGATTGTAAAAATACACGAACAGTCGCATTCACTAGTGAATAATTCAATTATTAGTCTTAATCATAAATATGGGACCTCGTTTGCATGTAGTTTCTGACATAATGAAACTATTAGATATTAAGATTGAAGTTCGAGACGAGGTTCAGTTAGTCACAAGAAAATGCTGAAAATAAGACAGAAAACCCCACAATGAATTGTACTTTCATGGCAACAATCTAAAGACAGCATATCAAAACATTCCTGCAGCCTTGATGTCCTCTTTGGTTCATTGCTTCAAATGTGAGTCAAGACCGCCACCTACTGTCTGGATATGAATGAACGGCTGGAAATACAGAAGACACTGGTTAGCAGCCCCTTAAATATCTTTTTTTTAAAACACTCACAATCCTGCCATTTACCAGGTTAGATTATTTCATTTAATTTCTTATTGTTGTTATCATTGTGAATTTTAAACTTTTGCAAGTTTATTTATTAAATACTGGGTACATTATTTCAGCTCAGATTACTGTATTTGTATCCAAATTTAATTTTCAGTATTTAGGTTACAGTTAATAATGTGAGCTTTAAAAAGGAAGCAAGTTAAAACATGTAGAACATCTTATGGAGTTTTTTATTTTTCTGTTTTTGAGGTGTTTTATATTATTTAGTTTCACACTTAAGCTGTAAATTTGAAGCTGTAAAACAAGCCTTTACGTCTTTGTTAGTGTTTGGCTTCATCTGAGGGGCAGCTCTTCTTCCATGCCTATGCAATAGTTTAGTTGTGAACTATTTTTATGAAGATCAAAACAAAGTAAGGGTAGTTCTTGATAATTGTCTTTATTTTACACTTCCACCAACTTGGAAATTGTGACAAAACTAATTTTCTGATGCTGCAATAGGGCTGAAGGAAAATAAAACTTGGTCTTGAAGTTTCTATGGGTGTGGAGTGTGCCAGTGTGTCTATAGAATGCCCATAGGAAGCTCATGGGATGCCAACTCAAACTGCACTCTTGATTGTCTAATTTCCACATTTCTAATGGTCAGGCTTCACGCAAGGAAGCACAAGGAGCTTGTACATTTCACCAGAACAGCAATAACGAGCTCCAGTGTGCAGAGTCTCTAAAAAATAATTTTAAAAAAAGACACGCCTGCATCTCACCTACTTCACCATTACTTACCCTTCTGATTTGTGTTCACCAGGAAAAAATGTGCATGAATATATTTGCCCTACAGAGCTCACCGAGAAATCCATGACTGTGATATTTCCTGCGCGCCACCTGCATGTCCGAATGACTATGATTAGCTGTAAAATATTCCTTGTTGGAACAGACAAAAGTGATATTCCTGCTTGTGTGCAGCAAGTTGATACATTTTTTCTCATAAATTTTGATGCATTTATTTTAATTTAGCCTTAACCCTTGTGCTATCCTAGGCACTTTACCATTGGGAGTTGGGTCATCTAGACCCACTAGACAGTGCTCTGAACCTTTTTTTTTTCCAATGATTTGGGATTTAGATTTGTGATCTTCACTGGGTCAATGGATTACATGAAATTTTTCCACCTTTATCCACCTTTGTCATGGTAGGGAGAACACGTCAAAGTAAGGGTGGAGTCATCTAAGATAGCACAAAATGTCTTCAAATATAGTGTAGAAAGTAGAATAAAAAGGTCTGGTTCATTTTTTACGAAACACACTGTGTTTCTGCATTTTGGCCAATAGGTGGCAGTACTGATCTTTGTAGATTTACTGTGAAAACCTGCATTACAACACTTCAGGCATTTTAAAATACTATTACAGTGCAGTGAAATAATGGAAGTAATTGTCTGAGACATGAAAGTTAATTGTGAAGTTATGTTTTAAATTATATTTTAGAAATGGAAAATCATGTCCTTTTACCTGCAAACACTTTAAAAAACAAATCATTGACTCTAAAGCTAACTTTAGTTGTTTTATTTTTATTGAGCTGTTGTTAAGCTTTAATGTTGGTTATGTAATGTTTGAATGAAAAGGCATAAAAAAAACCTCCATCAGCCATATTCTGATATTTGATCAACAATCTGAGTTTGCTCACCCAAGAATTTTTTGGAGAATAATCAAACAGGCATTTCATTTTATTTTATTGAGGACATATTTAAAACGTGTCACTTACTTTGTTTTACTCCAACCAATAAAAAAAATGGATGAAACACAGCTTAATATGTGTAAAAAAATATATATCATATTTCAATAGTTTGAATCATATTAAATGCAACCATTAATTTAAAAAAATGAATTCAGAAGTGAGTAGATACCGATCTCAATACATCAAACAAATAAAAGTATATAGCACACTAATACGATATGTTATGTATTTTGAGGTAAGATTTTTGCCAAGTTTATTGTCGCTCCCCACATAATTCCAACATTTTAATTCAGTAAAACATCAAACTACTTTTTGGCATGTCTCTGATAAAGATGCTAAAATTCTATATTTTCAATATAGATGAAATCCCTTCTCTAAAAGAAATAAAAGCCAACTTTTCGTCGTACATTTTGTGTTTTGATGGGTCCAAACTTTATGTTTGCAGCTCTTGAACTGCCCAGTGATGGGTGTCTTAAATATTTAACCCTGGAGGATGCAGCTTTATTGTCTGTGTTCTCACGCTCTTTGTTCAGGACTTTAGATAGCTCGCTCTGTGTTTGCATCATACTTAACAAAGAGCCACTAATCTGCTGATAGCACAGCGAGTTGGATGTGTTTATCACTCCTCTGTGTGCTCTGTGTCGACTGACCTGCCTGCGATCTGAGAAGAGGTCGTGACAGCCAGTCATTTAACATGACATTATTTTACCAACAGGAAAAAAGTTTTTTTCCTGTTGTTTTTTTTAAGAAATTAGTCAAAAAGCACATAAACACTTATCTTTTCTGCTCTAAAGTGATCTTTTGAACTTCAGAAACCAGTATATTACTGCTCTTCTTGACTGCCCTCTTGTAGGAAACACTATAGATGTTCCACAGTGTCCATCTTTTTCAAAAAACAGAATTGACAGAAAAGGCGTTTACTGTTGTCTGAAGTTAAACAATAATTTGTAAGCTTAGGCTATGAATGAGTCTGGTTATTCTTTGACCCTTTGTCTCTGGAGAAAACAACAAAAATTAACTTACATAATCCTGAAAACTGTTTGCTGGAAGCAAGAAAAACAATTTTACTCTAAATGTAATCAATTTGAAAAATAAAAGGCAATAAACCAAGTTGGACTCTTTCTGTTGCACAGTATTTGTGCACCTTGTGTATTCTGAAATCTTTAATAATCTCCAGTAAAACATTTCAGGCAGGGTTTGGCGATGGGTGGCTTGCCCCATTGGCTTAAAGCAATTAATTCAGCTTTCTGACATCAAACTCTCGGCTCAGCTTGACAGCTTGGAGCTCAAATAAAAAAATAAAAAGGAGGGTTCTCCTGGGAACAGAGTAAAGATGGGATGCTCCTTTCCCCACTGTTTGCTCAGTGGCTCTGAGAGCAATCTTCCCCCCAGTCTGAATGAAATGCAAGGGCACAAACAATGTGCTGCGGGAGAGAAAGGCTGGCGGGGAATGAACAGTTTGGAGTATTTGCTTAGTGGAGAAGCCGCCACAAAGGCAGAGCTGCAGTGTTCCCATGAAGCGAGTCACCTTCTCAGGCGAATTTTAGTGAGTCTGTCCTGCCAAGCATTTAATAATAATTATAGATGGTTTCATTCTATTTAAAGTCTTCTCTCAGAAAAACTGTTCGATCAAGTGACCTGTAGTCATGCTTTTATTGGCTGGCCGGAGAACAGGTTGATTGATCTCATAGCTGCACGTGGCGCTTCAGTTAGATCTTAAAACAGCTTAATATTCACTCATAAGCAGCACTCAAGTGTTTTCGCACTTCAAATGTGAGCTGACATTCAGGCTAATAGCACTTGTGCCCGAGAGCAGTTTACAGCTGCTGCATGAATTTCCATCCCAGACTCCAGAGCTTTCTGGGTGGCCGGCCTGGAGGTCTGAAAGGCACCCAGATTGATGCTTAAGCTCTTTTCACCTTGAAAAAAAAAGCGTCATTGTACATCTGCATGAATGGCAAACGGCTGTTTATTTGGGATGGTCATGTTCAAAATTGCCCCACCATGACTGCTCAAATCCACTTGTTTGGAATATCAGTCTTAAGGCAGGAGAACTTTTCTATTCTATGATCAAAATGACAAATGTCCCTTTAGAAGAACACTAAAACAAAACTTTAACTGTAAAGTGAAATGACATAAATGTAGACTAAGATCACTATTGCTTAACAGGTTTATATATATATATATATATATATATATATATATATATATATATATATATATATATATATATATATTTTGGATCATATTTGTTTTTTCATTTTAGCAGTTTTTTTCTATTTATCTATAGCTAAAAGTCAAATGTTGTCATAGTAAAATAAGATGTGGTAAGTTAAAACTAGAAGGAGCTGCATTTCCAGAAAAAAATGCAGGCTTGAATGCTATATTGCTTAATGAAAATGATACTTAAAGGGTAAAAATTGGCAAAAAATAAATATATAAATAAAATAAAGAAATGATCAAAGTTGACCATTCACATCGTGAAAACAGCACAATAACAAAAAAGATATGTTTGTGAAAAATGCCGGAGCCAGGTATCAAACTACAGAGGTTGCACGTCACAGCTCACATGTCATACCATGACACCACTAACCAGCTGTCATGGTAGACATGGTACGTAATTGCTATAAGCCTGGAATATTTTAAAAAGTTTAAGGATCTGAAGAACCAAAAGTCATAACTGGAAAAAGCTAAAAGAGCTAAACATTTTAATAGTTAAATGTTTAAAATAGCTGAAAAATTGTAGAAGAAGTTAAGTGGCAAAAATGGCTGAAGATACTATAATAAGAAAGAAAGAAAGAGAAAAAGAGAAACGGGAAAACAATGACTGCTTGACAATTTAATTATTCAGCAACTGCATGAAGCATCACTTTGGTCAGGGTATTAGTGCCGATTTCCTGAATCATTTCTGACCGGGTTCTCGTCTGATTTAATTTACCGTTTTATCCATTTCTATCATATGATGATTCATTTTGCAAAAGTTTATTGTGTAGCTTGGGTAGAAATTAGGTTTCCATCACTGAAATACAGGACATAAGATTTAAGAAAATGTGAAAAAAATTATTTTATTAATAGATGTGAAAATTATTTTAAAGAGGAAATTAAACTTAAAAAACGTTTTAATTTATTGCATTCCTAACAAGGAGATCTTCATACTTCTTCCTTGAAATTGCATATAACATTAAGAATTATTAACATTCTCCTTCTGTGTAGTCAGTGTAATGAAGGGACTGTAAAGTCCATTTATTGACACCAAACGTAGTATTGAGCTTTGCTGCAATTTGCATTAATCAGTCTACATTGAACGTATCGTCTCTGAGGTCACTTTGATCAGACATGCGAGGAGTTTTGCAACAAATTTGAGGAAAACCTCAAAACAATAAGACATGCCAGAAAATATTGAGAGGAATATTATAAACAGAGGTAAATGGGGTTTGATAAAGTACAAATATACGGACTAGACCTGGAAACATTTAAGAAAAGCTCAGGTCTCTGCCCCTTCAGAAGCTTTCATTCAAAATTAACTATCTAAAGATTGCCCAAACAAACGTTTTTGTTTCTGGTTGAATTTGGACAGTAGTGCAGAAATACAATACAATGATCTGCCTGAAGAATCCATGCAGAGAACAGCGCCTGTATGTATGCGTGTGTGTGTGAATGTGGTAAACGCTGCTTATCCAAACACAACATTGCTGGCTAAGCTCTGACCTCAAGCTGCTTGGCATGCAGCCTTTCCATTATACTCAGCCAGAAAAGGGTCATTATTATTCATAATGCGCTGATTACTTTTCTTAAGCAAACAGAGACACCCACCAAGGCAGTTAGTCCTTCAAAAGCCCTCATCACACCTCAACACCTCTCTGTGCATGTGTTGGAGAACTGACCATCATCTTCCCCTTAAGTATTCCAATACATCACATTCTTTGTGGAACCAAAACAGACTTCTCAAAATGTTGTGCTCCAACTTTAAAACCACATTTCCTCTTGTATTGTTCTGTACAATAATGACTTCTTCTTTGTCGCCCAGTCAATCAGGCAAGCTTACTATGATCACCTTGAAACTATTCATAAAGACAAAATTACTAATGTGCATCCAGTTTCTGTTTGTAAAATGTGTTTGATCCACTGCAATAAAAGGGATTATTTCATATTATTTGGAACAAGATACACAATTTCAGAGTTACTGGGGTCCCTCAGGGGTCACTCCTGGAGCCACTCCTATTTAAAGGATCACTTTTTTGACTTCTATAATGACTATCTATGGTTGCTGCTACACTGATTGACATCTTTCACTTTTACTTCCTAGAAGGGAAATCCTCTGAGTGTGAACTTTAGTTTCATGTTCACACTCTCCCAGTTTTACATTCATATAAGACTCAGGACCACCCCAGATCGACCTGAGGCCACTGAGCAACTCTGTTGGAGGGATTTAGGTTGAGAGCTTTGCTCAGGGGCACCAGTAGTGTAATAAAGGTGGGACAAGTGAAGTTGGGCAGTAGGTTTAATTCTGTTGGCACCAGGACTTGAATTAGAGACTCTCCACTTGAAGGTTTATATTATTGCGTTTTGTTTATTTGGATATTAACTTTGGAATCCAGAATTAATAGTAAAATAAGTCAAAAACTGTGCTTTTCTGAGTCATTGAAACCTCTTTTCAGATGTAAGCTGAAAATTGTCAACCTTTTCTGGTTTCTTAAAAATATATATATATACAATTCTGTGCTTTTGACTTTATAATCTGATCTTCTCTTTAAATAAAGTCTTGTCTTTTGCCATTCACAAATGTGGTGTAACAGGGAACTGCTACCGAGCGGCTGGGTAGCTCGGTAGCAGCGGTTCCCGAGCGCGGCTCGGCTGCAGCTCACTGCTCCCCAAGAGGATGGGTCAAATGCGGAGAAAGAATTTCCCTTCGTGGGATAAATAAAGTGTACAAAAAAAAAACCTCAATCATGTTAATGCATTGCTATAATATTGCTTGCATTGGATGAAATCTTTCATAAACCTATTCTCAAACAATAAAAGCCAAAGTCATTCCACACATGGATTTTATGCCTGGTTTTTCTGTGGATTTTGATATTTTCCATCAGCCCTTTGCTTTGGTCATTTACAAATTCATTTCAGCTCAAAGTCCTTCCCAATAACAGAATTAGTGTCTTATTTTCAGTTAATGAATATCCTTGTTTCTCCACAGTACTTTATTTCATTTAAAATAAATGATTGAATATAATTCAGATTGAAAAAAAATTAAATCAGGCACTCTTATTTTATGAATCAACATTACTTTAGAGAGCAGGAAGTCCACATTTCAAATAAGAACAACAAATAATTGTCCCAAAGTAATCAAAATCTTCACTTCAAAGTAACATTCTCAAACTTCTGTCAGCCACGATATTAGAATTTTTTCCTATACTGGAATCTTTCTCCAAAGTTCTGTTGGTGTGTGATGCTGCTGCAACGAGCACATCAGGTAAGAAATATAAAAGCAGATGTCTAGAACATTAGATCTGGAATATCATCAGTGGTTGATCGCCAAGGAAAACATTTTCAAAAACTATTTTATACTTTAAAATCACAGTTGTTCATGATTCATTCAGCAAAAATAGTTTTTCTGAGTGTATAGATTTTGAATCTAGCATTTTTTCTTTTTAATAAATCATACGGTTTTTGTTTATTGACATTCTGACCAGTTAAATGAAATGCTGACACTGGTTTAATCAGATATTCTACTGTGTTTGTGGATATGATTCTCAAACAGCTGGATTTGCAGGTGACATTAACCTACTTTAATAATCTGATATACAACTCATCCGTTATATAAACCCCCTGCTGGATTGAAGCTGAAGGGCTTATATTTCACCCCTGCTCACAGTCACGCTTTTTTTGTGAGGGGGGGCACAAGAAATAAAAAATCCCTCTTCAAAGCAGACTATGTTCACTTTCATGGAAGTGTAAAAACTCTAGCATTTATCACGATTTTCAATACAATTTCAGTCTGATCAGATACTTACCTCCAATTTAGATTTCACAAACACGCCACAGACGGAAGAGGAACCCAACCCAGATGTGCTGATTGCACTGGCATCAACCTTCATGACTGAAGACTAGAGGGGTAATGATTCATTGTAACAATTCGATTCATATCATGGTTACGATTCCTAGTTGATATTGGTTCATTTTGAACGACCCGATTCACGGACCTAAGATCAATCCAGGACATCTTTAGATCAGTGTTTCCACACATTAGACTGGAATCACAGCTTGATCTTTTTTTGCTGCCTTCATCTATTTTGTCCGCTGTGATGCGTTTGGTCATTTTTGCATTATAGTAAAATAATCCTATCATGCCCCAATCCAAATGGTATTTTCCTAGATCAATATAATTAATTTAATTTATTTTGAAACTAATTTAAATTGGTTTAGTTCGATTAGAGGAACAACTTGTCTCAGACAGATCGATCTAGTTGGATGTAGGAATAAAAATCGATTAGACAATACACCTTTGCAACTGGAGACACATGAATCTGACAGTTGGGTTAATTAATTTAAAAAATACAACAAAAGGCTGTTTTGTTGAAAAAATTGGATCTTATGACTTGTGATTAAGTTCTCTTGTCGCCGCAGGCAAGCTTTTTTCATTTGAACCACAAGCAATAATCTTGTGGACAAAAACTATATGGTCTCTAAGAAAAATCTGTGGAGCTGCAAGATTTTTGTGAATTCAAGTTTATTCCAAACTTTCCAAATGTTTTCATTACAGATGCCAATCTAATTTGAAGACCTTTATGATCTTTATCATCATTATGCTTTCATTCTCTATAACAAAGTTTAAAAAGTTTTGGAAGCAAATTCCACAAGGGACAGAACCACAAGTCCGGGGTTTTGCAGATCTTCCTGAGATTATAGGATTCCAGCTGTAATGAAAGGATTTCCAACTGATTTGAGAGCGACATGTTTGTTTTTTAAGGCATCAAAGTGTGCTTTTGTGGGGGGAAAAGCTCAAGTCAGACCTTAAAAAATGAGTGTCACTGATAACAAGCCCGTCTCAAGACAAAACACCTCCGATTTTATTATAAAATGCAGGTTGTTTGACACACACAGTACATATGACATCAGTGGAAATGATCTATATTTTACATACTAGTATTTCTCACATTTGAAATAAACTAAGTCATGCAAAGCTAAAGAAACAGCTCAAGAAAAACGAAATTCATAGCAGGATGAAATCAAAAATGTTCTTTTCCCCGAGCACTTTTCCTTCATAGTTATTTTTAAGTGTATATTAAAATATGATAGCTGGGCTCTGTTCTCTCAAATCTGGACTAAAAAGACCAATAGATAGAAGGGTTGCAGTCACTTTTAATGCTATATTTTATTTGTAAACATTTTCTGGTATATATGAGCAAATTTTTGAATATTTCTCTTTTTTGTTAGAGAAAATTGTAATTAAGGATGACAGAATAACATTCACAGCTCCACAAATATAATTTAATGATAGGACCTTTAAGGATAAATTATCCAATGTGTTTTGTCATTAGATGGACATACTGAGTATTTGGCATTTGTTTCATTTTCTATTTAGTGTCGGGATTGAAAACCTTTGGGGCTTAAACAAACTAAATGCACTGCTTTCCTGCCAGAACATAGAATTTCCAATCTACACCACATGACTTGACTGATTACTTTCCTTTATTAATGAGAAATGTTTGTGTTTCATTTTAAATGAGTGTTAAAAAAATGCTTTTGTTGAATAGAAAAAGTTAGAAAATCAGCTAAACTTGAAGGATGAGGGTTGTTTGGAGTTCAGGGGTTCATGATGGGTCTACTGTACAGGCCGTGGTAGTAGTTGGTATCTGGGTGGCTGACATCCAGGCCGCTTTTGCCCCCCATCAGTGTCCCGGACACCGGGCACCCAAAGGCCCCATACTGAACCACGGGCTCTGTTTTGTGGAGCTGCGGCTCGGACATGATGTTGTTGATGGAGAATGGATGGTTGAAGGGGTAGGTGGGGTGGTACAGGTCCGACTTCAGGTGGATGGGGAGGTGGTGATGGGACAGCGGGGGCGGGGAGGGGGCCTTCAGGTCCTTGGGATCCGCGGATGGAGGAGAGGAGGAGGGAGTTGGAGGGTCGGAACCGGAACCGCCCTCGGAGCCCGGATTCGCCGCCGGCTCCCCATCCCCGCCGCCGGACCGCTTTTTGCACTTGAAGCGCTTTTGGCGCCGGAGGTAGCAGCCGTTCTCGAACATGTTCCCCGAGTCCGGGTGCAGGGCCCAGAAGGAGCCCTTCCCGGGTTTGTCCGAGGAGCGCGGGACCTTGATGAAGCAGTCGTTGAAGGAGAGAGAGTGTCGGATGGAGTTCTGCCACCGCTGCTGGTTCTGCCGGTAGAACGGGAACAGGTCCATGATCCACTGGTAGATCTCATTCAACGTCAGCATCTTGTTGTCCGACTGCTGGATCGCCATGGTGATCAGAGAGATGTACGAGTACGGGGGCTTGGCGTGCGTGTAGCTCCGCCTGTACGGTTTGGACTCCCTGGTTCTGATGCTGCAGGTCGGTTCGTAAGCCGAACCGTTCCCCTGCGGAGGCGGCGCGCTGAAGGGGCTTATGCTGGCCCCGGCTGCCCCGGAGCTCTGCGAGGGACAGAACCCGACCGGGTTTCCATAGTGCGCGTTCACGTGACAGGTGCCAGCCACAGGCGCGCTCATATAGCCGCTCATGGACGTCACGATGCTGGCCGCTGCGGGGTAACACTGAAACCCAGAGAAAGAGCCGGTTCAGAACAACTCTGAACGTTTTACGTTTTCTTTACATTTCTGAATTAAAATCAAACTACACACACACACACACACACACAATAAAAAGTAAACAAAATCACGTCAGTGCATCCGAATGAAAAATTCTCTTAAATCTAAAAAAGTGTTTAAACCTCCTTAATAATCAAAAATAAAATGTATATAAAATTCAATTAATACTGCATTTTGCGTCAAGTTTTAGTTGACCTATCGGAGCTTTGCATTTCTGTGTTGTTGTTTTTTTTTTTCAAAAGGAGGACATGTTTTTCCATCTCCAAAACATTAATTATGTAGATTAATTTGTTGCATTTACTAAACTAATATTTACTTATGTGTTATTTAGCAGGTTTTGAAAACCCTCCAGGTCGTCAATTATTGTGTGTTAAAACATTCAAGGAAAAAAAATCGTATATTATCATTTTAGCGAAAATCGAATTAATTTACCATATTTTAATTAGTCTGATATTTATTACACCAATGGTATTCTCTTAATTTACTATAAAAATAATGTATTGTAAAAGCAAATATCAACACTAGATGCTGGAATGTAGATTATTATTAGATTAAAATTAATGTTTGAACGTTGAAATATACGGTGCCGCAAATTTTCTTTCGGGTTTTTTTCCGGAGAAAAATTCACACACATTCTAAAATGTGTCATACTATGAAGTTTATTTTGAGTGAAAACAAAGTTTGACTTGTTGCAACATTGAATCTTCTTCAAATGTGAAGTAAATGAATTCGCAGCCGCATTTCAGATGCTGCAAAGCGACTGGATAAACGGTGAATAATCCGGGATTTCTGCGGTTTCATAAATTATTCTTTTACAAGAAATGCGCATAAAAAGTTTCAAAAATGTTATGTCTTTAAAGTTAAATGTTCACAATGCTTCAATCAGATATAAAGAAGGTTTGCATTCATGGAATCTAAGCGGTGCGGAGCTCAGCCCGCATTGGACTCACGCACCTCCGTCTCATAGTAGCAGCCGCCGCTCCAGTCCGCGTGCTCCTGTCCTTCCATTGTAACCGCGCTAAATACCGTCCCGACCAGAACCATCCGAACGGCTCCGGCCACGCGTGGAGCCCACCTGTGTCACCATCAGCCCCGATGAAGTTGGACCCTACGTAATGCGGGACCGACACGCACACCTGAGCCACCACTGCGGCCCGTGGACGCGCTCCTGCGCTCTGATGCGCAGCTGCCATCCAATCAGCTGCCGGCCTCAGGGCCGGGCTTATCTCCCGGAGGCCCCCATCTACAATGTACCGATGGGCCCCTGGGAGCCATCACTGAGAGAAACGGAAACCAAATGACCAATGCAAGAAAATCTATAGTATAAAAGTATTTGAGCTAGTTCAACTTAATTACATAAACCAAATGAGACTAAGATGGATCTAAGATGCATCAAATAAACTGTAAAACACTTTGTGCAATATCATGAGAAACTCCTCTCCGTTTTCACAGTCCAAACATTTAGTGCAAAAAAAAGCGTTATGTGTCATCATGCAATAAGCAGTAAGAGGAAACCACTTTAAACATGTTAATTTACAGCCACAACTGACGTGAACAGGTGGACTAAGGAGAATTATAACTGAAACAAGTCGTAGCAAACTGGATTAAGTAGAATTTAGAGTATGAATAGGTGCATTAAATTGGGCCATAATTAAACAAAGTGAGTAATTTACTCGTTGTGGTGGAAACGATTGTAACTAAGCAAAAACGCTGCTAAAACCTATGAACTCCATATTGATGACACCAGATTATTAAAGCAACAAAATGAACAGGAACTGTTGTTCTTAGCTTTTGCAAAAGTCTATTGCAGTTCTTCAGTCTCGAAACACATTTTCTGCTTTGTTTGGGAAAAAATCATCAAAAACTTGCACACAGTTGGACAAAATAAATAAATAAATAAATAAATGCATACATACATAAATAAATACATGAATAAATAAATGCACCACTACCTGTTTAATTGGTGAATTGAATAGAAATAGTTTTGATCATTAAGACTTAAGGAAGTGAGGAGGCATTAGACATTAGGGTGAGAGGTAGTTGGTATTGAATATCTCCAAATAATTAAAAAGCAAAGACACATTTTCTGTCTGAAATGTGCAGTTTTGTTCAGTGTTTCTTTTTATGGTCCTAATTATCCATGTAGCCTGTAGAAAAATATTATGAAATTTTATTTAGAGATGTTCCCTTGGATGGAGGTCAGAACTGTAAACTGCTCATGTCACCAATGTGTTTTATGGTGTGTTGAGATCTCATGATGTAATGATGTAATGGTTTCCAAAGTTACTTTATTTAATATAAACTGAGAACAAAACCTGGTTTTACTTTCTTGGTTGATGCTAAAAAACAAGGATTGACTAATCAATGAAATGTCATATCTTTGCAGGCATCATTTTAGCACCACCCAGTCTAAACCTAGTTCCTTTTTCCCAGCTCTTTGTCTTTTTCAGCTGCAGAGTTTCACTGTTTGCATACTGACAGGGTGTGTTTACCTGGTGCTAAATCTGAAAGGACGCACAAAACTGAGGTGATAGAACAAGAGGGAGACCACCATGCTCTGTGCACACACACACACAGCTTGCTTTTCCTTGGGTGGATGTCACGAGATATTTGACATTTTTGTGGCTCTCAAAATGAAACCGTTCGGGAGCCTGAAACGGCTCAACTCACCTGCTGGAAATTTCTATCTGAAAAGCAAAGTAGGGCGAAATATGTCTTAAAGAAAACTGCAAGTTATTTACATTTTCTTTTTTATGGCTTCAGTCAGTGACAATATATTGTCTGGAGTTGTATACAGTAAGTGAGTTTCACAAGAATTGCAGTCGTAGTGTTATTTCTTGTAATGTAATACATCCAAATCTCACATTTTAACAACTAAATGGCCGTAAAACTTTTTTGCATGCATTTAAAACTATTTGTTCATGTTGATTTGAATAAAAAAAGTTTGACACTTTGAGTACAGGATTGTATAAATATAAATTAAAATTGATCCTTATAGTGAAAAACTCTCCAAGTTAGAAAAAGCAGTTTGAAACACACACAAATGTTAATAAACCTAAAAAACAAAAAAAACTCCTGCATGTTTATGTTTGAAATAATCAACGTCACAAAAGGTGTTTTATGTCACTCACAGTATTTTGCTTTTAAGTAAAGAAATTATGACTTGCAGCAAAATAGCTCATAAGAGTAAAAATGAAGACACCCGTGTTCAACAAAATATTCCCCTTTTGTTTAATTTGAATGTTAAAAAAACCAAATTCCTATAGACAATTTAATTTAGGACTGAGATCCACGATATCAGATCAAAGTGAATTGCTTTAATTTCTTGTATTTTCCATAATGATTCATTCATTTTTTTTTTTACAGTTTCCTTATTAACATGATTTAATAAAATTTAGGGAATGTCTATTGAGTTTTATAGTGAAATTTCAGGCAGTTTTCTTTCTTTTTTTAAAATTGGGCATTCTTCCTGATAAGTACATTTTTACACCTTGATTCTTGTTTGGGTATTAATTTAAAACAAAAGCATGTCACAAACAGCCTATTACAATGTCAAAATGTTTCAGGGTTTTGAAATGCACCAAGATATTTTAACGTTTTTGTTCTGTCATTTGGATGGACTTCTCTATCATTTGCACTCTGACTTGGTTTGAAACTGTAACCGCATTGCCATCTGCTGGTTGCTTTCTGCAATAGCAGAAATATTGAACCTTGAATATTTCATGATTTGGACAAATTCTTACATATAGTGTTTTTGTTTAAAATTTGGGCTAAACTGGATTTTTTTTCTTAATTTGTTGTAACTGATCTTTGTTTCTAAATGCTTTGTGTTTACATTAGAGATAACACTATTTTCAAATTATTTTTTAACACTAGGTGGCAGTGTTGCGCTCATGCTGTCCAATAAAAGCAATAGAAGAAGACGCACAATCAACCCCGTGCGCACGACACAAGGACATACTCTGTTTTGGTGTTTATTCGTTTAATTTGATTATTCGTTGGTGCGGCAATTTAAAGGTGGGTAAAATAAAAAGTAAAGGAGGCTTTCTCAATTAAATAAGTTAAGTCTAATGATCTACTTCAGTTCAGTCTGCCAACCTCATTAGATTGTCGCTAGTGTTTACCAATTATAGCCACGATGTGCGTTTGTGTAATTTGTGGAGTTATTTTTACAACTCGTGAAAAATAATTAATCTTTTAAACATTCGTGTGTAACACAACTTAGATAGTACAAATACGTGAACAGTCGCTTTTTTTTAATCAAAAAGGCTATTTTATGTCAACTTGCATTGTTTGACAAATATATAAATGGAAAACCTCAATCGGGCTGTGAAAATCATTACTGCTAAGCAGGGAATTGAAAAGAAAAAAAAAAACATATATAGTCATAACAAATAAAAAAAAATAAAGATCATATTATTTGCAGATTTGTCTTTGGAAAAGAACCGTAAGAAATGATTTGATACTTGTTTGAAAATGCCAGCCTTATTGTGTTTATGGACTTCATGTCTGTTTTTACATCGGTTCTGCAAACACACCACAGTGTAAACGTGAAGTGCAGTTGTTCCGATGCGACTGAAGTTTTGTGGGTCCTCTGTCCAGATGTCTCCCAGACCTCTGGAGCCTCTGGCCAAAAGGCTGCTGAAGGGCGTGATCGCCCTGGAGCTGGCTGGAGTCTTTGGGGCGTATGCACTATTTCACAAGATGAACAACAGTCAAGGTATCTGTTATGTTCTGAGACACTAAAACTGAAGATAAGCCTGAGCTGTGTGTTCGTGGGGTCTCTAAACCACTTAATTTCTGCTGAAGATTTTAGGAACACCATGAACAAGAGGTTTCCATCAGTTCTAGAAGGTAAGATAATTTCTTCATGCTGCTTAATTTGAATTTTAAAAATAAAAAACAGAGCGGTTGGAATATTTCCCTCCCAGGATTGATCAAAAGACTTGAAACTAACAGAAAATCTTTAAGCACAATACTGTGAAGTAGTTACCTTTCATTTAACATTCACTACTATTAACTCCACCTAAATGTGTAGTTTGTTTTACATTTTACCTTGTAGTGGATGCTTCAGAAAGATAAATAGCAAGCTTTATTGGAAACATGAACCCTTTTTCCAACAAAGCTTTATACTTGGGAGTATTTCAATGCTTAGATTTTATATCAAATAAATTGATCAATATCTATCACTTTAAGCAATCTGTAGTTTTATATGTAAAATTAAGAAAACAGTTTTGTTTGATCTTTAAGTGCTGATTAATGGTTACAAATATGCAATCCAGGTTTGCTGGTGCACATGGATCATGTTTAAATGCACCTGTGCGACTTGGGATTGCATTTAAAGCTTATTAGAAAAAAATGATACTGAACACGTGAATGTTATTAAATCTTTAACTTTACAAGATCAAAAATATCAGCAGGAGAGCAGCCCTCCTGAATGGGACTTCAGTCACATCTGACTTGTTTTTCTCCCCCAGTTTATTATCAGTCCAACGAGTGGGCGGGAATATACGGCATCCGGGAGCGAGACCACCAAGCCTGGTCGGCTAAACAGGAATGAAAGTTCGTGTCCAGCAGAAACAGCATCAGCTGCTATTTCTTCTTCCTGTTCCTGAACGTCCTGCTCCCTTTATTGGATCGGGCCATCATTTTCTTCCGGCGCAGCGTCTTGGCATCGCGGCCGTGGATCCAGTCGTCCCGCTCAGCCTCCCACCTCAGCTGCTTCAGGCCTGCAGCAGACAAAAAGGGAACATCAAAGTCTAGCTTTAACCTAAAGGGACAATGCAGAGAAAGGCAGACAGCATCTCTGAACATATGATTTATCATCACCAATCAAAGCAGATATACAGTCACTACTAAGTGCTATTAAAACCAACATTTTACACAATTCTAATAGAACTATGAACAACCTGAAGTGTTCTTTTTTTTTAATTCAAATTTTGATGACAGCAGGCAGCCACCAAACGACAGACTTGGTAGTTTTAACACATTTGATGTAACTAAAATTGGAGGATTACTCGCCATATTTTCTGACGGTTTTACTGAATTCAACTGGTTCCAGTTAGTGATGTAAACTTCTACTGAAACTCTCCAGGGAAAGTTGGAGTGAGCCTCAGGTTTAAGCTTTATGAGTCGCAACAAAATCCAGACTGCTGCAAGTTTCTTAGTTTTTGGACTACCCCTGTTGCCCAAACCGTTGGAAACAGAAGAGGGTGTGGATGTGAACGGCTCTTTCAGTATGACATAGAATGCTGCTTTTTAGTCAAAGGATCTTTGTAATTTTACCAATAACCTTTGAAAGATTGCTGGTATCCAGCAGATTTGTTTCCTGTTAAAGCTTCTTTATAGTAGTTTTCTGATTTATGATGGCAGATTATCCATGGTACATTTTCTCCAGCATTAATACTGGTTCAAAACCAGAGCTGTGTTCACACTGAACGCGATTGGGACGTCCAGTTTTAATGTTAAATCAATGTACAGACTCGTTCTCAGAGAATGTTTTCAGAGTATAAATATCTGAACTTTGAAGAATTTGTGTTGCTACAACCAATCAGGATCTCAGCTTTGGCCCGTGACCTTTTGATGACGCGATCAGCAGGTGGAGTCCAAAACCAACATGGAGTAGAACCTGAACTATTTTTCTTATTAGGTGTTATTTGTATTGGAGATCATATGAAAGATCTCTGATTTTATTTATTTAAACCCTGTATTTATTAACCATCTTTGGTAAGAAATTCCTTGGAGGGTCGATGGGGCGTGTTGCAGATGCTTGCGGGCGGACGAAGAAGAACACACATTCAAACAAAGATGGCGGAGCGGGAAAACAATGAGAGGCGACGGCAGTAAGTTAAAAGATGCAGCATTGAAGCTGCACCACCCGGAGTTGTGTGAGGAAGCTGTGACTGCTGCTGCCTGAAGCCGACACAGACCGGCGCGGATACTTTTTTCCATACGAAGCTACCGCCGTCTTCTGAGAGAGACAGAGCAGCGGCAATAACAAACGGAAAACGGTCTCTGCAGCGCGGTAGAGAACGAGGGATTTGGGTTTTTATTGGATGCAGTAGAGCCACGCTTTGACATTCCCTCTCAGAAATACTGAAAAAAGGATCCCTGTACTGTACGGCCAGACCAGAGCTACAGCTGAGATGGAAACGGAACAAAAGAGAGGCATTCCTGCCCTTAGACCCCCCTTCTCCTCTGACGCTAAAAAGCCTGTGGTTCTCCAGAAAAACATGAACATAAACATCCATCACATGCAGCTTTACCCAAACGTGTTGTTCACAAAGACGTTAACTTTTATATGCCCTTTACGTTTTTTATGTATTTTATCCCTGGTAATTTATTTTGAAAGCAGTTTATGTCTTAAATAACTTAAAGGAAAATTCCTAGCTACTTGATTTTTAAATCAAGTAGACAATATAATTTGTTCACAGAATTAATATCTGATTTTCAGCTATTTTCTAAATTAAGGAATGGCTATGGTTTTGTTTTTCAAAAGTTAATACCAATGTGTCTGGCAGCTACTTGACTCATTAATTTTTTATCCTTTTTACAGCAATTTTGTACTAAATAATGACACTGCTGTTCATGTTCACTATTGTTTAAACTGAATTTTACAGATATTTCCAAATGAAAATTGTCATTGTTTGTCAAAGACAGAGTATTACTGATTTCAGCAATGTTACACAAAAGTCTGTTATTCATTACACCAAATAGGACACAAGTTGTTTATTATCATGGTGTTTAAAAAATAAAAAATAAATGGGGAAATATTTTCCAAAAAGCTGTTTTTAAAGTTCTTCTTTCTTAAAGTTTGATATATCGTGAGTTGTTAGAGACGAGATATATCGATTATCGCATTATCGCCATATCGTGATAGTATCGTTATCGTGAGCAAAGTATCGTTATCGTATCGTATCGTGAGGTACCCAGTGATTCCCAGCCCTATTCTTATTTGTATGGAGATCATAATGAAAGGATCTTCTGATTTTTTATTCATTCATTCATTTTCTATACCGTTTTTCCCTTTCGGGGTCACGGGGCTGCTGGAGCCTATCCCGGCCACTTGTGAGCGAAGGCAGGGGACACCCTGGATAGGTCGCTAGTCTGTTGCAGGGTAGAATGTCAACAATCGGGACAATTTAGAGTTGCCAATTAACCTATGAACCATGTTTTTGGATGGTGGGAGGAAGCCGGAGACCCCGGAGAGAACCCACGCATACACGGGGAGAACATGCAAACTCCACACAGAAAGGTCCCCCGTCGATGTAGTTTTTCACGTCCCCCAGCCGGGACTTGAACCGGAGGCCTTCTTGCTGTGAGGCAAGAGCGCTAACCACTGCACCACCGTGCAGCCCTGATTTTTTTTATTTTTTTGTAATTTTCTCTCCTCAGACTAATGCAGGACAAAGTCATCAAACTGGGTCTCAGAAAGACAGGAGTAGCGCTGAAAGTGTCCATCAGATATGAACATGTGATTACCTATGCTTTTGTGGAGCTTTTCAAAATAAATAAATCTGATCTCCTAACATCATCTGCATCTTCCCTTCATTGTACTTGAGAGTAGCTCCTCCCACACACACCAGGAGCGTTAAGTTTATAACACATATTAAACAAGCATCGAGCAGCATATCTGGTGCGTTTTAAAACTTCCCACCTCCCAGCCGTCTCACTTTAGCATCTGTGGAAGTTTCCTCTTACCTGCTTTGTCTGGGTTAGCCATGGCGTTCAGGCCGATGTTGTCAAACTTGGAGTCGACATTTTCGTCCAGCAGGGAGCCAAACTGAAAGACAAATCTTATTTAACTGCAAAACATGATAAAATGGGCATATAAAGGGAATTATGGGTAATAAATCCAACCAAGATAGCTGCAAAGATACTTTTGCAGCACAAAAATCATATTTTCTCTCAACTTTTTCCTCTCTGTAAATTAAGAAAGCTGATACTAATTTTAAAACAACGAACAATAGCAGCTTTGACATTTTTTATAACTATGAACAACTAATCCGTTTAGTAGTTTTTAAATTATGTAAGACTTTGCAGACGTATTTTGCTTCGATTTTGTCTAAAAACAGGAAAATCTGTTTTATTTTGCTGGGTAACAGCTTCAATAAAAAAGTACAACTCACTTCTTCAGCTGAGGCAAACATGGCTGCACCCTTCTTTGACTTCTTCTTGTTTTTTGATCCTGTGGGGGGGGGGGGGGGGGATGCAGACTTAAGAAAACTTTAATTTGAAAACCGGAGAAGTCTGTTCATTTCACAATAAAAGTTCTCAACAGACCTAAGGATCCAGAAAAGTCCAGCTCCTCTGTGTTTTTCCTCTTCTTTTTCTTTGTTTTAGGAAAAGTATCAGGAACTTCCATCTCAACAGTGGAATCTATAACAATTTAAAGTTAGGAAAAAAAAAGGTTTTTTATTGTCAAAACCCCAAATTTCAGTATGGGTCAATACGGTTTTTATGCAGCGTTTTATGCTTTTGAAGGATTGACGTAAAAAACATAAAATAAATAAATGTAGAAATATAAATGAAAAACATTCTGACTTTTACATAATTTGATATTTTTTTTTAAAAGTGTCTTGTCTCCTACCTTCATGGGAGTCTTGCTCCTCATCTTCACCTCCATCAGGATCCATGAAGATCCCTCCATCCTCATCCAGCTCATCTTCAAAATCGTTTTCATCCATACTGCCCAGAGACACCTCTTCATCATCCAGATCATCGATGTCAGAGTCGTCAGATTCAGACTCCTCTGCAGACTTCTTGCCCTTTTTGCTTTTCACATTCCTAACCAGCAAAACAGAACAGAGCAGAAAGCTGTTTTTAAAATCTCAACTTCAATGACAGAATATTAGGCCGAATGCGAATTCCTCCCCCACCCCCTACATTTAGCCCTCCAAACGGAGAGTTCTAAAAAAAAATACTGTCTTCTAATTCGGATGTTACTCGCACTTGATGATGTCATCAATAGTCGCCGGTTGTCCACATTAGTAAGTAGCTGCCAACGCTCGGAAAATACATCCCATCACTTTTATCACTTTAAAAAGTCACGCAAAAACAAAATGTCATTCCTTACAATTAAATGTAAACTTTTGTGCTTCAGAGCACACCCACGTGAAGAAATGCGTTTCCCCTCCACGCCACAGTGCGATGCGGATTACCCTCGACGCCTCTCCTCTTCAAAAAACTATTTCGGACACCCCCATCCCTCCAAACGCCCCTGCATTTGAAGGGGAAGAATTCAGATTCGGCCTTAGCCATCAGTTTTGAACAATAAATAATTTTTAAAAAGTGCATTTTACTTAATGTTAAGGGAATTAAAAATCTAAAGCGTTTTCATTTATCAGGATGAAACAACCTGATTGTTTCAGCCGCTTCGTGTCTGATCTAATTTCCAATGTTATAATTCAAGTTGATGTGAAATCAGGTGAAATCCTGAATTTAATGGCATGTTGTGAATGAGCAACACATGAAGGGGTCAAACGTGAAAGCAGGAAGCAAGAACCAGCCGCCATGATGCCGAGGGAAGTTTACAAACCCAGCAAAGTCCAGATCATCTTCAGCCACATCGACGAAGTACGAGTCTCCCTCCACAGAGTCTGTTCAGAAGAAAGCAGACAAACAGGAAATCAAAGCCTAATATCATCATCAATGGATAGTCAGTGTACCTGCAGTACTGATAGAATTTTATTAAAGCATGAAAAATATTATTTTACTTCTATTAGTAATATAAATTACTCAATTTTAGTTTTCTCAATACTGCCCCCTTGCTGTGAACACAGGCAACTGCAAAATTAACAAACCGACTAGGTCACTAACCTGCTTGTAATTCAAAAATAAAGTTTAAAAAAGGGCAATAAAATACAAGGTAAAAATGTGCCTGAACGTGTTTTTTTCCATTCTATGCAGATTGATCTCTGCCTGTTTTACCCAGAATTTTCTCAAACTCGTCGTCATCCACCTCCTCCACGCTCTCACTATCTTCGTCTCTTTGCGGCTCTTGGCTTTGCTTTTCCTCTTGCTTTTTCTTAAAGAAGCTGGGGGGGGACAAACAAGGTTTGTAAAAGTAGACAAAAATAGTTAAGGATATGAAAAATCAAAGACTCACCGATAGAAGAAAATTTCATCCACGGGAATCTGACTTTCTTCTTTGGATAGAAACTCAGCACAATTTACTGATGGGAAACGACACGCAGCGATGAAGGTGCTGCACAACACAAGCTACATGAACGCAAACCATTTCAAACACTGAGCTCACCTGGTAAAGAGTTGACAGGAAGCCTTTGTTTGGGCCTCAACAATGCAGAGTCTGTATTTTCTGAGGAACAGAGAAAAAACTGATGATATGACATAATTAGAAGATTTCTAAGATCTACAGCTTTACTCTGCTTATAAATACAACAATGCAAAGAAAAATGGGTTTGCTTTATAGTTTTGATGTTTCATGTCATTCTCTTCTTGTGTTTTTGTTTTGTTTTGAGGTACTAATGATCTCTATGCAGCAGTAACTCCTCACAGTGAGGACAGATTTGCTCTGGAAACTGTTTTTTCCTGCTTCTTCACTTCTACACCACTAAACCTGAAGCGTCTTTATAATAGTTGGGTTCAGTAATTTGGACAGTCTCTCACACCTAAGACTCCAGCGTATCACAGACAAATCCTATAATTTACTTGACTTACACTCCAATCAACAAGTAACGCAACGAAAAAAATTAAACATGACTTAAAAAAAATCATGTCTCCCTTTTAAGCAGCCCTTCATTTTTCCAGGTAGATCAACACTAGACACAATAACATATTAAAGATCACGATTAAAAAATCAAATCAAGTAATGAAAAAAATAACATAAAAAACAACACCCAGAAACCAAAACATAATTAAAAAAAAAAAGCAAATCCAAATAAAAATGAAAAATTTGGGGGAACAAAAGTAATTTCCAGGATTCAAAATAAAATGTTAAAAAATGAAATAAACGGGTAGGTTTTATACGACATCGCTGATTGGATGATGAAGAAGAGGGAAAGCAGGAGGATGTTTGAGCTGAACTGCGATAAAGAGTTGGCTGAGCAATCTGACTTTGGTCAGAAGCTTTAAGAAAAATCTTTTGCTGAAAGATATCTGGTCGAAAATGTGAACAAATCCAATCAATAATGTCCCATAGTATCTACGTTTTCCGGTTTCTTATTTTGTGTAATTATTTGAACTTTTATTTATTTAGTTTTTTCTAGACATTACTTATCAGTTCAGTCTACTTTCAGTTAATGCAACAGACGTACACAAAAGTACAGATATTTGTGAATTGTGAGGGATAAAGGTTGTGGCTTTTACGTTTTCCTTTCAGCTGTTTGGGATTTCTGAAGACGAAGCGATCCAGGAACCTGATGAGGGTGAAGTCCTGCAGAGGGTCACCTGTGTACTGAATGGATTCTCCCTGCAGGAACAAACACAAAATCATGGAAAAAAAGACACGTTTGACAGTAAAACAACACAAAGAAAAATATCAAAAGAGATTCTTTTTGTGTGTAAAGTTTTACCTGAAGGATGGTGGTTGCGAACAAGGAAACCGAGGGATGGAAATGCTGAGCAAGCTGCAGAGAGACCAATCATTTAAAAAAGGTTTATTCTGACCAACTATAAGTCAATTCTTTTTTTTTTTTCAATTTTTCACCTCCTTTTTATTTATTAATTTAAATTAAAAAGTTGGTCATTTTTTAATTAACTCCAACATCACTCCAGCAGTTCCAAGTCAATTTTTCCTGAAGTCTTTAAACTCATCTGAACTCATATTTTAGTATCATAGACCCTCAACACCAAGACAATTGTTTTATAAGATCATTTTAGATTACTGTCATCCTTAAAACTTTGTCTTCCAATGTCTGAATCGCTGCCTTTCACAACAAAAGAATGTTTTCTCTCATTTTTCTTCAGCAATTTCAATAAAATGGCCCGCATTCTTTAGATTCTAGAGGTAAAAAAAATTATTGTAGGCCCATCCACTATTTTACTGTATTTAAAAAAGTTGTAATTTTCCTTAATGAATGTAATATTCAGAGCATGTCACAAATCCACAGTGATCTTTAAAAAATGTGAAGCTGGATAAAAATGTTTGTCTTGTGTTTTTAATCATATCGTTTTTTGTCTGATCGGACAGATTTCTGAGCAGATTTCAGGATGTGTTTCATATTCCTGGGATTTGTTTATTTTTTTTTTGTCTGGGGGTTCTCACCCTCTGCAGTTCCCATAGTGTGGTGTGATCAGCACCACAGTAGAGCGGGTTTCTATGAAGAGGATCGTATCGCTCAGAGCTTTTCCTTCCTACAAGAGAATCAACAAAATTTCAGAAGAATGAGATCATGAGTATTTTTTTAAAAGACATTTATAGTCAAACGGCTCGATGAAAACTATTTAAGATGGACAGTCAGCTTATTTAGAGGATGCATTTTCTTCTAAAAGACTAATGATCACCTCAAGTAGTTTCTGATGAGATACAAATGTGTATATATTTTTAATAAAATAGAGAAAAATAGAGATTCTTGTGACCCACAGACCTTCTCTGTTCTGGTGGTGTACCCATGATGCTGCAGGCTTGGCCTCCATTGCCTTCTCACTCACTCCGTCCTCCTGTTTGTCTGCATCCAGAAAGCGTTCTTCTCCATCATCATCACTGAACTGATTCTCCTCTTCGAGGTCTTTGAACTCCTCCTCCTCCCCGTCCTAAGAAACCATCAGGTAGAAGTTTAAACAGCAAACATCAGAAATTCTAACTCCCGAACTCAACACTGGTGCTGTTCTCTCACCCCTTCCTCCTGCAGCAGCAGCTTCAGACCTGGCTTGGCCTTCATGACTTCTGAAACCAGAAAGAGCGCTCCGCAGGCGAAACTGGCGCTCTGCTCGGCGCTGACCTGCAGGAGTCGCTTAACAAACGCTTTGACCCGCCGCAGCACCACGTCCGCCTTTAGGCTTTTGTACAGCAGGTTGAGGAACATGTTTTGTCGTGATGAAGAGGAAAGCCCGGGGTCCAGCAGCTTCCTGCAGAGACAGAAGAACAATATTTTCTAAAATGTTCAGTTGAGTTTATTTTACACTAAATTTTCCAGTTATGGTCAAACTAAACAGCAGCTACCACGTCTAGTCGTCTAGAAAGACACCTTCTTCAAGGCTGCAGGATTTTCAGCTCTGATCATATACTGTGAGAATCACTCCATGTTCCTATTGTTTTGTCGATAGTAAACTCTTCTCAAACCAACAATTTAACAGCTCAGTCGGTGAAGATAGACATAATCACTACATTTCCTAGCTTGCACTAAAACCCACTTCAATGAAAATTGTGTGTTTAATATGTTCATTTTTCTAATGATTTATAAAGAAAATTCATCTTAAAACAGCATTTCTGAGTATTTCTTTATTTAAAGTGCTGTGAATAAGGAGCAGATAAAGAAATGCTGTTTGAAAAAGAGCGGGACACAAGCTTCCTGCTCCGCTCTATTCTGATGCACGAATAGATCCATGAACGTCTTTGTTTCCTTTGTCTGAGCAGGTATCTGGATCTAAACTGTACGGCTGGATAGCTCCAATATTGCTCGCCATTTTTGTAGAGCTAGCAATGGCAGGTCGAGGGTGTGAGGGGCTGTAAGCTAGAGGGACAGCGTTTAAACAGATGGATGATGGAAGGTGGGGGCGGGGTTACTCTGTGCTCTTTGGACAAATCAATGGCAAAATAATTTTACATGAGGAAAATGTGGAGGAATATTTCTGCGTGTTTAGAAATAATCCCAAAGACATTTAAACAAAACTAGTTTTTTAATATTTTAAAAAGTTAAGCTCATGAGCAGAGGAGGATTGTACCTGTACACGGTGGAGTAGAAGCGATCAGAGATGCTCTGCTCCGAGTCCATCACCTGGAACAGCAGCATCAGCGCCTGCACGGCCGTGTTGAACTTCACCAGATGAACCACTTTGAACAGCGTGTCCAGCTGCTCCTTCACTTTCTCGTCTCCTGCACTGGCGTACGGATACGCTCGGTTCACGCCCGCCAGCAGAGCGCTCAGCATCTTTGACTCGATGTCCTTTTTCTTGATGCAGGCGCGAAAGAAGGAGAAGTAAATGTTGATGAGCTTGGTGGCGAGCTCCGCCTCGTCGTGGCTCAGGATGACTTGGCTGAGGAAGCAGGCGGCGTAGTACTGCACCTTTGCACCAATGTTTGGCCGGAACATGAGCCGCTCCACCTCGCAGCACACCACCACCTTCATGTTCGGGTGTTTGTGCAGGAGTGTCTCCAGCAGGTACGACGCTTTAGTCGCCGTTTTGTAGTCTGGATCGCCCAGCTTGTTGACGACGTGTGTGAGCAGAGCCCTCTCCTGCTCTGGACGGTTACACAGCAGCTCGTGAGCGGTGGCCAGCGCCTTCGCCTTTGTAGCTGCCACAGTGTCGTGACTCACAGAGTCCAGAGCGCTCACAAACTCCGCCACGTGGTGCTTCAGCTGGTGCTCGAAGTACCAAAGGATGAGGCGGCGGTCCCGGGCGTCACGGTTCCCACTGGCCATTTCTTCTATCTGGTCGAAGGGACGCTTGGCAAAAGGGAAAAGCTTCCTGTTCTCGGGGAGCACGTTGGACAGCAGCAGCTCTTTCAGCGTGTCGACAGCCATCAGACCCATCCGCCTGCTCCCCTTCTTCTTCACCATGGACACCAGGCTCTCCACGTGCTCCAGCATGTGCACCGCAGAGTCCTGGATCAGGACAGTCATGGCCGCCATCCGATCAGCCAGCACACCTGAAGAGACGACCGTCTTCATCCAGGCAGAGTTGGCTCCTTTCTGTAGATTCTTCTTGGTCCTGTAAAGGTTTATTTCAGCTTCAAACAGCTGTCGGGCAAGAGACTGGTACTTGTTTACCACTATGGGATCCTGAGGGGTAGATGAGATCTCATCCGTGTATGCCATTTCAAACCACTTCCCTCCAGGTTTAATCAACAAGATCTGCCTCGGCAAAAACTCAAAGACATTTGCTTTCTCCTTTGCTTTTTTCCCAGAAGACGCCGGGGCATTTTCACTCTTCTTTGCCACCTCTTTTGTGGCGTTGTGAGTGTTGGATGTTTCGCCTTCTGTTTTCCCCTTTGCGACTTTGGCTTTTTTACTCTCCTTCTCCTCATCAGCTGGAGGGTTGGCCTCCAGTTTGTCTGGGATGCTCTGCTGCCCGGCGTACGACCGGATGCCGAGTTCGGCGATGAATTTCTCCAGCTCGCCCTCCTCCAAGTCGTCAATTGCTCCTTTTTTCCCTCCATCAACAAGTTCATTGGAGTCGTCCAGACCAGCAAGGAGGACAAAGTCAGCCTGCAGGCATTAGGGAGGGAAAAATTACTGTAAATCAAGTTTAAAAAAAAAAAAAAAAGTTTGATAACTATATACATTTTTAGTCCTTTTTTTTAACCATTTTTGCTTTATTGTTTTGCTAAATTTACTGCTAATTTGGAATTAAACATTTTATTTAAACCAAGATAAAAACTTTATTAATTGAACTTTTTGTGCCATTCTTATATTTGTTAAAACTACTGATAATTACGAATAATAGACAACTCCCATTTAATGTTTTCATTGCTTATACAATCGATGTAAAAAAAAAAAAAAAAAAGATAAAATAACAAGCTTTAGGAAAAATATAAGTCTGGTTTAAAATGTTAGCAACAACACATTTATACCACCATAATTTACCATTATTCTGATGGATGTCACTCTTCCCAAGATTAACTATTTGAGTGTTTATGTCAGTGGTTCAGTAGACTGGTGGACTCACCTTAGTTCCTCCGAGCCGTAAAACCTCATCCAAGCTGAGCTCCTCTCCATCTGCCTCCTTGGTTTCCTCCGTGTCACCAGCTGCTGGGTCAACCTCCTCCTCGTTTCCGTTCATTTCTGGCTCCTCGTTACTTTCTTCGCTCCAAACGGCTCCCTTTTTCGCGGCTTTGGGCCTTTTTCGGTGCTTGTTTTTCGCTGCCATGCTGAACACAGCGTGGGGAGCAGTATGACCCGGATGTGGAAGAGAGGGTAGGGAAAAGCGAAATGCGCTACTGCCCTCTACAGGTCGAGATTATAATCACATGCAGGTATTCGCTTGTGTCTCTGCTTTTTCTTCATGAAACTCACTTAACTGCTTTCAGAAGCTGACTTTTGGGAAAAAACATCGTATTAAAATATCATTAAATAACTATTTTAATAAAAAAAATGTATCAAGCATTACCTTAAATAATTAAGCCATTTATAAGGAGCATTGGGTCCACAGCTTGACACAGATGTTTATAATTCAATTCAATTCAATTTTATTTGTATAGCCCAAAATCACAACAACAGTCGTCTCGATGGGCTTTGAAGTAAAACATGACTCAAAAGGATGATGAATACAAAGAGTCAATAGGAAAATACTAAAATAAACTAACAAACTGACTAAGCTATACTGGCATCCCTGCCCTTAGACCCCCCTTCGCGGTAAGGAAAAACTCCTAAAAAACTGGATTCCGGAAAAAAATGAAGAAACCTCAGGGATGCCCACATGAAGGAGGGATCCTCCCCCAGGACGGACAGGCGATTTACCAGAACTCTTAGAGAAGAATTAACTTATCTAACTCTACATCTATATATTTAAAGTCCAGCAGACGAGCTTCATCCAGCCGGGGTTGGGGACAATCCGGGGCGCGAGTCGAGCCGGAGACAGGAACCACAGCCAGGTTTAGGAGCAGGAGCAGAGACGAGGTACACAAATGGTCAGGAACAGGAGCGCGGATGGGCCAACTGGAATCTGGAAGCACTCCCACTCCCCAGGAGGGGAGAGGGATAGAGGGACAATACATGAATCGTACTGCACCAAACAGAGGCATGGATAACTAAATGATAAATGATGATCACAGATAGAGAAGAGAGGAAGTGTAGAGGTAGATGAGAAAAGAAAAGTATTGGAAAAGGACAGAAAAGAGGACAGAGCCCCAGTGCACCATAGTTACCCCAGCTTCAACTTCTAGCAGCCTTTTAAAATAATAGTTATTGTTATTTAGTGTAATTTAAACAATTAACATTAAGTTAAATAATCTCTGAATACTAACTAGTCTGACAATAAGCCTGTCCAAAGAGGAATGTTTTCAGTCTAACTTTGAATGTAGAAACTGAATCTGCCTCTCTTACATGAGCTGGGAGTTTATTCCATAAGACAGGGGCTTGGTGGCTAAACGCTCTACCTCCAACCGTACTTTTACTAATTCTAGGAACCACAAGCAGTCCTGCATTTTGCGAGCGAAGTGTTCTGATTGGATGGTAAGGGACTATGAGGTCATTAATATAGGACGGGGCCATTCCATGTAAGGCCTTATAGGTTAACAGGAGGATCTTGAACTTAATTCTAGAATCAACTGGGAGCCAATGGAGCGAAACTAACACAGGAGTGATGTGATCTCTTCAGTTAGTTCCTGCTAACAATCTAGCTGCTGCGTTCTGAACAAGCTGGAGACTTCTTAAGGAACTCTTAGGACACGCTGCTAACAAGGAGTTACAGTAATCCAGCCTCGACGTAACAAATGCATGGATGAGTTTTTCAGCATCACTCTTAGAAAGTATATTTCTGATCTTAGCAATGTTCCGCAGGTGAAAAAATGCAGTTCTACACGCCTGAGATATGTGAGCCTTAAATGATAAATCCTGGTCAAATAAGACCCCAAGGTTTCTAACTGTGGAATTGGGGGCTATACTTATGCCATCCAGGGAGACTGTCTGATCAGACAGAGCATCTCTCAGATTTTTAGGACCTAGTATAATAACCTCAGTTTTTTCTGGGTTCAGGAGGAGGTAATTAATTGTCATCCAGGTCTTGATGTCACTAATGCAGGCGTTCAGTTTCTCTATATTGTCATTGTGGTCAGGTTTCATGGATAAATACAACCGAGTATCGTCGGCATAACAATGAAAATTAATGCTGTGTTTCCTGATTATGTTTCCTAGGGGTAGCATATATAGCGTAAACAGGATGGGTCCTAAGACTGAGCCCTGTGGGACTCCGTAGTTAACTCGAGTGTACTGAGAGGAATGTCCATTTACATTAACAAACTGATACCTATCTGACAGATAGGATTTAAACCACTGGAGAGCAGATCCTCTGATCCCTATGTCATGCTCTAATCTATGGAGTAAAATACTGTGGTCGATAGTGTCAAAAGCTGCGCTGAGATCTAACAGGACAAGAATAGAAAGTAGTCCCTTTTCTGAAGCCAATAACAAGTCATTAGAGACTCTAACTAGTGCGGTTTCCGTACTGTGGTGGGGTCTAAACCCCGACTGAAAGTCTTCAAAGTGGCTGTTGTCCTGTAGGTGGCAGTAAAGCTGCTTAACTACAACTCTTTCTAGGATTTTAGAAATAAAGGGCAGGTTTGATATCGGTCTATAGTTGGCCAAGATGTTAGGATCCAAACTGGGCTTTTTCAAAAGAGGTTTAACAACTGCGTATTTAAAAGACTGTGGCACGTAACCCGTTTCCAGAGAGGTATTTATCATTGTTAATATGGAATCATTAATTAGGGGAAAAGTTTCTTTAAAAAGTCTAGTGGGAATTGGGTCTAACAGACAAGTTGAGGATTTGGAGGACGTATACAATCTAGCAGTTGATCAACCCCCTTTAGTAATACTTTACATGAAAGGTTTTTTTCATTTATTTTTTATACTTTTTTATTACAACCTGTAAAGATCAGCTAACGGTTTTAATGACACTAATTTTTGTTTTTAAAATCATCGCCATTGCACTGACAGGTCAATTATTCTCCTTTTTCTGGCACAGTGTGCTTAAGTGCACAGCTTATGACAGGTAAATGACATTCTGTAATACAAAAATGAAAGAAAAATGTGTGCACCACATGTAGATTTGCATTTTTTCCTCATTCTGAAAACAAAAATGATATACAGACTTGTGGGTTACATCTGCAAAGCACCACTTACCACACAGTTTCCAAGAATTTTTTCAACTAAAAGGTGAGTAGAAATAGGCTGACTTTGTTTTGTGTGTGTGCTAGTTTGTTTGCTTTAATGTTTGGTTCTACCTTCAAGTTCAAATGGCGATGTAAGTAAACAATAATGTTGTACCAGAGAAATTATAATTTTACTTGGGATTTTAAGAAATGCTTTAAAACGTATTTTAGGTCCCTATACTGCTACCACTAATGATATTTTTGATAAAAGTTGATTCCGACTTGATTATTGCATTTTGGTTATTTTCCAAATGATTCATAAATAAAAATGGACTTTAATCCCAATATGTAATATATATGGCACACGTGGTGCTGCATATTATTTACTCTTTGAAATAAAAACAATCTTCTTCTCTGTCTTTCTCTCCAGCTCTCCCACTCACACGCGCGCGCACACACGATTTTGTCACGATTGACAAAGCGTTGTGGGGAAGACCGGAGCGGTTTCTCTCCGTACTTTTTGGAATAAAACCAGACTTAAAGCGCACAATTATCAAAACGTTAAATCACTTTTTCCTCTTCGGTAAAGACGTTTGTATTTTTTTCCATTTGATTGAGTGTGAAATCAAGTTTTTTCGATTGGAGACCCAGTTTTTACGCATTTCCAGGAGGCAGCAGTTCAGATGATCCGCTTCTTTTACTTTGTTTTCCTCAACGAATCAGCAAGAATACTTTCGATGACAAACAACAATTTTTTTTGACATCAAATGGACTTAAGAAAGAGGAATGTCTTGTTCATTTGGAAAACAGCGAGTCTCAAATCCTCCAAAGTCTTGCGCGCGCGTAATTTAGGTGTCCACAATGTTGCGCGCTGAGTAGCCATCACAATCCTCGTCTTCGTTCACTGGAGTTCCAGTTTATGGAAAAAATGAGAATCCAGCGTCTATATTTTAAGGAGTTTGGAGGTTGCTAAGGACTGCTGCTCTTTCAGACCCTGGAGTGTCATCTCTTTTCCCCCTCGCTATGGCATCTTACTGGAAGTATGCTCATACTGAAAGATGGCTTTTGACTTCCCCTCATTTCACAGTTTTCTCCGTCTGTGTGCAATAGCACTGATGCAGTGAATCTTGCTTTTTCTTTAGGTAAGAACACAGCTTTTTTGTTTGTAAAACTATTTTTGCAGACATTTGACATGATTTTAGGACATTTTTTCCACAAAGTTTACGACTTTATTTTACATTTTTGAAGAACATCAGTCACAAGTTCAAGCACTGAGATGGTTGAGATGAACAGCTTGAAATTCAGTACAACCAGAAGCCCAACATCAGGAGAAGCCACCTTGTTAGTAGCACTCACATTCAAGTGTCATGTTTCTTATTTTTTTTTTAAGTTAAAAAAACACAAAACACTCAACACATTTTTGTTACAAAAAGGTCAAGATCTATTTTAAAGTGTTTTAATTTGAAAAGTTGTTAAAGCAAACGTTTCTCTGGTTTTACACTGCTGCACTGTAACATCATGGTGCATGTTTGCTTGATGAGAATTCCTCAAATGATTTTCTGCAGCTTTCACACATGGTCTCAATCAGACATTATGGGCACTATATAGGGGCCAACCAGGGTAAGGTTCACATGCGTTTTCAACATGTATTTACTTCTGTGATTGCTCTCTGGAATGTGGGAAAATCTGATTGCTAGGGGCTCTGTTCTTGAGGTGGTTTGAAAATGCACCAAGTCCATCAATGCCTGATTTTAGGAGGTGAAGAGGGGGATGACTGTGATTTATTCATTTGCATTTGCGCAGCTAATCCTCTTTTGCAAATTTGAAGATGGTTTTGCTCGTGAGGATGCAGTTTGAAGTGATTTGAAGACTATTCTCAGTTTTTGTGCACACAACACCTGCAAAACCGTATTAAAAACAAACGTAAAAGAAGCAAAGCAGGATTTTGTCGGAGCAAGAAATTCTTCAGATATGAATAGCAAAATAATGGAACAGAGGAGACTAGAGGTACATTTTAACATATTTTTGGCTTTGTTGTGCATCTAATGTGGCGACAAATGTAACTGTCATCTTGAAAGAAAACAAATTGCAGAATCATGTGGCTCATAATAAGATGTCTTTAGGAGCCTGGTTTTTCATGAGGAGCAGGATCTGTTTAATTTAAAAATCAGTTAGAAGTAAAGTAATGTGTCAGCTAATCCTGTCTCTCTGTCATCATACTGACTGGATAATCCTGCATAAAAACCTCTCTGATAAGTCAGCGTTTCCATCATCCTTCCGCTCTGAAGGCATCCAGGAGTACAATATATTTGACGTTAAAGGAGAAGACACTGTTCCACCAAAGTCTGCAAACCAACAGCTAATGAAATCACAGTGGAACATTTAATTAAGTGTCAAAATTCTGAGGAAAGAATTTCCAGAATCTGTTTCTTGCAAAGATCCTAGTAGTTTAGACACTGCTGCTGTGAGTTAGTTTGGAGGAGAGTGACTGGCTGTCAGTCAGAACTGAGAGGAATGCAAAAATGAATCATTTCACTGGAATCAACAGGGTGCCATCTCCATCATGTGCTCTCTGACACACACACACACGCCTGGCACGAGTGTCTGATGATTCAATTCAAAACTCAATTTAATTAAGTGGAGCAGAATTTATCTCAGGAGGAAGCAATACTAATTAAGCGTGACAGATTCAAACCACTGTAGAAAACAGGTCTTATTTGCAAGGAAATAAAAGAAAGGAAACATGATGGGAAGGCGAGAGGGCAGGAGTTCACAGTGCAGAGGATACATCTGAAAACATGCTGCCAAAAGGTCAGTGTGAAAACACAGAGGGACATACTCTCCAGATAGATGACTCACCTGAGCTCAAGAAGCAAAGCACACTTCTTTTTTGTCCGTGTTCTTACAATATTTCCTCTGACATTCTTCCCTTTTTTAACCCAGTGGACTTTTTTTGAGTAAATGCTTTAATTTCAAGCCTTGACAGCTCAAGAATTTACAATTTGTTGAAATCTGTAAAGTTTAAAGATTCAATGCACATCTGCCCAGAATCAGCCAATATAAACTCAACACTTTTTTAAACTTTTTATGTTCTAAATCTTTACGGTTGTCCATTTTATTCTTGTCTTTAGTGAAAATAAGAACCGACAGACTATATCGGTTAAAAAAAAGAAAACAAATGAACAATGAAGCAAAGCTGTGACCTCTTTAATTCCTGATTGAAATTTTTTTGATAACATAAGTAATTCAACCCAGGAGAAGTTCACCAAATATCCACCAGGGGTTTGTAATACAAGAAAGTCAATCCATGTTAACTCTAATTAAAAATAAAATAAAATAACTTCATTAGATCTTAGTCACAACTACCCTTACAGGTGACTATGGGCTGTCTGCAGGTGAAAGTGGAAAAACCTGTACAGGGCATGCAGGTGGCCTGCACAAAAATTTAAGATCGATGACTGCTCAGTGAGCCTGTAGAGTCTCAATGTTTATAGACATTTTTTCTATAGGCATGTTGCGGGCAACAGGTATACAACGACCTTTACGTATACAACCTGTGCACTGCGCAAGAAGGCCATTAGTGCTCATCGCGTGATAAGTGTACACTCCTTGTGTGGCTCTTGCACACTCCGTGCTTGCAGCCTGACAGTCAGAAATAAGAAAATTAAACAGAATGTAGTTTGTGTGGACATCCTACAGGCATATTACACATCATCTGCACACCCTATTCGTGCAGCATTTGTGTGCAAATAGTAAGAAGCCATTGCACACCTCAATAACGACTAGAGTGTGGCATAAGGGCACTGTACAATAGTCTCACTTTAAGCCATAAGTGTGTGTATCTTTCATTATCCTTATAAATACTTTACACAACATACTTACCACAGGCACTTCTATTTGCATGATGATCCATAAGCCTCAAAGGGACCTACAACACACACTTGCACAACCTTTAAGATGTAGCTGTTCCTTTATATGACCCTCAAAGGGTTAGGTTTTGTTAAAAGGTGACTTCACTTTACATCAAATATTCTGGGTGAGTTTTCTGTACCTTTTTCCAAAAAATACATGCCACATCAACCAAAGAGATTATAAAGAAATAAAAAGATAGGCTGAACATAAACAACAACAACAAAAACATTATCTGTTGCACTTCTCTGTTGACAATTTAAATTTTTTAAAATATATTTGGAGACTATTTCATAAATTTTTACATTTCTAATTATTAAGATACTGTATGTATACTGCTTTCTTACTGCTTTGTTATGTGTAGTAAAGCCATATAAAGATGGGAGGATAGTTTCTCTTTTCTGGAATGACGGTACAACAAACATAGCACCCAAGAACCACAAAGCAATATGACAGGGTGGTGTTCTGTGGCAGCTTTTAAGGTGGTTGTGACTAATTTGCTTATGTATACCACACACATTTGCCGTAAAGCACTGGAAAACATGTTTTTTTTTTCCTATAATGAGCCCCTTTGAATGTCAGTAAAAAGGAAATGTTTAGTGACGTTGTTAACTGACCCAAAAACAGAGAGAAACAAATGTTACAAACACACCATCTGGTAACGCAAACAGCTGAAAGTGCAGCTGTGATGCTTTTATGCAGCAGATTCTGGCCTCCGATATATCTGGGGGAGAGAAATCCACCTTAGGACTGTACAAAGGAGATTTACTGAAACGTCTGGCTCTAAACAGATTTGTTTCAGCTGGAGGGCACATCCTCAGTAATCCATGTCATTGCTCTATGTCATTTGTCATCTCATGTGTGGTTTAAAGTTACCCGTCACATCTACTTCCTGCTGGAGCAGGAAAATCAGCTTTAAAAGCTCACACTGGTAACAGGCTTCTTGCTTCCCTGTACTAAGCTGTACCATGCAACACTAAACTAATACAAAGATGTACAAGATCATGCTATTTTTATGCAATTTACTGTAGTACTCAGTGAATTAATAAATATAGAATAGAATAAAAAATTGATTGATTCCACTAAAGGTAAATTACTTTGTTCAAGATTGATTAATTTACATAGTCCCATTACTATAGCTCAATTGAAAACAGCAGCTAGATAATAAATAACATCAAAAAACACTTCAAAAATCAATTGCTATTTAGTTATTTTAATCATACTGAGTCATATTAACTGTATAATAGTGCAACAGTAGAAAGTTCACTGGATTTCCTGTTCTTTTTTAGATAACACAAATCTGTTTGCTTTTTGGCTTCAGAATTATGACATTATTTAAGAAAAGTCAAACAAAAGGATAGATCATGCTATAACAAGTCTTTGGAAAAAAAATAGGAATAAAAGAAGGCATTTAAAGGCGTCCATGTTCATTAACTCACAAACAGTTTTTTAGACGATGGTAAATGCTACAGCACACTCTAGGCTAAAGAAGATCTGCTGCAAACAAGCGGTGAGTCAGAGAACAGATACTGCTTTAGGTGGGGTCCAAAAATCTGCTGTCCACTGACTTCATCCATGCAACACATGCCAGAAATACCCCTGGATGCTGTTGCAATTAAACATTCCGCCCAGGGAACACCAAAGAAATAGCAGCTATGCTTCAGCCCGACCTGCTGGCATCCACAACTTAATGATCTTCACTAAATTAGTCAGTGATCACAGCTGGTAGGAGCATTAGGAATTTTATTTGACTCCAAAGAGCATTTGGCTCACTGCTGTGCAATATTCTGCTTCACTGGTCTATACTGACCTATTTATACTGTAATATGCAGTACTAAACAAAACAAATGCACAGGAAGTATGGTACTCACACTGGCTGTAGTGACCTTGAAAATCGTCAAAGAGCCTGTGTTGTTTAGATGTCGTTGGTGACATGTGTTAACGGCTTAAAGGCATCCCCTGTTGTTAGTTCAATGCAGAAGAAGATTTAGGTGATAAAAAAAAGCATAAACACTTGTTTTCTCAGAAAATACTTCTCTGTCAAGAGACGTACGCCAACAGGCAGGAGGAGAGTAAACGGACAGGAAAACTGTTTGGTTCCTGTTACACATCACTTTGTGAAACACTTGTAAATTGAAACCAATTTAAAACCCATACCATGGTAAATCCATTCCCTTTGCTTGTCTCCTCTCACAGTTTGACAAAAACAGATGGAACACTCCTCATTTTTTCATCAGATTTCTGGTCTGTTGACACTCTGACAGTTTCAGAAAAAGCTTTTTGGCAAATCCTGCTGCAAACTTAGACCTTTTCTTGAAACTGTCCTCTGTAAATAAACAAAAATTCCACAATCACATTTCTGCCAGGGACAAAAATGACCAATATCAATTATAACCTGATTGAAATGTTGTTGTTTTTTCGGGCGGGGGCAACATTTGCAACCAAAAAACAAGTTTCTTGAGCATCCTAAAATCTAAGAAGTTATGAAGTTGGTCCTTTAAGGCTGCACAGCAGACACTTTCAACAAACTTAGCTGGGACAGCCAGGTCTGCTGTGCTGTAGTACCACCCATTGATCCTGTTTGCCTTCATCAGATCTCTTCATCAGAGGTACAGCAAATCCTACTGACGACAAACAAATATAAATATAGAAAATGTGATAGAAAAATTTCCAGCTAAAAAAATTAATAAATAAATAAAATTTAATTAATGGTCTATTCTAATCAGCCAAGATTTTTTTTAATCTAATCAGTGACAACCTTTCTATTTGGATTGGTAAGCATTGGATTATATTACCTCAGTCCTTCACTGGGGCCCTGTCAAAGAGAAACACAAGAGGCATGTCAAACAAGAGCGCAGGTCTTCAGAGGTTCGAGTTAAAAACTATTTCAAGGATTTTAAAATAATGATATCTTTATTTATGTAGGGAATCCTAGAAAAATAGAAGTTGTTAAAAGTTTTTTTGTATTCAATGCAAGGTTAATAAAAAATGTACAAAGCCTAATTTTGGAAATAAAGCACTGAAATGTTTTGACTATAGTTATGGGGTGTTGTAGTTTAGCAAGTGACCTTCACTTGAGCAACAGATGTGAGGGTTTGCTTGTCTGTTAGATGATTGTCTACTCAGACAGGGGAAGAAAATGACACGTCTATCTCAGCAATTCAGTTTATGTCAGAATCACAGTTACTTCCCCCAAACTGCAGATATAAGGGCTGACACATTTTCCATCAAGCGCGTGCTAAAGTTGATTATAGATCAACAACACAGTTGTAAATTAAAAACATGTATCAAGTTGTATTTTATTTATTAATTCTGCCACTTTTGAAAAGCTAACATCCCCTATTCTCTAGCATCCCAAGCTGTCCTTCTATCCTCCTCTAGATCTTTGAGGCTAATGCAAAGTAAAATCAGAAGTTCAATAATTAAAGCTTTTACGTTGTGAATCCCACCTGCCGTTACAGCATACCTGTCATTCCTTTGCACGCAGCTGGTAGTTGCTATAGAAACGTGTCACCTAGCAGCAGAACATTTAGTTGCTATAGGGACAACACCTCATGTGACATCTACTATAGATTGAGTAAACTACTGTCATCTTGCTACAAAAGGCTTGTTTGTGTTTTAATTGTCTTAAAGGTTTTAATTAAATGGAGTTTCACTGACATTTTCTTTTACAGCTTTCTTGCCCTACAGTGAGTTTGCACAGATTAACAACAAGAGCAATTTAGTCATTACCGAGTAATCGCACAGTGGCGAATTCATTATTCATTAAACATGTTTAATGGAGATGTGGATTTCTTGTTATTCATAGGTTTGTTCTGATACGATTTGGGGGTAAATGATCTGCCAGTGAGTTTCACACATGAAAGCTCAACCCTGGAACACAATTAATGCGTTTTAACAGTTACAATAAATCGAAGGTTACAAACAGCTGGCAAAGATGAGCTGACTGCCTTTTTGATATTAGGCTTATTCTCTTCATTTTATCTGGACTCTGCATGCTCGCCCCAGCACAAATTCTCTTTCTGTCAGTGCTGGAGTGGCTTCTCATTAGGCTGCTGGTGTGTTTGTTACAACAGGAGCTCTTTCTCTCCGCTCCACTTGTTTTTCACTTCAGACTTGTTAAAACTACAGTTCAGATGTTCTTAGGCTGGCTGCTGCAGTTCGCTTTTATCACTGGCAGGAAACGCATTTTATTCCTATCTCATTTCTCATCAGGCCTTCTGTCATCACTCTAACACTCAGCTTTGTTACAGAGCAGCTTTTTGTGCAGGATTTCAGTTTTTAATCGTGACTCAGTGTTGCACCAATACAATGATGCAAATGATGCTTTAACCCGTCTGTTCTCCCTCAGTTCTCACTGTTTTTTTTGTTGCCCATCCTGTCATTTTTATCTTACCGGAGCCTCTGTCCTCCAGTGTAAATCCATCCTTTTTTGTTGTTCCAGTAAATGGGGGCAATCTCTCCCATCTGGAGACACTGTGTGGGCTCCTTGTTGTTTCCCTTTTTCTCACCAAGCAGCAAAAAACAAGAACTGAGAGTGTGAGGAAGCCCAGCAAACCTGAGAAATGTGGCTGGCTGTGTTTATCCTGGTGTGATTCACCATCTGTGATAAAGCCCTTTCCTATTACAAATCAGATGACTGACAGGAAAAATGCATGAAAAGCTGAGATGAACAAAGGAGGGTAGGAGGAGAGAACGTCTGGTCCTCAGTGATTCAGAGCCAATGCGTTTGATATTTTTATGTTTAATTCCATACAGCATAGCTGGCTTTATTGCTTTAAGATATGCAGAGGGGAAGATGGGGAGGAGAGAAACAGGAAAAGGTCCAAATATGATTACATTTAAATCAGAGTCAAGCTAAAAAATTGAGGAAGGGAGGAGGAAGAAAATAAATAAGATAATGGGAGGAGAAGAGGAGAGGAAATTCTTCAGTGACAACCAGAAAGTATTAAAAAAAACAGACCTGAGCGAGACTAAATGACTGGAGAGACAATTATGGACTGCAACTGGTAAAAACTGGAAGGGGTAAAGGTAAAAAAAAAAAGATTGGAAAAACAAATGTTATGGGTGTGTACTGTTTCCCATGCTAAATCTAGATCCTGGAGGGATTCCCATAAACTGGCTTGCTGTGTGGAAAATTGGATCAAGTATAAACATGCTGAAAAAGACTTGAAGTTGCTATGGCTGCAATTTCAACATTTGTTTAAACCAAGACAGATGAAAGATAAAAATATGTCAAATATGAAACAAATTCTCACCAAAGTCCACTTAAGAAATAACCTAACATTTACACTTGAATAGTTTGGCTAGGGAAGGCAATCCTTTTTCCAGTAGATCTCATCCCTTTTGTCATCACAGACTTTCAGATAAAAGTGATTCTGTTAGTACAAGAATGTAAAGTTGCTTATAAAGTGCTACAATTTAGCACAAAGTAAACCAACTGATAGATTTTTAATGTTGAGGTCAACTGGGTTGACATCATTAAAAAGTTTCTATTTCTAAATAAATAAAGGTTGCTTAGAAAGATGATCCAATCAGGATTTAAAAGTCCAAGAGCAAAAGTATGTTTTATGCTTTGTTCACAACGAGCATGTTCAACAATGCACTGAATGTGCATTCTTTAATGTGTGTTTAGCCCAGGGTGTTTACATTGGACAAGCAGGGAGGCTCTTATTCTTTTACTTTTTTTACTGTTTAATAGTGAATGTCCTCCACCTACAAATGAAAGAGGCTTGGTGTGAAATGTGGAAGTTTTGCAAATCTTGTGAAACTTGCTCCAGGCTTTTTCTTTTAATGCTCTATTCTTGCTATGATAGAAATCTATACGGACACAAACCACCCTTATTAATTTCTCCATTATGATGAATTTTCAAACAGTTGGCATTTATTTGAATGACAAGGGTGCCATCCACTCATTACTGCCAAATCTGAGACCCTGATTGGTCCAACTGGTTTAACCCTTGTGCTATCCTATGACCCCACCCTTACATTGACGTGTTCTCCCTACCATGACAAAGGTGGATAAAGGTGAAGAGGATTTCGTGTAATCCATAGACACCAGTAAAGATCACTTGTCTTGTGGGTTTAGATGACCCAACTCCCAATGTAAAAGTGCCTAGGATAGCACAAGGGATAAGTTGTAACACGCATTCAGTGGCCACACGTCTTGTGTAAAGAGCTCGAAAACTGTCTTAAAATTGTGCGTAGTTAGCTTTGAACGCAGAAGCGTTTTCATCTGAAGTTGTTGCTCTTACTTGTACAACTTGCATCTGTAGATAAATGCATGACATCACCATTCAAATTTAGGTTACTCAGCATTAAAACATGGTCAGTTTAATCCTCTTAGTGCTGAACAGTAAAGTGCTAGTGTGTATGTGAGCCCGGAATAATTGAAACCCAATTGAGGGCTGACAAAGAAGCCCCTTCCTTTAGTGACTAAAAGCTGGTTGTTTACAAAGCAGCTACTATTAATATTAATTTTTAGACAAAATGCACCCCTGCTTTTAAATATTATATAGAGGTGAAAGGCAGCAGCTATAAAACTGTAAAACCCTTTGCAGGTCTTGAATGGAAATGAAATGACTCCCTTGAAATTCACAACCCATGTTTGTGTCTGTATTTCTGTCAGAAGAACAGAGTAAACAAACACTGCAGTGTATCTATACCTACTCACACACCCCCCTTCACATTTTCAGTATATTTACCAGAGGCTGAAACTAAACAGCACTTGTAAACAGAGAACATTGCTGTTCGGTTGGTGCATTTTTTCACATGTAAAGGTCTGTAGTTTAGCCAGATTGTTCATCAGTTTTTGTGTAATTTGTTACAAAACACTCATCAGGAAGTATGTTTGCTTGTATTTATGAAATAGTGAAAACTTTGTAGATTTCTTTCTTTTTTTTTTGGTATCTGATTGTTTTCTGTTTCATGCTCCAAGTTTAAGAAATAAAAAGGCTAAAATGATCTCAGCGGTGCTACAAGAGAATAAAAGCTTTGAAATTCCATTTTCTTTTCTACTGAATGTCTCCTAAAGAGGTTTTCTATTGGAAATAGAAAGATATGTTTTGGAGAGAATAAAGAAGGAAAAAAATGTACATCAAGTTTGTTTTTAAATCCATTCTGGTCTGATTTAACTCTTGAGTAAAGTGGATTTTGTTTTGAAGACAAAATGTCAGCTTTGGCAACAGAAGCTTGGACCAAACTCTGAGCTACTACTGAAAATTACCGATACATCTTCCCTAATACTTTCCTTAGAAACAAGATGAAAAATTAATTTACACACACAGAGGACATGCCAGGATTTTAGTTATTCGGAAAAATAAGTATTCATTGTGAAGACATTTAAGCTGTTTTAAAATTCTTCTTACGTACCAAATTATTGATGTTGATGTTGTTGTCTCTCATTGTGTGTTTGCAGGTGAAGTATGACTGCAGCAGCAGCAGGTGTGCTCACAGGCTTGGCCAAGCTAAAGCGCCAGGACTCTGCCCGCTCTCAGCATCGATCCATACCACCTGGATCACCGGGCTTAGGAAACCCCAATACTGATCCTGTGCCAAGGTGCAGTGTTTACTGTCAGATATTTAAGAAAAATTAGTCTTTTGCAGTCTTTGTTCTCTCTGTTAAACAAACAGGCTATATTATCGGTTTGTTGAGTTTTGTAAAAATCTAAATGAGAGCGTTTTTTTGCATTTAGAAAGAGGAAGCGGCGCACTGATGTGGTGGTGGTGCGTGGCAGGCTCCGCCTCTACTCGGCCTCCGGCTTCTTCCTCTTCCTGGGACTCATCATCCTGGGAATAGGGATCGGCATGGCCACACTGGGTTACTGGCCGCACAAAAAAACCACACCCACCGGAGGAGGAAATGGGGTCAAACTAGGGAAAGATTTGGCCAACACAAGCCATAATGTGCAAGGTAACAACAGAACGGGATGACTGCAGTCTGTTTGAGGCTCCTTCGCTCATCTTTGCCTTGTTCTATGATTTTAGGCACGCCTTCCAAGCAGACTGGGAGCGCCGTGATGCGTTTCCTACAACAACATCTTCACTCTGAGAGGATGAAGATGCTTGGACCTTTCACTATGGGCATTGGGATTTTTATCTTCATTTGTGCTAATGCAATCCTTCATGAAAACAGAGACAGAGAAACAAAGGTAAACAACATAATGTGCACACATACAAAGCTGCTTACTAGATCAGATTTCTGCAGAAATGAAAGTAATTCATCAAAAAACCAGTGAAGTCATCAGAAGAAGGTCATAAATTAAAAATTTAATTACCTTTTGTACTTGATGTTATCATTTTTTATTCTACAGAGAACAAACATTCTACTCATACATTTTCTTGATCTTAGTAAATCTAATAAGCAGAAAAGAGAAATCTTGAGCGTTTGCAGTCCTCCTCTTTGTAATTTTCTTTGTGACATTTTTTCTGTTCATATATCATAATCTTTCCTTACTTGATTGTAATAAACCCAGTTCCTCGTCCCATCTCTCCTTTTCAGCAAGCTAAAAAATGTCCTTCGAGGGCGCAAGCAACACAGACTCAAACATTTAAAACAAATAAATGATAGTGTGCTGTAATGTGACAAATATATGCAGGTAATTCAAAGGGGAATTCCTCCGCTGGTGCTGCTAATCAAATTCTCCCCTGTGCTAGATCATCCATATGAGAGATATGTACTCTACAGTCATCGACATCCACCGCCTCAGGCAGAAGGAACAAAAACATCACTATCACCGCAACAGCACCTGTGTGAGAGACTCAGCTGATCTTCACGCTTTTGGGGGTGATGCTGCTGCACGTTTTCCCAGCAACCCCCTCCTAGCATTCTCCCCTTGGGGTGGAAGTGGAGGAGGCTCTGCGGAAGAGGAGGAGGTGTTGCTAGGGGATGAAGAATTTCAGAGACGTAACGAGCAGGATAAATTGAATTGTAGCTTTGCAGGGTTGCTGGCTCCACTCTACAGGGATCGTCCGTTTGGAGGTCCTGCGTTGGCCCACTCTGATTCTGTGCGTCACCAGTGGTCAGTGGATGGGGATGCGGAGAGGGGAGGACACCACGCTGGCTCCATTGTCTCTTCCTCCATCTCTGCATTTACACTTCCTGTAATAAAACTCAACAATTGTGTCATTGATGAACCAGAAATGGAGGCGATAACTGAGGAAGACAGAGGAGGGGAGACAGGCGATGGAGAGAGGTCAAAACCTCTCTGCTCCACGGAGTCTCTTGTTGTGCCTGTGGCATCTGTTGCAAAGGCCTCCAAACCCCCAGGCTTACAGCGGAGTAACTCTGCCTCATCATCTTCCTCCCGCTGTTCTTTCTTCTCCTCCTCCACACTCTCCCCTGCTCCCTCCTCTACCTCAGGCTGCTGGCTTTCTCCAGGAGCAGCAAGGAGCGACTTTGGTTCTAATACTTCTTTGCACATGCTCAATAGCCATTCCAAATCCCTGGATTTAGAGCGTGGCTCTAGTGTTCTCAGTGTTCACCAGGAACAGAGGAAACACCCCAGCTGGCCCAGACTGGACCGCAGCAACAGCTGCCGCAGTCACGCTGGAAATCGAGGCAGCAGTAAAGGCTACATGCGCCTGGAGGACAGGGAGGAGCAAGGAGAGCAGCGAACAGACGTGTCAGCGTGCATGGCGGCCAGGCGAGACTACAGCAAACGTGAGAAGCTGCTAATGATATCCAGGTCACACAACAATCTGAGCTTTGAGCATGACGAGTCGAATAGTAGCACAATGAAAAGAGGAAGCTCTGAGACTCAATTCTGAAGACTCTGACATGAACAATGCAGAGGAAGCTCTCATGTGGTGTCAGAAACATTTTATAAAAAAAACTGTAGATTTGGTATCAATAAATAGTGAAACAAATTCAATGAAATGTTCATATGTCATGTCTGCTTCATGCTACTGCATCCATGCAGAGAGGCAGTTAACTTTGATTGTGTTTGTCACTTTAGTCAAAGGAGGAATGAAGAATGAGCTTCACAAAGGGATGGTTGAAAGAAATCCATATTGCATTCATCTTTCTTCTCTGTAAAAATAACATTTACAAATCCAGCAAAGCTTTGATGTTAAATCTGGTCTGCGGTGACAGAATACAACAAACAGACTCCCAATTGCCTGAAGCCACCTCAACTTTCCAGTAACTGTATTAAAAGAAAATGGTTGCACCCTGTCTCTTTCTGCAAACAAAATTTGACCACGTCTTTGCTACAGACTCTTTAAACTGTAAGTATGATTCACTCAGGATTGTACATGTTTTATGCTCCTCCAAATCCATTCAAAATGCTGAAAAACTGGTTCATCCCAGTTTATTAATTTTTTTTCTTAAGATTCAGAAATACTTTAATGATTACAAAACATGTTTTAACATCGAAAGATAATCATAAAATTATCCATTTAAGAAACACATCCTGTGTATAAAAACTGTTTTTGCAGCTTCTGATTTGCTAGATTTAGAAAAACAAGTTCTAAATAGACGTGAATGTTGCGTTATATGAAAACAAAAGTGGATCACCGTGTGTGCACTGATGGTGTTATCTACACCAAAATGTGCAATCAACATGTGAATCTTAGCTCCAGCTGTGTTGTTACGACTGGGGGATGTTCTTGTAGAAGTTCCTGTCAAAAACAGTTGTGAATACTGTGACAGCTGTTTACATGTCTCTACAACTGTGTAGTTGATCCAAGCACAGTTGGGGTAAAAAATGACACTTATATATTTCAAAATTCAAGGAGCCATAGTTTAATTGACACTTTATTATTTAAAAAACCTGGACCAGAACTGCTTTTATTGTGTTGTAAAAAAAAAACACCACACAAAATGAGGTATGTGCATCTAATTTATCTCTGTTTAATATTTCTGAGGATGAATGCTGTTGGGGAAGGGAATATTATGATATGGGCTCCAGGGTATCTTTCTATACACTAAAAATTGATTATGAATGGACAGTTTAAATGGTAAAAAAACAGAAATGCATTCAAAGACAACACTTCAACAATCTGAATTATCAGAATAAATGTATTTGTACTTTTTCTGTATATCCCAGTGGCAATCCTTCTGGCTCAATCTGAACAAATCTTTTTGTTTGTTACAGGAAAACCCCTTTGAAAGACTGCAGCTATTTCCACTGCAGCTATGACTAGTTTCCAGCAGTCACTGTCAAATAGAAACTTCTCTTAAAATAAACTATTTTCATTGAGATGTGTTTTGTCTTGATGAATGCACTCAACAAAAGAAAGAAAATTAGTTTTCATCAATTCATCAATACCAACAGCTCTTTGAGCATTGTTTCTTTGGTTTGAGGATTATTCTGTACAGAGAATAGTAAACAAAGCCTTTTCTAAGGGCCTCTGTTGCTGTTTTGTGTTTTTCTTAAAGAAACTATGATGTAAACTTGTCCAAGTCACAATTTTCTAAAAAACAAAAAATCTAGCTTTTATATTCTTATACCTATTTTTGTTAAGAGAAAAGCCCAACATACTGACTTCCTGTTTGAGACATTTTTTAAATGAAGTTTACTAAACAGCTACAGTGTGACTTATTGCACAAGCAAGTCGGGATGCAATCATTATACAATTGCCATTTCTCTAACTTTTTTTTTCAACAACAGCACTGTCAGGAACCTGTGGTGTAGGACCCAATATGCAGGAGACCAGGCTTGATGGCAGAAACTGGAACATTTATTAATTAAACTTAAGACAAAAACCCAAGTTGAAATGAAAGGGTGACAACTTACTGACGCCTAAAGCTGTGAAAGATCTATAACAGTAACCTGGTGTGACTGACAGGGGACAACTCAAAACAGAACATGAAGACCATGGTCAATCAATCCCTTCCCTGCTGTGTCTCCATTACAGAAATTGTTTGGCAGAGTTACACAAATATACAGTCGCAAGCTGATCTTTGTTTTCATTCTACAAAGCTCAACTAATTTTTCCACGAAGGTTTGAGCTTTCAAAGTATTTAAACAAGAGAGAAAAGTGTTTAGTTAGGAATTTAAGACTCTTAGAAAATCTATAATTTTTGTACAATAGAAAGCTGGATACCTCACAGATTTCACTTATAGTGGGGTATTTTTCAAATGTAAGTCCTGCCATAAATGATATGAGTGTGTATGGGAGTCCAAATGTACAAAAGTAAAAAAAAACAAAAAACACAGCTACAGCCCAGTTTTTCATTAATTCTTCACCAACGTCAGGGGTTTGCAATCAGAGACTCTGGAGCCACGTGCATCTCTGTCATCCCTCCATTGTGGCCATTTAGCTACATCCAACAATGCTAACAATTTGATAAATAACACCTGTGTAGTTTCAGTTAATTTGTTTCTGGTAATTAAGTTTAGTCATGGTTGCAGTTTTAACAAGCCAGATAACTGAGTAAAAAGATGGAAAAAGTTTAATAGAAAGGTGAATTAAAAGCGCATTTTCTTATCTTCTGCTGCACTACAGTTTCTAGTTCTTTAAGTATAGAAGCGCATTTACATGTATAGAATTGTTACCATTTTATTTGATTATTTCACACCAATGTTGTCATGTTAATACTATATTCAACAGTTAAAAAAGAACAAGCATGCTTTAATTCACAATGATTGAAAACACAATGCTTCAAAATCAAGTAAATCTTCTGCAGCTGAAGGATCTTCTTTGACACAGACTGTATTTTATTTTGAAAGTAAATTCTATGAGCTGCTGTCGAAAGAAAAAGTGGTTAAATATAATGAATATATGAAAGATAAAAAAACAATGATGTTATTAGTCAAATATTTACAAGCTATATTTTATAAATGAATAGGTTAATGGCCTCAAGAACACGAACAAAGTGTTTTTTTCTTAACAATGAAATTGGACTTTACTGCCTTTTGTTTGGTCAGTAAGAAACTGGCCCTAATGGCTCTTTTAGCTTTAAAGGTCACAGACTCCGACCTATGTACCGTAGTAAAATTAAGTATCTAAGGCAATTATTCTGGCTATAACTTTAATTTCCTCATTGTTTGATTTGAAATTTAAAAGAAAATCTACATTCATTTGTGTGATTCACCCAAGTCTGCTTGTTGGATATATTTTGCTTACCAAGTATAATAATAAGATGATAATAATAAGAATAATTTCAAAAATGTTCAAAGTGCTTCACCTGGAATGTACAGTCATAATGTAATGATATTTATACAGAAGTCAGACTTTGAGATCAATTCTGAAAGCACAGAGATAAACACACATAGTTAAAACGATCTCATTTGTGCACTCTCTGTGATGTTTTTACCAAATACCAGATTAATTTACCATGAAATTAAGTTTTGAACAAAAATGTAATAAAATATATGTCTTGTCAAAGAGTATTATAAACTCTTAGTCAGTTTGCTCTTTATATTCTCAAAGAAAAACCTTCAAGTTTGCCATTTGTGGACTGAGCTGCAAACTCAGAACTGACTGACAATAGAGCTGCGCTTGAGCTCGCTCTGATTAGCTTATGGTAGTTTTTTTTTTCATTTTCAGCTCATTTTTTATGGTTTGCCCTTCAGGTAATTGGATTACCAGACTCTGGAGAGATTCTGATGGTAAATGCTTGTTTTATTTTTAATAAGCTGCCATGTGTGTGATGTCTGAAATGCAAATCTCAGCCTTAACTACCAGAATTTCCAGGTTGTTGATTTGATTTGAGATAGGAAGATGATCATTATCCAGTTCAATGTGGCAATTAAAGTGATTGACAGACACACCTTGCTAAACAGGCTGGAGCCTTCATTAGGTGATGGAGTCTTTTTCTCTTTAAACAATAGCATTTTATGTTGGTGCTGTCTTTTTCTCTGCTTTATTTGTGCCCAGAAACTAAACAATATACAAAGATCCACATGAGTCATCACCAATTAAAATGTTCTCTGCAGGGATGTGAGATTACATAAACACATACTTTGGTTTGTAGGGCCACGTCTATGAGACACAGACACAAGTGTGTCTCATTACCCAATGCAACCCAACACCATCTAACCTGCACCACAAAACTGAAGCCAGAACCAAATCCACAAACAGAATTGTTTGATTTTTAAGTTTGAAAATGACTTCTATCAATCCAGCAGTACATATGTGCATATGTCCGGTTAATAATACTGTTTAGATTTAAAACCAAATACAGAAAGAAAGACAACAGTAGCAGAATGGTGACATTTTTGTCTCATCTCTGTCTTTGTTAGAGGGAACAGATGCGAGGAGTAAACTGTGCTGAAGGCAGCAGACATATTTAGGCAGCACGACCGGATGATGTCTCATCCTGTTAACATTAAACATGCAAACTAAAATTACTTTATCCTTTGGAGAGACATTCTCAACTCCCTCTGTTGAGCTAAACCCTGATTTTTTTACTAAATTTAAATTTTAGAAGCAGATTTGTTTATTTTGCCCTCAGCAACCAATTAAAATGCTGGAAATGAAATTTTCTAGATTCCTCTTTGGGATTTAACTTTGCTGCTGTGTTTCATTTGCTTCGATCACTATAATAAACACTGAGAAGTCTTGACCCAACAGATGTGGGCATTAAATCAAAAACAAACATTTCCTGCTTGTATCAAAGTCCTGTGTCTTGTTTGTGTTTAGCCCTTTAAAGACCAGATGAAAATGGGGTTTTAAACATGTTCTTGGGACATTTTTAAAGAAAATTAAGCTTTAAACTGCATGTTTTTATACATTAAAACCATGTGAATCAGGAGCAGATGAAAAAGTGCCATTTGAAAAAGCTTGTAGCTGTGACGTAGAAGCTACAATCGGCAGTGGATTCCACTGGAATCCCGTTAATTGCATGAACAGTTGAAGAGTTACTTAGTTAGTCAAAGAATGTCAACACTGGAGCTAAAGCTTCTGTGTTATGGGGTTAAAGGAAAGAGTTAGCTAAGTTATCAGGCCAGCTTTGACCCAAACAACTGAACATGGCCTAAAACAAGTGCAGAATACAGCCTTTTTGGGGGGTTATGACTTAATTCTTTGACAGATAGTAATGATGCCAAATTTAATTTTTTGTTTCAGCATCTAGAAATACTGGAGGCGCTCCCTTGTTCTCGACATCATTAGGGTTCCTGTCAAGTCCAATGTGTTACGAACAGACAACTTGTGCCTTCGCACCTCCTGGCCTGTGTGATGCTCTGAAACACTCTGAGCCTTTGGGAGAGCTTCTCCGTATCTGGAGACGCTGCTTATCATCTGGTGATGTAATGAAAAATACATTCAAAGAAAGTTGAAACCTTATACAGCCCTGCTTGGCACTTTTTCATTCGACACCTTCCATCGACCGCCAGACAACTCCTTAGAACTTAAAAATTAGTAACCAGGAGTGAGGATTAAAAGTATCTTTAAATATTTCCATCTGCTGATGCTAATGAGCAGTTTATTTAAAGAAAAACAAATGAAGACAGATGAAGATGTTCAATTAAGAAGAATTTGCTTTTGTGTGGTTTAAGGGAAAGAAGATTCAGAAGGGAACGTGTTGTCCCTGTGTTTTTATAATAACTCGCCGTGATGTGAGCATTTCACGGACACACTGGCAATCAACTAATCAGCAGTAATTACCGCAACACATCTGGAGGCTAAATTGAATGGATCGCAGATTAGCTGAGTTACCTGCATTAATGCAGCTGCCACACATTGCAGAAATGCATGGTTGAGGATGAGCAATGCTTAATTAGTTATGGAAGTGAGTCACCCACTCAAGAACATATTGGCTCTAAATAAGTGAATGCTCAATTTTTTTAGCATTTTCTATTAAAATGGTTAACTTATTCATACTGTTTTCATAATATCTGTTCATCTCTAGGAGAATTGTGCAAATGTGTTTTGGGTTCAGCGCATAAACAGATTCTAACTTTGCTTATAATGTGCAGGTTGAACGCTTGCCATGTCGCCGTTAAGTCACTCTAATCCCCTCTTCCAGTCCCTCCCTGTCACTCTGTTGCAAATCCAGCGCAATTAAGTAGAAAAACTGGGAGTATCATTGAAAGAGCCTTGTGGCAGTTGTCATAGAGTGTGTTCATGTGTCTGTCAGTGGGTTTGTGCACTTGCAATGAAGCAGCAGTGGGGGTGCCAGCCCAGTTGCCATAGCAGCCGGAGATGTGCTCTGGACCCCTGCCTGAGGAGCAAACTCACTTGTGCACACATAAAAACACAGACTGGGCTTTCAATAAAAGAAAAGAAAACAACATACATATATATACATATAGTGTATATATATAAATAACCCCAAAGAGCATCCACTTAAATGAACCAAAGAAAATCAAAACTGTTTAATAGACCTGTAATTGTGGTGTCAATCCAACAAGCCCCTGGCTTGCCGGCGTGATAACTGGATCATAGAGGAAGATTAACACAGTTGGGGTGATGCCCTTGACCTCAATGTGCCCAAGCACTTCTAATAGGGAGAAAGACAATGAACTGCAACAATAAATACATCGCAGAGAGGAGTTTCGTTGGTGGTAAAGAAGACCTTCTACTTGCACATCATGTATATAGGAAACAGCACAAAACACTCAGGGACTACCTTTAATGCCAGTTCACTGACATAACAGTGTGCAGAGGCGAAACAACGTTTTTCAGAGAGCATTATAACTATAAATCTTTTATTGGAACATGAACCTTTTCTAACTGCTGGGACCTCTCAGCTTTGTCTTAAAAGCCTTTAAGGCCTCCTTATGCTGTGTTTGTCATGTGAGCAGTGATGCAATCCTCAGGCAGATCTGTGTGCATTCCACTGGAGTCTTGTTGACCTTTGGCGATGACTTTCTAACCGTAGTTGGATATGCTGAATCTATGTTGTGCATTTTAAACAAGAAAAGATAACCAACAAAAGAAAGCTAAAATAAATATAATTGCACAGAGAAGAAAGGAAAAAAAGTGACTTATATAAGCTTTGAAGGGGCAAAAGCTGAGTTACACTAGCAGTGCAAAAAATACCTACATACAGAATGACAGGAGTTGTAACACGCAACATGATCTGCGGCTTAATTATTTATGGTTTTTGGATTTTCCTCACTCCTATACTGTCAGAGCTTTTTGTGCAAGTGAAGGGTCTATAAAGCATCCGTTGATATATCTACTCCTCCTGCCATCTCCACCACAGTCCTGCCACTGCCAATGCTATTCTGGTCCAAAGTCAAAGCCAAGGGGACTCAGACTCACTGTCAAAGTTGCCTAAAGTGCTTTTTTCTTTCCTTATCTATACCCTCTTTTAAATATGTATCTAATGCTTTTTTTTAATCTCAAATTTAGAAGCAATCAGATGGAGATTGGCCAATTCCATATTTTTACACTTTCACAGTCAAAGCCTGTGTCTCCTCTCTGCGAGTCTTTTCTGCGACAGGCAAATTGGCAATTCATATTTTTGGTTGTACTGCCTCCAAGAAGTTTACACATTATGGATTATGTAGCAGGAAAACTGGCTTTGAAATGTTTGTAACAGAGTTTATTTTAATACTGACTTTTGTGAATATTTTTAGAGACTAAACCAAGCTAAAAAGGAAACCTTTGGTTGGAGGAAAAACAATTTTATGGACCATTAAATCAAAAACCGTAACCACATTGCTGTGTTAATGTGTGATTCAGCAAGACAGTCTCTTTAAATACATTTTTGTTGCTTCTCTAAGGCAGAGATGAAAGATAAAGGTGATACTAACACCACCTGTTTCTTTTTCTGTATTCCAGAAATCAGAAATGATAAAAGACAAGCTGCAAATAATTTATTTACTCTTTATTAATTTATTTTCTGTGCTCTGGCTTGCAGTGAACTTGCATCTTTATTTCTGTGTCACACTTTGAAGGCGTCTTAACAGAGACTGTATGACTAACAGGGATCAAAGGCTGTTTGTGGGGTCGGTAAGCAATGCTCTGGACTTTCATGATGTGAGGCGAAGGTTTTGAAGCAATAAAACGATGCACTGGCATTTGCTGCACAAAGTTTGGTCTTGCTTCTTGAAAGAGTAGTGCATAGTCTCCAAAATTTGATTTAGTCTTAATCAAATTGAATGTAACTTAAAAAATGAAACAGAGGAAAATCTGACTTCAATGGCAGCTCCAGATGTAAATAAGTTGAATCTATTCCTGCAGTTGTTATTTCTGCATTAACTTTGTATATGACAATGTGTTTTTTTTTTTTTTTTTGTGTTGCATAAAACTGTGTGTCTGCACAGCAGTGCTGATTAAACTGAAACCCCAGGCACATCCAGTGCCAGCTCCAGGTGAGTCACCACTGGGCTTTGCATCTTTTTTAGATTATTTTCTAAACTCGGCCTCTGCCTTTTTGTTTCTCCACCTATCTGTTTCTTTACTCTCATTCTCCATCAGTCACCCGTCTTTTCTCTCTGTCCCTTTCAGCTATTCATTCTCCACTATGCCTGCCTCTTCAGCACTCTCAGATTTCTCTTTTTCTTTTACATCTCCATCATTGGCTCTTTTCTTTTAATTAGCACAGTTCTCTGGTTATCAAGTGACGTGAAATTGCACTTCTGTAAATGTTGTTTAGGTATGTAAGCGGAAAAACTACTGATGAGAAAACCTTTAACCCAATGAAGATAAAAATAGGACAAACGAGTCACTCTGTCTGTTAATTCATGTTAGAAGACTCCCCATACTATATTCATAATTTTCTGAGCAGAAATTAAGAGGTAGATTAAAAAAAATCTGCTAATGTTTTAGTAAATAGTTACATAAAAATGGAAATGATTTGACTAACTGGGAACTATTACTTTAATGTATAGCACAGAGGTCATCCAATGAATTTCTCTAAAAGTAAAACAAAATATCAAATCCAAACTATTATTAGATTTAGTGTGGAAATTCATAATCTCTAATTACTGCTGTTTTTATTAATGTGATTTATTCTAAATGATTGCCTTTTATTGCTGTGACGTTTATGAGGCTCACCATAAACAAAGAAATCAAAATTAAACCAACAAACAAAGGTTTGTAAGGCAACAACTTTTTGCTGTCTACTGCTTTTAAAATTTACCAACAAAGTTATAAGGCAGGATATCCAACCATGCGGTTGTTGCCTTAACTAATGCCAGCGTTACCAGCAAGCAGCAAAAGCAGCATCTTTCTATTTAAAATTGTAGATTTCTCTAATTCAAAAGAAATTTCTACTATTTCAGTCTGACATATAACTGCAGTTTGTATCTTTCAGCCACATCTCCCTATTTTCTCTAGACCAAAGCTCAGAATGCTGCTCTATTTTGGGGTATTGATTGTCAGTACAACCCAATACCATTAGTGGCAACTCTAATAGTCAGGCTAGAGTCATGGACAAATGTCTTCAGCAGCTTCTCAGCCCACCACCAGCATGTTAGAACAGAAATCAGGATTTGTCAACGTGTGCGGACTGTTAGCCATCTGATTGTGATTGTCATTTGTTGTCTCAGCTCTTGATCGAACTCCTTTTGGCTCTCCATCCATGCCCATCTGATAGAACACGTGAAGAGTTGTTTTTGAGTTGAAGATTCTAGTCAGATGGTACATGATGTGATCGACAACCTGTTATTCCAGTATTATTCCATGATTTCTCACACAATAATGGTAAAAAAAATGCATGTTAGATGATAATCATTTCTTTGCATAATCATTAAATAATGAAAAACATGAAGAGATCACAAAGTAGAAACTAAAAGGCAAAGATTGTGTTCTGATTCAACTTTCTGAAAGGATTTCAATAAATTCTACAAACGTGAAAATTAGTTTTAGTGATTTAGTGATTCATCTCTTCTTGATGTCTCCTGTTCCTCATGTCTGTTCCAATTAATTGAGTCCTCTTTACTTTTTCAAAGCCTATGCTGCGAGCAAAGCTACAAGGTATTTGTTCACAAAAAGCACAGGATTTTAGGAACCATCAGTTCATGCAGTCACTTTTATCGCTTTTGATCAAATCCAAGATCAAGATGCTCTTGCATGGTTTATTTTTCTTTGAAGTGTAACACCTAAATGTGTTTTGTTCCCGGCTGTGAAAAAATATCTGACTGAATAAATGTGCATTTCTGCACAGCTGATGTTTGTGAATGCATCCCTTTCTTTTTGAATTTATCTTGACTTCTATAAGTGTAATTCATTTTTCATTCAGCTTTGAAACCACCTCTAAAAGGGAAAAAATGACATCCTAATCGCACCCAAACAGCTCCTGCTGCTTTGAGATGGAATACATGCCGGACACTTTGGCTCTGGAAATGCGTGCGTTGCATAAACACAAATAAAACAAGGACTGTAAGATTACAGAGATTTTAAGCAAGTTTTCAAGAGACTTTTGATGAGAAAAAGCAACTTCCAAACACAACAAAGGCAAGCATAAGGGATAGAACAAGAATAAAAAGCAGCAGGACAAAAAAAAAGCGCACCCTGAAGCTGTTCCTCTCAGTAAAACAAATGGATTGCCTCATTTAGAGGAGTTGTGACTTACTTCCTCTTCATTGGTTTAAGCAGAGGATGCCTGCAAAAACTGTGAATACAAGCTCTCTGTATCAAACACACACAATCCTTTTCAAGTGAATCAGCATATAGAGATGTGTGTGTGTGTCTGCAATGTGATCAAATACACTCAAAAAGGCACAAATCCACTCTTCATTTTTAACGCTCTCATTCACAAATGCATGCATACTCACAGCCAAGCTTATTCATGCATGCTTCTTATCTTATTAATGAGAAGAGAGCACAAACGTCCTCCTGCAACAACTGAGTGTTGCTGCATCTTGGCTTTAACATGCAGGATTTGTATTTGTTGTTCTCATAAATGTTTGATTGGGTTCACATTTGGAAAAACAAAAAACAACATTATTTTAGCGTGCTCAAATCTTTAGAGTCCCACTTAAACACCACATGTATCCTTAAAGTTGTGGGCACTCACATATAGCTGCAAGACTCCATCATTATAGCCACCTCCAACTAACTGACAATATATCCATGGTTTACAATCCTCACCATGATTAATTTCTCATGAGTCTCGATTTTCTGCTGCTATGTCCTCAAATTTTTGACTGTTCACAATAAAAATCCAAACCAAGCAAAAACTGAATTTGTATCCTCTCATCTCCCTTTCATATTTGAGTTCATGTGTGCTTAATTAAAAGTTAAACACACAAAAGAAAAGTCCATCAATATTGTGCCAAAAATTCCTTCAACACTCTTCATACATATATTTGAGTTATACAATTTTTTTCTTATTTAAATGGGCAAAAAAATGTGTAACAACAGCTTTATATTATACATTTCTGGCCATTTTCCATCATTGTAGTTTCTTCCAATTTACATTACTCTTTGTTTTCCTGTTCTTCTTACGTATTTGTCTATTTTGGAAAACATTTTTATTTGAATAAAGTTGTTTCTTACTTTCCTTGCTTGGTTGTGCACTAATGGAGCAGAGAAAAATCCAAAAGTATTACAAAATTGGTGTTACAGAAGGAGAAAAGATTTATAAATGTAGAGGGTAGCTTTAAAGATTGCATCAATTCTTTATCTAACTTGACAAGAGCGTGACAATAACATCTGTTTTTTATGGTCTTTAATGGGATTTAAATGGGATTTTCTTATGATCTAAGCAGAGCTTTTGTTTTTTTTCTCTTGAAGTAAAAGGAACTTGATGAAGATTCAAGATTAAATTTATCTTCAATGATCAAACCGCATTAAAATGAACAGTATCCATTAAACTGTTTACAGTGATGTCTGTGTCTAAAGCCTCTCTATGCAGGGCTGATTTAAACGAAAAAATGTTGCAACTTCAAACATGTATTCTTATTTGGGCAGCAGTCATTAAAAATCCTTAGTTTGCAATTACAGAGCTATACAAAGAGAAAATGACATAATACACACAAAAGCCATTTTAATTGATAACCATAATAACTTAAGTTTAAACAATAATGGTGACGGCCTCTTGTTTCCACATAGGAAAATGTGGTAACAAGGACATGAAGATGAGTAAAAGATAAAACTTTAGCTATTATATAACATGAAAAAAACATTCACACATTTTTTGTACAAAGTTTTGAAAACTAGAAAAGTTCAACCTTTGATAGGATCAGCAAATAACTGAGATTTTAAAAGGTTGATTAAAACATGATGTCTTCAATGTTCTCAGGTTGATTTGTCCGGAGCTGCTGGCTTTAATTTAGATGATCGATTGCTGATGGCTGAAACTATTTCCAAACATCCTGCGCGTCATTGTTTTACAGAGATGTTGTTCACGTGTGGGAGGCATTCAAAACCTATTCTCCTTGAGATGAATGTCAACACAGATTTATTGCAACATCAGCCCATTCAGAGAGGTGGAAACATTTCAAGAGCACTGGAACAAAGTAGTACTGTGAGTTCTGTGTCGAGCACTTTGAGATCACCTCTCTGAAATGTAATATACAGCTAAATGAGCCTCGTCTTGTCAAACCACACTGTATAAGGCAAAATCTGAATGCAGCATTGCAGCAGCAACTCTCTAAGCTTTCATGAATGAGCGAAGATTATCCTTATTTTGCTGCCACAAGGCCTGGGCACAGTGCAGCTATGATAAGCTGAGCTGAGCACAGTCAGAACTGTGTTTGTGCAAAAGGAACTTGACATCAAGCACAGCTGCAAATCTGAGAAAAACAGTTTTTTTGAGGTGCGTCAAAGTCTAAAATGGTTCCAGAACCTTTAAGTTTTACACAAACAAATGCTTTAAAATATTAACTAGTTAGAGAAAACCAGAATAAAAGAAACATGTTCCATATTGGTATGGGAGAGTATTTTAAAAACTGTAAAAAAGAATAATAAAAAAACGAATAGGAAACATTAAAATAACTTATTAATATTCATTTACTATTGAAAAAGGAGAAAACATAGTATTATTTGCCCCGATATCTGCTAATTTTTTTCTATTCTCGTATATATATCATGGTGGAATGGATTTGATAATATGTTCCTTTTGTGTTTGTACATAAAAAAATAATCAAGGAATGACTTTAGATGTTATAGCTTTACATCTCTAACTAACCTAACCCATTTTTACCTCCTCTGTTAATAAATGATTGAACTGTCTGTGTGGAGGAGTGCATGCAGTACACTTGGGCAATCCCTGCATTCATATTAAGCTATTGAGAAATGTTCTTGTGATGGTTCTCTGTTGTACTCTACTTTCTGGATGCACATCTGTGTTGCATCACATGAATAATGAGGCTTGTTCAAAGCCAAATGACTTAACTGCAGCTGAAGCTTTTCCCTCGATAATGTCTGAATTATTGCATGGGCCTAGTACCACTGCACTCAACTTTTCAGTTATCGCCAACTTAAAAAGGATGAATGAACAACGGTATTTAAATATATTTAGATGCAGTCCCCTGAAATAGCTGTGCTCAGGCCAATGCTGCAATTTTTGTGTGTTTCTTGATTAAACAGTGCTTCTACGATCATGCTCTCGAAAGGCAAAGTTACATTCCCAGCCATAAATTATACACGACGAAGCTTTAGCAGCGACCATCTCTGTTATCGGTTTATGTGTGCATTTTAGTCGACTTTCATCTTTCATTGTCCTGTTAACTGAGCAAGCACTGATCAACTGTATGCAGGCTATAAGTGCAGGTTTAGATCCAAGCATGTGTCTACATTTCAGAGTGAAGTCCTTCTTTTTCTGGCTTTGGAATCACAGCCATACAGTAATCCATAGGTAAAAAGAAAGAAAAAAATATATTTTATTGCTAGCTCCTCTATCCTGGTTTATTGTATAAAAAACACTATTTCCCAAAACATTTGTTATTAGGTTATTTCTCGAAAATACAGCAAAAAGATAATTTTTCTTGTTGTGTTAGTTCCTCTGTCCAGAAGACACTCTACACCACGTGCGTGAAAGTTTGACAAATGCAGTCATTGAAAGACATGGATGCCTCCAAGTGGACTAAGGTTTTTAAAACGGGCTACACTCCAAAAGGACGCTGGCGGTCTCTGTAAAAGTTGCCTGTTGAAAAACGCGCAGCTGATCTCCAATGGAAAACTGTACATGGTGCCATAGCTACAAACAAATACAAAGCACACTTTGCTCCAACCCAATCAGACAAGTGGGATTTTGTGGGACATCTGAAACTCTGGCACATTTGGTGATGCAGTATAACAGGCTAAGGGATTTCTTTACAGTCTTGGAAAACTGGTGTCTCAGGCTCGGGTAGGTGTTTTCATTTTTCATTGTTCGTTTTTGGTCCCAAGTACATGTACACGCCATTCTTAATTTTATTTTTGCAACTGCTTAACTTGCAATTTGGTTAACAAGGAAAGATGAGTTACTCTCTGTTGGTTGTGTGGATGTTCCCTTTATGTCTTTTTCTCTTCTGAAAAGTTGCATGAATGTTGAATTTGCTTATTTCAAGTTGATCGATGACCTTCAAAAGTTTAAAGGTATGTGGGCTCTGGAGGGGGTTCTGTGTAGTATCGGGGAGGATAATACCATTGTGTTCCAATTCTGATTGATTACTGGCTTACATCCTGTTTTTGCTCCGCAATGGTGTACCCTTTAAGTTTTATTTCTTTTTAATGTACAGTGTGTCCTTTTTGGGATTTATTAAAGGATTGTAAAATCTAATCCTCTATCCTGGTTTCAAATAATTATCCCCCCCCCCCAAAAAATGTATTAGGTAATTTCTCAAAATATATGGTAAAAACGTAATTTTTTTACAATGTTATTTTGATTTATTCTTTTTAAAAACGATACAAAAAATTTGGTTATTTTTCAAAAATACATCAAAAGTGATTTTTTTAAATCACATTAGCCCCCTATCTTGGTTTAGTGTTTCAAAACATTATTCAAAAATTTGTTGGGTTATTTCTCACAAATATGGCAAAAGATATTTTTACCATGTCAGCCACTCTATCCTGTTTTATTGTTTCAGGACAATACTCTAGCCAAAATCTTTATATCAGGTTGTTTCTCAAAATTACAACAAAGGGGGCTTTACAAAAGGCTTGAAAAGGCAAAAATCATCAGGAAAAATCTGATACAGAACAGTTTCTTTGTGCTCAGTTCTCACTCAGACACATAGACAGAGATGCAGACAGACTTGGGACAATCAAAAAAGCATTGACCATTATTTTCTGCACATTGCACTACAATAAACAATTTTCTAAACACTTAATCATCTGAGCACATTTCTGCTAAAAATAAAAAGGATCATCTGGGTTTTCACTCCGTCAGGCACATATGACAATGGCTGCTCTGTCTGCTGCCAGCATCAAAGTCCTTGGTGCATTTTTCTCGTGGTAGAGACATTTTAGAGCGGAAAGTCAGCAGAAGGGGCTCTGGAAAGGTAATAACAAAGACAGACTGAGTGGCAGCTGTTCATTTAGAAATTGCTCAAATGTAAAAGTGGGAAAGACGTGCGCAGTTTCAAACTATCAAAACGATTTCTTTTTTGACAGTGGCTCCAGAATGATCATAAAGGAACCACTAAAGTTATTACAATAAAGTCTGGGTAATTGATTAAAAACATCAACTTTAGGACTTTAGCTACTTCAGAAAAGTTTTGTGTCTGACTCATCCTTAAAGAGATTTGAAAACTGCCATCTGTGTGGCAAACAAACAACTAGAAGGATTCAAACAATGTGCCCAGACAAACCCAAATATAACTCTGTAATGTAGTTTTACCCAAGTTTTTACCTACTGACTTCATTTGTACTTTCTGTGAACTTTTGTGAAAGAAAAAGTGATAAATATTTCGTTGGTTTACGTTGTTTATCGACTGAATGTTTTTGTTTGAGACCAACAAATACAGATTTTTTTAAGTAATTCACATTAAACTTTTATAAAATTACGTTTCTGTAATTTCTCATAGAAATGTGAATAAATTCAATGCACTCTCCCTATAGAAAACCCTGATCACTTGCTGACAGAATAAGCCTATCTGCTGAAAAGCAATACATGAATTTAAGGTTTGGGCTGATGGAAAGGAATGATAAGAGCTGTTCCGTCATTTAAAGCGTGCACAGAACAACAGTACAAACACTTTCCACAAGGAAACTTTGAATTCTGTTACTTTGATATCTAAGCAGAAATCTGCCAAACATTTTATTTGTTCCCATAAAACTATGATTGCTTTACAAGGTGCAGTGTTTGCCAAAGATATCTTTTAACAAGTTCATTTGTACTCTCACCCTACAAAAGATAATAACTCACTGCCCTGCACTTAGGATTTGACGAAACTGTTTACTACCTTCATTAATTTGAATATGTCTGAGTCATGTCCAATGTTGTTGCAGTGGATTCAAGATGGAAGAAATATTAATCAAATGCAAAGATTCTACTGACAAATGCACTGCCACCACATACAGTGTAGTTGTAGGCCTAATAACAAGGCCTAATAGCATGCAAAGTAAAATGCAATAAAAAAAATAGACAGAAAACATATGAAATACAAAAAATATAGTTGGAAGACTGAGAGACTTTAAGTTTTTTTTTTCTTTTTTGTTCCTTGTTCTGCCAGCACATGTGTCATCCTCCTCATCTCTAATACCCACCGCTCGCGCTTTTGTTTGAGGTTAAATGACCCCACTCAGAACAAGAGCATTATCAGGGGATGAGATAACCTTTTAAACCATTCTTTTAATCTCCTTTGCTCTCTCTGTGTCACACACACACACATACACACATCTCTTTGTGGATGTCTGCTTGTTTCTGGTCATTTCCATTTCATGCTGGTCCCTTGTCCATGCATGCCCATGTGCTGGCGTGCATAAATGTGCAGCCAAATGCCACAGTAACAAAGATGAATCAGTTATGACCTATCTTTTCACACTTTTCGTGCTCTGATATAAAGTAATATTTGAGAATATTATATGAATTACGTTTGCGAAAGCTTTTTTCCTTCACCTCTTGTCTTTGTGTTCTGTAACAGGAAGAGCCTCTTCATGCAAATGTCACAGCAAGGCTTTTGTGTTGGAAAATATTTTAGTTACCACAGTGGTAATAGCAGCTTTTCAGCTGCCGGTGAAAAACACGAGTCTGTTGTTGTAAAGTTGAAATGATTGTTCATACAGAACCACTGATGAACAATCCCTTCCTGAAATTGTAAAAAGTACTCCCATGGGTTAGTGGGGCCTTAAATCCTCAATTTCCATAAACCTTTAGTGTTTCCACTGGCTAAAATGAACCGACAAATTTACACTTTTCAGCACAAGCGAGGCAGAGGTGTAAAAGCTTAGCTTGGGGGTGAATTTAACAAGGGACTACTTATTTTAGGTGCATAAGCATCTCAGTCTCAGCTTTACGTTGCCAGATTTGAGACTTGTCCATCAAAATTAATCAGATTGTTCTTTTTTTTTGGCACTCAGTACTGTTTCACACTCAGTAGGAAATGACAGTACTAATATTTTATTCTTTAACACTTTCAAACAAGTGGATTTAACCAGAAACTGTTCATACACATTGTGTAAATCAGGCAAAGAGAATTTGCCATTTAAAGATGGGTTTGAAGCTAAAGCCACATGCAACTGTTTAAATTCAAAAAACACTTATTTATAGCAAGCCTTTAGAATTAGAAGGGCTTAGTATCATGAATTGTCAGGAGGAGTTCAATTTTGTTCGGTGACTTGCATGGTCAGCAATTCCATCACTCACTGTACTAATACCTGCCACAGCTGCAATGTTGTGTTTGGCAATGACTGCAAGATGTCATGATCAACATCTAAAACAGAGAAATTGATAGCAAAAAGTGAAATTCCCTCAGGCTTGTTTAACCCCTTTATGCCAGAGAAAACTCCTATTTAAAAAAAAATATGTATATTCTTCTGTGTTTTTCTGTTCAAGCTCAATTAAATCCTTGATGCCTGAATTTATTTCCAGCTGTGAAAAACAAATAAATAAAATTCACCAATGTTTTTGTTTTCAAGTAGATGCAAAATTAAGGTAATTTTGGAGCCGAAGTGGTTTGATGTACATTTGCAACAAAGGGCGTCAGGGGATAAGTGGAGCTAAATGCTGCATGGTAGAGCAGTGATAACATCATCTCAAAGTGAGAAGGTCTTGGCTCAAAACCCAGCTGGGACTTTTCTGTGTGGAGTTTGCATGTCGTGTTTGCAGTAGGCGTGGCTAGCTCTGGTGACCCTGTGACCCCAAAAAGGATGTAGCGGGTTTAGAAAAAGGATGGTTAATGTGCTAAATGTGTGAGTTACACAGGGCTTTTTCCACAACATGGTGCATGTATTACATTTTATAGCAGGATGTGGAAATGTACATTTTTCAAATGTTTCCTATAAATTTATCACATTGCACATTTCATTTCAGAATAATAAATAGACGGTACCACTTTGACTTAAATTACTGACACCAACACATATTACAAACTGTCAGATGGAGAGAGTGCGTGGCAATGCGGCTGCACAAAAGCACCACAGTCTCACCCTTTACCTTTCAGTTCAACTGTGATTCCTGTCATTTCCAGAAATACCCAGATGGCTGCATCTCAGGTGCACGTCAGCGGTAAAGAGGATGACACGCACAGAGAACTGATGGAAAGCTTGTAGTGAGGTCTGGGACTCTTAACAGCAAACAACTCAAAGAAGACAATAGGGAAAGAAGAAAACCGAAGGCTGTTTCCATCTTGGAAGAAAAAGTGGAGAATTATAGGGTTTTTGGTTGTAAATCTAACTGGTTTAAAAATGGTTTGTTTTATTAAAACGAACATGACTGAGATAAATCTTTACAAGTTGGAGAACATTTTAGACAACCCTGCACACAGAGCTGTTAACACAACATATCCACTTCAGTCAAAAGCTTCCCAGAATGACAAACTCCCAGAAAACAGATGTTTTTCCACTTGCAAAACAATGCGAAGGACATTTCTGTGAAGGATAGTTCCATTGCAGGACATTTCATTAAAAGGGTTATTTGTTTTCAGAGCTGAACACATTTCCCCTCATATTCAAAAGGTTTCTCAATTCTCTGTGAAGGATGATTGAATTATTTAAATGGAAAGAGGAAGACTCCACAGAAGAGTGGATCAGATGCTATGTCGTGCAATATCCACAGCCGGTCCACTTCATCTCTGCTGAGTCATTTTTCAAATGTTTTATGTTTCTGGCTTTCATTTTATCACTGTTTTCCTTCACTGTTGCAGCCAAAGAGCACCTTCTTGGCTCTGGAGATTAAAAGATGAAATCTGCATTATGAAACTTTCCCTCCCTCCCGTAAAGCCTGTAATTCCTCTGCAGTCATAACTAAGATGCAAATGGAGAGGAGACAAACTGAAGCAGGCTGTAGATACGAATCAAGTAAAGACCACTCCATGGAGTGTGATGCTGAAATGTTGCTATAGCAACGAGAGTTAGTCGCTGCAAAGCTTTTCTTCCTTCTTAGACTGATTTTTCTCCTTTTTAACCTTTCTTTTATTAATCAGGATTATCTTCACTGATATTAAGTATTAAAGCACAGCACTTTTACCCTCTTCCACTCCCTTGACTTCTAACTGTCCTCTGTCTTAATCACCCCCTCCTCCACCATCCCCCATTCCCTCAGGCCTTTTTCATCACATCTTTGTCGCCAAAATCCACCCACAAAGCCTCTTTACCCCTCATCTTCTTCATTGCTCTCTTTCCACATCCCCTTCTTGTCTCCTCCCTGTCAACTCCTTCCTTCTGCAACAACAGAATCATTTACTAATTAATTATTTCCACTCTGTCAGCTTCCCTCTCAACCCCTCTGACTGACAAGCTGACACATTAAGCTAACAGGAGATTTGGTGCCAAAGATTATTCTGCAGGTTTTTTGTTCTCCGCCTTTGCTACTTTTTTTTCCTTCTGCCGCTGTCTCACACTTCCACCCACCATCCCTTCACATATCTTTTCTTTTTTCTTTTTTTTTATTTGACTTGCCATTAGTTTCTGCAGCAGGTCTCATCTCTGATTACTTTTCTTCTTCTTCTTCTTTGTTACATAAGATATTGATAAATTGGAATTTGATTTCAACTTTCTCCAACCTCATACACTTTGGATTTGCTTTTTCGATAACATACAAAGAGAAACATCAAGAGAGTACTGAGCAGCATGTTGTGTTGGAATGTGAGAATGCTGGAAGGAATGAAACATTTCAAGTTTCTTTTGTCTTTTTTGAATCCAGGAATGTGTTCCGTTTAAAATTTTCACTTTTTCTGTGAGCTGGAACAGAAATCAAGAATCTAACAGAAGCAAAAGCAAACTGTGTGCAGAAAAAAATGCTTCAGGAACAGACAGCAAATATACAGTCCCTATTTTAATATTAATGCTGCACATCTTTACGTTGAAACATCCTACTGGAGTTCATGTGTCAACATAAAATTAACTTGATATGTCTTTTTGCAACCAAGCTAACCGGTGGTCAAATGGAAAGGGCTGTGCATCACATTCCCGTTACTGAATTATTTAGAATAAAAAGTTCACAATTTAATTCAATTTCAAATGTAATACAATCTTATGAAATACCCGTTTGTCAAATTTCATTTATAAAATCGATTATTTGGTTAATAAAAACAGTTTTCACAATTTAAACTGAACAAAGATGGAATTTGATTCCTAAATGATACATTTCGACATTAAAAACAGAGATAAACTGTCTAAAATACAAGAAACATTTAAAAGAGAACTAATTAATGAATTTTATGAATCAATATTGCATTTTTCTAAGTGAAGATCAACTGGTCCATCTATTTTTTAAACCCTTTTCCTTCCGGTATCAGGCTCGCTGTGCCCAATTAGCTTAATTTGTTAATGTGACACAGTGAAAGTGCAGGATTTTCATACCTTTTGAACGATATAAGACAATAATATTTTACAAAACAGCATATTTGATGTCAATTTGCAATGCAAGAACTTTCCAAAGGAGAAATAAAAAGTAAGGATTTGATTAACCAGCCGTTCATAACAACCACACTGGGAACAATGAGAGTTTATTTGGATTTTGCTGACTCACAAATTTTAAATTAGGAAAGTTGAGAAATGTATGTGGGCCAACAGCTATAAACCTATAGAATGAAAGGAATAAATGTTAATGCACATCATTAAACCCCTTTAATCTAATCAAACAGACAAGTCTTGGTTTCAATTGCACAAAACTTTACATATGACAGAAAGAATTGAGGGAATTACCTCCTCTCCTTTCATAAAAGTTTAGCAGATATTGCTCTGATCTGTAATAAAGAATACCTCCTATTAGCATTCAGATTTTGTGGCTTTTGTTCCTCTTTAAGAAGAGTGTCACATAAATCATCCTGGGTAATTTCATACATCTGGAATCCTTTCAAGCATAAAGTATTGTTTCAGATGTGAAAATAGAAAAGTCGTTTCAATGTAACTGAAGAGGAGAATTAAGGAATGAGATGAAATGGTTAACAGACGTTTAAATTGGTTTAATTACTTATTCTAAAGGAATTCATTTATTCACTCATTTTTTGCATTCTAAAGGAAATTAAACACAAAATGGAAGTAGGGAGGTAGAAATCTACCACTGAACTATTTTTAAAAGAAGATGAGCAAGGTTGAAATAAAGTAACTAAAAAAGGAGCAGAAGTGTAGAGCAAAAAAGGTAGAAAAAAACAAGATCAATGACTTTTCTCCTAAATTACTACTAATTTTGATGATTATGTATTAATAAATGTGAGATTTTAGTACAAAGTTCTTCAGTGCTGGATTTAGAGAATCAGATAAATATGCATTTTATGTCTTCTTCATCTTAAGAAATGCAAAACCTAAAAAGAAACAAAGAGGAAAAATTCTCTGATCTTAGAAGTCCTTTTTTAACTCACTTGTTTTGCAATCTAGTCCATTTAGACATTACACCAGAAGGATTATTCACTAATAAACACTTTCGTTTTGTTTCTTCGTGTTTGGACAGAAGAGACCTGGAATTCATCCAAAAGCTTGCTGACATTTAGAATAATTCCTTCTACAACTTGCTGCAGTTCTGTAAATCAATAATAAACATGGAGAAAAACAAACAAACAATAATGTCATTATTTTGGGCGTATTGTTACAAATATCATTTTTGTTCAATCAAACTGTTAAATTATTTATAACCAAAAGCATTTTTCTTTATATTTTCTCACAAAAGCTGGTTTCCTCAATTAACCCTTCTGCCATAAACTGACAGTATCCCTGGTGTTAGTATTTGGAGTGGTTTATACTGTTCCTTTCCTGGCTCTCCAAAGTATGAATCAATACCAATCAAAGTATGTATGGAATCTCTTCTCCAGCAACTCTTTATCTCTGATTGTCAGTAAGTGATGAACACATTGGCCAGAAGTGCTGATCTGCTTAAGAAATCCCTGCGTAACTATGGCAATGAGCATCATCAGCCATCCTCAAATGCAACTTATGCTAAAAAGGCCAAGAGGTTGCTATGACAACTGGTAGAGCAAAGAGAGAGAAGGATAAAGTTGGAGAGGATTTTTTTGAAGATCGCTTACATTAACACATACATGCAGAAGCACAATAATAACACTTTTTGCACAAATCAACCCAATAAACAAAGCCCTGAGAGGATTGCAGGATTTTACCAAAGTGTGATGCCTTGCGTTTTATTTCAGTCTTTTCAGGAGCCGTTTCATTCCCTGCAGCCCATCTGTTCCTGAATGTGTTTGTCATAATTTGAGAATAAATTCATGACTAATGAGAGATTTTCTATGCATGTTTGTTGCAGAAAGGTAAGGTTTCACCTGAAAAATTAGCTGAATTAGAAACATTGTCTTTGAAGTGTAAATAATGGGAAGTAGATGTGTAAAACAAATTGAAATGGATTAATAAATATTTGTGATATAGGTAGTCAGAAATCAAACTACTAACCCTATAGCTGGGAGATGACTATTTAATGTAAGAGCTATAAATGCCAAAGTTATTTAAAAATCCTCATAGGGATTGAAGTGTATTTTGCTCTGTAGGAAGACTAAAAATAAAGATGAATTAGCCCAATATCTTTGGTTTTCAGACACGACAGGAGGTGCTCCTGTCAGTGGGCAAAAATTATTTTAAATTTATTTATTTGTTTATTTCACAGGGACAGTGCACATCAAAAGCATTGCTGCATTGTGCCAGAATTAGCCCAAAGGCTATTTTTCATCCGTAGTCCCCTGACAGATGTTATAAATTGTCAACGTAAAAACCTCAAAACATTTCCCTCAAAACGGTTGTGCAACATTTGCCTTTTGCTTTTTTGTAACATGTGTAGTCAATTGTGTTGTAAAATGCATACACAGTAATTAAATTAATGACTCTTAGTTTACAACACATTGCAAGCGTAGGATTTAAGGCCGTGTCACACAGCCACTACGTATATTCTGCTCATTTTCCATGTATGCAGTTTTGGCCTTTCATGATTCCTGCGTGATATGAGTCATTCAGAAGTGTTTTCTGCGTTTGTCATTCATCGATGTGCACAGATGTACATCAAGAGTTTCGGCTGACAAGTTTTTATGTGAATTCAGTTTTGAGTTGTTCAAAATTTGCTGTTGGTAAAGAATTACACAGTTTATGCATATTTTAGGTAGTTTATACGCAAGTCTAACGCAACTCTTACGCAATTGTATATTTTTTTACATACACACATTTGTGGCTTTCCCTGACCATTCCATTTATGTCCAATGGACTTTTTAAACACGTACTGCCAATGTACAACTTTCATTATTCATAACGATTAGAATAAAGAAAAACTCAGAAATGCAGTTTTAAGTTGAAATTTCTTTATATTGTCCTCCAACATTAGAAAAATGTCACAAAAACATGTTAGAAGACACCAAAAACACATTTTCCATCCAAGTGGTTCTGTGCACATCAGATTTAATTTAGCTCTAAGAATACGTTTTTCAAGAATACAAAGAATTTAGAGTAAAAACATGAATCAGCTATAGTATACGACAAATTTTAATAATGTTAAAATTCTTGTTTCTGTCAGACAGGAGGTGTTTTCAGTTTGCTTTTCAGTTATCCTATACCTGCCTGTGAGACTCAACTTTCACTCAGGTTTTAATCTCCCTGCAAAATTGCTGAAATATCATTTCATAAACACTGATGACACATAAACACCCCCATCCCCCCATGCAAAATTGCACTTAGCTGGAGTGTATGCTGCTGTGAATATTTAAGCTGAGGTGAACCCCCCACATCACTGTCAACACGCTATCCTTTAACAGCTTTCCGTCTGCTTCTATTTTGATCTGGGATTTATCATCCAAAATTCTATAAATGTCATGGCTTCTTTTCTCTTTTTGCATTTATTTTTCTGTATAGGGCTATTTTCCCTTGATAACAGACAGCAGAATAACATCTAATAGGGGAAAAAAAGGGGAAAAAAACAAGCTGAAAGAGTCACTTGTTTAGTAGATATATACAAGTTCAGTAAAGAACAAATATTTTGTCCTAAACTAGAGAATATATATCAATCTGTATGGTTTTCCTCAAGGTCATTCTGGTCTTAGGAACCCAATTCCCTAGACTTCCAGCTGCACAGAACATCCTCCTCTCATAAACTCTCTTTATCAAACTGAACAACTGAATCTCTCCCATGCCTTCTTTCATTTGTCTTGTGTCAAAACAGGCATGAAGCAGTTATAAGGGAAACCTACAAACCACCATAAGCAGAGTCAAAGAGTCTGTTATTGAGTCTCTTTTACTAAAACAGAAGGAAAAAAAGACACATTTCATTTCTTTATGGGAGTTTTTATATCACCCTAAAGACGGCAAGAGCACCTAGAAAGACTTCTTTGAAAATGAGCCCAGCACCTTCTCATCAAGTAGATAAAGAGACCGCAAACGGACCTTATTGATCTTTGTGGTGGCTTCACTTAATTAACCAGCAAATCTTATCAAACTAAAACAGCTTCAGTGATTTTATCACCTGAAGCTGGCCTTGTGTTCAATAAGTAAAGATCTCTGGTGCTGAAATGAAAACATTCTGCTTTGTCGAGTAATCTTAAAGAGTCAGAACAGCTTCCTGTTAATCGCTACAGGTAATAATATATTATTTTATAGTTCAAAAACTGTTAAAGAAACAATGCTTTACACTAACATCTAGTGCTTAGATCATGAACTGCAGCAAAAAAAAAAAACACTGGAGAGTTAAGTCTTCCCAGATTTTTTTGTCTTTTAAGTCAGATCACTTGCCTTCCTCCATCACTGTGTATTTATTTTCATAGCATCGTTTCTATTTAGAAAACACCACATTTCCAGTTTATGTGAAATAGAAAAGCAATTACTTTACCATTGAGTCTCATTCAGAAGTCATTTGATCAAAGTATAAATAAACAGGATTTCTTTAACTTGTGTTTTATGGATTTTTAAGGTGAAATAAGTACACACAAATAGAAACATGTATTTTTATGTTGTATTATTTATTCTCAGTATCTCACTATGTGTGACAAAAGTGAGAGCCCACCCATGCGTCCACTCACCTGCCAATCAAAAGACAAACCCCCTCATTGTGCAAAAACTATGGAAATTTTTTTTTTTTTGTTATTTCAATGATCAGTAAACTTTGAAAAAGTTTTCGAAACCAGACTGAATAAGTTTATTTATGGCCTGGACCTGGACTTGTTACATGAGAGCCAATGGGAAGTTGCTCCCTTCTGAAACCAGCCTCCAGTGGTCATAAAAGGAACTGCTGCATTTGGTGCTTTGTTTTTTACTTTAAATTTAGGAATAAAAAGTGTTCTCAGAAAATAAATAAATAAAAACTTCTTCTTTTAAATCTGGTTTTAGCCTCATGGGAAAAATTGGTCTTTCCATTACAATTTTCTTCCAGTAATATCAGTTTGTAAATTTCCATGTTGCTTTTTTTCTTCACTTAAACAGGAATTTGAGAGCAAGAAAAACATTTTAGCTCCTGAAACATGTCATTAAGAGCTTCAAAAGGAAAGTAAGTTTTCATCTGTTGCCTGCACATCTGTTTGAAGACAAATAATTACTAATCATTTCAACAATCTGCATCTGCAACACTGGTTTGTATATACTTGTAACTTTGATTTTCTTCATTTGGTCTTTTGCGTGAAATACAATAAACTAATCTGTAAAATTAGACTGAAGTCAGCATCCTAAATATCGGTCAATGTGAGGTTAGAAGCATTTTTTAAGCCTTTGTAAGTTTAAAGGTGTCAGTTTTATTCATTAAAACCCACTGAATACTTTTTATTCAACTTGCATACACAAGGCGATAAAAGCAAAACTTTCTTCATCCTCCTGTATTAGGGACACTCATCTACTTCTATGTTGAACAAAAACATACTCTGATCTCTTCAGTGGGGCTAATCTTCTTACTAATCACAAGGTTTGACCGTTGAAACAGAACAAAGTTCACATCGTCTGCTCGAGTGATTTCTCGGCAACGGCAGAAAACAGAAACCAAAGAGACAAAGGGGCAAAAGAAGAGGAAAGGAAAACACCTGAAAGCATGGTCCGTTTTCCTTGACTTCCTTTGAATCCATAGATAACCTTTCTTACCTCACAAACACCGATAGGACAACATTGACCTTTGCTTTGGCTGATGAGGATTTCCACATCAGGAGCTACGAGAGGGGGAAACCTGAAATATGTAAGTTGATCCTTACATATGAAGTTTACCATTTACTCATTAAAGCTGCTTTTATTTGTTATTTACCTATTTTTGGCATATGCACACCACTTCTGTTCAGTTTTCACTGCCGGATACTGGTATGTAGCTGCTTGTTTTCCTGTGTGTTCTCTGCAACAACGGTGTAATTTAAAATCAGGACATAAGGGCACTTGGAAGGTCCAAACGGCAATTTTTACATACAGTATGTGAAACCAACACTTTCAAGACACAACCACCAACACTAAAAAGGGTCATTTAAAGTTAATGTTATTTTTGACATATTTATTTCAAAATAAAAATCAGAGGACTTAGTAAATTAGTATTTAAAAGAAAATGCCTTGGGTCTATGAAGTTATGAGGGTGCCTATCTTCCTCTTTTCATTTTTTTTTCTCTTGAGGCTTAATTATCAGTTAGTGGTGATTATTCAGTTGGCTGCACTATTAGTAGCTCGTGTTGTACTTTCTGTTTAGCATGCAGTGTGCGGTTTATCTGCACAATGCACCTTCACAATAGTTTTTAATCCTAAAAGAGAATTCAAATGCTTATTGATATTCTTTTTATATATATTTTTTAAGCATTAAAATTGAACGCAGAAGAAGAGAAATATAAAAACCGAATTGGAAAAATTGAAAATCAGTCTAAAACAGACATCTAAGAGTTAAAGAAATTAACAATAAATCCATTTTAGATTTAGTTTGTCGTCATTTCTGCACCGTTTTTGTATCTTTTGCATCAGCAGAGAGGACAGAGGGGGAAGAAAACGCTCAGCAGATGTTGGTAGGAGTTGATTGAAAAGCAGATTGATGCTTTCTTAATCCCAAACACCTTCATTTTTGTTGTCTATAGACTGCATCTTAACAAAAATGTAAATAAAAGCCAGAGTTTAATACAGCTTCACTTTTTCTAATCAAATTATGAGAAAAGCTGCAGGTTGAATGCCAAGATTGCTATTAGTTACCATATTTTTTGTTAAACTCTACTCTTTATTTGCCACAGACATAGTAAACAGTCCTTTATAAAGTAGATAATTAATAAGAGATTGTAGTTTACTCAATCCATCAGTTATTTAAATTGACTTTCAGCAAACATATAAATCTGAAAAACAAAACAAATTAAAACACAACACTCACCTCAATTTGATGGAAAACGTGACTGCAGTGCTGCAAATTTAGGCTTATGGTTTGACAGCTGGTATATTTGGATTGACTGTCAGATTGTGATTGTTATGGCTCCAACATGCTCCTGTTGTCCCGCAGATTCAGCATGGAGGCACTGAGTGGCCCCTGGGCTGATCTGGCTCTGCTCCTGCGACAGACAGTTATGCTGTCAACCCAGCAGCAGGACACGTTTGTTTGTCTGGTCGGTGTCCTGCTGTTCCTGTCCATCTCTCTGTTGCTGCTGCAGCTGATCATCTACCTCAGCTGGAAACTCAGACAAGGTGAGCCTGTAATCACATCTGACTGTTCCAGCCCCAACACGCCTCTCGCTTTGCTCTTTTCAGTTAGAAAGAATCTGTTTAAAAGAAAAACACTTTTCTGGAGGAACACAGCTAATTTTCCACAACATAATCTGCACTTTACTACCCAAATTTGTGTATCATAGCTTTTGATTGCAGAGTAAATGTACAACGACCCCCACCACTGCAATAATGATTTCTGCATCTTAAGCCTTCCTTTCCCAGCTATGTACCAACCTCCTAAATTCTTGCTTACTGTTTCACACAGAATTGATTCCATTTTATCCTGAATAAAAAATGCTACAATTACTGTTTTAGTTGTTGTGAAAAACCCCTTTAAGTTTGGCATTCAGTCTGTATGTATCCAATCAAAACTTGACTTTAAAAATGATTTAAATTAGTAACACGACTTTGTCTTGTGGGGTCAACCTGACCATGAGCATGTGTTAAAGCGATTGTGGGCGATGGAGAGCAGCTGCAGGTTTTGGTAGCTACCTGAAGCATGAAAAACAAAGGCTTTCTTTTATCTTTATCGTGACATAAAAACACCGTCAGTCACATCCAGAGACCAGAGGTCCATTCTTCTCCACTTTTTTGTGGAACATAACAAGTCTGTCAAAAAAGAAAGTAAAAATGCTGTGTATTTCTATATACTTCCACAGCTCTCTTTACTGTTTGCTGTCATGGTCTTTTATTTTGAAATTCTATATTTTTAATGAATATTGTGCCCCTAAATGTGAAGTAGTTTACTTTTAAAAAAGGTTCTCTGCTGCTCATTTCATTGCATTTACTTTGTGATGTGTTCTCACAGGCTTTTCATGCCAGTATATAAAACATCTGACCTCAACTAAAGTAATAAAGCTGCAATACTTTGGTTTTTCAATACACCTACTTCTTCAACACGAACAAGGTGACAAGTGGATTTAAAATAGAAAAAAAAGCAGCCTTGAAAGATGGTATGTGAGCTTCTGCAGAAAAACATACAAACCTGTAAAATTTGGCAAATAGCTAAATTTATGAGGTAGTTTTCAAAGAATAAAGAGAAATAATTAGATTAAAGTTGCAGGAGGAAAATCAGTTTTTATTAGGAAACAAACAAAAGGCCTAACGCCCCACACTGATCATCTTTTGATCTGTTGTAAAAGTGTTCCCAGTGGTCTTTTTATTATGACCAAGTCGTTTTTAGGCAAAATAAAAAATAAAAATTTTAAGACATTTTTGTTTACACTCTCTCCCACTAGCTTACAGCCCCTCACACCCTCAACCTAACATTACCGGTGTTGGAAATATAGAGAGCAATATTAGAGCTATTCAGCCGTACAGTTGAGTCAGATTCCAGCTCAAATGAGGAAAATAAAGACATTATTGGATCTATTCGTCTGCAAGTGGATGCATCAGAATGGAGTGGAGCATGGAGTTTGTGGTCCGCTCAGCGAATTTTCTATGTAACAAATACCAATAAGTTCTTTTTCAAGCAACATTGTTTCTTCTGCTCCTGATTCACAACGATGGAAATTAATTTCCTTTACTGATGTCCTCTATTGTCAGAAAAGTCACAAGAACATGTTAAAAAACACCAAAAACACTATTTTCATGAGTGGTTCTTTAACAAAACAGGGGAAAAAAAGCTTTTTTTTAAAAAAAAAAAAAAAAAAAGAGTTAAAGACTTCCTACAAGTTAGATCTGCAGAGCATAGAGCAAATCGATTAAAGTTATATATCTGCTTATCATTGCATGACAAAACATGCTACTAAAATTCAAGGTTGATTGTGAGGTTTAAAAGATGAAAGTTACATGAATTTCAATAACTAGAATGCCCATCTCTTAAATAAGTTATTATGCTGAAAATAAATATGAAAATGTTTAACCAGGAAAACGGCAGAAAGCTCTTTTGCTCTTGCTGCTTCAAGATGTTTCTCAGGTTTTAATGTCAGGACAGAATTATTGGCCAGCCTCAAGGTGCTGTGTCTCTCGGTTCATTTTAGCCGTTTACTAATCTTGCTCTTCTTCATCCACAGCTGAGGCTGAGCTCGCTGCGTTTCCACGGCAACAAGATGCCATCCACAGGCAGGTGAACCGAAGTGCACATCGCAGGAGGAGTTTTGGTTGTCATTCATACAGCTGACAGGGCTCAAAGACGATAAAGGAAATATTTACTACAGAGGTCGACTATAGTTCAAACATAAAATCAATTCTTGCTCAAACAGACAAAAGGGACTGGAACTTACAGAGAAAGCAAGGAAACAGTTTCTACACTTGAATGTGTGAAAGAGAAAACAGAGCAGATGATCTTTGGATAATAACAATCCTTTATTTCAACAGTGTTACACAGGGAGCAGGAGTGGCTGCATGTGGAGGAACAAGACAATGAAGCTGCTGAAACAAAAATCCGAGCAGAATTCAAGAGTTAGCAAACTAAGAGCAACGCGGCAGCTGGCTGGTTTTTCCCAAACCTGTTACTTTATGAACTTTCATTCTTTATAAACTGCATTTTTGAGTTATTTTTATTGTTATATTAAGTACAAAATTGTGCTGCTTTCTCTCTGAAGTATGAAACAAGCCAGCAAGTTATAGAAGTTTGTTTTTTTCCAGTTCCAATTTGAACAACACTCTGCTAAAGCTGGAGTCAAACCACTGACAATATTGAGATCCCTGATAGTCCTCAGATAAGCTGGCATTGAATCATCTGTTGTCATGGTTTTCCATCTACATATGCAGATTTGATTTCTTTTTTTAATAAAGGTTGCTTCAAAAAAACGTCTGTCTGATTTTTCTTGGGATGATCTAATGAAAAGTTTCAGGAAAAACTCCACCAAGCCGCCGCAAAGTTCCAACGACTGCTTAAGAGTGCAGAGAAGCCTGAACGCTGTGTCTCAGACACTGGAAAACGTGGCAGAAATGCTGATTTGCAGAAGTTTTTCTTCATTTTCAAAATCACAGTAACAAAATTACAAATAAGCATGAGGCAAAACAGAATTTACCTTCCAACAACTAACTTGGCTTCACAAAAAAAAAGCATAGGAATCTATGAATGTGGCTGCTGTATTATTTAATACAATTTTGTTTGAAGCTGCCTAGTGTTGAGAATCCTTTATTGTTTAAATTTAAAGCTTCCTCCTCATTGAATGTCATTTAGCTGCATAGAAGTTTTGTGTAAAATGTGAAGCTCGTTGACTTTCACTACATTTAAGAAAAATGAGAACAGGTTATAAATCATCCCAATTTTAAAATTATGTATCTTCTCACCTATAAAAATACAAGTGTTTGACTTTTTGAGAATATCTGAAAAGCAGAAGAGGCAGTAAGTTAATCCAGAAAAGTGAAGTAAGAAAGATTCTTTTGCTATTAAAACCGTTACCATTTGCTTTGCTACCAAAGTTTTTTTAAAGTACACAAAAAAAAAAAAAAAACCTAAAACAATCCATTTTAAGCTTTAGGGGCAAATCCTGTAGGATGGTTCCCTAAAGGCTGCATTTCAGAGTCATGTGTGACGTAGTGACAGATACAGTAATGAGACGAGCACCTGAACGTTACATACAGAACCAATGCAGCAGAATATTTGGTTGCAGTAAAACAGTCACAACACAGCCAAGGTCAATTCAGATGACTTACTATACAAGTTGGAATTATCTCGTCTATACACTCTTAAGCCAGTCAGCGTGGCAGCTTCCTATCTACGCGTGCTCGTGTTTTTCTGTCATAACATGTGATTTATTCTAAATTGATTATAACTGCCTCTAAGAAGCGTTGACGGTGGGATATCAGGGATGAGAAAGAAACCGGGCTGCGGTCAGTGCTGAACTATCACAACAAACAAGCTGCAGTTAGTGACAAATTACATAAGAACTGCTTTCATTTTGGTACCTCTGGTAGTTTTTAATATTTTCTTTAAAAGAAGCAGCGATTGTTCAGAGTTTTCTGAAGGATTAAACCTCATTTCCATCGAGGTTGACGTGGCTTCATATTCCTTTTTTGTTTTTTTCTATTTCAAAGGTTGCTCTCCCAATTATGTTCCAGTTTAAAGGTCTTTTCTCCCAGTTACATGTTTACTGCTTCCAATCTCTGAGGATGTTTACAGTAACATAGTGGAGGGGCCGAAGAAGCAGGATGTTTATCAAGGGAAAAGCTGCTTTCAGAGTAGTAAACACCGGCGCTAAAGTCTGCTCATTTTCAGTTCAAATTCATGTCAGTCTCTTAAAAATGCCCTAATAAAAACCTTTTTCATTCTCATCTAATGTGAATGTACAAAGTCCCCTCATGTAGATTTGTGTCAAAGGTGAGCACAGATAACAGCTGGTCACAAACAAGGAATGTAGATGAACGACAAATATAGAAAAAAAAATAGAAACATAAAAAACAAAAATTAAATCAAATACCCAGATACTTTTTACTGCAATTTTTAAATTACACATCTTGTCTGTATAGATATTAAAAAGTTATTTTTTGACTATTTATTACAATATTGAGGATTTCTTAGGATAAGTGAGTGGTAGTTTTGTGAAAAATGAAGAAATCACAATCAACTGACTAAAAAAAATGACAAGGGAGCTGAAATGTATTAGGTTATTTTGAAATAACTGCATAAAAATGGCATTAACTCTATAGGTCCCAGTCATTTTCCCTCTTTTTCTTTCAAAAAACAAAACAAAAAGTAAACAAATGTAGAGTGGTTGTTATTTTCCCTCAGACACCAAGAAAAGTTTGTTTCTTTTTTTTTATTTCGCAGTAAGGGACTAAAATGCACCACAGACTTGTGAGAAAGGCCATCTGGGATGAAAAAGTGACAACCTCAGTCCCACTAAACCGCCCCCTCCTGGGCCGCTCTTCCTCCTCTCCCCTGCTGTCAGTCATGTTGGGTTGTTGTAGAGTGACAAAGATGGTATAGTGTGGAAAGATGAAACCGTCACGATGGGCCTTTCAACTCTGGGGAGGAAAAAAGAAAGAAGGGAAACAGCCAGAGGCGCTGTGAGGATTCCCTTTAATGATGTGTCCTTTGTACTCCAGTCACACTTTCATTCAAAACTCGTCTACCAACAAAAGCTTATTCACTTCATTTCTCTGGTTTAAACTTTTTGCCTTAGTGAGCTAAACTCTTTCAAGTATTTACAATATCAAGCATCACTACTGTTACCTGAGATCAGTCAATCCTCTTCCTCAGCCAGTTCAGTTTCTTTATGAACCACCACTCTGGTAACAGACATGTCAGGATGTTGCTCTTTGGCCTCCTTAATGGCCTGTGCCAATGCCTGCAGTACCCAGTGGTGACCACAGAGTGGCAGCACCGAGCCCAGCAGGCAGACAATGGGAGGGAGGGAGGGGGGAAGATGGAGTTAACCAAAAAATTTGAAATAAGAAGCAGAACTGAAAAATTGTAAAAATGGTGGATATATATACTGTTAGTGAGCCATTTTACTTATTTTGTTTTATTTTTTTGCTTACAGTACATCAAACAGCATGACTGTCAGTAAAATGGCTTCAACTCGGGGAAAACATATTTAACAGCGCAACACAAATCGGAATTTGTGTAAATCAAATCAGACATGCAAATAGAAAAAAAAGAAAGGTTCATGCAGAAATAAACAAGAATCAGGTAACATTATGTCTGGGGGTGGAAACATGCATTTTTAATCTGCAAACATTTGTTTGTTTGTGGCAAAAGTTTAAAAGAAATATGATAAACAAGATGGAGTCACTCATCTATTTAAAACATTGAGGATGCTTTTGAATTTATTTCATCACTTCTGCAGATCAGAGTGTGTTTAGGAATCACAGGAGTCTTTCGTTTCTAATTTTGTAACAATGCAGGCTGAGAAACAGACCAGTGTGGCTCATAATAGATGTACTAAATAGAAAAGAGGATCTACTAAATACAAAAACAGAACGCAACACTGGCCTAAGTTTAACTAAAAGAAATCTACATTTTTATGTTTTGTTTTAGTACAAAACCTGAAATGTGAAATAAATGAACTAGATGAGTGTTTGTAAATAGAATTGTCTTTTTCAGATTTATGATATAAGAAAGGGTTAGGAGATCTTTTTGACATGCAAATGTGAAAATACTGGTCATTCAGACTGTGAGCAACATGATGGACATGTCACCAGACTTTTCTTTTTTCTTCTGATCTCAGAAACTAGAGAAAGCCAATTCTCCGTTATGCTTTTTTTTTTTTTAAATTAGTTATCTAAGAGAGCAAATTGGGCAAAAACTACAGTGAATAAGTATCAAAAGAACATTTTTGGAGAGTCTTTTTGCTATAATTTAGTCTGAACACAAACCTGGTCGTGGTCGATGTCACAGTCTCCGGTGATGACGATGCGTTTCTCAATCCTCGTCTCTGAAAGACCACCCTTTAACGTCTGAAACAAAGTGGGAAACATGACGACTGGCATCACATGCTATTTAGTTATTTCAAAACTTTATCAACATGCTGGTGATTCACATCAAAGTTCTTAAAGAAAATCATACAAAAAAATTAACAAAAGCAGAAGAGATGTGTAAAATAGAATGTAAAAAGTTTCCTATAAAACTCACTGTACCTTGGTGATGTGTGTGGTTGTGGTCGTACACAAAGACTCAGAGGTGATGGTCTGAGCAGTCATCAACACTCCAGGTTCTCCCTCACCATTTCCATCCAACTGAACAGCAAAAAAAACAAAAATATGAATATAATGATTGAGAAACAGGAGGGAGTGCTGGCACCATGCACTGCTGGTAAAGAGAAAGAATTTTGGAATCCAAAATGTTGGTTTTCAATCAGGTAAATTCTGCATAATGGGTCAAAAAATTAAAAATTAAAAAAAGAAATGCAGAAAGAGATGAAGACTTCCTGTGGATCTAAGTTGCGCACCTGTGCAGCCTCGTATGTGATGGTCTTGGTTTCTGTGTGTACAATGGGCACTTCTTTTGTGGCTATCTCAGTTTTCTGGGCTGCAAACGTGTCAGAAATAGTCACCATTTCTGTCTTTACCACGGGCAGCTGGGAAAGGAGGAGAGACGAAAGTGAGGAGGAAGGAAAAATATGTTAATACATGAAATCTGAGATGACTTTGGAGACGAAAACTTCTATTTTGAGCTCGCTTTGGCGATAAATCACCTTGAACAGAACTGAATTTTGACTCTATAGTTCAAGTTTTATCCATGTAACAAACAAGGACAGGGCAAAACTACTGGTTAAATTCCATTTAATTACAGTACAAGAATGGATTCGTTTTCCAATTCAACACACATCTTTTAAATATACAATTTGGTCAAAGTTCTAGCCAAAACCAATTTTGTTGGTTATAGTATCTGCTTTGACATCAAAAGTGATTTAACCTCAATGAAAGAGGCACTTTCTTTTAAAAAATGATGAGTTTTTACAGAAATTTCTAACAAGAGAAGCAGTTTGTGGTCTGAAAAATATAAAATAATGCTTTAAATCTACATAAATCCAAAGATTTGACAAAGAGCTTTTTTGTAAAGATCAATTCAATTTGATTGATTATTTTGAACCCCAGCCATAATGACGTTTGATCCACATAAACCAAAATGAGGTGATTTAGAGCCAGGCAGCTGCAACTGGAGTCGTATAAAAATTGGCATGCGGCGACATCCATGCAGACGAGTTCCAAAACCCGAGCAGCATCATGCAAGAGAAGCAGAAGTTCGTCTGCGAGTTGCAGGGAAATGACAAAAAAAAACTACTGCAGCTTTGAAACTACGAAAAATTCTTTGGCATCAACGTGAAACTCAAACAGCAACAGAGCATAAACATGCATAGAACATGAGCTGATAAAACCGGCTGGACTCAAATGACTGAGCCAACAAAACAGCTATTGAAATGTAAACAAGATGACATTTAGATGATTGGGTGGCATTTCCAAAGGGGGGGGGGCAATGCCGATTCCCATAAATATGAAGCGAAGCATCACTGCCAAACACAAAAAGGGCACAGAAGCAAACGCACACTCACAGGTAAAAAAAAAAAAAAAAAAGGAAAGAAAAAAACTAGCTTGCAAAGCAGAAGACGCTTCATGCATTTCCAACTTAGGCCCCAATAACTTCACAACAGACACCATGTGAAGGAGAAAGCAGCAACACACCACCTCACAGGAAATAACCTTGAAGTGTGATGATGGTTGACAAACAAGCGATGTTTGGATGAAGATTTGAAACTAAAGGATTTGACAGACACCAACACACCTGTGATAAAATACTGTTTTTGAACTTCTAGAAGAGCTCCGTGTTTGGTTTTTATCAGGTTGTCTCTGGATAACGATGAGTGTGAGAATGTACATGGGGCTTAAATGTGTACACAAGCAGGAAGGGAAATGGCGTCGTGGAAAGCAGCAGGGAAAAGGCGGGAGATTCTACAGCTCAGAGGAAGGACCAGACCCCAGGAAAGCTCTGCAGTCCACCCAGAGGAGACTTTACCTCAGAGCAACAAATACCATGCGGCCGGGGTTCTGCGTCAACCGCCGAGGCCTCGCCGTTCACTTGAGGTTCCTCCTGTTCCTCCTCCTCTACTTCAGGTGGGACAAAACTCTTCGGAGTTTCATCAGGTGTCAACATCGGATCGTCTGTGCTTTCCTCCGTCTCTGGATCGCCTTGTTTTTCCTCCACTTCGTCCTTCATTCCCTCCTCCGTTTCCTTCCTGGGCTCCTCCTCTTCTTGAGGGGTTTCCTCTTCGGGCTGGCTGACCTCAGCTGGAAGGGAAGGTGCATCTGCAGCTAAAACTTCCGGCTCCATCTTTTCCACCTCTTCCTCTCCCTCCAGCTCGTCCTCCTCTTCCTTCTCCTCAGGTATTTGTGTGTTAGAGATAGATGTGGTAACATTTGGGTGGTACTCTGCCTCTTCCTCACTCTCGCTCTCAGATGAGACGCTCTCCTGCTTTCTCTGGTTTGCTTCTTCCACTACAACCACTTCTTCATCAGATCTCACTTTCTGCTCGCTGCTTTCCTGCTCCGCAGGCGGGCCAGCAGGAGAGTTGCTCGTAACTGTCACATTGCCAGCTTTGGTTGCTTTGGAAACCTCCTGGATGACAACCGTTTCCTCGATTTCAACTTCTGTCGTCTACACACACACAGACACACACACACAGGCATGCATACACAATGCGCAGACATGGTAGGAGGCCACACATACACAACAAACACATGGGATAAAAAAACAAAAAGAAAACAAGCAGAACATGATCATTGAACAAAAAATGTAACCAGATTTAAAATACAAAAGCAACATTGCAACATAGTTTTAACAAAATGACATGTAGAAGTGGAGCAAAACAAATGAACAGTAGGAGGACAAAACATCAAGCTGACAGAAACGAAGACATGACGGAAGTGATGGGTTATGGAGGGCGGATGAGCTATTAAAGGGTGTTAACACCACCTTTGCAGGCTCTTTGGTATCAGAGATGGCGTTATCGGCTGAAGCAGTTTCCATTTGCGGCACGCTGACCTGCATGGCGGAGAGGTAACCGTGGCGTTAACAGTCACACACCAACAGAAACACAATCAGTATTAGTATTGGCCCCTGCCTGCAGGAGTGTTTTTCATGCACCGTCAAGTCAATTTCCACACAGTTAGAGGTCACTGCAGCAGGCAAAGAGGCAAAAGATGAGAGGAGGCTGCAGGAAACAGCAGACGGATTGATGAGAATATCCCATCAATAAAAGAAAAGGCTCATCTTCACCCACACAAAAGGCAAAAGAAAAGACGGCGTTGAAGTCAGCACAGCCTCTTAGAGACATCATTAAAAGCTCCATTGTAATGGCACAGAATGAGCGCATTACATGGCTCCCCATTTCTTTTGGAGAGAAGCACTGCTGCCGTTCGTTCTGCCGCTATTTCACACAGAATGCAGAGATTAAAAATGATCCCGTAAACCTCATGCCAGCTGTTAGTACATAAACTGCATAACAAGTTACTTAGGATGCAAAAAACTAATAAGATTAACACCTCTCATGCATCATTTGCAGCAGGCATTATGGGAAACATCTGGCAAGCGTCCTTCATTTCCCAAAGCACTGAAAATAGTCACTTCACTTTCAAGCTTATGGACTAAGAGCAGAAAAACCACAATGCTGACATGAAGAAAGGGTTTGGAATTACAAGCAAACGGACTCCTAAATGTTCAGCAGCAGCTGAAGCACCTCAGTGGAAGAGAGTGTGGGAGGTGTTGGAAGAAGAAGCAGCTCTAGTGGCTCAGGAGTAGCAGCAGAGCTTGTGGTTACAACAGCATCTAGTGTCAGGTCAGGGATACTGCAGGAAGCCTCAGAAGCTGAAAGGCCAGCGTGTCTGCTGAGAAGCACAGACGCTATCTCCTCTTCCAGACTCTACAGTGTCGCACACACAGATGCACGGGGTAAAAACGGAACAAAAGCGAGGAAAGGAAAAACAAAGGAGAAGAGCGGTTACTCTTTGCAGGTAAACACAGGAACAACACGGCTAACACTGTGAAAAGCAGACCCGCCTTGTGAGCGTTATCAGGAGAGACGAGTGAAAAACAGACACATTCAACCACAGAGTTTCCTCCACTGATGAAGTTCTCTTGTTTTTCTCTCCAAAAAAATAAATAAAAGCTTTTAAAGATCACAAATTATTTCTACTAAACTTACAATCTAAATTTTGAGGAGAAAAAGTCCCTATTTGTGGTTTTGGTAATTAAATTAGATTCTTTTTGCAATAAACTGGATTGCTGCTTGATTTTGAATCAAGCAGAAATGATTAATTAAGTTGATTGTCAAGAATATATCTTGATTTAACTTTAAAACGGTCCTGCTGTATGTTCGGATAAAACATTTACACATGCAGATCAGAACACAGAATTTAATATTTTACTTTCAATTGTTTGGTACTTAAAGCTTGAAAAGAGCCTTCATTACATCAAATAAAGAAAAATAAAAAGTGAAAAACCTCAAAAGAAGAAAAAAACTTTAAAATAAGAGGCGTCTTATTTTCCCTGTAAAGAAAATCGTTTCATTAATTATCGTTTCAGAATCAAACTCCATAAATTCTCTTCATTCCATCGGCGTGGACAAAACACCAGCTATTGTGTCTTGTGGACTGAAAAACATCCAGGCAGACGTACCACTTGTTGCTGCTGAATGCGTATCGTTGATGCAGGAGAGGAGGTGAGACGTTTCTCCCACTGGCTGGGCTGGGGAGGAGAGGGGGGTGGTGCCTCCATAAAGGAGCGTTTGAGCTGGCTAATGCTAGCTTGGTGTTTCAGAACCTCTTCTTGGGTCTTATCATGGTCCTAATTGGGGAGGTGGGGGGGGGGATAGGGATTGGGTAAAGGAGCAAGCAGAATGAGAGGAGTTGGAAGAGTATGTTGTGGTGATGAAGACAGGAGGGACAGAAGAGAAGGAAGAATTAGGGAAGGACAGATGCAAAGACATGACAAAAATGTTACAGGTTTAATAAAGAAAACACAACCAAGGAGAATGTATTAAAAAAAATGGAGGCAAAAAGAAATGATGGAAAATGAAACAAAAACAAAAAAAACAACAGAAAAATGAAATGGAACAGGGAGACAGGAAGGAGAGAAGGATGAGGAGGAAGGGCATTCTTCAAATAAACATTCGCCTGTCAATCTGGAGGGAAACAGGATGGAGACTGTGCTTCACAAAAGCCCTTTTTTTCAAGCTTAAAGAAAAGCTGCATTCATTTGGCATTTCTTGTGATTTCAATTCTGTGCTGCTGGGAGCCATAAATGTGTAGCAAAAGGCTTCAGTGAAACGGCGCCCTCCATCTTGTTCAGGATTTTCCACTTGAATGAGGTCAGAAACTGCAGGCAGACTGCACAACATGGAGCCGATAGTCATGTTTTGTTCTGTATCCACATCCCATCAACTCTAGTATTGTTCTTCTTCCTTTTAGCTATATACATATTCCTGTCAGGGCTTTTATTGTTTATTTTATTATGCTTGTTGTCCTTTATTCATTATGTTTAGATATGCATAGGTCCAAAAGGTAAACATGTTGATTTAAAGGTATATTTAACCCGTTAAATACTTTTCACTAGTAAAGTAAACCTGCTTAATGCGAACAAGGCCCCCCCATCGGCTCCACATTGCACACCAAGGTGTTTTAGTATGTTATACAACCAAACCACACCTCTCGGAAAAGTGACAGCCAATCACCAGAAAAAAAAAAAAAAAAAGTCAAATGCAGCTCCATGTGTGGGTTAGGAAGGCTGGGTTAGTCACGTTAGATACATCCTCCTGGCAATAATCCGTATGACCCCCCCCCCCCCCCCCCCCCCCAAAAAAAAAACCCAAAAAGAACAAAAACAGCCACATATCAGCATTCATAATGCACAGAGCATGCACCAACACTAACGTTCATTTTCACAAAGCAGCCATTGAGAACGTACCTGACAGTTTTCAAGCTTTTCTCAGTTGAGGTTTACATTTGGCTTTCAAAAAACAACTTCAGCCTTACTACCATCTTGCAAAGTAGTTACCACTCTTGACTCTCTACTTTGTATTTATTTGAGTGGTTCAACTGTCTTTACTGAATAATGCTAATTCCAATCATAGAATACAGATTGAGGTCATGCAAAGGGAATCTAGTGTTGTACTGGTTCATATAAACACAAGTTTGATCGCTTCATGATTAGGTCGTATTTATTCTCCCATCTACTCTCCACCTTTTTATTCTACCTGCTGTCTGCAGTTCTGCAAAAAGGGGATAAGGGGCAGACGGAGAGGTTAAAAGCTTGATGGATTAAGACATTTAAAGAACTGTCTAATTTAAAGGCCATTGGATATATTAGTCGAATGCATTTGAACAAAAACAGCTGCTTTTTGAAAATCAAGCAAATGAACACATCATCAAAAAAATAAAACTCATCAATAAGCATAAAACAGAAGAATAAACAGAGTCATGCAGGCAGAGCCTGAGAGTGCGAGAGGGCAGCAATCTGCACAGTACAGTACAGAGGAGCTGGTAGTTCTGATGGCATCAGAGTAAGAAACGTTTAATTTCAACCATCAGACGGCGCCAGTACAAACCTCCAACATTAAATTACTGTGCCTCACATAAATATTGTCCCCATGCACTCTCATTTGGCTCTGGAAGGCAGACATACAGCACAAATAAAGAAAAATTAGGAAATTAAAACCATAACAAATGCAAAAATTACCTAAAGAAATGAAAAATAACTCCTGATAAAGATTTGTGAATAAACATGTCCCCAACCAATAAGGACAGAGAGATGGGTACGAGCACAAACTGCACTTTGGGTAATGATCACTCAGAAATTAAATGTGTATGCAGTTTGTACCCATGTCAACACATGCACACACTTTTAAGCATTCAATGCACCACAACAGGCATGCACATCAACCCAAATACACTTGCAGGAAACATGAGCATGAATTGCCTGACAGGAGCTGAAAATGTGGAAATGAAAAAGTTAAAAACCTATAAATGAATGTAAATTCTGGATGAACTTGCCCTTGAGAGAACCAGTGTTATCAGCACGCCAATACAAACGAAAGTATTCCTCAATTTGTTCATTTGAATACATGTGGGTTTTTTTTGGGATAATCCTTATCATTCCAAATGAACTTGATGTGATTGTATTAGGGCAGCTTCAACCATCAAACCAACCAACACAAGCAATGAAAATGATTGACAGACCAATAGACACTTAGCTAAGAAATAACTGTATGAACCTGAGAGAGTGCCGGCTCACTGCTTCCAGGTGAGTGCTTAAGTTGGAAAAGGATTTCCACATCTTTTTATATACAGGTTCCTCCAGGAGCGACTAAACTCCTGTACTATTCACATTAAAACCCACACCGGAGGTGAAACACATGAATCCCTGGCAAAATTCCCACTTAGTTCAAACAAGAAGATACTGAAACCATGAAACTATTTACTGCAAACCTTAACAACTCAGCTTCAATTCTCCAACATTGAAGTTAACTTCAATCTGTAAAGCATGCTGGGTAAGGACAGGCCCCACAAACCTGGGAGGGCATGGCTTCCACGTTAACGGGGCTCAAGTCCGCCTCTTTGACCTTGAAAGTGGTAGTCAGGGTGATGGAAGTCAGAATGAAAGGATGGAGGAATGAAGAAAAAGAAAAATGGCATGGATAACGGGAAGGTTCCTCTCCAGTAACTTCAGTGCTGGGAAGCCTTGTTAATCTTGTTGCCTTTAGCCAATTAAGTTAAGATAGTGGAGAACCAGCTCCTATTATGACGCTTTTCAGCCTTGGACAAATATTTCTGATTTTAAAAAAATATATGTGTCTAAATTATTTTTCATGAACAGCTCAGATGAAATAAAAATAAAAACACACCCCATTAAAAATGACCAGAAATCTAAAGCTCAGTCAGGATTTGGGGTATGTATATGATATTTCTATAAGATTACATTTTCTCAGGTGTGAACTTAACTTGGTAGGAGCTTAATATATGATTTTATCACTGATATTTATGAATAAATATGTTCAAATGCAATATCATTAAACTACTATGTATTTGATGGGGTTGCAATAGTTGAAACCAGATGTTTCCATACAGTTTAGATAGAACGCCTCGAGTGCTTTCTGGTTAAAAGAAAAGTAATAAAAAATACATGTATTTTGGCAGAAGTGTTTCGTTTAGCATGATTGTTGTTGCTAGAACTCTCTAAACCGCTCACAATATTCTCTAATTTTAGCCCATCGCTCCCGACGGAGCTGGAACTGGTGCAGCAAGTTTGCACAAACGTCTGAGTTCTGCTTTCCAATTTTCCAAAAGGACTGAGTCAGCCTCTCACAAGATTCACTTCCACATCTTAATAAAAACTTTGCAGTTAATTTCATTTCATTCTGCATTTTTATCTATAAACTTATAAACTTTAACTATAAATTGTATCTATTTGCTTAGAACAGCTATTTTTTAGGCTACCACCTGTGTTTAAGCGTCTACTTTTCTGTACATCAATCTCTGGTGTTAACCAGGATTGTTTATGTGAAGCTTAACCTGTGTGGCACAACTTTGCATGAAGAAAAGTCATGTCAAAAAGATTTAGCATGTCTATACACCACTTATTCAACCCAATTTAATGAGCTAATATACAGCGCAAACCTAAAAGATGCCTTCTAAAAGTAGTGTGAGATGCTCAACTAATAATACGTAATGTTACATTTTAAACATATCTTACAAAGTTAAACAATAAAGTATTATTCTAACTTCATATTACTTATTTTCTTCTAAAAATTGAAATATCTATCCTCTTTATTCTAACGCTGACACAGAAGAAGGGATATACAAATATGTCACAGGTGACAAAATGAATTAAGATAAAGAAATTGAACGATTAAATTGAACGAGTGTGAATTTATGCTGCGGGGTCGCACATCTCCTGCATCCAGGTTGCATCTGCGTGGTGCCTAATGTGAGGAGGGGTCAAAGGTGAGCTTCCATGCTTGTCAGACTGGCCATCAGCCATCACTGGCAGCACTGCTTTTCTTTTACTGGACATGGCGTTCTCGAAATAACACAGAGTCAGACCGAGGGGCGTGGCTAAAATCAGGGCTAAGACCAGAGACTGGCTTGCTGTCAGCATCACGGCGAGGAGGAAGAGCACTAGGAGGCAGGGGAGGAAGAGAGGGGAGGGGTTGAGGAGAAAACGTTGCAGCGATGCGGTGAGGTTAGAACAGGAAAAGGCGGTCAGAGAAGGAAGAGAGGCACGAGATGTAGCGGAGAGAGAAGAGATGGAAGCGAAGGAGGAGATGGCTGAGCGGGCTGATGAAACTGTGGGCAAACCGAGTTCTGTTAAGTGTGACGGAAGAGCAGCAAAGAATTTAGTGAGTGCCGGAGTGAAATATTTGGTCAGAAAACCAACAAAATTGGTCCACCTAGAAGCGAAACCCCTAAAAAGTTGGCGTAATTTAGAAGTACCCATGTTTAGAAACATACATTTGATCCCTGACATTTTAGCTAGTGTTGCAGCTGGTGGCCACAGCTGCTGCCACAAAGCAGGAGACAGAACGATCAGTTTCCTGGGTAATCCTGAACGGAGCTTTGTGGGCAAACACCTGCTTCCGTTCCTTCCCAAAACACTGAGAAAAGACAAGATAAAAGAGGCACATTTAACCACACCCTTCAGATAGGGCCACCCCTGCCAATTAGCAGCTGTTTTTCTGGTTTCAACTTTGCAGCCCTCCTCAAATTTCAGGAGCTCTGAAGCGCATGTGTTAGAAGAGGTGGCTGGGTGGGGGGATGAAGGACTCTGAGCGAGGTGTCCAAGATCAGCCGGCCGCTGATCTGAGAAAAAGGAGAGGGTGTTGGAGGGAAGGGTCCACAGCACGTGAGGCGTTTCTGCGCCGCCAATACCATCGTCATCTTCAGAGATGTCTGAAAGCCCGCGGTCAAACTCGGAGATGGAGTCGAGGGAGGGGGGGATAGATGAAAGTGATGATGAGGAGGAGAAGGAGAGAGGGAACATGAAAATAGACTGGTGGGTGAGAAGTGAAGGTGAAAAGAAAGACAGAAGATTATAGCAGAAATTAAAAAAAAGGAAGAATTTAAAAAAAAAAAAGAGGGGCAGAAATACCCGCCAAGCACACAGAGAATTGAGCCATGAGAAATCAAGAGTAGCCAATGCCATGTGCCATTATTCATGCCATAAGATGAGAAAACAAAACGTGGCAACACCATGCAGGAGGAATGTGTGGATAGCAAATCAAAAGGAGTGTGTGTGAAGGAAAAAAGAGAGAGGGAAAAAGACAAAAAGATTAGTCAGTGCACAAACACTACAACTTAGCTGAGCATAGCAGGGTACAGCTTAGTGCAGAGTACAGTGGGAACAGCTGTTTGCAGTAAAAGTGTCAACAGGGGATCACCAGTGACAGACGACCCAAAAGTGCTGGAAAATGATGAGGGAAAGGTGGAGGCGAGGAGAAGACGGTGGGGCAGGAATCATGCGATAAAGAATACTCAGAGCTTACTCCTATGCCCTGGATAGACTCAAAGTAGTGGTTAATGGAGCATAATATCTAAGTTATCGAGCCCAGATGATAAAGCTAAATTCATTGGTAAGAATTAAAAAAATAATAATAAATTTGGGCCTTGCCATACTCCCTACTGTCACTCCCACCTTTTATTCTTCTATTCTAGTGGAACACGCCATGACCAAGTGACTGATCTTAACGGTTGTTGCAAACATTTTGAATGAATAAATTAACTGTATTTCTGTGGCACTTTAAACCATCACCAAAGTGTTTTGGAATGACAGAAACAAATGAAATAATCCTACAAAATATAGTAAAAAAAAAAAAAACTCCTCAAATGAGCCTGGAAAGAATACAATACACAAGATACAGTAAAATAAAATACAATAAATGAAACATAATCCCTCAAACTAGTAAGTATTTCAAGTTTTTCTAAAAAAAAAAAAAAAAAAGCCCATCTCCACTGAGGGTTTAAAAAAAAATCAAAAGTACATAAAAACCATGAGGTATCGGTTTCAACTCAATTTTTAAATGTTTGATTATAAACTTCCAACAAGTCAAGTAAAGCTCTGTTTTTCCCTTTTAAAGTAATCTGTTCAGTCTCTGGGTTAGTCATCCAACTTCTCCACTCCTCAACTGCTGCACAAACCTTTTTTTGATGATAACTAGTAAAAAAAAAACATATAACAATATTCCAGTTAGAGTTAAAACACTTAAGACATTATAACATTTCATAATTTTTAGCAACTTCTATTCGATTTGTGTCAAAAGCGTCCTGCGTTTGATCTGCTGCATATAAAAAATACAAATCACAATGTGTCAAATGTGACAGAAAAAGCTGAATTGAATTTGGTCAAACTTTGTATTTACTGTGTTTTTTAACATGTGATTACTTGCATTCTACTATGTCGCGACCAAAAACCCAGGTTTTAGGCAGAAAACTTGTGTAGAACCAGTCAGCTGTCAAATCTGTTTAATATTTGGTTGAGGATTGTGCTGGTGTTTACACATTTATACTCTTTTTATAAATACAACTTTTACCTATGCACTGCATTTTGAAGAGCTGGATAAAGTTAAAAACTGGGCATTATTCACAGCAAGCTTTTCATTTATCAGTGTACAAAACTAGAAAAAATACAGAACCTCAGTTTCTATGTTTACATATGAGGATTGTTGATTTAACACAGTAACTGCTGTTATTATGTAATATCAAGGTTTTGATGAAACACATTCCTAAAACAGAGACTTTTTCATTACTTTGGTTTAGACATTATTTTCTAGTATTCTCTAAATAATATAAGAAGCTATACACACCTTTGAGTCGGACTGAAGCTCCAGGTGGGGGTCATGTCCGTTCTCGGTGGTATCCCTGCCAGCCTCAGTGATGCTGATTACTGGTGCTAAGGAATGAGAATGTTACGGTGCAGTCAGAGGTTTGTTTAACAGTCAACTTTCCATTCAGATCCCATAGTAAGACCTTCTGTAAAGAATGCTGTCATGTATTACTGTGAGCTCTAGACTGTAAAGGATTTAACATGAAGGTTGGAGTTTCACTTGAAGCGTTCTAGTCTAATCTTTGAGTAAAATAATCAGCTTTAAAAATGTGTTTAAAAAAATGACAGAGGAGTTTTGTGCCTGCAGTAGACAGATCTGTCCAGCAGGGGTCACTACCAGATGGGGAAAAAGTGTGTCACATATGAAACTGGGGTAGGCAACAACACAAAGTGTGATTTATAAACCAAAATGCAAATAAATAAGCAAAAAAAACCTAAACTGTATTACCTCTATGGGTTGCTTTTTTGCCAAACAGTGTCTAATGCAAATTAAAACTCACATTTCTATAGATAAAATACTACAGACATCAAGCAAATCTCTGTTTTGCATATACAAAGTCTTTCTTTTCATCAATGTTTCTTTTTCCCTCTGTTAACAGCATGACAGGAAACATATGTTGTAGCCATTTCCTGTATCTGGTCAAACACAGAGTTTTAGATCTGTCCAGAAACTGATCCTAACCTAAAACCCTGTGAAATCTCTTTTCATTCAGCTTGTTTACTGTAACACAACCGTAAACGTTTCCCGTTTCATTCCATGTTACACGCTTGGATTACCTCCATCCAAACTGCGGCTGATGCGTTTCGATGATGTACGTTCAAAATTGGGAGCAGGTCGGTCTATGAGAGAGCTGGCCAAGCGGGTCTGGGCCTGAGTTCGCCCGCTGTAGCGGAACTTGGAACCCAGAGTCAGGAAGCGGGCCTTAGTTGGAGGTTCTGGTGCATTTAACCTAAACACAGAGAATCCAAAGCTTCACTATCATTGTCTGTAAAATTCTGTTTTAGAACTAACTTCTATTGTGCAAGTAAAAAATGAAAAACGTGTTTCTATAGGAGCCTTCCTTGAACAGGACATTAAAGATTACATTCCAGTCATACATATATGTCCAGGTGTGCTTAAACAAAGGAAGTGAATACACCAGTATTATTTATCATTTGCCTCAAGCAACAGACATTTACATTTAGCTAAGCTCAATGGAGCAAGTTACCCTGTTTAAAGACCCACTGCGATAAAAATTGGGTTTCAAACACGTTCTTGTGCTACTGACGATGAAGGGAACAGAAAACTTAAATTGGATTTCAGGGTATTTTCTTTTTCTTTTTTCAAATTGTTGTGAATCAGGAGCAGAAAAGAAAAAAAAAGCAGTTTTAACAAAGTTCCCATCACGCTGGGCAGGCCATAAGCTTCCCGCTCCACCTCATCCTGATGCATCCAACTTTTAGACAAATAGATCCGTGTACGTCTTTGTTTTCCTCGTCTGAGCTTGAATCTGGATCTAAACTGGACCACTGGATGGCTCCAATATTGCATAGCATTTTTGTTGTACTGCTAATGCAAGGTTGGGGTTGTGAGGGGCTGTAAGCTAGTGGGAAAGAGTGTAAACAGCCTGGTTATGGGTGATAGGAAGGTGGGGCGGGGTTGCTCAACGCCACCAGCCCCCACACAACTCAAAGGTAAATTTTTAATGATATCCGGCTGCTCTGCAGAAACTATGTCCAAGAAAACAACAAAGATATCTTCATTTTGGCTAAAAACGTCATCATAATTAAAAGACCACAGGAAAATATTTTACTATGGATCTTTCAGCAGTTTCTGCATCTTAAACTTTATACCGCATTAATTTCCCTTCCATCTTAGTGCGCTTTACAATAAAATGCTTGTGTTTTTCTACCTGAAGAAGCTGTGATTCTCCACGCAGACTTTCCACAATCTTTTGGCAGAGCGATGATTCTGGAGTTTGAATCCCACCGTACTTTCGAACTGCTCCGTCTGAAAGGCAGAGATGTTTGTTGACCCCGCTTTTGACTTTGCCCCTCACGTGTTACTGCTTAACTCACGCAGGAATCCAGGGTTCGATTCCCGGAGGGGAACAAACAATGGTACTGAGTACTGAGGCAATTACCATGTCAAGTGAGCAATCACCCAGTGAGGGTCCTTAGGCAAGGCCCTTAGCGCTACCGCCTCCCGAGCGCAGTTAGGCTGCAGCTCACCGCTCCCCCAGGGGATGGGTCAAATGCGGAGAAGAATTTCCCCATTGAGGGATCAATAAAGTACCAATTATTATTATTATTATTTTAATGAGTTAAATCAGCGTCAACAAACCTCGCCTGGTCGGATCTTGATGTAGAAGTTGTTCCTTTTGTAAGAAATCTTGAGTATTTTGGGCCAGGCAAAACGATTTATGCGCAGTCTGTCTTTGTAGACCAAGAGTCCATTGGCACACACACCCAACATGATGTCCACGCCCTCCGAATCCTGTAAAAATAATTATAAAGTAAGAAATCTTTAAAGTCTGTTAAATGTTCGCATATTGCACCAATTTGTCCCTACTTAATCAGATTGCGCATCAATTGATTTTTAAAGTAATCAGCGGAGAGTCGATTACCACAGAAAAGCTGTGTAGTTTAACTGTAACACAGTTAGCAGGAGACAAACTCACTAACAGCGCTTTCAAATCCAATGCCATCTGGAATTGTCAAGGCTGCATTGATTACGGCTGTGATTGATCAGAGGAAAAATCTGTTGGACTAATGGAAAAAGCAAAATGTAGATAATGGACAGTTTTATCGGAGCATGCACTCATCATAGCTTTGTCCTTGTGTTGCGAGTGCTTCTGGTAAGTGTCTATTTATGGACAGATTTTTATCAGCCTAAAAGCTTCACATTTCGAGTAATCAGGAAGTCTTTCCATATGGTCCCGTCATGAGCAGGAACATCAGCCCGCTGGAGGTGTTACAGATGATGGGATAATATTTCAGCTCGTCTTCTGTTGTCTCTGCTTTTTGCTGAAAGTTGACTAATTAATTGCTGCAACGTTTGCTGCAGGGTTTAAAATCCTAACATCCTGCAGTGTACCTACAATTCTTTTAGGTAATATGGTAAACACTAGTCTAATGATCAGTTTAAATACTGTAGGGAATTTTCAGTGCTGAACTTTGAAGACCTCAGTTGATCTGTTGGTGAAAATTTACCTTTCTGCAAACCCTCAAAAAAGGTCCCCCCCTCGTTTACTGAGATCTTTCTTCTAAATGTTACTACTGTTAGTCAAAGCAGTTGCCTCAAGCCCAGTCACATGCACCCGTACAGGGGTTGATACATATGGGCTTTTGAATTGAACAGGGCAATAAGGGATCGTAGATAGGGTTATAAGGGAAGCGCAGGCGTGTCTTGCAGTTCTCTTGAGGCTCACACGGCCACCTTAAGGGACGTTGTCACGGCCCTGGGTCGTGTCCGTGTGCTCCTGGCGCCTGCCCTTTTTGTCCTCCTCCTGCTCAGGTGCAGGTGTTTAGTAATCAGAAGATGGAAATAAAAGATCCACCTTTGGGGCTCCTCATGAGGCTCTCTCACTCTGCCATGTCTAGGTCTTTCCTGCAGCTCCGCGCCCAGTCATTAGGTTTCTCATCCCCCCCCCCCGCATGCACTCCTCAGTTTAGTTTCATTGCTTTGCTTTATACTCCATCCGCAAACATACACACCTTGGCACTCCTGCAATAACACGCCTCATGTTATTTTGTAGTTTATTCTTCATGAAAATGCAACATATCATTGCTGTGTGTGTGTGTGGGAAGCATATCGTCAAATAATTGCAAGGCCAATGTAAGTTGCAGACACTTTTGAAATACGAGTATTGCTGTCATACAATGCCTGTATGCCACACTCAGGTCTTTAGGAAGATGCAAGTACTAACCCCTTACTGACCACACTCAAATGCATGCACACACTGGCTGTGCTGGTGATACAAAAGCACCTGTAGATGCCTGTAGATGCCCACACAAAGTACACTCTGATTATCAAATTTCCTCATTTCTAACAGCCAGGCTGCACGCAAGGAGTGCTCACTTCTCACAGGAGCAGCACTCATGGGCCCCTTACGCAGTCCACAGAATTTAGGAGAATAAAAAGATGAAAACTCTGTACAACACGTCTGCGTTTCACCTTACTTGCCTTTGGGTATGTTATAAGTGTTTGCAGCCAGCTCAGTGGCCTTGTGATAGGGTGTCCGCCCTGGGCCTGGTAGGTTGTGAGTTCAAATCCAGTGCCTTCCTGCTTGATACTCCACGTTAAAAGGAGTTGGATTTGAGGGTCAAGCCACCAAATAGTTCCTGAGCGTGGCTGTGTCCGCAGCTCACCACTCCCCCAGGGCATGGGTCAAATGCGCAAAACAAATTTCACACACATAGGTGCGTGACAGCTAATGGGACTTTGACTTTAATCTTTGAGACTCGTTACTGCAGCATCTCGTAGAAAAAAAATGTGCATAAACAAGATCGCTCTACAGGCTCACCAAGCTGTCGGTCTACGACCTTGAGATTTTGTGTGGGCCACCTGCCTTCCCCATACAGATTTGCCCATTTTTCCCCTGCAGATAGCCAGTATCCCCATAAGGGCAGTTGTGACTAAGGTTTAAGCTTTTGACTTGCTGTGATGCAATTTAGCAGTTCTGCTTCTGTACCTGATTAAAGTTGGTGAGCTTTTAAATTCATTAAAAAGAAAAAAAATGTCATTTGTTCACATCGCCACCATGTTTCATGCATTTAAGTGCCATGTACTCTGATATTTAACGACAAATGTTTTAGTGGCATCACAATTCTACTTGTATGGACAATATAGGGGGCACTAACTACAAATGTTCCAAACACAATCATGATACATCTGAGACAAACATCAGCAAGGTTAATGTTGGTTAAATCACACTGTACAAACATTTTATTTGTAATGCATCAAAACGCAGCAAAACTGTTTGTGTGATTCAGATAATGCTGCATGTTTCTTAGCCTGACATTTGTTTAAATATGAAGTTAAAAAAAGAGAAAAAAAAGTAGATCAACTCATGCATTCTCACAAATTGGTTGAAAAAAATTTCTACTCTCTCCTCAGAGGGCCTGTCCCCTTCCCGGCTAACTTTATTCTTTCCCCCAAACCTTACTTTTTTAGTCATACTTTCCTTTTTTTTTATATAGAAACCCTTTCTCTCACAAACACATCGCCATTTCCTCTGTTTTGCACAGAGACACAAGAATGTACTCAAACAGAAATGGAAACATGCACACGGTCTGCTGATGACCTGCTATCCCAGTGAGAGAGTGGCCGTTCCCATGGCAACGGCCTCCCCTAAATGTTTGTACAGCTGACACACTCTGTTAAAGGGACACAAACACGCGGACACACCGGCATGCTTTCCCCACATCAAAGAAGCAGCGCTAATCCTGAAATGTCGACAACAATCGAGATGAGGGGAGATGAGAGGACGGCAGCGGAAGCAGGAGTTCATTCACTTGTACCTTAGCGCGGTGCAGGTCCACTCCATACATGGACAGCTTCTTGGCATTTTCCAAAAACTGGATGTCAGCCTGTGCTGGTGTCATTCCCCTTTGAAGAAAGAAAGGCGAGAAGTTATTCAAGCAAGCGGCACCAAACAAGCAGTTTAGAGTCCACCTGAGCTACATGGAAGGAACTTACAGGTAGACATGCACAACAATGATGGCTCCATATCAGTTTTAGAAGGTGATTATATAAAAAAGAAACTATTAGATTGGCAGAAATGTAATTTTCTGTTGATGAGTTTCACCGATTCAGTCTTTTATAACGGCTTAATGATGTGAGTTTATGTCTTTTCGCACCAAATCCCCAACACTATTAGTATTATAAGGAGCTAAACTGTACCTCACTAATCCCATTTCAGATCCTTCACTTCCTCAGTTTTTACTCCAACCACTCACAACTTCTACCAAGCACCAAAAGCCCAGATTGGATATATTCCAAAATCAAATTGCTTTTATGTTTTCCAGCTTTCAATAGGATCAAACAGTTTAAACATACAGCTTGTTTTTTATTTAGTTTGAGTTAAAATAGAAAAATAACAAAAAGGTGAAATGAAATGTTATTGCAGCCAAACCTCTCTTAAAAATTAAAACTACATTTGAAAATGAAAAAAACCCAATCTCGTGCATGCCCATTCAGACTCAACACAAGAAGGGATCCTTAAAAGAAAATCATCTCTGTTCTGACTTGTGTGACTGGTGGAGTTCCAGAATCTTCTCTTCCATCTCTTTGCTCTGATTGGGTGCAAAAGTCTGCTGACTGATGAAATCCAGAGGGCGGGGCTGGTCAGGTTCATAGTCCCCAAACTCTGCCTGTAAAGCATTTACACAATATTTAGTTAACAAAATCCAACCCAGAACCCAGCATGATAAAAAAAAAAAGCATCAATATACAAAATATATAAATGAGTGCATGAATGCATAGAGTTGAGATCAGTACATTTAAAGCTGTACCTGCAGCGTGTATGAGCCCAGCAAAGCATGAGTTACAAATGAACAAGGCAGACGTCCAGATGCAACGTCGTCGCGAAGCTGCAGACACAAGAGGTACCTGAAGGGAAACACGGACCGTTTCAATGGAACAACAGTAACTCCAGCATTCATGAAAAAGCCCCAAACACTAACACACTACTTCTGCTTTTACACAGTCTGCTGGTTCAGATGATATGTTTGCATTAGGGAATAAGTCTGTTTCGCATTTTTCTTTGTGTTTTGGATTTCTGTGCGTTTGGGATAAACATGGGCCTAATCTGCACCACGACACATGCAAACTCTGTTACATAACGTATACATTTGCATGTTTTGAAGTCATGAACTGTCCTGCGGCTATAAAGGATTTGTAAACATTTTACAGTCTATGCACTGATTTATTCTTGCTGCAAAAAATGTTGACTTTGTGGAGGCGGTTTGGTTCAAAGCTCCTCATGAAGTAGGTGGATATATCGCTCAAAGACAGGAGAGAATGTCCGTATTTTGAAGCAGCACCAAAGCTACACTGATGAAGCTAAAACGTCGAATTGTGTTGAATTTCTAAAAAAAAAAAAAAAAAAAGAAGAGACCTTTAGGCCAGACTTTGTTTAAGACTTAAATGACATGTTTTAAAACATCATAAACTGCACGTCAAGTCAAACTTTTACCCCCTAAAAGCAGCTTTTACTTTAGACAATCTTTGTAAGCTTAGAAAGATGTTTATTTACCTTAAATTTTTTTTTATAGGTACATATACAGAAAACTAAATATGTTTTGTGTTCCTCCTAAAGATATCAGACAACCTACAGAAAAGTCAAATTACAAGAAAGTTTATTTCATGCAAGACAAGAAAATATGATGCAATACCTCACTTTTCAGCAAAATAAAATAAATGTAAATAAAAAAAAGACAAATAAGTATTGTTTATTTGTTGGCAGAAATAATATTTTCTTGGCAACTTTTGGTACTATTTGCATGAAGGTAAAAGTCAACTGTGCTATCGTGATGAGCCTGCCCAAAATCGTGGTTGCCAGGGGTTTTGATAATATATGCCCACCTCTGCTGGAAGAATAATGTGGAAAAAGCTGTAAAAATAAAGTAAAACTGCAAGGATGGCCTGTCAAATCTGTAGACGCAGCTGCACATGTCACCATTCTGAGATGGCCGTAAAAAGATGTCATGTTTGAGTGCGTGCGTGTGCGTTTACCTCGTAATGTCTTCAGTGAGCAGCGAGGGGTCTGGAGGGTAGAACTTGACATTGAAAGAAAACTGCCAATTGTTACCTGGAGGAAAAAGATTCTCTTTAAGAATGATTTACACTGAGGACAAATTGATGGTTATGATGATAAAGTAGGAAAGAGTGGGGATACATTGAGAGTTGCAGAAGCGTTTTTTTAAAAGATCCACTCTGATGAAAATCGGCGTTTCTAACTTTTCTAACATCTCTTGCAGCATTCTTCTGCTGATGGAGGACATATATATAAAGAAAATAGGCTAAAAATGTAATTTTATGAGTATTTTTTCATTCAAATTGCTGTCGATCAAGCATAGATGAAAAATTGCAGTTGGAAAAATAACCTGTTTGTAACATAGAAAAAAATTCTATGCTCAGTTTTCTGCTCTGAACTCTCAGCATTGGGGAAGGGAGAGGAAGGTGGGGCGTGGTTGCTCCATCCATAATCAGGTCCCGCCCAATTTCTAATGAACTACTACCGCTTTGCAGAAACTATGTCCTAGAAAACAACAGAGGCTTTCGGATTTTGGCTAAAGCAGCATAATCGTAATTAAAAGAGCCCTGGGGACGCTTTTAAAATAGATCAAAAGATGACCGGAGTGGGACTATAAGAAGATTAGAACACAAATATAATCTGGTAGTGTATGGACATATTCTTGCAATGCAAAATTCGACCATGTAGTATTGTTAAAATGATCGTAAGAAAAGACAATTGCAACACAATTTCATCCCTGTTTTTTTTTTTTTCACACACTCTTGTTCTGTTTCTATTCATCCAGAAGTCCACACTGTCAAAACTGAACTTGTACATAAATGACAACAAAACGCACCATCTGGGATATTTAGCCTGAAAAGGCTGAAGTTGCATGGCAACCATATCTTTGCCACATATCACAAGCGTTGACAACCACACAAAGAAAAAGCACGAGTACAAATATTCTTTAGGAGTAAAAAAAGTCTTTATGATCTGATATGCGTAATAAGGCAAATGAAGGTTGTTGTTTTTTTTGTTGGAATTACCGTTTCAGTAATTTTTACCAAGACCCAATTCAAACAATGGTACGGGTTCTTTTGTCATTTGTCAAAATCTTTGAAAACTTTTCTTTTTACATATTTTAAACAACAATGTATTTATTTTTGCCACTCCGTTACATAGTTCTTCTCTTTTCTTGCTTTCCTTTATGTTTCTTCAGTTTCCTGATGTGATAGCTCATGCATGCAGGTTAGCATCTGTTTGTGAGCATTTATGATATTTACAGCATTCCTTCCTGCCTCATTACATTCCTCACCATGTGGAAAACTGCTTTTTACTGCAGTTGAGGGGTCAGTCCTCAGTTATCTCACTACTCTAACCTTGTTATTCTGTAAGTTTTCAGTACATGATAATCTAATCTAATTCTGGTCAATTCCAAAACAACTTGTACATGTTTGCCACAAAATAATGAGACAAATTAATTTCAAGACTATAAAACTTAACACGAATTTTCAAAACTTTGATTTGCAAACTTAAAAATGTAAAAAAAAAAAAACTTGTGTTTAATGTGTTTCTAACTACAGCTTTGCCCTCAAAATAACTGAAGTGCTCTGGTACGACTTTTCAATTAAAAATGTTTAATTGCCGGCTGAGTTCAGAGCGAAGATAAAACTTAATGGTTGACTGCAGGCTGCATACAGAACCCTGTCAAACCTGCTATTAGTGTGGTTCTGTGTACACAAACATCTTCAGTGTGCAGACGCTCAAATAAACAAGCAGTTCTGCTTCTCTCCCTCTGTAAACATTCATAGAAAGATGCACAGGGTTATGTCTAAACTGCTAGAGCGCACTTTGATAAGGCCAAGAAATACTCATTTAAAAAACTTACATTACACTGACAAATAAGTGTAAAATCCACATTCTGTACACACCCAAAAAATACTCCCTCACATATGGCCATAAAAACGTTTTTTTTGGAGTCTGAATTATAGGTTCTGGAAGGTTTTATACAGTGTTAAAGCTTGTTTGACTTATAGCGTAAACAGGAGGAGCAGGATATAAACAGCAAAGGGAAGAAAGCCCATTGTAACTGTCAGGACCAAGTTGTGAGTTATTGTCTTGGAAACCTCTTACAGGAAATTTTGCATTAAAAAATATGTATATAAAAATAATAGGACAATTTACACCTGAATAAACCAAACTGACCATCGATGAACAACACTTGGTCTCAGTTTTAATGTAATGGGCGAAAATAAAAGAGTTAATAGTTTTCTATAAGCGCTGGGGTAGGACAAACAAAAAGTAAAATACCTGGCTTCCCATTTATATATTTACCGGTACAAGGGTTCATATAATTAACTAAAACCCCAGCATACTCCAAAAATACTATACCTGGTTAATAATTATCCAAAAATATTGTTTTTCTATGTTTTTAAAAATGATTCATCATGCTTAAGTACCAGTTTACCTCCAATGTCATTAGTTCAATTCATTTAACTTTTATTTTTTTAATTTGACTATTAGATTTCCATTATTTAAAAACAGACCCTTGTATCTTAAGGGAACACAAACAAAAACAAAAACTTACTGCGGATTTGTCTTTTAATCTCCTTCATTGGATCGAGCCAACACTAAAGGTGCAAAAGACAGAGGCAGTTAACTTATGTAGACATAATCAAGAAATTCATGAATAATAATGTCATATCTGAACACAATTGAGCAAATTTCTGATATCTTTTGGAAAACTGAAAACAAATTGACCACAAGACTTTACAATAACGTATTTGTCTATAAGTGCAAAAATAATTGATAGAACAACCATATAAGAGAAACATCACTTGTTAATAGGCATAAATGGCTAAATTAATGTCAATTAGAGTATTTATGTCAGTGCAAACATACTTTTTCATCATGGTTGTCCTTGTATGTCAGACCAAAGTAGTCCTTCTCCAGAAGATTGAGGTGCTCGCACACTTTGAAGAACAGGTACTGACCGTTGGCCCGTTTCTGTGAGAAATATAAAACCCTGGTGAACATTTTTTACTTTAAAATATCAAAACTTTTCTGGCATAAACAAAAACAGTAATAAATAAAAGCAGAAAACAGAAGGTCTCCATGTCATCACTCAATTAGATCAAAAAGGTTTAATTGGTGCCTATTGACCTCCTGCTAAAAAGAGGTTTTGTTGGGTCGGCTTTACTGTGTTGTGCTCTATCACTCAGAGTGGATCTTTTAAGCTCCCTCTAATGTTAGTTTTAGTTGTAAAATCCTCCAGATTCAGCTGCGGTCATTGTGTTTAGTACTCATCCATGCATGCTTGGATGAATGCAAACCCTCAAAAGCACCCTTTAGAGAGTGAGAAGGTCAGGAGAGACAGGGGGGGTGCGAAGAAGGAAAAGAATTGAAAAGAGTAATGTAATTATATAATTCTCATATTTGTTACGTGAGTCAGCACACCCTCTGGGAAGAAGCTACATAGGCTTACAGTCAGGGCAGCGAGCGTGGCGGACACTGAGCCGTGAAAGACGGCATTTTTCTTTTTGTGCCGGAGCATCTGTGGCATTTTACTTTCCTTCAATCACAGATGCCACATCCAAAGTGTTGGTGTAGAGCCAGAGAATGCAACATTTGGAATGAGCTCAGTCCATACATTCAGTTACATGAACAAAGAAAACAAAATAAAAAGCTAAAAAAACAGATTCTGATCATATTTTTGCCCCTCAGTTTTCTACTTTTTCTCCTCTTGAATCATTCCTTGTGAAACTGGAATTTTACAATGCCCCTTCAGTCACCAGTGAGTTGGCAACTTTCATTTTTTTGTACTTTTTAGCACATTTTTAGTCAAAGCATTCTTGCAACTATAAAACAATCAATCTTGCAATGTTCCCAAGAATGTCAGAATAAAGTTCAAGTAAAGTGTTGCATTGGAAAAACTATCCACCCTGCTTCTTTTTTTCTAAACTGTTTCAAATCAAACTGTAGAAATTCTCTCATGACTTAATTTATTTCTTATTGTATTCCTAATAAATTTTTATACATAAAACAAATGATTTTCTTCATTTATTTGGTAAATATGTCATAAAATTCTTTGACTTTTAAGAGCACATTTCCAAAAGTTTTTAGACTTGGAATTTTCTTTTTTTTTTCAATTACAATACTTAGCTGTGGGTTAAATAAAAATTATAAACTTTTATTGCTCTATTTTATCACATTGTGTTTGAGATGGTGATCATCAAAATTGAGGAAGTTGAAAAATAATGTTGGCTAAATAAATGCTACATTTAAAAATTGGGTCAAAATGACTGTAAACCTCCATTTTATCCACAACTACTACAACTACTACTAATAATAATGTGCTACAGTGGTAGAGCGGTCAACCTCTGATCAGAGGATCCCAGGTTCAGTTTCTGCCCTGCCCGCTCATGTGTCAAAGTGTCCTTGGGCAGGACACTGAACCCCACATTGCTCCTGGCACCAGTGTTCACCAGCAGAACCGTCACAAGGGTGTGAATGTGTGTGTGCATGGGTGAATCGGACTGGGACGGTAAAATTCCTCGGACCTTAAAGCAAGGTAGAAAAGGGCTATATAGCGAATACCAAGCACCACCCCCCACCCCTGCAGCCGAAGCATGTCACCAATCCTTACTCATCATTGGAATAATGCTCTACATAAAGAGATTTTTTCTATTCAGAGCCATCGACTGTACCATAACATACTTTATAACGCACATTAGGAGTGTCACTCTGTCACTCTGTGCCTTAAAGCTAGGAGCCTGTGTTTCCTCCTTCATTAGTTAAGTGGGAGAAGGCATCTTTTTCCAGAAGAGGCCGGTTACATTCATAATAAACTCCTACTCCGGATGATAATTATCCCCGGGATTTTCTCCTTCAGCGTTTTAGGATATTTTCTGTATGCTTTTGAGTCAGCTGATGTCATTTCTCAGATGAGAAAAATGTGTTTAATCTCTCAACAAACTGCTTGGTGTTGCCAGAAATTACTGATAAATGAAAGATCACAAATATTGTTATTGTTAGATTCAAGCCTATTTCAAGCCTAAAGATCAGCTGTTGATCTATATTCAAAGTGTTTCCAGTGGTCTTTTAATTATGATTATGCCGTTTTAGCTAAAGTCTTCTAGGACATAGTTTCTGCAGAGCGGCAGTAGATCGAAAGCAATTTACCTCCGAGTTGCTGAGAGCTTGTGACCCGTCTGGCGTATTTTACTACATCAAAAATTTCCACTTTATCAAACAGAATTTTTCGTTTGTAACTGATTCCCACATACTTGAAAAAAAAAAAAACATTCAGAAATTCAACTTCGAGCTTAATATCATCCTCTATCATCAGAAAAATGCCACAAAAACATGCTAAATATGGCTTTTATCAGAGTCGGTTTTTAAGAAAACATATTGTGATCATTTCATTAGAGTAAAAGTACCTGACAGTCTTCTAAAGAAGCACAAGTTCAAGCTATAGTGATATCAGAAGCAACTAAAAGTAAAAGTAAAAACTACACCTAACGGAAAAACCACAAAGTGACATAAGACTGGAATCCGGCCAAAAGCAAAATAAATCCACAAGACAGTCCTCAAATGTCCATCTGCAGGCTCATTCAAACCACCAAAACACTTCAGTTCCATCATTAATCTGCAATAAAGAAGGTGCTAATAGAAACGACAGATGATGACAGAATAAATGTAGGTTTGTATGGATGTGGAATATTGTTTGTATGTTTGAGACTCACAGGAGCAAAACATAAAATTCAATCTGTGGACTGCATCGTGCAGCTCTCCCTCTCGCGATGTTAACTATGCCAGCGTGTGGAGGCAGGGATGGACGGACACGTCTGTCACCGTGCGTGTGCGCATTACAGGACAATAGCAGTGAGTTGCAGGATCAGCGTTATCTGTTGTGACACAAAGCAGCTACTCAAATGACTCGCAGACAGCACGCCGTTGGGCGTTGGCATCCTGCAGACTTGCAGGTTTGCCACTGTCAAGCTGCAAACCAAAAACTGCTGTGCTCTGTGGAGCGGTCCTTTACGTAAAAAAAATCAGTTACTATCTCCTGCAGATCTCCTGCAGCAAATTCGACTAACGTCCACTAAATATAAGCAAAATGGGAATGGTTTAAAATATCAGTAATATTAAATATTTAATGTAAAGATTTCTGGTAGGGTAGGGAGTCTGTGGCAGGTGACTGTTAGGGACTAACAGATGCAGAAATCTAATCTGGTGGGACCACTCTAATCTGCCTGGTGGGTGTGTGTTTGTGTGGATACACAAGTTGAAGTCAGCAGACAAGCCCCTGCAGCGTGCCCTGCTTTTATCCCCTAAACTGCACCCTAACAATGAGAACAAGTCCCTCTGAGGAAGATGAGACAATAGATCCTGGCGGCACTTACATCATGTGACTAATGGGAGTCACATGACACCATATTAAATTATTTTAAGCTTTGACCAAAAAACCTCTTTCTGCAGTCTTACCTCCACCTCACAGCTGAAGTCAGTCCCATCCAGAAGGGTGACATGACACACCACCACCTTCATCTTGGGCTTCCTCACGAGACGAAAAGGAGACTGAAAAATGGAGGTCTGGCCGTCCCCTTCCTGCAATTCAGCCTCCGCCTGAGTTTCTTGCTCTTGCCCTTTCTTCTCTTCTGCTACGTCTTCTTCCTTTGTTGTCTCCTTCTTTTCCTCTGGAGCTGTCTGCACACTCTCTTCCACCTTCTCTTCCTTGGCTGGCTGCAAGAAGAATGACATATTTTGTGTTAAACAGGTGTTCACAAGAGTTTTCTGTTTAGTTTTTTAAAGGAGGAAATCCCAATTGTTCGACCAAACCAAAACAAAAAATGATCAGGTTTTTCTCTCTTTGGGTGTTTTTGTGTAATTTTCCATCCCAGGCTGGAAAACAAGCATTTTTTTTTTTATTATTTAAGAGTTGATGTCACAGGGTGGGTCTAAATGACTTCATGAAACAGATGAATTGATGAGTTCATGGGTGTGCATGTACACACAAGAGTATCCATACGAGTAGAAGTTAAGTTGCTATCCATATCTTTTATTTCTTTACATTTCCTAAATGCTCAACCACATTTATTTAACACCGACTTTTATTTCTAGTTAAATATTTGTTAGATTTGTTGCATCTTTCATGCCTTATTTTTTTTAAGCTTTCAATATTGTAAACAAAATGTATTCTGCCCTGTTGCATCTCCCCCATCTGAATAAAGTGTTTTAAGGTATGCCCCACCCCCTTTTCAACCAGTTTTTTCTGATTGGTTAATTGGCAGGCTTTTTAAAGGGAAAATTAAAGCCTTCAGAAAAACAAACTGGGGAAGGAAGATGCATAAACATACATTGTGGTCCTGTTGAAAATAGCACAGCTAAATGAGTTGTGCGACTGAATGTGTGCCGTTGTGTCGACGCTAGCTTTACCTCAGTGTCTGCACTGCCGTTGGAATTAGATTCCACTTCTATTTCCTTCACTGGTTCCGACTTTACTTCCTCCTTCTCCTCTGCTTCTTCGGCGTGACCGTTTACTTCTGGGGCAGAGACCTCCTCTTCCTCTGTCACCTTGATGGTGGGTTCTTCAGTGGGTGGAGTCTCCTTTGTTGGAGAGGTCTTCACGGGGTTAGAAAATAGTATTCAATACACAGAGAAACTCAATTTCTGTACATTAACTTTTAATGGGATTGTTTTTCAACAAAAAACTAGGAATAAATGAAATGTACCTGGCTTAGAGACTTCTGTTTCTTAAGCCATGTTGGCAGGTATCGAGAAATTCCTTTGCCTTCTTTACCCTCTTTTTCCTTCACCTTCCCCTTTTCTTTATCTTCTTCCTCAGTGTTTAATACTTCCTGGGTTTCCTGCGTTGCCTTCTCTGATTGGTCTGGCTGGGCAGCAGACTCCTCTGCGTTCTCCTTCACCTCTGTCTCAGAGCTCACCTCTGTTGTCATGGTGACAAATCAACCTTTAAGAAAAAGAGAGTAATGGAGGCGACAGCTAAGATTAAAAAAAATTACAAGACAATATATCCTGTTTCAATTTTATATTATGAGCTCTTTAGTCTTGGTATTTAAATTAAAAATAAAAATTCTGATGCATAAAAATAAGTAAAATCAAAACAGCATGCTGGAATTTTTAATAATGAGTTACACCTACAGAAGATTAAATTATTTTTATATGCAATTAAACACTTTGGCAGATTCTTACTAAATTATTCAAGACCATCCAAAAGCAATTGGTGAGAAGAAGAGATAGACAAGACAATTCAGGACAGTCACGTCAAAAGGCCATTACTTTGAAAAGGTTTTGGACCAAAACTGAAAGTTTTAATGAAACCAGCTCAACAGCTGACTACAAGCACTTATCCACACAAACTGGGAAACAGGAAAAAATACTTTTTATTATCTGAGTCACTGGTTTCACCCTGCAGCTGTGGTCAGCACACATACACTCTTCAACCCAAATATCTCTGGCAGCCTTGTCCTCACACCGCATCACAGCTAAAGTCTCGTTCATCCAACGTGACACTAATTTACTGATAACACAACACGACTGTGACATCAACCACAAGAGGAAGAGGAGATAAAAAATGTGGACATCTCCCTACTAATGGTGTTTATCTGCAGGCACTGTGTCCTGTGGTCTGTTTCTCTCCAACGTTGCTGCAGGCCTCAGGATAAAAATGAATCACACAGCTGGATTAGAAACTTTCCTTTAATTAGTTAGAAAACATTTCCTTTCTCTTTTATCATTTGGACTCAGTGTTCATTACTGCGTCTGCACTTTTACTTTCTGACCATCCTAACAGCTCTTCAACTTTCCCTCTTTATGCCCCGCCACCTTCAATAATAGAGGACACGGATGAACCTCAACAGTGCTGCAGTGGTGGGTAGGGTGGGTGGGGGCTGTAACAGAAATAGAACAGGTTACGCATGACCGACTAATGAAGCAGGACGGGGAGGAGGAGAGATGGATGGAATGAGGTGTCCGTGGAGGTGTTATTAAAGAGGCAACAATACCAGCAGTTTCACAGAGCACTCATAAAAGATACAGCTGATACCAGCAAAAGCAGCCCTCGCAGTACCAGACTTAAGTTTTCAAGCACTTCATTCATGAGTGGGTAGCAATAGGATGTCAGAAGCAGTAGAGGAGAAAATTCCATGTAAAGATGAGGAGAAAAAAAGGATATTTACACTTGTTCCCACTAGCTTACAGCCCCTTAAAACCCCAAGCTTTTTCAAACATTTTTCTGCCTGATTTGAATAAACGATTTGAATAAATTCCTCAAAAATACAGTTTTAATCCTAATTTTCTTTACGTATGCCCTCCATAATGAGAAAAATCCTATAAGAACATTTTAGAAAACACCAAAGACACACTTTTCACAAGAGGAGGTCTTAATGACTTCATTCAGAGGAGTGTAAGTCTAAGAAGTGTCATTAGGTAAGCTGTTTAAATTTGTAGGGGTATTATCTCATCAATGACCACACCAGAGTGGTACCAAATACTAAAGACAAAGTCGTATTTTGCCTAAATCAAAAACGGATTCATCCCAAGTGTTACAAATAGCATAATATACATTTCATTTATAATTACAAGCATGGTTGGTGTCACTCGGAAAGCAAGAAAATGTGATCTTGCACATGCAGATGTCACACAAACATTGTTTACTGATTTAACGGTTGTAGAAAGGAATTGCACTGAAATCACACCGCAATCCTTTCTACAACCAATCCTTATGTAGAAATGTTAAACTGATTGACTTATGAGAAGCAGTTCTTATTTTTGTAAGACCGGCTGTGTTTCTTCAATGGACTGACCCGCAGTGTTTGTGCGAGCTGGCGTGAGAGTAGAGCTCCGTCACGGAAGCTTAGGCTTGCATCAAACCGACCCTTATTCCCTACAACTGTCAAACACCAGGAACCTTGTTCTGGAGCTCTAACCACTTCAACTCACCCTCTCCTTTTTCCCTTTTCCCTGTCCTGTCTCTTCATTTCTCTTCTTCTCTTTAACCCAGAGAGCCTGTTTTTCTTCTTTTAGCAGATCTCAGCCCCCATCTCGCTCTTCTTCCCAGGCCCCCTTTCAATTACCACCATTGACCACTTGCATTATCTATACCAAACCCCCACCTCTCTCACTTCTTCCCACAGTACATGAGAACTATTTTACAACCTATTATAGTATTTTACAAATACAAATAATACAAATAAATACATACAATACATACAATAAATACAAATAAATGTATTTACAGAAAAGCCACCAACGAAGTGAGAAAACAAACTACATTTTTAATCGTGTCAGTCAACTGAACCCCAACTCTGTTGGCTGGGTGTAGGACTGTCACGGAGGAAACCTGGGTTCGCTCCCCATGGCATGCAATGAGCCAAAATCCAGTGAGAGTCCTTAGGCAAATCCTTCGCACTGCTGCCTATCTGGATCTTTCTGTGCCTTGGAAATGTACAACAAAACTATTTTATTTTACGCCGGATGCCCTTCGTTAGCGCATCTGGTGTAAAAAATAAAATTAAAAAAAGACGCCAAACCGCCTGTGCAAATCAGTGATTTGCTGCAGTGACCCCTGACAGAAGAAGCAGAAAGCTGATCAATAATCTTAGAGCCACAACTAGTTTTCAAGATATTGTTGCACATTTGATACACAATGTAACTTAAGATAAAAAATTAACTTTTTATATTGTTGTTTGGCACTGATTAACATTTTACGGCAGCAACATTTACTACTTGTACTCCACTAAGCAAGAGAACTGGAAACAAGGACTGTTACGCCTGATTATGTCAACAACAAAAAGGGAAAATAAATGGTTAAATAAAAGGATGAACTTTAACTCTTACCTGCTGTTGTTTCTCTCGCTCTCCTTCTAATTGCACTTTCTTTTCACTTCCTCTAACCTTTCCTTCCCTTCTGTCCTCTTACTGCATAACCGTTTGACAGTATGACTCTATAAGCCATATTATTTCTATCAACACATCTATCGTAATGTTCTTGCTCTCTTACAAGCTGCCATTGCTGTTTTCTCTCCTCTACGCTCTCCTTTAGAGCTTGGTTTCCACAGGGACTAGTGCTAAGAGAAAACCGGACAGAAAAGAATGGGAGGGACAGAGGAAGAGAGGGACTCTGATATGGTGGAGATCATGAAGAAAAGAAGGAAAGCAGAAAAAAGGGAAAAACAAAAAAAGGCAAAACAACTTTAAAACACATACCTAGTAGTAAAGATGATTGTGGATTACATTTCCTAACCATTTTCTCTGCTCAAAAAAGAGGTGGGAGACTTTGAGCACCAACAGAAGGCTAGGAATTTCAAGGAGTTTAAAATAAAAATGAAAATCCTGAATTCTTTGAAGTTCATGATTTGATTTCATGTATGGTTTGATATATTTTCATTAAGGCTATTTATCTTCCAAATTTCCATTTCAAAACCAATATTTTTACTTTTGCCTTTTTACTTAAAACCTATCCCTATTAGAATGTAAAAAGATACCTATTGCATATTTTAAATATTAATAATGATATTTTATGCAAATAATTATAATTTCTCTATGTTTTTTGCAATGTGTCACCTCAACTAAATCCCATTATTCTCAATGGCTGGAATCAAAGGCTTCTGGGTGAAACAATGACGTTCCTCAGGTATTGTGTGTGCACAACATACGATTAAATTCAATTTGATCACGCTTAATGCATTATATATTACTTTTTCATTATTTGATTTTACAGGTTTTTTACACTTAGATCAGCAGATCTGTATGGATAAAAAGTTATTTTTTTGGACCTTAAGAAAGGATCCTGTCTTTGTGTTCGGCTGTAAGATTATAGTTGTAGCTTATAGCTTTTACAACCAAGAAAATGTAAAAGTTGATCGAGGCTACATCGACAAAGTTCCCAAATCTCTTCCAACTATGAAGAATGTTTTAGAGCCAAGTGCACAGAATAGTTCCAAGTACATGGATAAAAAACGTGGCAGGATTATATGAGCTTTTCACTGATCATCTCCCTTAGTGAGTGGCCTATGAGCCACAAAGGCATCTGTGGTTAGTGGTTCCCATTATTAGGCCCTTGGTTAAAAATGGATGACCACTGTTGAATGCTTCTCGTTGAAAGATATTCCTGTGGCATGTTTAATATAAGAGGTCTCAACAGAATAGAAAGTGACAGATGAAAGTGACTGAATCAATTCTCCCTAGAAACAGATGAGTTTTGAACAAGAGAAACCCCAGCAGAAGTCCCATGGAGGTTAACATCAAATGTTGATCCAAGCTTGTCCTTTTTTGGGTTTGCCTTTAGATAGATTTTAGTTATCCTTTCATGTCATTTGTTCCAACTATGTCATGAAAAACAGTATTTTTTGTGTGTTTAAGGCAGCTACAGAAAGTTAAGCAAGTATCCCTAAATACTTCTGATGTAAACCAGTGATCTGACTACACACAGTGAAATGGCAAGGTATTTGTTACTGCCCTAAATTTAAACAGTTTTAAAACGACACAAGGTGTACAGCTCTCTTTTAGTTTCTAAATATCAACAGAGAATCAAAGTTTGAAAGAAATGTAAAAACAAAACTCTGCCAGTCATAAATTGGAGTAATGGATCTTCACCGACCACATTAGAAACAAGGAACTCAACAGCATGCTGTTTCTTGCTCTACCGTGTGTTTTATACCACCTTATGCAGGATAGCTTTTACCATTTATAGAAATGTTCTAATTACAGTTAAACCCCCTTTTTGAGGAGAGCTATGGTTCCACTAATCTTAGAACTACCCAACCACTTCAAAAAACCAACACAGATAGTAAATGGGCTCTTCTTTTGATCACATTACAAAAGGGTGAAGAATGCATTCCCCAATTATTCCAACTGAGCAACCAAAATTTACGAATCAACCAATCAAAAGAAGCCTGTTTAATTTAGTTGTCTGAAGTGCTGCACAACCAATCTGATGAAAGTCTTAAATGAAAATTGCTTTTATCCAAAAGTGACAGCAACATACAAGTCAAACTTTTTTTTTCTTGTTAGAATACACTTATTTTGATCCGTACCAACCAGGTTATAATGATTTAGGGTTCTGACACACCAGCACAAAAAAATAGACCTACAAAAGCTCTTTCATTTTCTTTATTACTGCTTGACTGGGTTTCATTACTCATCAGATTCCGGCATGGTCAGAGAGCCCAAGAGATCAAACTTTCAAACAGATAGGGAAAAGAGTCACAAAAAAAACATACAGACTAAAAAAAAGTTAATATTTTCCCTTTTTTTCCTAGTAAAAAAGAAATATGTTGACTGTCAGTCTAATACAAATCCATATATACTTTCCTAGCCACCCTACTCTATGGGATATAATGGGGGTCGGAAGTGGTTTCCATGGTGAGGGCATTCATGGACTACAACAATAAATCCCCATGGAGACAAGAGATTACCACAGCAAAAATACAGATTAGTAGACGAGTGCGTAGATAACAACAGAGATTATAACCATGTCTAAACCCATTTAAAAAAGCATCAGATTTACAGAAAATATTTCCTGCTGAACCAACCACAACTTCAACAGCTGTTTTCTACCGATTCCTCCCATCTTTCCTCACACATCCTATTAGATGCCTCAATCTAGGAACCTTCATACCACAGATCCTTGTTAAATTAGTATCAATGTTTAACAGTAGTATACACATGAAGGGAATATTGTACTCAGTTTTATTTAAAAACATTTCATTTTCAGGTTTTAATGTTTACAATATTTTTCTTGTCTTTCAGATGTTTGTTAGAAAAAATATATGATCGAAAATGCAACGGTATATTTCAAAACTAAAATCAAACTTCTTTTTTTGAAGGTCAACATCTCAGTTTCTCATAGTGAGCGGAAAAGTTCACAAGTTCATAACAGAAAAATGTTGTTGCAAAAAGTAATCGAAAATTGAGAAGGAGTACAAAGAAATACTATGCCATGGAATAAGATACCACTTTCAGTTAAAGGTGACAATAGGCCATTGTTCAGTGAACGTTCTCATCGACCTCCATCTGCTAATGTGTCAACCTGCAGTTCACACAAGGACAGCGCTGGACCTAATGTACAAATGTGTTTCTTGGTCTAACCTAGTACAATTACCCTTGGAAAGGCATTTTGTATAAAGCAAAAAAAAAAAAAAACTACTCAACACATGATAACAGATTAAAGTCACTATTGTCTTCTGCATAGTCACAAAAATGACAGTAAAGGTTAAAAACAGCAAACTATTTCACTCAGTCTGCATCTCACAGATGTAGAAATGACAATGTTAGCCAATCTGCATTTATACAAACACAGATGGAAAACAAACATTCATGTAGGATTTAAAAAAAAAAATCTAATTCTGGGACTTGCACATGGTCAGCCAAAATGCTGTCAATAGCTTTCCAGAAATACTGCTCTAAGGACTAAATTCTGATTATTTTAGAGGCTCATTTTTGAAATAACCCCATATGTAAAGAGTGCTGAATCCTAATCTGTGATGCTCTTTTCACGATCTTCCCATCTGCCATGCATGTATACAAACAAAAGACAAGGCAGATGCTAGACAGAGCATCAAGAATACTTTTGAGATACTGGAACACATCCAACGACAATTATAACAAAATAAGCAGAAAAGATGATGGACTTTATTATCTTTGGCCACACATGCAGTCAAACGCTGGCAGTGTGAAATTTTGGAACAGCCTTGTCTCTTTAAACAGCACTCTGACCCTCAAACTGAGGATTACACAAAGGATAATCCCTGTGTATTTTGTCTGTCAGTCTGTCTGCTTGACCATCCATCCATTCATCCCGTCCTCTTGCTGTCAGTCGCTGCTCTAAACGTTCCACCGCCATCAAACTGCACACGTCCTCTTTGCTCTGAGGCAGGACTTTCTAAATGAAAGCCCATCTCAACGTGACACTTTAAGCGACCTTCAGCATGTCATTACTTTTGTAACTGTGTCATTACTGACAGTTCGTGATCACTGTTATCTGGCCCAGAGCTCCTTTCTTAAACAGCATCAGCTCTCACTGCTTTGCTCTGACAAATAACAAAAAACATATTGCCATTTTCTGTTAAAGTTCATTTAAAAATCATCTCCATCAGTTTCAGACTCATCATAAAAGAAAACTTGATTAATATCAATCACTTTGTCAAACCTTTTTTTTTCTTCAACTAACTAACATTAAATAAAAACAGGACCATTCGTTTTATATGAAAAAAACCTAATAGTCTTAAGGTTGATACATGTCTCGTTCCCATTCAAATTCAGCATTTTCTTTTGTCTTACAGCATAAAGTGCATCTCTCTGTCCCTCTGTGTGTTTTTTGTGACTAATGGGTCAGCTAAAAACTACCATTGTTAACCTCACTGCCCTCCTATTCAGCGATTAAAGCAGCCAGGCGCAAGTCCCTTCCTCGTCTGTGTGAATGTGAAAGTGAGTGACAGTGTGTGCATGTCGCGGACAAAGAACAGGCGGGTTGCACAAGTTCACAAGAGAAGAGTGGCATTTTACTAGGAGACAGAGGAAAAACTGATGAAATAGAAGAGAAGAAAAAAAATAGCAGGTAGGGGCAGCGTGGGGAGAGGACACGAGGGGACAATGGCAGACATTGAAACTGCAGAGCTCAGCCAGTGCAGTGGGTGTGGTGTTACTACAACAGAAAGCATCCCATCCAGGGTGGTAATGATAGATGCTTTTGCAAAACAAATGACTTCATAAGTATTGTGGTGTATTATTACAGTTGCCTGGGGACATGAACGTCCAATCAAAAAGAAATGAAAACTAGCATCAGAAACTTTGGAAAGTCCTTCACTCTTTAACATCGGACTCTCAAAGTTGAGCATTCTCTGAAAGGAAGCTTCAGGATATTCTCAATTTTCCTCCATTTCATCATTCAGAAGACACGCTACCTTCAACGTCTATCAATGAACTCATGTGAAATCCAAACAAATGGTCAGTTGTTATCAAAAATAACAAATGACCAGATTTGATGGAATATTTAGGCATCTGGTATCTGCAAATTCCAGAGCAGCAACCTCTGACCTTTAACCAGGAAACAGGAAGTAACCCTCCTCTTGTTTCTTTCTATGACAATTTCCCATCGCTCCATCTCCATCCAATTTTCATTTGTAGCTGAAAGTCTCAGTATCTGTACTGATTTTTCTTGTGAGACCTGTCAATGTCAGAAACAGGAAATGACTGAGGACAAAACATCCGTAAACGTCATTGATGTGTCCGCGTAAACCATAAAAATGTATGCAAATAAAGCTTTCTCACAAAGAAAGGATGCCATGCTACGTGGTGAATGTATGGGCGTGAAAGCAATGAATTTAGGAAATTTGTTAGTCCAAAATATATAGAGAACAAAAAACATGCCACTGTAAAAAACATCTTCTGCTTGGCATGTATTTTAAACAAACTCCCTATAGTCTAAACAAATAGGTCCTAAAAACTACTTTGTGGGATAAAAAAGCTAAAAAGCTATAAGAAAAATGCTCTGTAATTAATGAATAAAATATGTCTGAACAAAGGCTGTATTTTGGCCTTTGTTTCCCCCTCTTTCAGAAAATATATCCTACACTGTTTTAGTATTCCCTGCACTCCCCATGAAGTTTGTAGAAACTTAAGAAGCTCTCTAAAGCTTCAAATGAGAACATGTAAGCAGATCTGCACTCCTATTCACCACCTTTTGTCCTCCCACTGGTATATTTTTTCTTAGTTCTGATTCCAAACCCTAAGATGACCATTTTAATTAGTAGAGGTGAAATGATTCTACATGACTATTGGTAATTCATTGACATATCAATCAAACAGCATTTGTTTTTATTTAAAATTATTTTAAATCTGGAAAAAGTTTGAAGTCCCACTCCAGTCATCTTATTTTCAAAGCGTTCCCAGTAGTTTTGATCCAGATGTCTGCTTGCCCCGGATGAGGAAAACGACGACGTACATTCATGGATCTAGTCGTCTACGAGTGGATGCATCAGAATGGAGCAGAGCAGGGAGCCTGACTGAAGCAACAGACTGTAGCAACCACGGTCACAAGCGTTTTCCAAGAGCATGTTTTCGTCTGCTCCTGATTCACAGTGATCTGAATAAAGAAATGCTCAAAAATGCCATTTTAAGAGTAAATTTCTCAATATATCTTCCAATATAAAAAAAAGCGACAAAAACGTGTTACAAACATCCAAAACATGATTTTCATTGAAGTGGGTCTTTAACCTAAACATGTAAGCGCGTATGGTAAAATGCTAACTCTGGTTGTTGTTTTTTGTAGAGCAGAATTTGGATAAATTCATAGGAAATATGCCACAGATAGTTACTGTATAAGAAGTAAAACTTCAAATAAAATATTTCTGTGTGTCGTTTCCTCTGTTGTGGCTTAAAAAAAAGATGAAGGCTTGGCCTGGTCCTGCCCTGGTCTGCTCAGCCTCTCTCTGTGAGAATGTGACCCTGCTCTGATTAATCTCTTTTTAACTATGGATGGCTCGGTGCCAAAGCCACAGGCCCACGCTCTGTCTCTGTTTTTTACTCTATCATTTCTTTCAGAGCTGGAAACATGCTGGGGAAGGCTGTTTGCCCTCTCCGTCTTCCCCTACTGATGAGAAATGTCGCCATCAAACACAAGGACTGTTCTTTTCTTCCTTAATGGACCCTCTTATCAAAAGCACAAATAAAGCCAGACTACTGTCATGCTAATTTACTATCACACTCAATGTCCTTAACTTTGTTTAGCTTGCTTGCTTGACACAATAAGGGATAACTGTTCTTTTCCTTGTGGGTACACTAAAAGAAGGCCTTTGATATTCTTTTTGACCCCTATTGAATCAGATGACCTCACCTCCTCCCTCTCATTTTGTCCTCACCACCCCACCCCAACATCTCAACCCACCTTTCTTTGTGCCCGCATCACCATTTCGGCCACCCCAGACTTTTCTCTGTCTCTAATAAGCGAAGCACAACATTGCAGCTTTCATTCATCCGTGTCTCTCCTATCTTCTTTTTGTGAAAAACACTCCTAAGGTGGTCTGCTGACCACACAAACCACAAAGCTGGAGGCTGATCTTTGCCCCATCGCTGCTGACCTTTACACCGTACAACATGTGAAAACTCTTCTGAGCAAAATATCTCATTGAAGCCATGATGGAGTAATAGGAATCAAGAGGTTTCCTGGCCCTGTCCAGGAGGTCTGCATTTTGGACCGAGTACAGTTCTCTTTGGAAAGCGGTCTAAAAGCATTCCAACTTAAATGGGACAGTCCGTCTATCTGTGCGTGTCTGAGCTAATCTGACACGCTTTGCTCCTGTTGAACCCGCAACAGCGCCTGCATAAAAACACATATGAACACAATCAAACACACAAGGATGTTCCCATAGCCCTTCCGAATGGTTAAGCAATATCATTCCCCTCTATCCCTGGCTCTCACTCAGTCTACCTTCTCTTGTGACTTGCATCCTTTTTGCCTTCCTGTGCTTCTCTTTTCCATTTTTGTTATATTCACTGTGTGATTTTTGCACTTCAGCATTAGAGGATCAAAAGTTGATCTCAGATCTTTCACAAAGGAAAAGTGAAGAAAGAAGAGATCGTGTTAGCAGTGGTCCAGCTTAATAAAAACCTGCTTCTGCAAGTTCTACCAACAAAAAATACCACTCCCTGTTAGTGTGACAGCTGAAGAGAATATATAACCTACTAACAAGAGAGTTTTGAACAGAAGAAATCAAATTAAAAAACTCTACAAAATGTATTATTGAAGGAAAAAAATAATTTAATTATGAACTCGCCTCTACAAGCTCAAAGTAAGTTTCAGCAACATTTAATGAGCAAACTTTCTCCACCAGAACATCCAATTAAAGCTTCTCATTAGTGAAATTAACAGAGCTGCCACTGTTCAGCTCATCCTGAGCCTCACTGAATGAACATGGCACTGATGATTATAGATAAAGTATAGGCACAGCGAGGGGCCGGACAGGAAGAATATACTCTAGAGACATACATGCACCAAGCTCTGGGAAGTACGCCATTAATATGTCTTCATTTCGTTAACTTAATTTAAGTAAAACTTAATTTATAGGGGGAAAAAAACTATAAAATAACGAAAAAAAGAAAACTTGTTACTTGTTCTATATATAAAAGATGGAAATCATAATATCTCAATATTTATAACTACAAATGAATGCCCCATTAATGCAAATTGCATTACACTGAAAATGAAAAAAAAAGGAATTTAGAAAGAATAAGGAAATCTGTAAATTAAATTTGGTATGGCTATTGGTACCTCTTCCCACTCTTAAAGTACTGTTTTTAGCCAAAAGCAAAAAACCTGTGTCTATTTTCCAGGATATAGTGTTGTTCATCAGAAATTCACCTCTGAGCTGTTGGCGAGGAGTAAGCCTCACCTTATTTCCCATCATCCCGTTGTTTACACTCTCTCCCGCTATCTTACAGTCCCTCACACCTTCAATCTAACATTCCCGGTGCTACACAAACTGCAAGCAATATTGGAGCCATCCAGCTGTACAGTTTTGAGCCAGATGCCTTTTCAGAATGAAGACGTCCATAGATCTACACTCTAAAAAAAAATGCATCAGCTCAACAAAAAAAATTAACGCAACATTTTCCAATAGACATTTTACATTAGGTCAACATCTATTGAAATTAAGTTCAACCAACAACCTAAGTTGAGTTGCGGGAAATAGATTTCCTTTTCCTGTCTATAGTTTCTTTTATTACCATCAACACATAATTTTACCTTATGGACACACCTTTTTGAGTTGACCACTGATCAGAGTTATGTTGTTGTAACTACTTTTTTAATTTACTAGAAATATTTTTTTTACGTTGTAATAAATTATTTGTCCTATTGATAAAAACAGGTTTTTAAGTTGACACCCCTAAAAAAATTATGTTTCTTCAAATTAATTTCTTGCAATAGCGTTTGTTCAAGGAGTAGATAAATTAATTTACAACATGAGTGCTGGGAAATTTAACTGTTTATTTCAGAGCACAATAAAAAAATAAAAAACAAACATAAATGAGTTGCTCTTACTTGCTCACAACTTTCAAATACAGCTGAACAGTTCAGTTTTAACAAGTTTAAACAAAGCCATACCTTTTATCAATTGTAAATCACAGCACCAAATGTGTTACATGAGTTAGAACTCTTTTAGAGTTCTGTTTTGTGCATAACTGCAGACACTAACTTTCATATATAGTTTTTTAAACATTCCACACATTTCTGAATTTAAAGAAATCTTAACCGTTTTTGGATGTTTTTTGACCAGAGCTTCTGCAGCTTGACATATTTGATCGTTTGATGGGTAAGCTGTGTACTCAGACTGCCTCTGCTAAACTTCCAAGAATGCTTGGAAGTAGCGAAATGAGATCTTTGGGATTGAGAAGAGTCCCAGAATTGCTGAACATCTGGAGTTGCACAAAATTAACAGTAAGGGTGGTTATTCAACAGTACACCATTCTTAATATTAAATAAAAGGGTCCAAAGAACATATAAAACATTCTTAACATATTTCAACACGTTTCACACAACTGTGACAGCTAAAATATGCAAAACCACTGGGTCTTGTTTTCAGAAGATACTGTTCTTGAGGCTCATCACTTTTGCACTGGGCCTCTGTCCATCAAGGCCAAAGAACAACTTCTGAAATACTTCAAAAGTGCTTTTAAGTTTCTTTGCATAGCTCAGATTAAGAGCATAAATTAAGCCCATCAATAAAGCGCAGCTCCTTGGGATGTTGTTTACCTCCAGAAGTTTTGTTCCCTCAATTACAATGGCTGCTTTTCTGTTAGACTGGGTGGCCTGGTTTGCAATAGTGGCAATCGTTATCATTTCTTCATGAAGTCCAGCTTCAAAATCTTCTCTGTCCTTGTAAAACAAATAGAAAGATATTAAAGATTTTTAGAAATAATGTATCAACTCAACTTTTCTGTATGTGTACACCGTTTAGTTTTACAAATTACAAATGAAACGCAGCATTGCTAAAACAGACTAAAAAAAAAAACGGTATAAAGACTGTGGCTAGATCAACAGTCTGTATATGCTGTGCTTGGTGAATTTGTCTCAACCAAAATCCAACTGATACAAGGAGAACAACCTCATGAAGTGTTAGCAAGTGACTGCTTAAAGCAGGTGTTCCTGATTATCGTCATCATTTTTATCATTATCATCATTAGTAGTATTAGTTGCAGTAGTACAGCTGTACATGCTCTTCAATACCTGTGGAGATTATCACTCTCCAGGTCATAGTAAACTGATGCATGTCTCCTTCTCAAAGACAACTGGACTTTTTTCTTTTCTTGAAAACCTCACTTCTCATTCAAGAAGCTTCATCACTTCTCTTCATGCAGCTTTTTGGATTCCATTTCCGTCCATCTTCTTCCGCTTATCAAGGGCTGGGTCCCGGCGGCAGCAGTCTAAGCAAAGATGCCCAGACTTCCCTCGCCCCAGCTACTTCCTTCAGCTCCTCTGGGGGGACCTCCAAGGCGTTCCCAGGCCAGCCGAGAGATCCAGTCTCCCCAGGGTGCCCTGGGCCTTCTCAGGCTCTCCGCCCAGTGGGACATGCCCAGAGAGGCGTCCAGGAGGCATCCGGACTAGATTCCCGAGCCACCTCAACTGGCTCCTCTGGATGAGGAGGAGCAGCGGTTCTACTCCGAGCCCTCTCCAGGTGACCGAGCTCCTCACCCTATCTCTAAGGGAGCATGCCTAGCCCCCCTACAGAGGAAGCTTATTTCAGCTGCTTGTATCCGGGAACTTGTTCTCTTTCGGTCATGACCCAGAGCTCATGACCATAGGTGAGTATTGGAACGAAGATCAACCAGTAACAGCGACCACATAACTATAGAAGCTGCTCCCATCCACTTGTCAATCTAATGCTCCAATCTTCCCTCACTCATGAACAAGACCCCTATATATTTAAACTACTCCACCTGGGGCAGGGGCACTCCACCTACCCATAGAGGACAAGGAACCTTTCTTTTATGGACTGAGAAGTGAAATCTTTTAAAGAAAAGTAAGAAGTGCAGTTGCCTTTGACAAGAAAACATGCCTTGATTTCTTAAATATGTTTCCAGGGTTCAAACAATAGATAAACTTTGGATACGTATTCCACAAGTATTTTACTATGTCTATTATGTCAGCCTTTATCTATACAACTGTGATTGCAATGATTGAATTTTGGTCAGAAATATGTGATTAAAAAGTGAACTGAAAGGGAGAGGTACAAAAGCAGTCCAATGTGTTTATGCATTACCAAGTGTAAAATTATGTATTATTTTCCAAAATTTTGAATTACTTACAAACTCTTTAAAAAGGTCCTCTTCCTTTTCTCCGAGGTACACAATAAGACAACGGATGGCTACTTCTCTGCGAATTTCCACACTGTTGTTCTGTTTAAAAAGAAAGAAATGTTCAACAGGAAGGACTTAAATTTATACAAGTTATAAAGGAACATTCAAAATAATTGTCATACCTCAAGAAGCATATCTTTGATTTGCCTGATTCTCATCCCTGTAGCTCCTCCTCTTGATGAGACCACATCCATCAGTTTTGGGATGCATTTGTCAAGGTTGGCCATAAAGGTAGACTCGAGGTTTACTGTGGTTATTCTCTTGAATTCTTCATTTATCTGTGGATTTTACCAACAAGAAAATAGGAGAAATCAATTAACCCATTACCTTGGCTTCCAAACAAACACCAACATGGTTTTGCAAATTAATTACACAACATAAACATACCTGTGTTGCATCAAATAATGCAGGCCAGCGGTCCTTGAAGTCCTTGATTGCAGGGGCCTCGCATATTATTTCTTGCCTGCGAAGAGAGAAGGTCCTGGCCATTTTCTCAGCAACCATCTGGCAATTATCCTTTTTCATTACTTCATGCAAGAGGTCCGCTCTCTCTTTCTCCAAACTTGCACTGGTTTCACCTTCAGGATGAGGAGGTAAGTAATTGACTTCAGCCTTTTTAGGCTTTTTTACATTTTTAGCTGGGGTCTGTTCATGTGCTTGCTTTCTCCTGAGAGAGTTCACCCGAATTTCTGGGCACACAAAAAGGAAAAAGAATGGAAAATGAGTGTTAAATGACAACCAAAAGTTTAAAATTTATAAATGACCCTCAAAACATTCTTAATGTAACAGTGAAGTGCAACTGTACACCATGGCTGAGTACACTTTGCCTCATAAACACAAAAATGTTTTGGTTACAATATGCAGCAATAGTTTTCTGTAACAAGTTAGCTATAAACGCACGCCGACTTTGTCCCTCTCAGACTGCGTTAGCAGCGTCAATGTGTCTGGTTTTGGCTAACGAAAGTAAAAGAAAATGTTCCCTAAACGTCACCACCGCTACAAAAAACAAAAACGGTTTACCTTCAGCAACAGTTCATCCAGCTAGCTTGGTAATTAGCTGCAAACATGGACGAAGTTAGCTGTTCTCAATAAAACAACTCCCCAGTTCAGAGCTGCTAGCATGTGCTGCTGCTGCAGCTCCGGTGCCAACGTGCTGCTCACCCCCACCGGGACAAAACGCTTCCGCGTCGAATCTCACACAGACTGATAACCCATTAAGTTTGGTCTGGATTTCAGCAAGAACGTATTCAGGGACGACACAAAGCCACTCTCTAACTCTGAACTCTGCACTGATAAGTTCAACGGGAAAAAAAAGTCCGACGTAGCTGGCTGAAAGCGGTGGAAAGCGCGGATTGATCTAACATGGAAAAAATGGTGCCGATAATTCTATGGCCCTGAAAGTAATTTATGCATATTTAATGCATATCTTTTGTGTTGTCTTGCTTATCTTAAAGTAAGCCAAGTCAGTTGCTGGGTTTCTATGTCTTTTTATTTAACAGTCTCTTTCAACGTACTACACAGTGCATGGCTATCAACCGCTTCCTAGCTCTCTGCTCGGTGCACTAGCACGTGATCATTCTCTAAGCATTCTGGGGAACAGATGCATGCTGGGTAATGGAGTTCAACATTACTCACTTCAATACACAACATCTTTGAAATAAATTAGTATTATTGTGAAGATCAAATGATTTTTTAAAATGTCTGCAAGTGAAATTAGTTTACACAAGAAGCAAAATAGTCACGTTTTCTCTCACAGAAAGAAGTTTTAACACGAAGTGTAAATATTCTGTACGTGTCCGACATAAAATACGGCTTAAATTATTTATAACGCTAAATATTAAAGGCAAGACAGTAGAAAAATGTACGCTGAACTAAACATAGGTCAATAATTTATACACATCTTTAAAAAAATGCAGATTCACGACTTGGCAAAGAACTGATTCAAAAATGAAAGAATACTTGCCTTGTCTTTGGAGTGCTTCTGTAAATGTTGTCTGTATATGTAGGATTTTAACTGTTCGGCATGGAGGTCCTCTGACATGCAGTCCCGATGACCGTTTGAATTTACCCGGGAATTTCAAAAAAGTAGGGCACTTGAAATCTTGAACTCAAAATCAACAAAAATTATGTTGTCATCCTACGTTAATTAAGTTACCACAACTCAAATTTCTTTTAAAGTCAATTGATTCATAAATTTAAGTTTGAATGACACAGAATATGATGTTGATATACATAACCGAATTTTTGAGTCAACACACCCTATCAAAGCAAAGTTTATAATTTAAAATAAGGATCCAAATCAATAGATTAACTTTTTTATGTTGGAATCACATATTAAGGTAAGTAGGCGGAAAAGGCTCAGTGAATTCTTTTTTAGAGTGTATGTGTCTGTAAGTAAATGCATCAGAACAGCAAAGCTGGTTGCTTGCTGTTGTAGGTCCTACGTCACATCTACAAGCTTTTTCAAACAGCTTTTTTTTTCTTTTCGTCTACTCCTGATTAAAAAAAATATTTAAATAAGGACAAACTCAAAAACCCCATTTTAAGCTTAATTTTCTTTATATATCTCCTCCATAATGAGAAAATGCTACGAGAACATGTTAAAAACAACAAAAACATGGTTCTTATCTGTTTTTCTTTTCTTTTTTTTTTTTTTAGATTCAACCATTTAAAAGGATGCTCGCTTGCGAAAAAAAAAAAAAAAAAACATTCCAGCAAGGGCTGTGGATTATGCCATTACTTCATCCACCTGAATGAGGAGTACGAACTGGATACACCAATCGATGTATACCACTTTCAAGAGAGGCACGGATAGAAGGAGGCATACATGCACACATATGCAAAAGCTGGCTTGTGCAGAAAACACACCAAATCTAAAGATTTCAGCAGTTTCCTGGTGCATCATGTGGAGAAGTAATGCAAATGTAATGTTCTCTCAGTTGCATATCTGAAAGCAAATGTGCATCATTCTCAGCTTTTCTAATGCATCATAGTTCTGATTATTTCATATGCATTCAGTGAAGTCCAATGAGAACAGATGCAAAGCCAGAACAGTGGTCTGTGTCCGTTTTTAGACTAATAGAGCATTTGCCATCTGCTCAAACAAGGAAAAACAAGTTTGCACTCTGTATTCTCCACTACATTGAAAGGGTGGCTATCATGTTTAATAGCCCCACCCTTAAACATAACTGGATGTGCGCACAGACATCTTGGAAGGAGAAACCGCCTTTTGAGTTCAGTAAGAAATCCCACGGGACTATATTTCCCAGATATCCATGTCACCACATCCCTATTTTTCCCTAAATATACCACTCACATTGTTGAATGTAGCACAAAAGACTGTCATTTCATTACTAAACTGACATTAAAATCGTTATTTAACATAAATAAATACATGGTTTCCCTATTAGCATTAAGGAGATTCGGGATGTCTGATTGATCCGTGACGTAATAATTACGTAGGCAGGAATTTAAAAAAAGCGACCATAAATCCGCTATAAACATTTTAATTCAATCATTTCCCTCAAAGAAGAATGTCCCCCCCATACGCGCTGAGCCTAGTTTCGCGTTTTGCTAGCACGTGAGCAAAGCGCACGAGACAAAAGGGGAACGTGAAGGTGGTTGAGGTGATGATCACCGTGATAACACACGGGAGAAGATAGGCGCCATGTAGCGACTCAGACACACAAGACAAGGTATGACCACATTTCCTACATAACGGGCTTCAGCGGGAAGCCGAAGGCTGGCTTCACCGTTGCAGTAGGCTCCGTTTGGGATACCTCGTGTATTTCCCGTATCCTCTCCCCTCTTTTCAGTAAGAAAAACCGAGTATTTTAAACAGATAGCAGCATCCCAAAAAAAATTAGTGAAACGGCCGTGAATGTCTAAATCACATGACTTGATGCGCAAAGACAAATATACCTGTTAATCTCCGCTGATGCACACGGCGATGATTTGCTTTTTTTACTCCAACGCACACTTGAAATCTGTTCCTCTGCAAAAGATTGTGTTTGTCCCACAACCTCAGCCCACTAAAATCTCAACTACAGTCAAACCCTGCACGTCTGGCCGGACCTCTGAGAAGACGTGTCTATCACCTTCAAGACCCGCCCCCTACAGTGAAAAAAAATGTTTGGCTGTCTCTCATTGGACACGGAGGAAATACTGTATTACATCGTGAAATTTGATTGGTCACAATTTTCAACTCTGAATCGGAGGGATCTCTGATGACGGTAAGGCGAGACAACGCCCTCTTCGGGACAAACTGTGTCACTACAATATTCTGAATCTGTTCATTTTAGTTCTCTCAGTTGGAATAAGAAATTAAAGTAAAAATGACAAAGCAAGGACTAAAAATGCCCCAATACAGGAAATAATACTCTTTTGTTTGTATAACATCATTTTTTGTTCCTTTTGAATGTGATTTTTTAACAAACAATTATATTTTTAAGAATAAAAAAGAGTAACTGCAATGTTAAATTAAATAAAATAAAAACTTGTGTTAAAGTTGTAGTGTTGTACAGAAAATTAAATCACAAACCAGTTGAGTTTAAAGTTAAGACCTAAATGAAATATAAAACTTTTGGTCAATTTAAAGTAATTTTATGGCAGGTTGTATAGTTTTTCAAAATTTTCCCATGTAGGACTAAAATAAAATAAAAACGTTGCATCCAACTCATCTTTATGCACTTCTACATAATCTTAAATATTGCAACGTTTGGTGTACTTTCTATAACCTTTGATTTACATGTAACGTAATACATAAGCAATTTTTGTGCCCCCGTTTTTTAAAATAAAACATAATGTCAAAACAAAATGACAAGTTAAATTAAAACTGTCCTGATAGTACCTAGCAGAACAGAAATGCATCAGTCTAGCTTGGTGATACTGAGCTAAGAAGATCTCATCCACCCTCAAAGACAAACATAAGCTTTGTTTGCTGTTAATAAAAGCAAAGATAACTAGGAAATGTGCAATTGAGTAATGACAGCGGAGGTGTAGCACATTTGCTGCCAGGAAGGCAGTTGCATCACATGTGTCCTTAAATAACATGGCTCAACATCAAATATTGGATATTTTGTAGTAGAAAATGTTTTTTTATATATAAATGAAGGCAGTTATTGTTGGAAACATTAAAATGTGTATTGTTTGTGGTTATTTATAAGTTATATTTTGTTTGATTTCCTTGGGGGGGGGGGGGTAGAAAAGCAGTTACAGTCTTCAAGCCACAGTTTTCATGTTCCTGCATTATAGAGCTGATGTAGTTAAACACTTTTTAAAGCTTTTATCATACAGATTGATCATTGAACTGGTGGTAAAGTTTCATTTTTTTCTTGTCACTTTTGCACCTCTGGTAGTGCAGCATTTTTTTATTTAAGTGTGAAATCATATATGATGCTATCTACCCACTTATCTACTTCTTTTAGCACTTGTTTATGGATAACTTTCAGTGCTTTCAAAGGAAAATGACTAACACTAAAGAGAGCAAATGTGGGCCCATCTGAACAAGTAGTTCAAGTTTAAATAGTTGACCAAGCTGTTGCAGTCACAGAAACAAAGTACAACAAAACAAAAGGAAAAATGTCCTTCTTGCATTTTCACTTTGGAGAAAAACGGTATTTGAATGCTTGCCAGCAATGTAAGAGTTCCCAATGAACAAGACAAAAGACAAAAAATGCAACTTTGCCTTTGCAGCAAAATGTATTAACAGATTTTTTTTTTAAACTGACCCACAAAGTAAGAAATCTGTAGGTAGAATTTACACTAAATCAATTTGAAAGAGGCTTTTCTTTTCTTTTCTTTTCTTTTTTTAATATTCTTTATCTATTCTTATATTTGGTCTAATATAAACATATATAAATCTTATAGATGGCTGGTATAACGTAATTTCAATACAATTAGTTTATACATTATGTACATAAAATAAAGCAAAATAAAATAGGGATAAATGCTGCGAAACCACACACTATTGTAAAACCTACAGTGCTTTTAGGGGAAAAAAAGCACCTCAACTGTCTGTTTTACTGCATCCTCATAATGCAATGCCCGTCTAAAACTGATGATCAGAAATTTTTTTCCTGGAGGACACATCCAAATATTCATTCATAACAAGTATGGAAACAAAGTAATGACATCTACTTTTTAAGTGCATGTGTGTCATAGCCAACTGTTAAATCCTTAATCAGCACACATGATGGGACTGTTTCTGCTTGATTCTTCTGCAACATTTGTCCACAATTTCCTTTTTCAACACGACTCACACGAGCACACGCCAAGGACAGACTTGTAGTTATGTAACACATGGCTGCACACTTCCACACACATGTCCTCACTTTTCCCGGCAGATTAAAAAAGCTCAGGTAATTGGCTTAGAGCACAAGGCAGCATGCAGATTTGACATCTACCCAAGAGAAGTAAACAACCCTATAAAGATCAAAACCAAGACAAATCAATTGAAGACTTTTGAGCCACAAAATGAGTTTGTTGGGAAATAGAGAGGGTTTGTTGTCAAGTGAACGTGGACTGTGTCTCAGTGGACTCACCATTAGCGATGATGCGTGGATCCGGAGGAGGCCACAGAGGTGTGCACACACAAACATGCAAGAAAGGCAATAAAACTGCTTAATTTTCCACCTGCAGCTAAAGCTACACAAGCCAAACCAAACAATCAAAGATTAGAAAACAGCGTAATTTTGTAAAAAATCCTAAATTATCTTCAAATTTTGTCCTATTATGATAACAATGAATGGGAACTGGAATCTATGTTCTGTCAGTAAATGATTTCAAAGAGAAAAACACTTTTTAAAGGGTGTGAATTAAAATCCCATCCTCAGTGTAGTTTGTAGTGTTCCACCAGGTCCCCAGCCCTGAAACAAACCTGCTAAAACAGTTAAACAGCTCCAAAGTAACTACAGTGTCATCCCCTGTCCTTGCTTTCAAAATGTCCTAATGTTTACCTGATCATTAAAGGTCCCACACTGCAGAAAAAGTTCCCACGCTGAGATTCAGACAGAAGCGAAGCATCAGCCGCTGAACCTTGCTTACCTGTTTCTCTGCACCAAAAACCTGCATCAAACCCAACTGTGTCATCAATGTTGAACAGGCTTGGTTGAGCGTTCGTCTTCCCACGGTGAGAGCTACAAGAAGCAATCCGTTCAACCAACATCCAGGCATGAGATCAACCAAGTTCAGATTCTCTGGAGGATTAGAGGCGAGCCCTTCTGAGGGGGAATTACTCTGACAAAGCCATCTGGACATCAACTCTCTACCCACTAGCACAACGACTGTCCAGTCAGGACTCTGAGTAAAGTCTGCTCAGCTATCACCCAGCAATCCTTTGAAAATGACCTAATCGGAACAAAAATCTGCATAAAACCTACAACAACAAAAAACAATGATATCTGGAGCTTTGATCTCATATGCTCTCTAGTTTCTTCTGTTTTGGACCCATCAGCTTTAAAGTCCCACCCCCATCATCTTTTGCTCTGTTATTGAAAATGGTTAAATTGATTGATTTCTAATTATATTCCTTCACTTGCTCCAAAAATTGATAAAATGATTAATCATTTTTTCCTAATGTAACATTATTTTGCACATATTTTTAACTTTTGATACTTGATCAAATTTTGCTATGACATTTTTTGAAACAGTGTTATGTCTATTTTTCTGATATAGTATTATTTTTTCATCTTAATGACTTTTATAAGTAACATAATTTGCATATATTTTGGATAACTGATCTGCATTTGCCATGTTGATTTTTTAAAAGTGTATTTTTTTTTTACAAAATAATTGAAGCAATTCATCTTTGTCCTGTACTTTATTGATATTTCAGGATTCTTAATTCTGTCTGATAAAAGCTAGGAACCGGATATTGATAAATTATGTAATAAAATGGTTACGGTACAACAGGGGTGGGATTATATAAATTCCCTTCCTTCCACTCCCGTTCAAGCAATATTTATTATTATTATGTCTAAATATCCTAAGTTTGATTAGTTATTGTATGAATGTACAACTGATGATTGTGTTGTTTTTTGTATTATTCTTATTTGATTGCTTGAAATAAACCATTTCAAATCAAATCAAATTGTAAAAGCGTTCCCATTGTTTTTTTTTTTATTATGATTCTGCTGTTGGCGCAGAGCAACAACGTCCCACCTCAAGCATACATTTTGGCCAACCCCATTTCTACACTATCCTACGACCGTTTCATTAGTGAGTTCCGGTTAGTTTTGGATCAACCTCCGCAAACAGTCTGGAAGGCTTTTTGCTCCGCTCTTGGAGCATCGGTCAGTCTCATGTCTGGATATCATCTTCAGTCAAACGGCCAAGCCGAGAGGGCCAACCAGGAGCTGGAGGCGGCTCTCCATTGTCTGGCAGCACAGAATGACAAGGACTGGTCCTTGGGGTGTCTCCGTTCAAGGCCGCCCTCAGGTACTCACCACCTCTGTTTCCGTAACAGGAATTCGATTTGGCGGTGCCGTCGGTCCAACAACATTTCCAGCGTTGACAACGCATCTGGCGCCAGACCAAGGCTGCTCTCCTCCGCACCAAGGAGAGTAACTGCTGCATCGCCAATCGACACAGGGTGGTGGGACCCACTTACCAGCCTGGACAGAGGGTCTGTCCAGGCTGGTAAGTGGGTGGTGGGACCCACTCCGACGTCGTGGCCGTGGGTTCCAGTTCCTGGTCTACTGGGAGGGTTATGGTCCTGGATCTCCCGCTCTCTCATTCTCAACCCCTCCCTGATCGAAGACTTTTACCTGGCCCACTCGGATCGGCGTTGTTGAGGGATGGGTACTGTCATGGTGCCTCTGTCAGCTCTCCTCCCCTTCCTCTCTCTGCTTGGCTCCTGATGCATCCCAGCTGTGTCCACTCACCTCATCACCAACCAGACCTACATCAGGAGATCCTGAACCAGCATTCATCGCCAGTTCGCTGCCCCTGATGGTGCATAACCTGGTCTCTCGTCTAGTTTTTGCCATAGAGTTCATGTTCACGTCTAACTATTGTTTTGCATCACCTGCAGGACATTCTGACCATGAGTGGACACCTGAGTCACCGGATTGTCTGAGCCACGGAATCTCTCGGAACACCAAGAACCTCCAGCCTCACCACGAGCCAACCTCCGACCACCAACCTTGCCTCAAGCCATATTTTTTTCTCGAGCTGCTCTCCAGCCTTCATGCCACATCATGATCTCAAGCAACTCCGTATTACATTAAAACCTTTCTTACCAACTTACTCACATTGTGTTTTCCTTCCGGGTTCCAGCGCCTGGGTCTGCCTTTCCTAATCAGCCATGACAGTTTTTATAGGTAACACATTTTTCAGGCTGTATTTTTTCGTCTACTCCTGATTCACAATAAAACACTCAGAAATGCAATTTTAAGCTTAAAATTACTTTAATTTGTTCTTTATAAATGGTAAATGGTGTATACTTGTAGCGTATTCTACCTTCCTCAAAGACCAAAAGCGCTTTACAGTCCCATGCTGATACCAACCATGCTTACAAACAACCTTCCACCAGAAGAAGGGTTCAGTGCCTTGCCCAAGGACACTTCGACACATAGGCAGGCGAGGCGGGAAACGAACCTGCAATTTTCCGATCAGTGGTCGACCGCCGTATCGCTGCAACATGGCCGCCCCTTTATCTTTAGAAAAAATCCACAAGTACATGTTAAAGACACCAAAAACACAATTTCATCAGAGAGGATCTATAATGGTTTGACATTAATGGAAGAGTACAAAAGAAAAAACATGCTAACTTAAAAAACACTAGATATAAAATGTAAAAAAAACATTTTGTGGATTAAAGTGGATTAAAAATTTTAGATAAATTTACAAGGAAAACGGATCATTGGTTCTATGGAAAGGGTTAGAAAAAGGTGTGTCTGTTTACTTCTCTCTGCAATCAAATCCTGTCTGTGAGCTTCCCACACACTTTGAAAACCTCTACTGAGCAGAAAATTATATTCAAGGAAGAAATAAAAACTGCAGTTTTTTTACTAAACAAAAACAAAAAGTCAAGCTTAAAAAAAGAAAAAAAAAGAAAGAATAACACTGAGAGGGTTTTGTGAACGAACACAGTAGAAACAATAGAAATCAATGTATTCCAAGTACCGGTACACTCCACGCACTTGCATCCTGCAAACATTCCCAACCCACAACAAGTTCAGCTGGAAACATATGCAGGAGATATTTGTTTGTTTTGCTCCAACTGACTTCTCTTCCTTTGCGAAAAGCAAATACCTCAATCGAGCCAATATTTGTCTCACTTGTTTGTTAGATGTAACGTCAAGCGTTGATGTCCTCTTCCTCCATACATGTGTGTGTGTGTGTGTGTGTGTGTGTGTGTGTGTGTGTGCAGAAACTAAACACTCAAGATTCAGGTGTCAAATGAGAACAGGAGGAAAAGAACAGGCTGAGTGCAAAGATAAGAATGCATCCAATTAGAAGACAGCGAGGAGAAGAGCAAGAGAAACAAAACCTTCTACAGGAGACACTGAAGGGGGTCTCACTGCCCTATCAGTGGCAGAATAGAGGGTTTGGTGTTCCACTGTCAAAGATTTCATCATCTTTTTTATGTAATTGTGTGGACTCCTGAAATCTGTTTTGAAGAAACTTTTTTTTTTAAACCCAGCCGTCAGCTCTGTTTGAAAGGAGGATTCCCGGAACTAAAGGTAGTGTCTTCTAAGAGGTTTGTGTTTGTCCGTGTGTGTGTGTGTAATGGAAAGGTGTGCCTCGCAGTTCAAACAGAGAAATAGTTTGTTTTGTGTGCACAAACGTATGAGCGTAGTAAAAGTCAAGAAACGTAGTGAACTCTGGGACGCCACGTGGCGGAGCTGACGCTTTGACAATTTGATAAACAATCAAAGGAAGTTCATTTTATTTATTTTAGGTTCAAACTGTAAAATGTGGACTTTAAAATATAATCTAAGCATTTCATTCATATAACTAATAATAGAGCAGTGTTTTTTTTTTTAACATTTTTATAACAATAAGTGCCAAAATACAGTAGATGCTCCTGCACTTATAGTTTTGTTATCCTCATCCTGAGTTGACAACAGTTTTATATGAAAGAATACAACACAAATAATACATTTTGCCATCTTACATAGTAAAAGCTAGTGATGAGTTCTATGACCTCTTAAGATCCGAGTCAATATTTGAGCTAACCCTAAAAACACACAAGGCCACAGCAGCATTAACACCTGTAGTAATAAAACCCCAAATAAGATTACACCAGGTCTTAAGAGATTTAAGAATTACGGGCACAAAGAAAAATGTCAGTATTGTCAAAATAAAATCTGCTAAGAAAACTTAAATAATCCACCAACACAAATCAAAATAGTTTGTATTTTCTGTTCTATTCAATTGATTTTTTTTATTTTTATATGTTTTCTGATCTTTTCTTTGGACATCCACTGGTTGTTGAGCAAATGAGGATCAGAATTAATGCTTCAGGATTATCCTGTAAGATTAAAAACCAAAGGTTGTGGTGGTAAAAACTTTTTTTTTTCGTCTTTTTTGTTCACTATCTGAATTCTGAACAGAAGTGGAGCAGGAATTCTGTCAAAAATCTGTTCTTAAGTTTTAACTGCTACAATATGGAATCCACATAAATTAGGGAATAAAAAATAATTAATTGGTTTTTAGCGCAATTTCGTTCAGTATATTTTTTTTTATTTATTTAATTTTTTTGCCAGGTCTAACCTGCATACCTTCAGTGATTGATGCGTTGATGCTCAATCACCTGCAGGCTGCAAGTTCCTGGAACCTCAAGTTATTTGTAGGACTGCAGCCATGGTTACTGACAAGGAAGATATTTAATGTGCTTTCTCTATCTTTTTGAATCCCCTGATGATAGATAAAAGTGAAACACATTTCACGTTCTATTGTACTATATCATTCCTACTATACAGATAGTTGATTGATAAGCTGAACTGACAGCTCTTATTATTTTAAAAGCACACATTTACCACTAGAGGGCAGAAGCTCATTTGCCTATTCAAGTTTAATTGGTATTTCAGGAGAAGCAGGTTTCACGGTATTTTGTTCCTTGTCTTTTAATACAGACATAGAGGATGATTGACATTGAAAAACATATTTTAAAAAGTATGAGATGAAACACAGTTTACATGAGCTTTCAAAATAAAAAATAAGTTTTACATTGTTTAAATCTCATAAATATTGCAGCTGTTTTTTTCTTGTTTCGTTGTTTATAACTAAAAGAAGTCTATTTAATTTAGTCATAAACAAAAAATAAAGAACACCATTTACTTCACAGTAGGTTTTACGTCACATTTTCCCTGAATCATATTTAAAAAAGCTTATAATATTACAGCATCTTCATTTCTGTCACAATTTTCAGGGCTATGTTCCAGGGATTTGATTTCTTCTGGGTTTAAAGAATAAATTTGACTTTTTTTTATTTTGTTTGGTGCATTCAAATATTTCCAGACATGCAAATACTGAGTAATTTGATCATTCACGCTTACAAGCAGAACTCATAAACAAATGTTTGTGCATTGCAATCGCCTGAAACTAAATACAAGATAAGAGCATCAATAAAAAAACATATCCAGTCAACGTCAGACAGTTAGTAGAACTATCAAAGAACACTACATGTAACTTCATCTATTAATTAAAATACATCGCTGAACACAAATGTATACACTTTCTGATGATACACCTGTGAAAAATTGAGTTATGCATCAAGTTATGCGGAAGAAAGTATATCTTGATTGTGCTTCCAGCTCTTGTTTCCCTCTTTGCGCTTTGCATTTTTCAACCTGAAAAGTCACTTAAAAAAAAAGAAACTGAAAGATCTTCTTAAAAACAGGGCACAGTTTTAGTAAACAATTTCCCTGTCATGTGCAGGCCTTGGAGCATGCCTTTTGAAATTTTAAACTTTACGTTAAAGTTGTCTTAGTATAAAGGTATGATGTTAATGAGAAGAATGAAACACGTTTAATGCATTTAAAAATAATAAAGAAGCTGATGATACTAATTTTTAAACTTATTGGTTTTGACATACACGATTTAGTTTGAAATTACATGCATCTGGTTATTGTTTGTATATGTTTTGATCAGAGATTTTAAAAAAAGTGGTTTGTGTACCCATGGAGGTACTTGATGACACTCCAGAGGATACTTAAATGTGTCTTATCCGTGGTATTTGATTTATTTTAACCAATACATACTTAAGTTACTTTTGATTCATTAAATTTAGTGATTATTAACTAATGTCAAGTAGAGCTTGTTTTATTGCATGAAAAGAGTGGGGAGTTAATAGTTATTAGTGTTGAATTAGCTTTTATGTCACCACTGCACTGCAGCTGCAAAGTCATCCATTTCAAAGATTTTCAAAATATTGTTGCAGATCAATGTTGCATTTTGATTTTATAGTCAAACATTGGCATAAAAAAATTCAATTCAATTCAATTCAATTTTATTTGTATAGCCCAAAATCACAACAACAAAATCAAAAAAAAATATTAATAAATAAAAAAATACTCAAACTATAGTGCAGAAACCTTTTAGACTGGCTGGTCATGATGCATCCTTTTTCCCCCCAGGTATTTTCAGACTCTGAGAATGTGACAACATTTTTAGGCATCCCAAGAACACATGATAAATTCCAGATAAATACATCCTAATGAGATTAAGTTCTGTAAGTGTACAGGTTTTTCATCACAATTGTACTCAAGTAAAAGCTAAAAAAAAAAAAAATAGTTGATCCTATACAAATTTATGGAATGGTATTACCACATTATTACTGTATTTCTTGGGCTAAATAGCTCTTGGGTATAAGTCGCAGACACCAAAAAAATGCATAATAAAGAAAAGAATCATATATAAGTTGCACTTTTGAGAGAAATGTATTTAACAAAATACGGGTCTAAGAATGGACATTTGATCTTATAAGGCAAATCCTAATAACAGAATAGATAATAACACAACAGTAGTCTGAATATCTGCACTTCACGACTACCGTAACCATAATTTACTTCATAAAACGTTGGATAGATCTAGTATATTAGTGCGACAAATACAATAATTCAGATAACCATGGCACAAAGAACATACAAACACATCAACTAAACTCTTTGTATCACTTTGAATCACTAAATCCATCGAATGTGTTGTTTTGGAACAAATCCGTCAAGCGCTGTGCTTCTTCTTCTGCATTGGTGTCAATAGCAAATACTGGTGCACAGCTACAGTGTCCTCTAGTGGTTGTTAGTGGGAAAACACAAACAAATTAGTCTCTGTGGTACCCCCGGACAAGCTATGCAAAAACTTGCAACTTATACTCCAATGAATACAGTAGATACTACTTTTTTGAGTAAAATATCTTTAAAGTAACAATAATTTAATTTGCTTACAATCGCTAATTTGCTATTACTTTTTTTTTTATTTTTTCATTTTTTTTTTTTTTACTAATAACCGTTAACCTTTTACGCGCGCGCCTGTGTGCGTTGAGAGGGTTTCCCTAACTGCACGTGCGTTCCAGATCAAGCGCGCGCGCTGACTTTTTCAGTTACAGTCTATGGTTTTCTCTCTCTCTCTCTCTCTCTCTCTCTCTCTCTCTCTCTCTCTCTCTCTCTCTCTCTCTCTCGCCAATGAACCGAGGCTTTAAAAAGGGAGGGTGAGAGAGGGCGGTGCTGCAGCTTGCGGCATAGCAAACAGACACACACACACACACACACACACAACCACAACGCATTACAACCCACACATTCAACAGAGGTGTCGAGCGACGCGTGATAAGAAACATCTCCCCCCAAAATCTCTCCGTCCTGAGGCCAAAGCTGCAACAAGAGAACCGAGGAGCCTGGAAGTTGAAGTTCTTCACTGTCTGGTTTGTTCAAGGAAGCAGATGGACTAAAGCGCCGACCACAGACCATCCTCTCCTCAGTAACTTGGAGTGCAGCAGTAAAAAAAGAAAAGAAAGAAAAACCAGAAACAAGAAAGTGAAGTTCGCCTCTGTGCGCGACGAACTGGGGCTCAAAGCGCCAGAGAGGACGAGGCTGAGGTAAGAAGATCACTCCAGCTCGCTCTCATGACAGCAAACGTCGTTGAAACACGTTATTAGTTGCGTATTACGCTTCAAAACTCAGACTGGAGGCAGCGTTGACAGCTGCCAAGGAAGAAGAAGCAGAAAAAAAAAACAGACATCCTTTAAGAGAGAAGCTATGAGAGGAATTTTAAAGGGACGCGTTTCCTCTCTAAGCCTCCTGTGTGTGAAGCCGTCCTTCTGCATGTTGATGCTTTGTGATCAAAGACTCCTGCTATGTTTTCACGTTTAGCAGTCTCCGTTTTTTTTTTTTTTTGGTGGCTAATGTGTCTTTTGGCACAAAATCTAACTAAGTGTTTGCCAATCAACTGCAAATAATTACACATAAATGCAGATCCTGTTTGAACTGAAATACCCAAAGGTTATCTTGGCTCAGAACTGAATGGTTTTGCAGGAAATCTGGAAGATATTTTGAAACTACTCAAACTTATTTAGCACTAGGATTCACTAACTTTAAAATAACTTAAACAAAATCACACTGTGGTTAACAAAGCTTTGAATTTTGGATTAAAATAATCTGTTAATTTAAAAAAAAGGCCTGTTGAAGAAAATAAAATGTTAAATGTTTTTGTTTGGAGTGCTTGACACCCACATATAGTTGTTTTTTAAATTGAAGTTGTTCGTTCATTTAATTTTTTTTCTAAAAACTGTTCACGTGAAACTACAGCTCATTCCGTTTACTTGGAAAAAGTTCCATGTATCTAATTTATTAGTCGTGCCCGCTAAAATTTACGATTTAGTACTTTCCTAACACAGAGAATTTTTATTTTATCAGTACGAACAACATAGAAAGTCTTACAGTGCAGATGAGGTGTCATAATCTGATTTAACCCATTAGTTCTTCAGTCAGCTGTCTAATAACAACTAAACCATCAGCAGCAGCATCAGCAGGAGCAGTAGCAGCAGCAGCATCTCTCTGCATGTCCACAGATGTCTTTTCCTAGCATCTCTGTGGGCTCACCTATGTAGGCAAACAGACTTTTTAAAAGCTCACAAAATCCCACTCACTCTGACAAAGTAGGCTGCGCTGAAACAGAAGCACCCTTTGAGGTGTTTAAGTCCAAATACAGAAAAGTTTCAGGGTTTTATGCAACTTTGATTAGCTTATCTGGCATTTTTGTCATAGTATTTAAGGAGCAAACTTGTTTTGAGCCTCTTTTGCTGGTGGAAGTCTCTTGCAAATTTAAACTTCCCTCGCATGGTCTTGTGGAAACATCAGACCTTGATTTTTCAAGAAATGTTTTCATTAAAGCTGGGAACCTTGATCCTGTAGATAAGCAAAATGTTTCAGCAAACCCAGTGGAAAATAAAATAAAATAAAAACTCTTTTTGTTAGAGGGATGTTTCACTCCACTCTCCACAGTTTCACAAAACAAATGTCCCGCTTCTGCATGACAGACTTGTATCAGTCAACTGAACCAAAATAACCCTTACACACTTCTTTCCATCCAGCTTAATCGGTCTCTGCCCTTTTTTTTTTCTTTTTCGAACCTACTTAATCTTCTGCAATCGTTTTGGGTCATTTCTTCTGAAACTTTGCACATGTTAGGGCTTCAGAAACAGCAAAGTTATTGTACTGTTTAAATGTGTTGCTGGAAAACCACTTCAGAGTTAGGGAGGCATTTGTGATCATTTTCTGCCTCTTGCTCAGTGCGTCATTCCCCATTAAGGAAATCCCATGTTTACCCCTGTGGCTTAAAACTTGATGTATTTCCTCACAGGAGTCAAAACACAGGCCACGACCCTGCCTGGAACTTCCTGATGTGAACGCTGAGTGCAATTCGAGTCAGAAATTCATTTTAAAGATGATTACTGTCTGTTGGAAATGCTATAGGGCCAAAAGGAAAATGTTTTCTCCGATTATTCACAGCTCTGCACAGCAGGAATGACTGCCTTTGCTCTCCCAGACACCAAGACACTGACAATCTTTTCATGATCACTCATCCGTGAACTGCAAGCTTTATATAACACATACTTTAATGAATGTTGCTCCTAAAAGGGAGTGACAACAAAAAAATTTAGTTGAAAATGAGATGGTTCTTGCTGCTTATGTTGTGCAGGTGACCACTATGCTTCGTGTAGCAGCTGGTAACTCCTGCTGCTCTGCCAGGCTTATTTGCATCTCTTATTCCACAGTATGACATGATAGCACAGCCCATTATTCAAGTGTCTGAATTTCCCCACAGACAGACCTGCGTTTCAGACGTCTGATTCACTCTGCAAATTTCCTAATCATCTCTCAATTACGGAGCCCTGGACATGACTTTAAAAAATATAATAATAAATTGTTCCTTCAAATTAATAATGTATGACTACAAATTAGTATTTTGTAACTAGTTTGTGTGCACAAAGTACTAATTTGTGCCAACAAGATGCTAATTTCTGCCCACACAATACTAGTTTGTGTATAAAATGCTAATGTTTGCAAAAAGTGCTAATTTGTGCCAACAAAATTCTAGTTTGTGTGCGCAAAGTACTAATTTGTGCCAACTAAATTCTAATTTGTGTGCACAAAATGCTAATTTGTGCCATCAAAATGCTAATCTGTTTGCAAAAAGTACTAATTTGTGCCAACAAAATACTACTTTGTGTGCACAAAATGCTTATTTGCTTGCAAAATTCGCTAATTTGTGCCAACAAAATGCGAGTTGGTCCACAGAAAATACCGCTTTGTGTGTAGAAAAGGCTAGTTTGTGCGCATGGATTGAAAATTTGTGGCCAAGAAGTGCAAATCAAATACTAATGTGTGGCTGCAAAATCCTAAATTGAATGCCCTAAATACAAATGATTACTTTAAGGGAACAGTTTATCACCTTAACTGACAGGGATCCATCGATGTGGAATTTACTTGTTGCAATTTTAACAAAAGAGCACACGGGTAATGTCATTGCAGATCATTATCTGCTTGTGAAGAATACAAAATAAAGTTTGTTCTTTTGTTTATCCCTAACTTTTACCTTTCTTCTTTTATACCCTCACAAAAGAACTTTCCTTATAAGTTATTTTAACCTCTTGAGACCCGGTTCCCACATATGAGGACATCACATTGTGGGTTTTATTACCACTGTTGTTAACTCTGATCATTTGGGGCCCTGTGACTAGGAAATAAAAAAGGCATATCAAACAACCTCACTCCTATACTTAAAAAAATGTTTTTTTTTTGTTAAATTTGAAGTCCATCCCTACTGGTCAATTTCAGCTTATTATAAAGAGTTAAAGCGGTTTTATCCTCCAGATTGTGCTGCTGCTGCCGCCTGCATGCAGAGGAACCTCTGACAGGCCATCTGCAGACCTCCCTGAAGCTTCAGCGGAGATTAGCAGATGTGTAGCCAGCACTCAGAGCCCCGGGCCCGGCCGTGGGGATGGCAGCCTCTGCTCTGGAATTGAACACCATTGGAGTTATGAACAGGTGAGTTTGAAGCTGGACTCTAACTGCTCTGGGTATGTCCGGTGAAAATTCGGCTTTTTTTGCTGAGAAGCTGTTGGACCAGAAAGGCTTTTAACACAGCATGAAAGAATAAATTGTCCTTTTAGCTGCATTCAAGTCACACAAAGTCACATTGTTTTGATTTTCCTGATTGTTTAAGCCAAAGTTTGAGTACTTCTCCCCACAAATAGTACATTAGATGTACTGCAGTTTAGGAGTCATCTTGAACTTGTATTTATTTTCTTCATCATTAGTTCTGCTTCCTTTACTTGGCTATAAGGAACCTCGTATTACCCTTTAGTAACCTTTCTAAAAAAAACTCTTGCAGTCTTTTCAAACACATGTCAACATTCATATTATTTCCTTCTGTGCAGCAGTAATCAGTTTCACGCTCAGCCAGGCTCCTCTAGTGCCAGAACTAGCCCTGTCGCCCGACCTGTGCTCCCAGTTCCGGATCGGGGCACCTACTGCCAGTTTCTGGGTGGTGGTCTCTATTCGCCGACAAGCCCCAAGGTAAGCCGCGTTAGCACGCCTGCTCAGAGAGCAGTGTAGTGTGTAGTTCTATTAGTGAAAAAAAAACGTTACTGCTAAAGCTTTGTAGCAAACATTTGCAAAATTCTGTTGGTGATATTTTTCTATAACCTCGAAGCTAAAGTGCAGATTAGTTACTAAAACAAAGTAGAGTAAAAAATTCATATTAACAAATGTCAGGTGAACATATTTTGTTGTAATTTTAAAACACAGAGACGGTGAAATTAGTATAAATTACTTCACTGTGGGGGGGAGCTAGAACATTTTATATTGTGGGGAGGTTGGCAGAAGACTTTGGAAGGGTGGCAAAACACCGGTGTGAAAGGATCATAAATATGTATTTGTAGTAGTTTTATTATTGTTAAATATATTGCTGTTGTTATTTTTGCCATGCTTAAAGAAGTTGTATTTCTTGATCTTTTTTAATGATGACAATAGTATTGACTCAAAACTGGGTGGGCAAAGTTTTTTCTGATGGGGGCCGGCTGCTCCCCCTTGCCCCCCTCCTGTAGCCCCCCAATTGAAACACTTTTAAACATTTTTAGATTAATTTAAAAAAAAATAAAAATAAAAAACTCCTTGTTTATAAATGTTATTTACCTATGCGATAAAGCAGCTGGTGAGTCTTGCTCCCCAGTTAAAAAACAAACAAACTTAGAAATAACTATTAATCCCAAACTTGTTAATGTTCCCCCATCTTCATGTTTGTTGCTCTCAGACTAGCCCCCGATCCTTGGACCACGCCTTCGTCTTTCCTCCTCCCGCCTTTCTGTCACCCTCACCTCGGGCCCGCTCCCCCTCACCGCGCAGTCCAGACCGCCTTGGAGTCTACGTGGGCCAGCGAGTCCGATGCCTGAGCGGCGAAAATCCAGGGGAAGAGGGCGGGGAGGAGGAGAGTGGGGGGGAGGCGAGAAGAGAAGAGAAGCGAGAGGATATTAGACGCCAGGCACAGTTGGAGCAGATCCACAAAGAGCTGCAGAACGTCGAGGTAATTCTTTTTTATTTTTTTTTCCTTAAATATAACCTAAAAATGAAAATTTCTCCACATTTTAAAATGTGATGTCTGTCTTGTCACCTCATACATATAAGTTCACATTGTTCATTTTAACTGTATGTTGGCTGTAAGCAGATCATCTGTGTCTCTTTCAGGTCAGAGGCAAAGTGGGTATATTTGAAGCCCATATTTCTGGGATTCGTGCCCAGGTGCTCAAAGGTGAGCTCCAACGCAGCCCTCGGTCTCCAAGACGAAGCCTGCTCCTTTCGGACCCCGACCAAAGTAACACAGGTCCAGAATGTCCAGTGACCCACTTCCAAGAGGCTAAAGCTCATTCTGTTGTTCCGAATGGACAACAAATGGAGGAAGGAGCGAAGGACGAAGGCGGGAAGGAAGCTGGAACAAGAACAGAAAACAAAACATCCATGGACCAATACAACTTCTGTTCAGAAACAACAGCACATATTGAATCTACCCAATGTGTCTTTGTCCAAGCGTCCCTGGACGCATTGGAAAAAGATAAACTAGATGGAGAGATAAAAGTGGGAGAAGTATTTCAAGAAGTAAATATAGAAAATGACAAATGGGATGTTGAAAACAAGTTCATGTTGAAAGATGAAAGACAACGGACAGATGGAGAAGTAAATGATGGACAACAGGACAGATTTTGCCCCGAAGTGCTGCTCCAGACAGAGGAGAAGGCATCAGAGGCCGACCCTAATGGCACTGCTTTGCCTCAGGTCCACAGCATAGAGAGCTGCCCCGGCTTGCAGGACATTTCCTCCAACCACTCCTCGTCCATGCCTTCCTCCATCCCCGCTGTGATAATAACTGACCACGGGTTGGAGAGCCCGCCTCAAGCTACAGAAAGCCCGGGCTCAGATCAACCATCATCCCGCTCCACCAGCCCCGTTCCAAACAGTTCCACGCGCTCGCTCAGGAAGCTGTCTTCCTCATCTGCTTCGTCAGCTGGCTTTTCTTCTTCATGGGAGGAGTCAGAGGAAGATATTTCCAGTGATCCAGAGAAAGGAGAGCGCCTTCTCAACCCTGCACTCCTTAGTTCTCAGAAAGCAGTAAGTAGACCCAAATTCCAGAGGTTTTTGTGCACCTGAAGGTTTCATAAAATACACTCTTAGAGCTGCTGCCTTACATGTTGGCTCTGCACTCAGATGCTGGGATGTCAACAAATGATTGATGTTTTTTTTTGTTTTTTTTTTGTTTTTTAAAACCAAGCTTACCATAACCTAAACGCATCTTTCTTTTAAGTCAATGTTGCCTTCAATCAATATTGGTTTTTAGTTAGTTAATCTTGTAATATAAAAATAAATTATTTGTTTAAAAATATCATTTTGTTAATTTTATAGTATTTTTGTTGATAATTTTATAATATTTTAGATGTAAAACTTTCAGTTTTTACATTACCTTTGTTTCCTTTAATCTTAGCTTATTTTAGTGCCTATTTTCAATCTCCTTTATAAATGTTTTTTTTTCTTGTGACTGATCTGTTCAGTGAAATCCGCCTTTAACAGGAAGAAACAAATCCCACTGAACCACCTACGTTCAATTATCGTTGGCTAGTTGTTTTGTGAGGATAGAAGTGTTTTATTAAGGTGTGAGAGGATACGCTTGCGGAAAACACTGCAGTCCTTCTTAAACATCTCCTAATGCTCTTAGTTTCTGTATCTGAATGCGCCTGTGCATGTTTCTAGAAGTTCCTGAGTCAAACAGTTCAGACCCCAGGCTAAGAGCTTTTTTAATTTGGGGAAACCTTTAATGTAAGCTCCCACCTGAACGTCCGGAGAGCCTTTACGGCTGTAATTATTGTAGATGATTTGCCGTTCTACAACATTGTGTTTAAATGCAGTTTAAAGACGAGGCTGAGGCCTGTTTGGGTGCAAAGAGTGTGTGCATGTGTGTGCGCTCGTGCACGTGTGTGTGTTGATGAGTGGGTGGTTGGCCTTTTTGTAACCAGAGATAGTTCAGAAGACCATCTAACTTCTGCTTTGAAACACGGTTTGACGAAGATTGCATAAGCCCGTGTTTCAAACTACACTATCCCAAGAGACTCTTAAGAAAGTGTAAATTTCAATTCCCTGCACATGTTCTCCTATTACTTACCCCCAAAACCAACATCCCCGGCCCTACGGGTGGCACAGATTGCAAGATATTTGCTTAAATGAGTCTGTCCGATAGATTTGAATAGTGCCTGAATTGCTCTTTGCATGTTTCCACTTATTATTTGTTCTGTATTTGTTTGTTTTTCTATCATCTGTTCAAAGGAAGAGTCGTGCAAGTGACTTGTTAGTTGTTACTAGAAGCAGGAATTGCATCATTACGGCAAAGAAGTTGTCAAACATGTATTTACTTTCTGCTCTATAGCAAATCACTCGTCCTGATCAGCCCCATAAGCAAACTGGATGTATGTGTACCGAAGGCAGACTTGCAGAAACACATGAAGCACGCTGGCTTGTGTGGGAGGCGTGTAGGAGGGAGGATAGGGAGAGCGAGGAGGAGGAGTGATGCTGTGAAAGTAAGACAGAAGGAGGTAAACTGGCAGAAAATGGCGAGAAGACAAAGCTGTGTGAATGCGCCGCATATGTCAATAAAAGACGCATAAATCCTCTTCTAAAATGTTACTGGAGATTTTATTTTCAAGTTTCACTCCAATCATCTTTTGATCTATTGTAAAAGTGTTCCCAGGGGTCTTTTAATTAGGATAATGCCGTTTTCAACCACAATCCCAAAAACATGTTTTTTTCTAAGACCTAGTTTCTGCAGCGGTAGTTCATTAGCCAGTCATCTCTGATTTGTGGGCGGGGCTACTGGTGCAGAGAAGCCTCGCCCCCTCACTGCCTCCCATAGCTGAAAACTCCCTGTTTACACACTCTTCCGCTAGCTTACAGCCCCTCACACCACCAACCAAACATTACCAGTGCAACATAAAAGGCGAGCAATATTGGAGCTATCCAGCCGTAGAATAGTTTTGATCAAGATTCCAGCTCAGATGAGGAAAACAAAGACGTACATGGATCTATTTATCTACAAGTGGATGCAACAGAGTGCATTTACTATGTCACAAATACAATCTTTATCCCAACAGCATTTTTTTCTGCACCTTATTTACAATGATTTCAATAAAGAAATACTCAGAAATAGCTTAATTTTCTTTATATATGTCCTCCATCATCAGAAATATGCCACAAGAACATGTGAAAAGCACCATTTTCATCAGAGTAGGTCTTTAATAATAAAGCACTGGAATTTTTTTAGGAGAAAAAAATGTGTGACTCTGGCACTAAAATATACCTTCCAAAAGAATAAACCAGATTTTGTAAAATAAAGTGATGATATGTAAGAACACCGTTTCGAAGCCAAAAATTTTTTGAGACCTGCATTTTTCTAATACTTAAGCAATATGTTTTCATTTTTAAATACATTTAAAAATAATTTCTCTAACTGTACAAAGGGAAAACATAAACACAAACTCATTTTCCATGTTTTCATGTTGTTTTCTTGTGGCAAACAATTTTCAGCATAGACACCTGCTGCAGATTGGCATCAGTATTGTTTTTTTTTTCAAAGTTTTCAGTTGCGTTCTGTGGAATATAAAATAGGTACCGCTATCAAACATGTGCTTTTTTGTGCAAGATGGGAGTCAAAAGCTGCTGTTTCTAAGTCTTTTTTTCTTTTTTGTGAGCTAGTTTTGGGCAAGATAGCCTCAAATGAAACCTGAGACATTCCCTCAAATGCAAAACGTTGGGAGACAGGTGTTGTAGAGCGCTGATGTCAGGAATAGCAAGCCTAAAGGTGTGTGCATGGTTAGAACTAGAAAGAAGAGATTCTGGTGAAATAAAAAAAATAAAAAACACATAGAGTGAGACAACACATAAACACTTTTGTGTTTAAAGGCTGCAGAGCCTGGATGTCACTCTGCAAAACGAAGAGTCAAAGAGATGGTGTAGAAGTTTAGAGCAAGTCTTGCTCTGCAGTGCAGACGCATAATGAATGAGCTTGTGTGTTGCTTCACTTTGGATAGCCTGCAGTTCTCTTTGCAGTGACATGTTCTCTTCATCGCGGTCGTGTTAACACCTGCAAGCCTTTGCTAACAGCTCAAGCACATTTTCATCTTGGCAGAATCCCTCATTTCCTCTCGCATATATTCTCTGGGCTTTGTAAAAGTTACTTAAATGGTTTTGATATTTTTGCCATTTTTTTTTTAAAGTTGTGCAAGTCATTGGCTTTGAGAAAACACCTGCGTCATGTTATAGTTTTTATTTTCCACTGTGGAAACCGAGTTTGAACAGAAGCAGCTGTAAAAGGGAAGTGAGGCAAGACTTTTGAAAGTCGCACTTTTGGTGATGTGGATTGCAATGTTCTCTATGCCTTCTGCAGTGGCTGCAAAAATGGGAAACGTCCGTGTTTTCCGACCCGTTTTAACTGGGATGAGGCACTTAAGACATAATCAAATCACTTCTATAAGCAAACACTGCAAAAACACATTTGGAAAAAGGATTAAACGCACGCTGCTGTCAATGTAAACTGTGACTTAAGGGCCACTCCCTCTGCACACATCAATATAAACTCTAGTTAGCTGAATCATGCACAATGTGCAAACATGAAAGGATGCATCCCATTAGTTTGAATCCTACACTTTTTATCTGTTTCTTGCAAATGTGGCCACGCACTGACCTAGCAATAATCTAGCTCTCTTGTGTCCACCATGTGCCAGTCCGCCTGATCTGATCTCCTAAAGTGAGGTGAAGATTTCAGGGTTGGATGGAAACAAAGAAAAGACCAAAACAAAATGCAGTTATTGTGTGTGTCCAACTTTGTAACTCAACTATATCATCTTGAAATATTCGCACACACAGACGCACACCTTTTTTTTTTTACTGCAGTGGAAAATCTTTACCACCGCGGCGGCAAGTTGCTTAGCAACCTGGTGACGTCAAACAGAGTTTCCCTCTCACAGCTGTACAGTACATGTGTGCTGAACACTGCAAGTTTCTGAGTGTGGGTCTAGCCCATGTGTGGATGCAAGTTGCAGCATCTGCTGCTTCGGTTACTGTGAGAAGGGAAACACCGGTCAGCTCTTTATTTGCAGGATTTACGTGACGCTGAGCGTGCATGTGCTTGTTTGTGTTTCCCTTTGGAATCAAGGTGTGTGGGGGGGTCAGGTCACCCTGGCATTTCGGTTCTCAGTTTTAGATCCGCAGCTTTGGGGGAAACCCTGATAGTGTAGAAAAGAAAAAAAAAAAAAACCCAAAGGAGAAGCGGACTTCGGTTGCATCTCCTGCACAGTCTGCAGATGCATGACATGGATGGAGGGTTGTTCTTGCTTTGATGGCATGTCTGAAGTGGACACACTTTTATAAGCTGATCAGCATGCAGCGAAACCTCCCGAAGCAGTGTTGCAGAGTCAAGTCTAGATTGAAAGGCAGATACACGGCCAGTGTTCCATACTGACCTCAATTTGGAAAAAGTTTCCTTATCTGACAGTAGATACAAATCACTCAAACAAAAAGCCACAACTATGCAACCCTTTTACTTTCAGATCTCCCTTTTTTTTAAAGTTTCCATTGGCCTTTTGGTTGCTAGGAGATTTAACCCGCTTACCTAAGAAGGTTGTTTTGCTTGCATCACCTTCTCCCCAGTCTAATTTAGCTTCTGTTGACGGCTTGTGGTGTCGGTGTTGATCTAAACTTTGCAGACAAGATAGTTTTGCACTATTTGTATCTGCAAGGAGACCTTGTGGTGAGTGATAGCAGGCTTGTTGTTTCCTCGGTGCTTCTCCTCTAAAAAAACATCATCATCAGTGTTTCCCCCGTTTTTGTTACCCTTTTCCCATCAGTTTTATTTTGGAAAATGTTACCCAACAAGCTGCACATAAAATAGTGATATTTATGCCCCTGTGATATGATGTTTTCAGCGGTTTTAGCACAATTTAAGTATTTCTGATTCTTCCAAAAAAGCAAATACTTGCACATTTTGCATTCAGAGAGGAGAAAAACAAATGTATTTGCACAGATGGTTATTTGAGGGACACATCGATTCTGTACTTTGGCCTTTTTTGTGAACTCTGTGCTGTATCTGTTGTTTACAGAGGGCAAGGCCTTTTCTTTGTTTGTAGTCAGTGGCGGATGTGGAAAATACTGTCGCTGAGGCAAGCGGCAACCCCCCCCCCCAATTTCCTGTCTACAAGAAGTTCCTTCACTTACTATTTCCTCTCTCTCTGTCTCAATGGAAACTTTACTGTTTCTCCTGCTTTCCTCATGTCATCCAGCCGGTCTGGGAACAGAGATAGGGAGGCATGTCAAAAAATGGAATAAGCTTGTGTTTAAGAGGGTTTAGGTAAAAAATAAAGTAAAATAATCCACATGGAAATACTGATAACATTGCTGCAAAGGCTTGATTATTTTGTCACTCAGCAGGTTTACTCATGAGATTGAGTCCTTGGTTAATCTACAGATTATTCTTGAAATAGATTCTTCTGATGTTGTGTGCAAAAATGATAAAAATCAAAGATTTTTTTTTTTTTTTTGGAGTTCTCTATTTTTGGGAGACGCCTCCAATTTTATTGAGACTTTGTAGCAACAACATTCCCAAACTGATGGGATTATCTGGGTTTGTTTGTGCGCTCAGAGTTCACCTGATTCAAATGCAGACGTCTTCTCTGGTACAGGAGGGGTTGCAGCTCACAAGATGGATAGTTCCTTTTGTTTAATTAACAAGTACAATTTTTTTGCTGCTTTCCAAACTCATAAAAAGATGTTCCTTTACTCGTCTGGAAGGTTCTTATTTACTCCGTTTCTCTCCAACTCCCACATACGTGTTTTTGTTTCAAAGGCCTGGACCTGAGGGTGAAATTTGCATGTCCAGATTGTTTACCCACTGTTTTGCCAATCAAATATCCCACAATTGTTTTAACCATCCAATGCTCACAAGCACACAGGGGTAAATCATGGGGAGGATAGAAAGAGGAGCCTGAAGTTTCAGCTTAGTCAGGGACAGACTCTGGACGGGTCGTGGTAGTTGTTGTTTGCCCAGCACGATGTGGTACACCTGGCTGTGTTCAATATGGAGCGTTGTCATTTCAGTCGGAGCCATCTTCCTCCTTACTATCATCCAGCGCCGCAACAATCGGCCCAAGGTACCGTCAGCCTTTGCAGCCACTCGCCACAGCAGATTGTTTTTCTGTGTTGCTGCAGTTCTCGTTTGACGGCTTTGAGATTGTTTATATTACATGGAAAATATCTGTAATCGTTAAGGGCCTTTTATCTTTTCTTGTGAAAACATCATCTCAAAAAGTTGCAACACTTTTTTTAATGACTGCCACTTAAGCGCGTGCGGACTCATGTTTTTTGCAGCTCACATAGTGTCAGAGCAACACTGCTGACAGATGGCAATTCGAGTAAACAAAGGGTTCACCTTGGCGACCCGTCAAAACTAAACCTTGTTTTAGTTTCTTGCTAACTTGTAAAAAAAACGGAATATTTGTTAGTAGCTGTAATGTTTTCCACTGCTATTTATTGTAGGATTTTTTTTTTTATTTACAAAGAAATAATTGGTTTTTTTTTGTAACCAGAAGTAGATTAACCTGCAGTTTTTGGAGAATTAATCTCCAAAAAATAATCTAAATGATGCACTGATGATGCAGTCAGTCCATAAAGTCACACGTTTTTACTTTGTGAGGCTCAGTGGGGCTAATCTTACTTTTAATTAGTTTCCATTGTGTGGTTTTCACACATGTGAATCTTTTTAGAAGGTTTTTTTTTCCTTCAGATCTCTGAGAAAAAGAGAGAGAAAAAAATCTCTCATGTGACCCATCACTGCTTTAGACTGAGCTTTGTGGGTCTTAATCTAACCAAAGATAGTCATGCTATCAGTTGATGAACTTCTGTCAGGTCCAGATGATGTGACCTGGGTAATAAGTCTCCTTCTATGGTCCTCTCCTATCGCTTTCTCCTGCTGCTACTCTTCTTCTCCTCTCTAGCTGTTTGCAGGCATAATATTATTTCTGCTTATGGACGTTTTCGGCGAGTGAGATCATATTTCCCCACTGAGACCACAAAACACAAAGCTTCAGTTGCTCTTTTTGAAGACTCCTCAAAATCCTGAAGGTTTTGGTTTTTAGCAGATGATTGGTGATTTGCAGGCTTTTCTGCCCATAAGTTGCACAGCCAAGTATTGTTTCAACCAAGTAAGGAATTTTTCCATGTGATGTAATGCTGCTGGCATAGAACGCAGCCTGGAACTGTTAACCCTTCTTCCATAGTCTTGCAGGACGTTTCAAAAAGAAATTTGATTCTTTTGTTTTAAAAGCATTGTTTTATTAAAGAAAAACAACTGCAGAACATTTTGTTCTTGCAAGTTAAATTCTTCATCAAGAGGATTTTTACTCCTTCCACAGAATTGGAGTTGCTCTCCACCAATTCCTTTACAGTCAATTTCTTACAAATGTGTACAAATAGAGTCTTATGAAGTGAAAGAGCTGGAAATGTGGGGGGACTGGATTTGACTGAGATGGAAACATGCACATGTTGAAGCAGAACACTGAGAGCATGCCTCCCTTTGTGAATGAGTGTCTGTGTGTGGCAGGACTCCCACAGTGCAGTGTGTCCTTGCCAGGGACAGGGAGAGCTTTTGGTGAGCGTTGTGTCTACACATGTGTGTGTTGGTGTGTGCTTGTGTGTGTTTCCAGGGGCAACCCCAACTCAGGGCTTTGTTAATCTTAACAAAAAGGCAAAAAACAAGGCTGTCCCACAAAGTCAGGGATTCCCAGCTGTGTGTGTGTGTGTGTGTGAACGTGCGTGTGTGTCCACATCGATTTGCTTTAAAGACGTTTATCTCCTGCGGCTGAAAGGTTCTGAGAACAGGGTTACCCAGGAAAGCTCGCATTCCTTTTGTTGCTAACATGTTTAGAAGGATTAGGATGTGAAGGATCACAGAAAAGTAATCTATTACCTGAATCGCTTTAATCAATCATCAGTGTTTGTGTAGAAAACCATAATGTTGAAAAAAAAGGTCCCTATAGGTTTAAGTGAGCCTTTACATTCCAGTGCATTAGATCTTCCAGACGTACATGGCTTTACAGAAACAAACAACGGCTGGCTGCATGTGTTTTTGTCATGTATAATTTAGCATTCTATAAAAAGTTTGCAATTGCCACAGAGTTAAAAAAAAAAAAAAAAAAAGCTCTATGAACTGTATGGTCTTTTTCCATATTTTTGAAAAGAAATCTGCAAAAAAATATATATTTTTCCCTCATCTTTTGGGGTAAAAGCCAAAAAGTAAATTCTAAGCATTGCTATTCATCTAGTTAAACATATTTTTTTTTGTTTTTTTTAGCTTTCATGATGCATCCAATACTTTAGAAGTCAAGTGTAACTCTGACATTATTTAAAGACCCAACAAAAACTGTGTTTTGGGTTTGTTTGTTTTTGTGTGTGTGGAATTTTTCTGATTATGGAGAATATATTAAAGTAAATTAAAGTCAAAATGGCATTTTTCAGTATTTTCTTCTTCGAATAGCTGTGAATCAGGAGCAGACAAAAATATAGAATGAAGACTAAAATAAGATTTATTTGTTACACAGACGTATTTGTTACATAGAAAATAAGCAGGGCAGGCCACAATTCTGATGCTACCACGGACGGACGTGATGCAGCATTAGTATGCTCAACCTCTGATCGGAAGACTGCAGGTTTGATTACTGCCTTGCCCGCCCACGTGTTGAAGTGTCCTTGGGCAAGACACTGAACCACGTAGGTTGCCGCTAGTGTTCGGCAGCGGAGCCGCCATCAGTTTGTGAATGTGTGAATGGGACTGTGACTAGAAAGTGCTCTGTGTGCCTTTGAGGAAGGTACAGAAAAGTGCAATAAAAGAATATGCCATTTGCCATCCACTTGTAGACAATGACTACATTTTCATTTTTGCTTTTCTTGGCAAATTTCCCATCTTGCTGGCATTTGGATCTAATATTGCTCGCTATTTTTGTTGCACCGCTAATATTAGGATGGGTGTGAAAAGGGCTGTAAGATAGTAGGAGAGAGTGTAAACAGATGGATGATGGGAAGTAGGGTTTGGGCTTACTCCGTGCCAAGGGCCCCTCCCACCATTCAGAAGTGAATTTCTAATGAACTACTGCCGCTCTGCAGAAGCTATGTCCTAGAAAACAACACAGGTTTTTTTTACTTTGGCTAAAAATGGCATAATCAAAATAAAAAGACCACTTGGAACTCTTACAATAGTAAACTACAGCTTTTCTGTAATTGAAGCATATTCTTAGTAGGCAATGTAGAGTGGCAAACTAGATTTTATGAAGATGTCTTTAACTATTTTATTTATTGTTGAAGTCCAGGAAAACATTTTCAATACTGTCACTGTGTGGGCCTGTTGTGAGTACCTAGTGGTCATCACTGGTATTGCATTTGAAAACACTTAAAAATGGTTTCTGTTCTTTATTTTTTTGCAAAATTCCCTTGGAAGTTCACACTTTTTAATTGAGGGAGGAGATGAAAGCTGACTTTAACTGCTATTATTCTTTGAGGGTTTTATTCAATCATTCACACCTCAAACGAAGGGTAATGACACAGTTATGCTATGGTGCAAAGTCTCCCCGCTACCATGTTGTTGTCTGGAAGCACATATATCTGCAGGTTTGAGCTCCTGCCATGCACTACAGAGTTTTATCCTTTAAAGGAAGCCCTCTGAGAGGGGTAAGACCAGATCCCATGTAAAATGTCTCCCAGGATGAACTGAATACGCTTAAAAGAGTTCAAAAGGTAGTTTTGTCTTTTAGCTGTGTGTATTTCTTTATGTGAAGAGAGGCAGCCAAACTTCACAGTGACTTTCCCCTTGATGAACATAAATGATTTTGCTCTTCTGTGGTTATTGTTCAAGTTATGAGGTTAAAGTTATCTGATCTTATTAGGTGATCGAGGTTAAACTTTGTCCCTCTAGGGTTTCCTCCATTGATATAAAAAGCAAACAAACAAATAAAAAAATAACCAACATGTTTAATTTAATGGCATTTTGAATTCTGAGCTGCTAAAATTAGAATAAGTTCATTTTTTCCGAGCTACCGTGACGCGAAAGGATAAAATATACAGGAGTTCATGGGTAACCGCTTTGTGTCTTTGTGTGTTTTGTAGCACAAGTCTTGGAAAAAAATAAAGAACATGGTTCACTGGTCGCCCTTTGTTATGTCCTTCAAGAAGAAATACCCCTGGATTCAACTGGCGGGACATGCAGGTGTGTTTGCACATGCACACATGTGGGTTCATACTTTCCCGATCTGTTGTGAAGCATTTTTTTTTAATTTGAGAACAATATAAACTTTTGCAGCGATGCAGAAAATTGATGATAAAAGCATGTAAACATCCAGCATTGCTGCAAACCTTTAATGCTCCAAATGCTTCCTGCAGCTGCTGTGCATTAAATGTGTTTCTTTTTCTGTAGGGAGTTTCAAGGCGGGAGCAAACGGACGCATCTTGAAGGTAAGACGCCCCAAAAAGGTTCTGCTTTTCACTTGAGGGAGAAAGGGTACGACGTTTGCGTTGTTTTTCAGAAACACTGTGAATGTGAGCAGCGCTGTTTGTCCCTGCTGATGAGGGACGTGCTCCGTCCATATGTCCCTGGTTACCATGGAGACGTGGAGAAGGATGGACAGAAGTACAACCAGATGGAAGACCTGCTGGCTGAGTTTGATTTCCCATGTGTGATGGACTGTAAAATGGGAATAAGGTGAGGAAACTGTGTTCTTCCAGCGTACTCTTTCAGTTTAAAGCTCCACTCCAATCATCTTTTGATCTATTGTGAAAGCCTTCCCAGTGGTCTTTTAATTTTGATTATGTTGTTTTTAGCCAAAGCCTAAAAACTTTTCTAGGGCACTGTTTCTGTAAAGCAGCTGTAATTCATCAGAAATTTACCTCTAATATGTGAATGGGACTGTTGGCATGGAGTAATCCTGCCCCCACTTCCCTTCATCCATCTGTTCCATGATGTACATGGATCTAGCTGAATTAAGGAATATTTAGAAATGCCATTTTGAGCTTATTTTCCTTTATATATGTCCTCCATCATGAGAAAATGACACAAGAAGACTATTTTTGGGGTCTTACAACACAAAGTTTAAATCTATTTTTCTTAATAGAGCAGCTATGAAACATTTCAATTAGAATGTATAGAAATGTTTTTGTTCCCAACTCCGTTTCTTTTAAGGACTTACCTTGAAGAAGAGCTGACCAAAGCGCGTAAGAAGCCTTCCCCAAGGCCGGATATGTATCAGAAAATGGTGGAGGTTGACCCCGAAGCCCCCACGCCAGAGGAAAACGAGAAGAAAGCTGTCACCAAGCCGAGGTACATGCAGTGGAGAGAGACCCTAAGCTCGACAGCTACCCTGGGATTCAGGATAGAGGGAGTCAAGGTGAGGCAAAGAGAAAAGTGTGTGCATTCCCCTTTCCCGCTTTTCCTCCCATCGTTCATCCACGGAACTCTTTTCAGGGACTTTATTAAACTTCCTGTTTTGCCTGGAAACTTTCACTGAAGTGTCTCTGTTACTTTACTATACACAAGGCCTGCCAGCAGCAGCTGTATGGGCCTTGGCATATGGTTCTGACACACACTCACTAAACTCTTTGTTTCTTTTCGGCTAAATATGGGCATTCACTACCTCCCGGTGCTTGGTTGCCATGACGCCAGAAACAGACGTGTGAGTCCGTTTTCAAATGAGTGGACATCCTAAATTGGTCGGCAAACCTGAACTCTAACCTCTTTTTAGTCATGTGTTCATAAACATGACAAAATTAGACCTGTTCAGTCAGAAAAATAAGTCAAAATGTTTATGAATGGAAACTTTTGAGGGTTTTTATTAGACTTTCATGCCATAAACATACTGTTCCTGTTTTAGCTTAGTGGCTAAAAATGCCTCCTCCCCCCTGCTTTCCACAGTGCTCTCCTGTTCCTCCATCTCCTGCTTTTTTTTAACCTTTCTCCTCTCTTGGACCCTGAAACATCATGAAAACAGAAACAAGACTTTGAGGAAACTGAGTTCTAGTGCAGATGAATCTACGTTGGGTTTTGTTTTGACTGCTCGGTTGCCTCTTCTCTGTTCTACAGAAAGAGGACGGAACAGTCAACAGAGACTTTAAGAAGACAAAGACGAGAGAGCAGGTGACTGCAGCCTTCCGTGAGTTTGTGAAAGGAAACAAGGACATCGTGGTGAGTTGTTTTTTGGCGTAGTTTACCAAAGGTTTGTGTCCGAGTTTCCAATGAAAGTGGATTTGAAAATTGGCATGCTGGAGTGTCATTTGAACATCTGAGTACATTCACTGGAAGCACACACAAGGAACAGTAACTTTAAAACAAGCGTCCTACTCATGGACTGTATAGGAGAACTGGACTGAGTGAAAACGGTTTACTGTCAGCTCCAACAAAATGAAGTCTTTCAGTCACCTTTTTTTTCTTTAACAATACGGCAATCGCTATGTTGGAGTCAGATACATCAGTAAGTAGTGATTGGATTGAGTCGGTCTGGGTCAATATTTCTGGTAACCGACCTCGCCAATCAGGAGCAAGCTTGTTGGAAGGCCACACCCCTACCACTTGAAAGCTGCCTTAGGAGACTCTGTCAATGGACGTGAGACCACATGCTCTAATTGAGGCCTCTGATTGGTCAGCCTATAACCTGAATAAATTACACCAAAAATATAAGGAAAAAAATAGGATTAACAAACCCTTAAAAAAGGTTTTAGAGCAATGACTGAGGAACAGCTGTTTATTTCTCTGTGGATTCTATGGGATTCTGTTTTTTTGGAGCGGGCACTTCCTTTTTGGAACCCCAGGGGGGAGGAATCAGTTGTCATATAGTCAATGGTCATACGGCAGTTTGATCAAAAACAATTCTTTGACATTTCCAATAATTGTGTTGAATTTTATGTATTTATCTTTAAAAGTTCGTACACCGTTTTACTGTGGGTCTATTTTTAAAAGTTACCAAACGCTTTATGTTTCTGCCTAAACTAAGGTCTAAAGTTTTGACACACAAGGCCTCTCACCATCCAAAGTGACCGAAAATTCCTGAAAATTTGTATCTTTTGCTTATTTTAAATTTAATTTATTTAAATACTTTTATTTTATATTTTTGTCATGTTTTATTTTACTATATTTCATTACGTTTTTTATTTATTTTATTTTATTTTATTTTTCAGAAACTGTACCTGAGTAGGCTAAAGGAAATCCGAGCGACTCTGGAAGTCTCCCCCTTCTTTAAATCTCATGAGGTAAGGTTTTATAGATTCCATAACTTCAGTTTCATTGTACATAAAAATTAAGTTCTAAAAGGAAATTGTTCTTTTTGTTTAACTTTTTTTTCTTTCCTGGAGATTTTTTGGAAAGCACTGTGAGATGTCAACTAAATGCATTTGAAGTGAAAACAGCTTTTACATTTGGAAGTTGTTGCACTCAGTTTCTGTTGCTTTGCTCCAATCAAAGATGATTGTGCTGAACAATCTTTAAATTGTTCTAGTTATACATTGTAGTAAAGTGCAATTTTGGAGCTTAGCTTGCTTGGTGCCTTCATGGAAACTGTGCTTAAAAATCCTGACCACACATCCTTTACTTTCACATTCGAGCTCTCACAGTCAAACACGGATGAGGCTCATTTCAAAACGAGAAGTGAGACACCAAACCACTAACTACAATCGGTGGTGGAAGACACTCAAATGAAAAAAACACAAGGCTGTGTGCAGCGAGGAGCTAAAAACAACCAAAAGCGCAGCGGGTTTGTCATCTTTTTGTGTTTTACTTCTCGTCCTCTTGTGTAGGTCATTGGCAGCTCCTTGTTATTTGTTCACGACAACAAAGGACGGGCCAAAGTCTGGATGATCGACTTTGGGAAAACCACACCTCTCCTTGAAGGAAGGGAGCTAACCCACCGAGCCGCTTGGGTTGAGGGGAACAGAGAGGATGGCTACCTTTTAGGACTTGATAGTTTGGTTGACATCCTGGAAAACATGGAAAATGATGAGACTTGAAGTCTGAGAGCTCTTTTTTTGTTTGTTTTTAAATATGAGTGAACACTTGGACACAACCACTTCCTGTAATTCTTCATTCCTTTAGGGAATATGTTGCACTTCCTGAGGGTCTCTTTCACAAACACTTGAACTCCTCTCCCCTAAAGCATCAAAGCATGCCTGGATTGTTCAGATCCAGTCAGGAGTCATCGAAAAAAAAAACAACAACTTGGAACCTGAAATCAAATTTTTAACGACAATAAAACGATAAATCTTAAGATAAACATTTCTTACAAAGCAATATTTTTTAAATAATAACTAAAGCTGATAATCATTCCCATTTTAATAAACCTGGTCAGGTCGTGAATTTGGTGTTCCCAGAAACCAACATTTTTGGTTTTAAATCAAAACAATTTACTATAATAATTATTAATAACTAAAAGACACATTTTAGTGATCGCCCAAATATTAAATAATCAAATTTGTCATAACTTTTGAACAGTTGTTGTCATATTGTCATCTTTTTTTAAACATTTACATTTTAATTTAAAAAAAAAAGTCATTCAAGTTTTCTCTTTTGGCTACATCTTTTTTATAAAGCAATTTAAATGTAGATTTGAAGCCAATTTAGAGACTCTGTCTAATTCAAGAAGTTGAGCAATTTAGATAAACCACAGGTTTATAGTGTGTGAAAATAAAGTCCATAGTGCTTCTGTTGCCAAACACTTAACATCTTTTCTCACTTTTCTCAGACTTCCCACAATGTTTATTACATTTAACTTACGGGGTATTTTGTTTGTTTTTGTAACAACATTTTAGTGAAATTCAGTGAAACACTTACAGCCAAGAACAATCTTATGTAAGCTATCCAGTGCCTTGACAATACAGAGCCAAGTCAGAAAACCTTATAAAAATGAGTTTCCAAATGTTACTAAGTGTTTTTCTTCCTGTGTCAAATGTGGGTGGGTTCTTTTTTTTTTTTTTCGGCTTAATATGGGTGCATGTTTTTTTGTTATTCCTATTAATAAGTTGTAGTTTTCTTGGCCTTTATTTAAACAAGTTTTTCTGGTGTTTTTAGTTCATTGGAGCCTAAAAAATGTAAAAAAAAATAATAATTTTGTCCCTTTTTGCTCTTAAGATTGAGTGACAGTCCAAGGACATACCATATGTGAATTTGAGGATAATTAATGTAAAAAGAATAATTATAATGATTAATTGTTCATATCAAGGTTATATATTTGGCAAGAATCAGGTTCATTAGTTTAGTTTGCCATTTGTATAGTTTACATAATATACAGTATGAACAAACAACCAATCAAAAATGAGAATTGACAAAAGCATAATATGAACCTTATTAGATGGATGTCCTAGATGGATTCAATCAAAATCTCATAACATAACAGGATTTTGAGCAATAAAAAGCAAATTTCAAAATCAAATTTGTGGCTATATGTTTTAGTTGAGGTTTGCTCTGACATTCAGTGAGGAAAAACTACGGCTTTTGCCGTGCCTTTTGGAAGAAATGGTCAAATGTTTCGGGGAAACGCATTGCTTTGTCATGTCAAAATACAATGTGCTAACTAACCCTTTAAGATCACCCACCGTAATGAGATCTTCTGCTCAACTATGTGCATGTACAGTTCTTTAAAGTCAAAGGTTTGCTAGCCTGTATATTTATTTGGATTGATCCTATAAAAAAAGAAGAATTTTGTGAAATACTTGTGCTCGTGTTTGGTCTTCTTGCCTACCTTTATATGTTGTGTGTCAAATTGATTTTCATCCTGGCTTTGGTGACCCTTGATGATGCCGATTCTGTTCCTTTTCCACAACAATTGCCATGTTTGCATGAGGGTTATTTGTTATTCAAATCACACCTATCCACAAGAGCAGCAGTATCCGGACCTGGTGGAATAGAAAGGACGTGATTCATGAGAAGTTCTGGCCAGACAAAGAAGTCAAAATTAGATCTTTATAGGAACCATTAAATATTCTATCTCCCTCTTTTATGCAAACACATGCATTTAACACTTTTTTACTTACTAGAAAAGTTTTTGGGAGCTTTTTCTAGCTGAAGTGAAGACCTGATTAATTTGGTATTTTTATGCCAAACAATTTACTTTAAATTAATAAAGCACCAAGTGTTCATTGTTAACATGTATTTATACCACTCAGTGTATTCACACAGAACATAATTTATTTAGTAAAGAAGTAAATTCAGTGTAATTTGTTACCATCCTGATAACGTGACAAAATGTGAGACAGTAGAGGTCTTTGGCGCCCTCTACTGTCAATAAGCTGCAACTGCAGATAAACTATTGTCCAGCTCATAAAGCTGTAAACATGTTCATTATAAAAACTGTTTACTTTAAAAAAAATTGTAGATTATAATTTTGTGGGGAGAACTGCAGCCTAAGATGCTTAATTTGAATTGCATTACCAATACATACATTTTTCTCCTAATTATTTTTCACCTTTATTTTAGCTGTCATTTTCTTCTCAAGTTACCAAAAGGTAACTGATCTTCACTTGCTGACAAATGTCCAGATGGACACACATCAAATCAGAAAGATTTGAGCAACACTTGTCGCCGAGAGACAAAAACAAGGCAAAAGTGATGCACTGTCACCCTTCCACCAGCAGGTGGCAGCAGAAGGTCGTTTGCTTTTACTGTGGCTCTGCCAAGGTCATGAAATATATTTTTTTTGTGTGTTTGTTTGTCAAAATTAATTCCTGCCCCCACCAATGTTATTGCTTTTATTTTAAGAGCAGTTCCTGAAAAGTCCTTTCAGCTTTTGAGAGTCCGTTAGAAAGCTTTGTTTATCTCGTGAAGCAACGTGGCCCCGCCTCTCCGGGGGTTTAGCTCCTCCTGTAAACAGCCGAAGAACGTCCCAGAGAAGCAAACCAGAGCTGTTTAGAACTGCGGTTGAACCAATCTGCTACCCGATTTTCCCTCTCTGCAGTCCTAAAGAGGGGGCTATTGTTTTCGAAAAATAACAGAAAGGACTTAATTACAAAATGTGGTAAATACTTCAGATGCATGAAGCATTTTATTTCTTTTTTCTTCAACGTTTGCTGGATCTCTGTAACGGAGTAGGTTGCGTTAATAAAGGGCTCTGGCAGCTACGCAAAGTTGGTAAATAAGGAGTTGACCTCGTGGTTTCAGACAAACTGGATTAAGGTCTAGCAGCCGCAGCGTCTGCTGCAGGCTAAGGACTGCTCACAGTTACCTGCACAGTTACCATTTCTCGCCCAAAACAACTACCCTCTTCTTCGCATCTGTGTTATATAACTCGAGGGGTACGTTTGATTCGAGTCGCCAGGATCGTCCTACCTTCGAGAGCAGCAGCAGAGACCCTTCGATAGCTGCTGGTGAGTTCTTGGCACCGAAGCATGGATTATTCATTATTACTGTACATGCAAAATAGATGTCTTAATTTCACCTGGTTGCTGTGCAAAGTGAATCTATCGTTTTAATTTCCACTGGTTCCACGCAGAAAGCCCTTGGTCAGTCAGTCAGCGTGCTGACGTGCCTCATTAATGGCGGCTCTCTGGCTGCTTGTACTTGTGCAAAACTTATGGAGTGGCCATCGTGAAAAAAGCAACAACAACTACCCCCAAAACGGTTAGAATTGACGTGAGAGACCAAAAAGTATTTTATTTTGGATTTTGAAAGGGCTGCTTCCGTTAGCATGAAGCACAAGTGTAGCTTTGGGGCTGAAGCTTTAACAAGAATAGACTTTTTAATAATGATTTTTATAATTAGGGCCTTTTGTAAAAAAAAAAAAAAAATTAACTACATATTTTTAGAGTCAACATGTTATCACATTAATTCATCATTAATCTTAATTTCATTTTATTGTCATTCTAATGGGTGTTTTTTAATATACATTTTGTGACATTACATGTTATTATTATTTTTAATCATATCATATTTAAGTGATTTATTTTAGTGTTTCTGTAAGAAAAGAAACACTACTTATTATTATTATTATTATTATTATTATTATTGCACTAGCTGCCAGACCTGACTGCAGGCCCAATGTGTCTGAGATCATTACATTATTATTATTATTATTATTATTATTATGAATGACCTTTGTCTGCATAGGAGGAGGACATAAAAGGGCTCCATCCAATTGGTCAAATGCATAAAAGGATTTATTTGATTCATTACTTGAAGCTGCCATAAGATTCTTTAAGCTCATTTAAGCTAACCATTTATTGCAATTTTCGTAAACCTTTTCAAAATGGATATTGCACAGCTTGATATTGCGATAACGATAAATTTGCGATTTATAGTGTAAACCTAATCTAAAGATATATTATATATGTTTATATATAGATATACAGGTACACACACACACACACAAAACGAATCCATCAATGGTGTAATGAGGAAAGTGGTATGTGTTTCTAATACGTGTAGATCTGGATGGTAAGCACTATTGTATATTGCCACATGTGCATTGGGGAACGTGATTTCCTTCACATTTCCTGTATGGATGATGGTGACCGACGCTTCTCCTTCTGCTGCTGCCGCTGTGACTCACCACTCCACAGTTACAGCAAACATTTCCCACATTTGGCTCAGAGTCTGTAAAGGTGGGTGATGTTGCGCTGTCAGGAAGCCATGAGGTGTACTTCTTTCACCCGCCGGCTAAAGCCGCATGGCTGTTCCCATAATAGCAGTGTGACAGCAGCCCGTGCAGCAGATGACAGCTGAGGCTTAGATCTCTGTATGTTTGTGGAGTCTGGGTTCCACACATTATACCATGTTACAATGCAGTTAGATAAAAAGAAAAACAAAAAGTACCTGCGGTTGTCCTCTGTATTAGACAGGGGTTTCTGGCCACCCGACAATAGGAAATCAATAAAAAAAAATTTAAAAAAAGACCACAATTGAATAGCAATTACTTCCTTATTGTTCTTTAGCTTTACATATAAATGTGTTGATAAGTGATCAGAAAAAAGTAATTAATAAATGTTTAATTTCCATTAAAGTCAAAAAGTGTCTGTCTTTTGTGGAATAACAGTCAGAAAAGCAATTTCAACCTGTTATCTTTATTTCCTTGTGGGGATCTTTAAACTTGTTTAAAGCTAGTACATTTATTGTCTCTTAAAAATCCTGGTTTTTATGGTATTTTACTTCCAACAACCAAACCCTTTATGTTAAAAAGTGAAAGATGACACTTAAAAATATGACCCACACACAGGGACTTCAGAAGTACAAAGAACAGAAGATTATTGAAAAAGTAAAAATAAATACTAACGGGGTTGAAAAATGTATACTTTTTTTTGTGCTTACCCATTTTTAAATTTAAAACTAAATAAGTTAAACATAAACATCTGTCAGCTATGTCTAAACCATGGTAATACTGTGCTTTATATAAATTGAAATGAACACAGATCATCATAGTTGTTGCAAAAATGAACAATTTTAATTTTGTTTTTCTTTTTTTTTTTTTAAATGCCCCACTATAACCTTTTGGGTGAATGATTTTTTGACTTCCGAGAGCAGTTTAAACAAACACATTTGAGTGTGTAAAACCAATCATTGCTACACAAATGTCTTCTCTTCCTGTTAAAAGGTCTTCAAAGCAAACAAGCCTCAGATTAGGTCAAGAATGTTCCTCACCAGCTTCCGTACAAGTGGAGAGCATTAAGCTGATCCTACAACCTGGAGTCTGTCAAAAAAAAATCCTTTGATCCTCTTCTGGGTAGCTCTGTTTTTTTAAGATTAGCTTAGAAATAGCTATCATTTGTTTTAACTATCGTTTAAAGAAGGAAGTTTGACACTAATGAGGGAAGGTTTGTCTCATTAGGAGGAGGACCGTACCATTTTCTCACTGTTTGTCCTGTTCCCAGCATCCTCCACTGCCTTTAGGTCAGGAGTTCGGTTAATGACTGAGGTTTAGATAAGATATGATCTTTATTTGTTATGCGTCACATTTACTGTCAGGGCCTTAAGATGGGCTTTAATAGAAAGCAGTCTCAAAGCTGAAAAAGAAGTAGGGGGGTAAAGTGCAGCAGCGGCGACGGCGGCGGCGGTGCACCTTGAACATGAACCCGGCACATGCATCCATGTCGGCTCGTACACTGAAATAGCCGAAACACTGATCTCGTGCAGCTCCTGTTTCGTTTGCGGCAACATTTTTTTGGCCCACTTCCTGGATCGAACCTTCGCAGGTCACACAGGAGGGACTCAACCTCCTCTGTGGATATTTTTGTTTCACATGCAGCATAAGGAAAGAGCGTCTCTTCAACTGACTTACAATAAATAAATAAAACAAAGCAACAACTTACGTTTATATTAAAATTTCTGTTTGGAGGTTAGAATGGTTTTTGTCTGTGGAAAATCCCCCAAAAGAGGCGAACACGTGTGCCCGTCCAAACGGGAACTGAGGGTCATGAGTATTTTTAGGTAAAGTATTAAAGTCATGGCAGCTGTGTGTGTGTGTGTTGATGTTTCTGCTGGCAGCAAAGGGTCGCTTGATGGTTTTATTTCCCTCAAACTCCTTTGGACTTTGTTCTCGACTCCTTCCTGACAAGTTTCTTTATTTAATTTAAATCTATTTGTAGTCAACCTTGTCTGTTTTTTTTTGTGCTTTGTTTTTTGGGTCAAGTGGTCCTTATCCAATCACCCATCATGGCGAGTGATATGGTTTTACTGATGCGAGGCTTGGCTAAACTGAGCCAGGCAGTGGTGGAGACTCAGACCAACGCCTTGCGAAATGGAACAGGTACGTTTTCCGGATTGAACCTATTTTTTTGTAATCATGAAAATGTCATTCTTTTACTATAAACACTCCATTCGTTACAAACCAGTTTAAATAAAGCCAGTGTGGGTGACTGTGTAATTATTGAAATGACTTTTGCCAGCTTAACTAAAGTAAACCAGTAAAACCAGTGGTAGAATTTCAGTTTGGCTGCACTTTACACTCAGTTCATCCTTTTGTTGAAGGACAAGAACAAGGATAAAATCTCACAAAGTCTGTCATCTACCAGTTAAAAGATGTTGCATGCTGATCAGGAGCCATACTCTGCCAAAATGTTTATTACAGGAGTGGGTTAGAACGTCTAAACAGAGCTCCCAGTATTTGTTTGGTTTCCAAGGTGTTTTACAGAAACAAAAGAACAAATGCGAAGTATGGAGGAGGCTGGGACAAGCCAGCGCTAATGTGGGTCATATTTGCTATTCCAGCTGTTCAAGGAGTCGGTACTGCGGTGGAAAGTGTGCAGGCAGTGGCGGAGCAAGGCCTGTCCGCTGCTATGATGAAAATACAGGTTTGTTTGAGTAAATTGTCTAATAACTAGGGATGTCCCGATCGGGCTGTTTTGGACCACGATCCGATTCCGAGTTATTTTGCTTTTGAGACTCTGCCAATGCTGAGTTCTGATCCGATAGCTTTGTAACACAAAGAAATAAACAGATGGAATCGAAACAGCTCCAGGGTGTCCCCCAGTTTTAATGGTATTTTCTCATTCAACACTTAAAAACAGAGCACTTCTTTGAAGAAACTTGAACAATCAAGTAAAGATAGTGCAACTATCAACTAGAAAAAAATAGTAATCTAGTAAAAAGAGGTGATAATTAGTTATGGTAGAAAGCTTAGCGACTGTAGCTTTAGTGTCTTCAGAACTATTGTACATATTTGATGTGGTTCATATCTCCATGAATTAAGAAAAGAAAAAACTAAAAAGAATGACTTTCTTCTAAAATTGCTGTTGTAACATGAATATGATTATGAATATTCATGCCTTAGTCATACCAGTGTTTTGGTTATTTTAGAGACATTATTGATTTTTACTTTGTAGACGATCCCTTTTCTTGTGCTGTTTGAGTTTAGACAAAACAAAAGTGACAGACTCTGTCCATTTTAAGTTTTTTTTTTTTTAAGAGTTATTGAGGCCAGAAGTTTGTGATTATCTTGGCAACTTAAACCAACAGATTTTGTGCGCCTTCTGCTCAACCTAGTGCCGCATTTTGCTTCGCTTGACAGCAATAATATGTCATGATCTGTTCATGATGTACAGACTTCTAGCCGAGTATTTATCTGGACTAATACAATTGAAATGTATAATGCTGATCATAGTGATGAGAATACATTAAAAATCAAATCCCTGATCAGGATGCAGCGTCTGATTTCTGTTGAGTCTGAATCTATTAGTTTGGGCCGATTTACCATTGGATCGGGACGTCCCTACTAATAACTGCAGATCATTTAAACTTCTCTTTAGTGTGATGTCAAGAGCATCTTTGTCGTTACAGGAGTTGTCAGGTCAACAGCAAACCTCATCAGAGTCGGAGTTTGACTTTCCTCAGGAGGAGGCGGAATTCACAGCCTCCGAGTTTCGGGAGGAAGGCGTCGACCCGGAGGCAGATTGCTCAAGAACCGGTGCCTACGAAGCACCGGGTGTTGGCGGGACGCAGTCTGTGTTCCAGGGGTACAAGGATCCCAGCAAGCAGTTTGGTGGTCACACCAGATCGTACCACCAAGACGCCAGGTCTGACGAGCACTCAATGATGGGTTTGTAGTTTTCCCAGCCGTTTACTCCAAACAGAAATCCTCACCTTGCCTTTGGTGTTCAGGCATTTCTTTGGGCACCCTCTCTACAACCACGAGCTGAACCGGCGCATCTGGCAGAAGGTCTATTTTCAGCCGGGTCAGTTCAGGAACTATCACCAGGACCCCCCTTCAGTGGAGGGGCTGACGGCTGAAGACATAGCAAAAACCAGCCAGAGCAAAAGAGGGGACTCAAAGCCTCACAAACAGATGGTAATTGTAGTTTTCCGGCGTTCCTGGCATTTCTCGTGCTGTCTTAGCTGAACGGTCCCTTTTGTTGTCCTCAGCTGAGTGAGAGAGCCAGAGAGAGGAAGGTGCCCGTGACCCGGCTCAGCAGACTGGCTAACTTCGGAGGTACGTCGGGTCCCTCTGATGCTGTCTGACTGTGGGGGCGATTCATTATTAATGTGCCTGCCCGCCGCCGTGTGTCATTCCGCTTGTTGGTGTGCTAGAAAAGAGACACAGTGCGACCACAACCCTACTTCGATTAGACAGCGGACATCAGACGGCTCCATTCTGAAACACCAGTTATAAAACAAGGTGATCGAGATATTTGTCTTTCATTTTTATTGGAGAATGACCCAAAACCGATGCATTTAAGGAGAGATACAAAAATCTTCAGCTCCTCATGCTTGATCCAGCAAAATGGCAACACCTAATCCTGGTATTGCCTCTGCTGGTCATGTGACCTCACCCTGTGATTTTTTTTTTTTTTTTAGCTTGCTTTCAGTGCTCACTGACTTCTTAAGGTGGAATAGTTCATCGCCCTGTGATAGAAATACTGTAAAAGTAGTCAAAAAGCAAAGTAAGTTAACATTGAAAAATTCCAGCTCAGTGGCCTTGTGGTAGAGTGTCTGCCCTGCAACTGGAAGGTAGTGAGTTCAAACCCATGCTGAGTCATACCAAAGACTTTAAAAATGAGACCCAATGCCTCCCGGCTTGACACTCAGTAATAAGGGGTTGGATTGGGGGGTTGAACCATCATATGGTTCCTGAGCGCGGCTCGTCTACGCTCACCGCTCCCCCAGGGGATGGGTCAAATGCAGAGAACAAATTTTGCACACCTAGGTGTGTGACAGATAGTGGGACTGTTTAACTTTAAAAGTTACATGGCCGAAAACCACTGTTTTATAATGAATGTGTGTAACTTGTAAGGTTAGCCAATGGAGGCGAAATAAACTGTTTTATGTTTCATGGCGTTGTAGTGAGCAGCATTCTCCCTTTTAAGGAGGCCCATGATTTGTTCCTGCTACAACAAATGGGGAGTGGCCCCTTCATGTTTTTTTTTCCTTTGTTTACTAGTGCATGTCCCCCACCTGGAATTTGGAGGAGGCTCCGTGCGAAATGTTGAAGCGGTGCAGCTGTTGCTCCAGGCTTTTTCTTTCCCAGCTCTATTCTGATACCCATGAAAGCCTCGTTCTTATATAATTCTGGCCGGGCATAAACCCTAATTATTCATTTTTCTCCTTCATGATCAACTTTCAAGCGGTTGGCACTTCTGTTAATTAAAAGGGATTTCATCCATTCACCACTGCCAAACCTGAGTCCCTGATTGGTCAAAGTTCAGCCCGGTTTAGGTTTTTTAACGTGAGTTCAGTGGTCATAAAGTCTGAAAACAGTCTTTAAAATGTTCCCAGCTACGAGTTTTGAACGCGGAAGCTCAAAACGTGCATTTATGTGCGTTTACATAGACTTTTCATTAAAGGTCATCGCTTGAATGTGCGTTGCCGTTGGCGATGTGAGCGCAGCAGAACAGGTATAGATAATGATCGAATTTGAACCTGCAACCCGTCCAGCAAAGGGCCATACTACTAAATTCCTCTACTTCCTTCCACACCTTTACCTACCATGTGAGTTAGGGGTGAATGGAGACAGGTTTCTTACGTTTTGTCACTTAAGTGAGGAGCTTTTGCTAATCTAAATATTAGATATTTGGGTTAATTTAAAGTCTATAGAAGTGGGACCTTCCTACAAATTTGTGCTGAAAAATGTCATGTTGGTTGTTTAAACAACACGAATCCCCTCAATTCTTCAAAATGCTCCCCACTTGCACTTGTGGAAAGATGCTTCTTTTCTTTTTTCCTTAAATATGAAGTTACATACAATAAAGGCAGTTTTGATGTGTTCAAGTGACTTTTGAACTTGAACTTAAGTATTCAACCAAAGAAAATTTGTCAAAAGACAAAAGCACTTCCTGACGTGATTTTTTTTCCGTTTCCATACATCTTTAGCTGTAATTAAACACAAACAGCCAAAAAAAGAAATCAAATGTCATAAAGTTACACTGAACCCAAAGCCGTTACTGTAAATACAAAGGGGACAAACATGAACTAGAGCCGCCTGCAAACTACAAGGCGCGCTGCAGAGTTACAGTGGCGCTCAGATGATTCAGCATGGATGGGTGTCACATTTAGAAGGTGTTGAAAGACTGTTGGGGAGGGGGGGGGGTTCTTTTTAGGAGAAATGTGGCCTCAACCTGCTCTTCACCCTCTTGCAATGTGGGATAATAAGTTACACAAGTTTCTTAATCACCTCATAGCAGCGAGTGCAGATTTGACACGTAGCAGTACCAAAATAAAGCCGTGATTGACACTCCAAACCTTTGTGTCTCAAGCAACAGTCATGAGGAACGTGATCTGTGGCTGTTGCTGTGTACGCCGCCACTTTTAAAGGTTTTACTAGTTCCAGTGTACGCACCCAAAAATAAGCAATAAGCCACGAAGGATTGGTTTTTTTTTTTTCCGGGCTGCTCTGCGGGACGAATGATTGACAGTCGCTTGTGCTTAGTGTGGAAAAATACTTGTCCCTCAAAGTTGCAGCAAGAAATGCCAGTCCGGCTTGCAAACACGTGTGTGTGCTTCAGTACAAACCTGTTTCTAAATTCTGCATCCTTCCATAAGCCTGAAAACAGAAAAAAACTGCTTTTGTTGAGTAAGTTTTGTGGTGCATATATGCACAGTTACGTAACTGTTTGCCAATGTTGGAGAATTGCAAATCCAGTCATCTCAGATCTGTTGCTTCATCGAGGATTATGTAATGGTTTGTGCAAGGCAAAACACGCCAAGATTCGCAGTGTTTGCGTTTTCCCTTCATTTGTCTCACCTGCATGTCATAACACTTTCATGCAAGCGGCTAAAGGTGGCTTCATGCTGTTTACACATGCAGGAACGCTGCAGAGCGATGCTGCTTCCTGACACGTTTTTAGGTGGAAATGTCTGTAAGACAGCCCATATTTTGATCGATTTCTCGCTCAGAAGAATTTTTTTTATCAAAGTCTTTGTTTGACTTTAAGATATACAGATTTGCCTGTCTGATAAATGTATTGATTGGGTTTTGTTTGACTATTAAACAGTTTTCTGTTTGTCTGCAGGGCTAGCTGTGGGTTTGGGCATTGGCGCGCTCGCAGAAGTTGCCAAAAAGTCAATTGGACTCAACGGTGCTTCAGGTAACACTAAAGCAATTCCCTAGGAAGGAAACTTTTTTTTTTGTTTGTTTTGTTTTCTGTGGAAAAAAAAAAAGTCCCCCATTCTGGACAGATGTTGGTTCCAGATCTGAGCGGAGCGTCCGCACTCCTGCTGTTTATCCCTTCGCTTGTGCTTGTTGCTTCATGTTGCACACATACTTCCTTAACCAGTTTTCTTCTTAACAAAGCATTCCTGTCCTGCTACAATGACCTACTAATCCTGAAACACAGGCCAAAAGCTGAGACGGAGTGCGTAGCTGTAAATCTGTAGCATTCGTGCGTCTGTTGGGAATCTTAATTTTCTAAGCTTTATGTGTGCTTTAATCCCAGCAAGAATGCCTGGAACAGACGGGGTCAGTTTGGACCTGCTCTGCCTCTCATTGAAAGCCTCTCAAGCCAGCTGGGAACACATCAAAACAAACTGATGGCCTACTGACATGAATACAGGCCCGCCCCATAGCAGACTTTGATACAGTCAGCCTGTGTACACTTTGATCTTACCTTCCGATGTGAAGCTTGAGGGTCTAACGGGTACTAATGGAAAGAAAACGACTGATAAATGCTTTACCTGTTTGTCGGGGTCTCTGATGCCTTAATTGACCTATAAAAAGCAGAGGAATGCTTGTTGTTAAGATAATCCCAGATTGAATTTATGGTGTCAAATCATTTAAACCTCAATTCATTCTTTTTTTTTTTCTTTTTCTTTTTCTTTCAAGGGGAAAATAAGAAATCAGTTCTGGACTCGAGCCCTTTCCTGTCTGAGGCAAATGCAGAGCGCATTGTCCGAACGCTGTGCAAAGTCAGGGGAGCAGCCCTGAAGCTTGGACAGATGCTCAGCATTCAAGGTGAGCCACCTCTGCTCTGAATCAGTTCACTGGTCTTGTATGACCGCACATACACATTAATTTGAGTCATTATAAAAAGTTTTTTTAAAACTTTTAATTAAGAGCGATTAAATGTGCCGTTTTCCCGGACCATGAGTCGCAGTACCAATGCATGGGTCTATTTTCATATATAGGTTCCTGTTCTGCTGCACAACAGGAACTATAATACATTAAGTCAACAAAACTTTCAAATAATTTGTCATGACTACACTACCCAGAATGCGTAGAAGGGCCAGGAAGCAGGTGATTGGTCAGACGGGTTGATGGAAAGTTTTCCAGCAAACTTTTGTAATTCCTATTTGCTGCATCTTATCTGCAATAAGAAGCTTTTGTAAAAAGTGCAACACAACAGATAAGTCAAATGTTATTCACAATACTCTCAACATTGCTCAGTTGTTACATAAAATACAAAACATACACAGTTTCCCTGCTATATTCACCTTCTGAGTTCATTATGTTGAAGCACATTACGGATCACTCTGCCAGTCTTCTGACTACAATACCCATAATGCTCTGACAATCAGTCTTTGTAGTTAACCAAAGTTGTACTAAAACATGTTGTCAAACTTTTGTTACCTGTGTATCACAGAAAATTAATTAATGGTCAGTAAGAACAACGAGAAATTATACATAAAACATTGTAGATTTTTGAGAAAATGTAAGGATTTTTAAGTAAAATTATTTGTTTAGATGTATAAACCTTTTGCAGATCTTCATTTCATTCAGTGCACTGTTAGTAGGTCATAATAAAAGTTGAGAAGTGTGTATTGAACTTGCAATAACAATATGTGTTTGGTGTGTTAGATTAGATTAGGTAAAAGGCAAAAGGAACAAAAATAAGATGTGTATGGGTTTACTGCAGATATCACAGATAAAGCGAGCTCATGGCAGTAAACACCCGAGCTTGAAGGACATGAATGTGGCTCAGGTAGCCGCAGTAAACACATCATAACAGTTTTGTTTTTCCTGTGTTGCCCCACTCTCTGACCTTGCCTGGTGAGCATATTTAAATCAGGATTCGTGTTCTAAACACATTGCAAACTCTTCATCTGAGCTTAGTGAAGTCAGAAAGCGCAGTAGTCAGGGAACTGCTATGCAGACCCTGCACATGTGTGCTTCTGAGTGTAACGGCTATCGTTTTACACGATGACAAGTTAATTCCTAAATCATGAGTAAAGAGGTCACAGCAGCTTCTTTGGACGGACTCTTCTTTATGCAGTTTCAGAAATGTTTGGACACGAGTACATCTGGACGATACGTCCTCGGTGGCCTTTAATCCCCCTGCTGGCATTTATCTGCTATTGCATGGATGCAGTTTTTTAGTAGAGGATTGTTTATCCTCGGGTCTAAAATAGAGCTAACCTTGAGATGTCTGAACTGTTTTTAGCAGTGATTGTTGGTATCGGCAGCTGTGATGAGCTCAGCTAACCTTAGCTGCTGCCAAGCTGCATTCATTTTTTGTTGTAATTAAAATAAAGCCTGGAGCCTTATTTTAACTCTGTCTTATTGTGTAAGGATTTTTTAGATAACAGATTACATAGAGCGACTTCTTTATAGTTTAAATAATGCTTTTACATTTAAATCTACACTATTATATTTCCATAACATTTATAGATTAATTTTAGAGTAGATTTAGTGTTTTTTAGAGTGTTTGTTTGGGATTTGACTTATGTTGGTCATTTTTATTAATGAATATTTTTTTCCAGATGATGCCTTCATTAATCCGCACTTGGCCAAGATTTTCGAGCGCGTCCGACAGAGCGCCGACTTCATGCCAATCAAGCAAATGACAGTAAGACTTTTTTCCACTCAGAAATGTAGAATTTGCACATCTTAGATGCTTTATAGAAAAATAGGATGGTTGATGGGTTTAAATTGACACAATATTATGTTTATTGTTGCTATCCAGAAAGCACTAAACAGTGACTTGGGTCCAAATTGGAGAGACAAGCTGGAGTTTTTCGAGGAACGTCCGTTTGCAGCAGCTTCCATTGGGCAGGTTCACCTGGCGAGGATGAAGGACGGCAGAGAGGTGGCCATGAAAATACAGGTTCGGATTAAATTAATAAATAAAATCCACACACTCTTTACGGTAAAAAAAAGATACAGAGAGACAGAAAAAAGGAGAATTATAAGAAATGATGTGAAATTAGACTAAATATGTAGTTGTGTTGATTATTTCTTTGCTATATTTGAACAGGACAGATTTGTAAAGGAGCAAAAAAAATGATATTAAAATAATACAATATTGTCTCGATGTGTCTCCACAGTATCCTGGTGTGGCTCAGAGCATCAACAGTGACGTTAACAACTTGATGACCGTGCTGAATATGAGCAATGCTCTGCCTGAAGGTGCAGAAAGAACTACAGTGACACTCTGCAAATACAAATGTCAAAGCGAAATTCACAAATACAACATATTTTGCTTGAATTTCTTCTGCTTTCTCTTCACATTTTCTTTTTTACATGTACGGCTTGTAAGATTAAGTGCTTTGTCCTAAATTGGGTCCCTTTTTCTGCTGTAATCATTAGTAAAAATGGGAAAAAGTTGGTTTGCTGCTAAATTTTTGGCTTTTCTGAGCATGTTTTGGCATTAAAGGGATTTTTTATGTGTTCGTTTTTAGGTCTGTTTCCTGAACATTTGATTGATGTCATGAGAAAAGAGCTGGCGCTGGAGTGCGACTACATTCGAGAAGCCCAGTGTGCAAAGAAGTTCAGGTATTTTGAAGCATTTTGTATCGGTCAGGAATTTCTTTATCTCCATTTTGAATAAATGAAGAAAAAACACATTTTATTCTTTATGTTTATCACTGTTCCTTAATGGATTCTCTTTTTTTAATAGCAGATCTAACACTGTTATTCTTTTTTTTTTTATTAAAAGTTGCTTTAATAACAGTGACGTGTTTCTGACTCAGAGAGCTGCTGAAGGACGATCCCTTCTTCTTCGTACCGGAAGTCATCGATGATCTGAGCAGCAAACTTGTCCTGACTACAGAGCTTGTTCCCGGGTTTCCCTTGGACAAGGCTGAGAACCTCTCACAGGAGCTGAAGAATGAGGTAAAGCTGACAAACCAAACCCAGGCCAACATTTAACCCAGAATAGAAACACTTTCTAGTTTGCATATATGTGACACTCACATGTGTAACATCAGCAAAACACTTCATATAGAAATAAATACACCGGGAAATGCAAAATACTGTTTTTACATCAAAATGTTACCTAAAAAAGGATGTTATTTGAAATTCGCATGGGAAAATGGTTATCAAAAATCCCATCTTTGGGGAGCTGAGTTTGATTTTTTTTTTTGTTTTTTGCCACCCCCTTAACTGAGCACTATCACAATTGTTCCCAATCAAAAAAAACAGAATTTAAGCTGACAGAATGAAGTTTTTCCTAAAGTTTAGTATCTCCAGTAAACCACTGTGAGAGCTAATATTATGTCAGATAAATTCATCAAGACTATAAAGCAAAACACAGTAAGAGACCACACCAACAAGCAAGGTTTCTTGTGCACGAGGGAGAAAAACAAGTGTGACGGAGGATTATTAATATTGAAAGATGGAACAGTGGTGAACTTTCCCAGGAGTGACCGGCCAACCAAAAATAACCCCAGATGACTCAACTGCGAGCTCTGAAGTGAGTTGCTCCAACATCCAAAGAACTGCAGGCATCCCTCTCCTCAGCCAAGGTCAAAGTTCATGGCTTCACCATAAGATAGACGGAGGACAAAAACAGCCAGATGATCCACAAGACTTTTGCCTGTGAACTGATAAGACAAAAGTCAAACTGTCTTTTTTTCCCATTAAGTCTGGTTGATTACAGCCTTTTATAAAACAGGAATCACCCCCCCGCTGGGGGTGGCAGCATGATGGTTTGGTGCAAGTTTGTTGCATTGTGAACTAAAGGACCTGCTGCTATGAATGAATCTAGGAGCTCTTCTCTCTGCCATTAAGGATCATGTCTATCGTGACTTTTAGCTGAAGCTCTCTGAACTTCTGCAGCAGGGCAATGATCCAAAATGCACCAGCTGATCCACCTTTGAATCATTTAGAAAGAACAAAAGCAAAACTTTAGCTGAAGCACTGAATTTGAATGAAATGTTGTGGTTGGACAATGAAATGATATGCAGCTAAATTGCAACAATTCTGCAGAGACAGTGGACCAAAGTTCCTCCATAGTTATAGTTCACCTTTCAATGCATCCATTCAAGGGTCACTACAGCGAATCAGCTTTCACAGCTTTCCACACAGGTGGTTCGGCAGAGATTTTTTACGCCGGATGCCCTTCCTGACACAACCATGTATTTTATCCAGGCTAGGGACCAGCACAGGAGCTCCACTCCACAATGCTGTAAGAAATTCACTAAAAAAACACTTGATTGCAGGCCAAAAACCATATATTTTTCACAAAGGGTCATAAATGGATCTTTTACTTTTAAATGTAAAAACACTGAAAAACAGCCTTTTGGGCAGTTTTAGTGTGTTATTTTTGTCCAGTTTTTTAAGTGGGATGAATATGCAAACCCATATTGATGATAGCTGGCCGGTCTTACCTCAAATGATTATTATTAGCATTGTTTTTAGCAAATGCAGGCCACTATAAACCCTTCTGCTGGTTGTTTCTGCATCAGATCTGCCAGAACATCTTGCTGTTGTGCCTAAGGGAGCTCTTTGAGTTCAGATACATGCAGACCGACCCGAACTGGTCCAACTTCCTCTATGACCCTCAGACTCACCGGGTGAGTTAGTGACTCTGAATGAACACAAACCAAAAAAATCCAAGTTACGCCAGCAAAAATATGGTTCTAACATGAAAGATCCTGACATTTTGACTCTCTAGGTGGCACTGCTGGACTTCGGAGCCACAAGAGGTTTTGATCAAAGTTTCACCGACATCTACATTGAGGTAAATCCAGTCATCTTTAGCCCTTAGGAGATATTAAAGTACGTATTCATGACTATGTAAAGATCTGCCGGCTGTCCCATTCAACATGTTTTTAAAGTGGAGGCTTTAAACTATATGCCAGATGTGGTTTTATTTGTGTTTTACCTTCAAGACTTATGAAGAGTCCTTTATATTATTACTTTTTTTAACTGTTTACCAGGAATTGACACACTTTTGTTTCAGGATGTGGCTGAATGCCAACAGCACCTGCAAACAAAAAGTGTGCAAACAGCCTTTATTTTATTGAGTATCTTTTAAGGCAGATTTTATGGCAGGAATAAAGCAGCAACAGTAGCGGTGAATAGTTTTCCCTGTGGAGACGTTCAAAATATGTTTAGAGTGAACGATGAGATGGTGTGAGATGAGCAGAGCCAAGCAGGTGCAGCTTTGACACTCGAATACTTGGTGGTGGAGATGGTATGTCAGCTTTTGTGACCAGGAGGACTCGCATACCTGAGCCCATGGTCACATAAGCTAACATGAACTGGAAGAAAGACAGACTAAAATGCAAAAGCTGCCCTCATGTGGACAAAATCAGGAATAACACTAGTTCTTCCTGGACACAAACTTCTTTTTGGAATGGAACAAATCATTTTTGTTGGATCCTATTGTGAATATAAATAGTTGAAATATTCTTGCAGTTACAAGTTGCATATAGCTCTGATGTTTGCCACAATTTGAAGATGTCTGCAATGGGGTTGTGTGTTGGGAGAGACAAAAGTGATTTGTGTCTCCATCTTATTTTGAAAGACATTTGAGGAATAGTGATGTGGGACTATGTAGTGCCCTGAATTTTAAAAGCAATTTGGACACCAAGCTCACTACTTTTTTTTTTTGCTGCTATTTTAAACAGCGAATATGATGGCACATAATTAACAAAGTGAAAATCTAATTGATATAAGTGCTTTTTGATGACTATTTATGAATCACTATGTTTTGATGATAAAAAAGGTTTATGGTTTATTAAATACATTGTTTTTGCAAAAATAGTTCAAACACAATGCATTGTGGTCTATATTTGCCAATCTATCGAGCATTGATGCACTCTGGGAGATTTCTAGGGCACTCGATTTTAAAATTGTAGATTCGGACAGCACTACAAAATGGCAAACGCACTACATAGTACACTATGTAGTGAGTAGTGAAGGATTTCGAACATAGCCTGAGACTTTGGCTGTATTTCAAAGTAAATAAAAGCTTGCATTTAATGTTGTCGTTCGCAAAATGTAGGTATCCTTTTTCAAAGATACTCTATATATTCTCATTTAAGTAACAAAAAAAATTAGTTTTTGTATAGCTTAAAAAAAAAAAAAGCTAAAGTCATATGAGAGAGGTTGTGCTGAAAAATGGTCATTTATACCCTGGGTTAAAAAAAGAAACTCCTTAACAAGCCATTAATTACTTTAAAGTCACAGTTTTTTATTGGGCTTTTTTTCTTTAAAGCAGGAAAGAAAAGTAGCAAGATTATTTTTAACTAAATTGAATTGTTTTGCTGAACAAAAAAAACTTTTTTAAGATAACTTCAGTATAAAGAAGCTTGTACATATTGACAAAAAGTTTCATGCAAAGTGGCACACTGCATGAAAGTCACTGCGATGCGTGTTTGTGTTTGCAGATTATCCGTTGTGCTGCTCAGGGCAACAGAGAAGGAGTTCTGAAGAAATCTATCGAGATGAAATTCCTCACTGGATACGAGTCCAAGGTGAGAAGAGGTTTCTCTGCTCGCTGTCACAAACCACTATTCCATAGTAACAGAGTTTTAGTCGCTATTTGATGCTGATTTACTGACTTTCGTTAAAGTCATTACAGTTTTTGTAGATGTCAAAATTTGGACTTTATTTTTGTCATAATCAGTATAGTCAAAATGGCGTGAAATGTCAAAGTGGTGTAAATCTACACTCCAGGCTCTTTTTTTTTTATCACAGCTCTATTCTGATAGATTGAAGACTCGGTGTTGTTTCATTTCAGCTGTGCACAAACCGCATTTGTTGATGTCTCCTCCACAATCAATATTCAAACGACTAGCGCCTCAGTAAATTCAAACGTCACTACCAAATCCAAGTTTCTGATTGGACAAAGCTCCACCTGGTTTAACGTGCAACGCACATTCATTGGCCGCGCGTTTTCTATGTAGAGCCCGAAAATTATTATTAAAGCATGCATAGCCTACATGTGAACACGAGAGTTTTAAACCAGAAACCCATGTTTTCTTCTGTTTGCAGTGGAAGTGGGTCCTTGAACACGTAGCTTCAGAGCCTAATAAATCTTTTGTTTCATTCTCATGTTATGTTTATCCATTATGAAAAATGAATAGAGTACAGTTTACAGTCACAATAATAATCGACTGAATCCCCATTTCTATTCCAAGGCCATGATAAACGCCCATGTTGACGCCGTGATGATCCTCGGCGAGGCCTTTGCCTCCCAGGAGGTCTTCGACTTTGGCTCTCAGTCCACCACTGAGAGGATCCACAACCTCATCCCGGTCATGCTCAAGCACCGGCTCACGCCTCCTCCGGAGGAGACATACTCGCTGCATCGCAAGATGGGCGGCTCCTTCCTCATCTGCTCCCGCTTGAATGCAAAGCTGAGCTGCAAGGATATGTTTGAAACTGCCTATCGAAATTACTGGGAAGGTCGCAGGCCCACCCCCTTCTGAAATCAAGCTCACCGGAAGCTTTGATGGACTATTAGTGGGGGAAGAGTGGAAGCCATGTTGGTCTGATTGAACACTGGTCTTTACTGTTATGGACAATTAAGAGTGGGGTTTAGAGCATATAATATTCAGAGGAATAGATTTTATATCTCTTTCAAAAAAAAATAAAAATCATGAGGAAACCTGTCATCTGCATTGTGTTCAGCTAAACGCACATGAAGACGTGGCTCCAGAAGAAAAACATGAATGTAAAGAGGTTGGAATTGTATTTCTTTTCTGATCATTTCAAAACGATGTGCATTTTTTTCTGTTCCTTTTCTGTTTGGATTGCTCTGTTTAACTCTTCACCTAACCTGTCCAAGCTACTTTTTATTTCTTAGAAGTAAAAATATTAAGAGTTCGTTTTGCTTAAACGATTTGAGGAGAGTGCGAGTCTCGGTATAAACCAGGACCAACGTGTCTGAATCACAATGGAGTCGATTGAATCACTTCCTACTGAACAGAGGGGCTGATGGGAATTATTATTTTTGTCATGGAAGTCAGTTTAAGTCCAATAAGGTCTGACTCCTAATGTGTAAATGTAGTTGATAGACATCTGCGTTATTTGAGTGTACAGGTTGATCAATAGCTGTTAATTAATTTTATCTCGATTTATTTTTATCATTTTTGTTTTAAACTGTTCTTTTAGTTTAACGAGTGTCTGTAAATTCTTCTGGGTAAAGCATCAAGTCACTCAGATAGTGTCACCTGATAACATCTAGTTATTTCCAATTTAGGGTTATGGAAATAACCCTATAAATGATCATGGACCACATCAATATTGAGTTCCAGTTAAAGAAGAAGAGGAAGTCACAGGAATTCTGTGTTTTGTAGTTCTGAGTAAATAAAGGACTGGGATCCATAGTGCTCCATGTCACATCAACACATCATTTTACAGTAACTTCAGGGAATGAAAGAGCTCAACGCACAAGATCGGCTTGTGGATTTACTTACACGCCGTTTATCAGTCCATCCCTCCTCGGGTATAAGTTCACCGCCACGTCCTGCTGCCTGGTTGGTGTGCGACTTTAAAGTTCTCAATGTTCTCTTCCTGCCATTTATCTTTTGGTATAAAAGTGTGGGAGAAGAAGCTAAAAAAAATGTGCCTGTTGTTTCCAGCTGAGAGTTTTAGATAGAAATGTGGACTTTCTATTAACTGAAAGTTGGAATAAAATATCTTTTGAATTAAGCTCATGACTTGTGGTTACAATTTGTGTGTTTTAAATATTAAAAAAGGGATATTTCCCTTTTCCAGAGATCATGTTGTGATGTTGCTGCTCACCCTTTTGCCCATCATGTGGCGCTGCTGCATTTGACCACAAATCAGGTAGGCTTCAGTTTTGCAAACGAGATTACATCCTAATAAAGGAACAATCAGCCTGAAGCAGCACAACTATGTGAAAGTTGGTTGTCTTAATGAGGCATTTGTGCTTCATTAGCAGCAGAGCTGGGACGCATCAGCCCGAAAGGTGATTGCACAAAGCAGCAAGGATCAAATTAGCTGCTCGGTGGAACTCTGGTAATAATGATCTCTGTGTGTTTGTTGCTGCCTCTTGAAGATCTGAGGCTTTCAGTTTTAATATGAACACTAATAAAGCAACATCCTGCTGCATTTGTTTAGTGCTGTTGAACCAAAAAGACAACAAAAAAAGAGCACACTTGCTAAACTAAAACCAAAATCAAAGTCTAGATTGATTTAATTCTGAAACAGCATATAGATTCAAAGTCCACTGTTTAAAACGTCAAGTATTTATTTGTACATAAATTGGAATTCTAGCTAGCCTGTAAAAAAAAAGGAATTCTAGCTCACAAAACCGACAAAAACAAGATTTCCAAAAATTAGAATAGTTAATGCAGAGACATCACTGTTTAACATTCAGGTTTAACATTCAGTTTAAGCAAAAATAAGTATTTTTAAAATGTTATCTCCATCTCCAACAGTCTAAACAGGCGTCCGGTCCCGCTGAAATCTGCATTTCCATCCTCCAAACCTCCCAAATGAAAGGCTTGCTTTCCTTTCATCAGAAAACAGGAGCTTGGACCACTGGCCAACAGTCTAGTAGTCCTTCTTCTAGGCCCCTTTGAGATGTTTCCTCTGTTGGTCCAGGCTCAGAAGTGTCTTGACCCGAGGAACCTGACAGTTGTAGGCCGTCTCCTGAATATGTCTGAATGTGGTAGTGTTTGAAACTGTTCCTCCCACCTCATTTCACGTATTCTGGATGTCTGCAGGTTCTTGAATCTTTTGATAATCTGCATCTTCTCCTGCCACATTTTGTCCTTCCATTAGACTTATTGCTGATGTGATTGGACACAGCACTCTGTGAACAGACAGCCTCCTCAGCTATGAACTTTTGTGGCTAACACAGACTATGGAGGGAATCAATGATGGTCTTCTGGATAGTTGTAAAAACTTCATCATATTGAACCGAACTGCACAAATTTAATGACATCTGGGAAACCTGTGCAGATGTTTAGAGTTTAGTTGATGATCCGTTGGTGAAACTCAGTTTAAATCCTGCAAAATGTTTCCACACTTTTCTAATTTATGTCACTCCAATTTATGTACAGTAAATAAATAAATACTTGAAGTCAATTACATAGACTGTAACTTTTTGAATGACACATTTTTATAATATTCTAATTTTTTGAGAAGGTCTGTTATGTGTTTGGGATAATGCAGAGGAAGTCTATTATTGCGCATTTAAAAAATAATAACGAATGTTTTTACCTCGGTTTATACTGCAACATTTGCTTTCTTGTAAATTTTTTGGGCACGTTTAGTTTAACACATAATGAAAGCTGATTGACTGTGGCGACCCCTGACGGAATATGCCAAAAGGTACACATAAAACCTATTTGCTGATAGTTAAACATTGTACACAGAATTATTTAATAATAATACAACTATAGGTGAATATTTTAAATATTTTAATGGGTCAGAATTATTATTAAATATATATAAAATACATATATATATATACAGATATTGTCAAAAGTCGGAAAAGAATGAATTTAAAAAATATATTTTGAAGGAAAACCTTTTCATAACTGAAAAAATGGCATTAATCAGCTTTTTAAAGTTAGAATTGTGGTTTAGAAAACCCCAACTTTTGACATTTCATTAAGGGAAAAATATTCATGATATTTGTAACAAATTGCAGTCTGGTGGAATAAATAACAGCTTTTTTCTAAAACATTAGTGTAAACATGGGAATTTGACAACCTGATTTGTTCAGCTAATGTTTAATGAACAGAGCATTTCCTCATTTTTTTACATTTTTCAATCAGTATTTTCCACTAGTTGTAAATAATTAATGTTTAAATGATTGAAATGCAACATGCAGCATAAGCAGAGTGGTAGTGCTCAGCACACAGAGGGTTGAGACAGAATGTCTTAATGATATGCTTGTGTTTTGACATTGCAACTGCTTCACTTGAGAACTTCCCAGAGCCGCTCCACTCAGCTCCACTCAGAATGTTTTTACATGTCTGGCATGATGGTGAGAGGCTGGGAAGGATGGAGAGTTGTCTGGTCAGAGTGCAGCAAGAAAAAAAGTCCTTATATGGTGAAGTAGGACAGCCAGGAAAACTGAACACAATCCTTTTAGGAAAGCTTAGAGTTTACCAGCTTCTCTTTGCTGTACTTTGTAATACTTATAACGTTTTTCTTGCTGAAGGCTTATTAAATTAACCCAATTTTTGCTAAATCTGCAAAAATGACACAAAACACACAATGTTTCAACCTTAATCTAAGGGAAACGGTCATAACTGTCAACCTAGCAAAAAATATATATTTTTATTATTAATCAATAAGTTCAAACTTATGTAATCCCTTAAAAATGTAAAGATACCATTGAAATGTAGAGAAATACCACCCATATAGATGAAGCATGCATAAAATTGACTTCCATGAATAGGAGATTAGCATAAATCAAATCACTTTTCCTTTTTTTTTTTGATGATTTTATTATTTACTTTTAGGAGTCTTAAAGCATAAAACTACTGCACTGTTTATTTTATTACAATAAAAATCACATAACATTACAGACATTAATTTTCCTTCTCAAACATTGTACAGGCTCCACACAGAAACAGTAAAAACAAGATTTTTCTGAACTTTACAAGAGCAGTATTACTGAAAATGAACTCCAATAAAAATATGAGCACGGCTAAGTAACACAAACAGCACCACAGAAGATGACGAAGGTGAAAGTTAAGGTGACATCACTGACGCAAGTATTTACAAGTGATTTCATTAAAGGCACAGACATTTTTCTCATGAATAATTAACCTTTATATTCACACGCTTGGATCTCAGTTTTGCAGCCAAGAAGATCAAAAAATTAACTTTTACCTGCTAAGTTAAACGCACTGCCTAAATAAAAGTATTAACTACATGTTTATGAAAGCTCTACTACATTTGCTTTAGCTGTAAAGTCGTACCTTGATACATACCAGCGGGCAGAAGAACAAATAATTTTATTGTAAATTGTTCATATTTGCTTCCAGCCTTTGTGATTGAAGTCTGCAAAAATCTTTTTCCTTTTTTAAAGATTTATGATCTTTACTAGAGATGTCCTTTCAAAGAAGTCAATGCAGTGTGAACGAGAAACCAGGATTAGGAATCATGGAAAAGCCCTTCAAGTAGATGTTTGTATTTCTCCCCATTTCAGCCCAACACTAACGTATATAAATACTGTTTAGCCCTCAGTCGTCCTGATAAGTTCAGCTGTATTTACACATATGATGAGAATTAGATTTTTAAATACCAAAATGCTCTTTTTTAATTTAAGCCGCAGTTTAAACTTCAGTTGGAGACTCGAGTAACTCATCCATGTCTGCACTTTTTATCTGCAGTCTGACAGACAGGGTTGTGACCGCTCTGCCAAGCCGTGCGAGATGATATTTTTAGACCCGTTAATTAGATTTTAAACTTCAAAACTGTGTGATATTCTTTTAGCTCCTATTTACACCGATTTTCTTTTTTTTTTTATTTAATTGAAAAACGTTCTGCTGCAGTGAGTCATTGTTGTAGGAAGAATTTATTGTCAAGAAAAATAGGTTTGTGCTCCAGTAGTCCACTAAAGAAACTTAAGTTTAACTGAACACCAGTTATTCAATGCAAATTTTCATATGAAACACTGTGTGATATTTAAGCTTTTATAACAACTTATATAAGAACTTTCAGCAGTAAAAACACACGATACTTTAAGAGAAGTACCATGGAGTCAGTAAAATAAATATAAAGGAAATGTCACAAATTGACATATGAAGTTCATGTCATTTCAATACTGTACTGTTAGACTGGATGAAGGCAAGCATCTACAGTGATAATAATGGCTTCTAGCACATTTAAGTTTAATAATAGTAAAAATCCTGTTTTAGTCACAAAACTGGGGGGAAAAACACCTGCAAAAGAAAAACTTTTTTACTAAAATGTGAACTTGTTCAAGTACTTTGATAAATGATGTTCTAGGTTAGCCACAAACCCATGCAAAAAAAATAAAAAAATACATATTTACAGCTCAAGAGAAATATTGAAAGGTTACAGAAGGAGTAACAACAAAAAAATCCATGTTTGTTGTTACTTTACTTCTCCGCTCAATGTTTGTGGGGTTCTTAATATACAAAGGAGAATGCAGCAGCCTGAACATTTTCTTAAAGTGCAGCCATGTGATTCTTGTTTTTCAATTTCTTCTGTCATATAGCTAATGTGTAATGGCATGAAAGTAAAAGTTTCAATCAGGGCATTCGTGTGACTAAACAGATCAAACAGTTCATGGGATCCATCGGTGAACAGGAGAAGGACTTGTCTCAGACATCTTGAGGAGCGCCCTGATCTCTGCACCCTAAGGAGGGACCAAAGGAAGGAAAGAGGGTCATCACTTCATGACTGGTTGAGGGAAAAGTCATGCAGAACTCTTCCTTTACTCTGCCCAGCCCAATCACCATGCAGAACTAAAGTTGGGTGTAGTAAGCTCCAGTTGTTTTGGGACTAGGCTTCATTTTTGCCATTATAACCCTGAGGGTGACAGCAGAAATTATTGAATTTTTAATATTTTTAATTTATTGCGTAGAATTTAGAAGAATTTTTGAAAAAAATCAAGCCTTTGTTTGGTTCATTTTTGTCCACTCGTTGCTTTTTTTAGAACAAATCAAACTTCCTTTAATTAATCAGATGATGGAGGAGTGATCATATATCAGCAAATTGACATAAAAAATGTAAACATTAGAAAATGTCAGTCTCTAAATCTATATTGTGATTCATTTCAGAGAGCAAACTTGATCATATGCAAATGCAAATGCAATATTTAGCTGCGGTCCTATCTGATCCCAGGACTAGCTTGTGGTGCATTTTATTCCAAAAATACAGATTTAAAATGAAATAATTCAAATGAACATGGACCCATGCCAAGGAGAAGTCTCCAGGTGTTATCCCGTATCTCCTTATTTATTATTTTTTAATATTATTATTTACAATAGCTGCATTGGCTCCCTGTGCAATTCAGGATTGATTTTAAAGTTCTTTTATTGGTTTATAAATGTTTTTATGGTCTCGGGCCTTCACATTTATCTGACATGATTTTAAAGTGTGAGCCCTCGCGGACCCTGAGATCCTCTGATACCGGCCTTTTGGTTATCCCAAAAGTTAGAACAAAAACATACGGCGAGGCCTCATTCAGTTTCTACGGACCTCACCTGTGGAACAGCCTCCCAGAGGGCCTCAGGGCTGCAGAGACTGTTCATGTTTTTAAAGGAAGGCTTAAGACCTACCTTTTTAATTTAGCTTTTAGTTGAATTTTAGGAATTTACTAGATATTTTAATTATTTATTTTCTCTTTTTAATAGTTTTTTATGTGTATGTATATACATGTATTTATTTATTTTTTGTTTATTTTATTTATTTTTAATTATTTTAGTCACACTTACCATTTCATATGTCTATTAAGGTTTATGTAATTATTTGCTTCTTGTTCATGTTTTAAATATATTTTGATTTTATTCCTTTTACATTTTATTTGTAACTCCAGTGTTTTCCTCTGAGGGATCCTCCACATCGGTGACTGACCCTTCTCAGTGACCCTGTCAGTGCAATGGGATCTCCGGGGTCTGACTCTTTTGATCGGATCTGGGGGTCCTGTGGTAGTGTGCTCCGCGAACTTGGGTGAGGGGTCACTGATGTGGACATGTCCCCAAAACATCGTTTCCCCACTTCAGGAGGAAGCCAGGTCTCTACATTCCATCATTTTATCATTTTTTTATCATGATGTGTGTAGGTGTGTCTGTCTGTCTGTGTGTGTGTGTGTGTGTGTTGGGGGGGGGGGGGGGGGGGGGTTGTCGGCACTGTTTGTCTTGTCATCTTGATTTTCAATTTTATTGTATTTTATGAACAGCACTTTGAGTGACATGTGTTGTTGTAAAAGTGCTATATAAATACAGTTGATTTGATTTGATTTATAAATATATTATATCTAATGAGGCTTAAGAAAATAAGTTCTTAGCCCACAAAATAGCATTTCTGAGTTAATTTAATTCAATTTTTTAAATTCAGATTGTTGTGAATAAGGAAGGCGGGCTCCCTGCTCCGCATAAATGGAGAGCACTCAGCAGGAAGGAGGGGAAGGGGGGCGGGCTTGCTCTGTTCCAACAGTCCCATCCACAACTCATAGGTTAATTTCTAATGAACTCCAGCAGCTAGGTCTTAGGCTTTTGATTTTGGCCATAAGTGGCATAATCATGATTAAAAGACCACTGGGAATCGGAGTGGGTCTTTATTAAATGCACGTCTTCAACCAAAAAAGTTTGCAGCTGAGCGAGATGCACTATTAACAGCATCTAAACTTCTCTAAAAACTTTGTTCTGCTATGCAAAAAAACTGTGAAATGAATAAGAAGGTGTGGTGAAAAACAAAGGGCGTCACATGATGAGGCCTGACATTTGAGTCATGATTGGTACTAAACAAGTTTATCATCTTAAGCAGCCTGTATTTGAATGTCACATGCAACAACAGAAACAACAACAAAACAAAAACAGGCGCATTTGATGCCTGACAGAGTCAGATAAATGAGTTTTCTACGTATATATATATTAAACCAAACACTTACCATCTGAAACTTCAGTGAAGAGGAGCAGATAGGAGAGGAAGAGATGAGATAAAAGTTAATTTAGCCACAATTTTAGGAGTTGATCACATAGAGGTAAACATGGCGGAGGCTTGATTTGATTATTGAGGCAGTTTGCTACAGATGCATTACATGATCGAATCAACACAACAATAGCAAGACTACAGCTCCTCTTTTGGATCAATGAGAAGGGAGCAGGAGACAGGAAGGAGGGAAGATGATACAAGCAAGAGCAAGCCAGAAGGTGACTGCCTTGATTTCTTTCCAAGCGAGCAGGGAGTAGGAGGAATAATAGAAGAATGGCGAGATCAAACGGTAACAATCATTAGCTGGAGAAAGTGACAAGGAGGAGGCTGATCTGCTGGGGGGAGATGTTTACCACCATCATTATGGAGAAAGAGAAGAGGGACACATCTGTTTGTGCTAATCAAGTCGTGGATGGAAACACACCCATCGGAGTGGAAGGCCGATGACGATTTTTGTGGCGTTTTTACAAACAGGCACAGAGGAAGAAAGAGGGAGCAGCTGCCAAGAAGCATCACGTCCCAAAGCCATGCTGATGAATAATGATCATTCCTCATAGCTGCATATGTGCAGTTTGAGAATCAATCAACAGGAAGGTTTAAAAATATATTCATCATGTTGCTGCGGTAAATACAACTAGATTTCAGCAGCTGAATAAGACACGAGTCTAGAAGCCTGGGGGGAACGGCGGGGGGGTAGGCACTGCGTTGAAGGCAGTCATGAGTTGACACACTTTGGTTGCACACTGGCAGGAATTTTATGTTTTTTTCCTTTTCCTCACACATGCACATTAATCATATTCACAAAGGAGACGGGCGGTGGTAACTCAGAGAGATTCCTGGCAAATTGGGAGACTGGTGTCTGTGCTGGAGGTTTCTGTTCCTCGTCCCCAGAGAAACAAACTCTGCTGGTAAAATTAGCTCAACTTACCGGCACATTTACATTTTGTGTTTTGCTGTTGGTTGTTGTCTTTCTTTGGGGAAATCATTTTTTTGGTCGAGTAAAAATTTTTAGACAATTAAATATTAAAAAAAAAGAATGCATTGCATCTTTTTTGCCAAACTGAGCTTGAAAATCTAAGGTTTCATTCAAGTATCATTCATTCATTCATTCATTCCAAATCATGTACAGGTTATTAACATACAAAAGAGAAGCTTACTGAGGCAGTGGATACAACTGACTCTTTTTTTTTTTTTTTTTAGCAAAATTGCATTTAGGAGAATTTGTTTCTGTGATATGATACTTATCTGGTGGATAAGAGGCTGCAAGGCACACAGTGTGGTGCGTAAAACTGATTTACAGAAGGAAATAACTACTAACTGAGTTTACACAAGCGTGACACAAATAATGACAGTAATTAGCCCGTAGAAACTGCATGTGTATATGTGAAAAAAATAAACAAATGTTTGGAAAAGCTAGAAATGAAGTGAAGGAAAGTGTTACTGACTTGCCAAGATGACCATGTCCATGCCCCAGAAGATGCTCATGATCCAGCCCACCATGATAACAGCCGTCACTATCTGGATGAGGGCTGCAGCCACGTTGAGCCAGAACACACAGCAAACCCCTCGCTCGGAGATCAGCTCACTGCGAGCCCCACACAGGACTGTGAACGCAGAGAGGAAGGTACCTGCCGGATAAAAAGAACAAATGATCATGCCAGCAAACCCCATGTTTACCCAAAATGGAGTGTAAACCGCCAGTCTTTATCTCTCTGTTTAGCTTGGTTTTAGAATGTTTAGAGTTGAGCAGCGATAAAAAGGTAGTTTCAACCCAAAATATCCAGACTAGTGAAACAAACAGGAGATAGTTTTGTTTGAAAACGATTTACAAGATAATATTCTCATCAGTAGAATGGGTAAGTGTTCAAAGAAAATAATTTTAAAACATCATAAGAAAATAGTAACGTGAATTTGGTTTTTCTTAACATTTTGACCAAAATGATCAATTTGGTTAAGTCACTTTTGTGTTAATCTTTTGGTTAAAATTGCATTTTGAGTATTTTTTTTTAAGAAATTCAAATCATTGTGAATCATGAGCAGACAAAAAATGCAGTTGGAAAAAGATTGTATTTGGTAACCCTTGTGCTATCCTAGGCACTTTACCGTTGGGTCATCTAGATTCACTAGACAGTGCTCTGAACCTTTTTTTTTCAATTTTTTGTGATCTTCCCCACCTTTGTCATGGTAGGGAGAACATGTCAAAGTAAGGGTGGGGTCATCAAAGATAGCACAAGGGTTAAATGTAGAAAAGCCACTGGGCAGGCCACAAGCTCCCTGCTCCATTCTGATGCATTCACTGGACAAATAGATCCATGTAATCCATAGCATCCACATTTGAATGCTGCTGTTTGCACCTGTTATTTAGTCAGTCTGAGCTAATCCTCCTGAAATTCTAAACAAACAGTATCTGTAATTGGCACCCACAAATTCTGAGCTCTTTGGATGAAATCCTGGTCAAACCCTTAGAGTACATAAATATTAAGGGATCTTAAGGTAGCATTACATTGTCATAAGCAATAGTCCATAGATTATTTTAAAAAGGATTTTAAAATCTAAAACACATTTTCCAGTAGATTTTTCTTGACTAAGCAGATGAAATTAATATAGATTGGCTTTTTAAAATATAAATATATAGAATTTATTACTACTAAATATTTATCTCTACCCAAGTGTGCAGAAAAGTGCTTTTCTCATTCTAATCCTTAAATCACCACTAATCTGAAAAAGCTGCTGAACACATTAAAAAAGAGGCACTATGGAGTGCTCATTACTGTATGGAAAATCCTCAGGGTAAAATTGCTTCTGGAAAAATGTCTGTCATCCATCAATGACAGTTTTTTTTATCATCCGAACGAAACCCAATTTTTAACTGCATACAAAAAAATTAAAGCCATCATATCCCAAACAACACTGATTGTTCTCAACATAAATAACTATGAGGAGCAAAAACAGAGACGACCTATTGGGAAAAACTTCTAGTTAAAAAGTGCCTCCCGAATTTATTTATACCCCTGAGGCATGAATAATTTCAGGAAGCTCTGTAGTTGAAAACTGAAGGGAAAACTGTCCAAAGTCAGCTCAACCCAACGAGAGAAGACTGTTGACTGAAGCAGAAATACAGCTACTTGAGATCATGGCTTCCACGTCCATCAGTAGGTGCATCAGCGCTCCTTAGGTTACCTGGAGGCTTTCCTTTCCACTTAAACAACACATCGCCCTTTAGAGTCTCAATAGAGTCTCAATAGCATTGAATGCTTCTCCAGGAGGACTCACGGTTGGTGTTGTCCTTGAGACAGCTCCACCTCTTTTGAGTTGTATGTCAGGCTTAATAAGAATCATGTTTTTGGTGTTTATAGCATGTTATTGTGACACGTTTCCCATGAGGGAGAGTATATTATAAATGGAGATTGTTTAGCTGACCTCAGAAAGGTGTGCGTCAGTCAGAAGGAGAAAACGTTTTTGACCTCTGGTGCAGGAAATGAAGTGATAGAAGTCAAATCCATCTTCAATAATGTAAATAATAAAAGTACAAATAAATTGCTAAAGTTGATTGGAGTGAAAGACTTATTTTTTTTGTCGTACAGGGAAACGATAGCTTAGCACTTAGCACGTCAGCCAGGTCAAGCGTCACACATCTCTCTAGCTCAAAGTGCTAGAATTTGCTAAACAGATCATAGGCTTTAGCTCCTACAAAGAAAATTAAGCTTAAAATCTGCATTTTTTTTAGTATTTTTTATTATTATTTGAATCATTGTGAAACAGGAGCAGACAAAAAAATGCATCTGGAAAAAAATTGTATTTGTTATATGTAGAAAAACCACCGCAGGCCACAAGCTCCCCGCTCCGCTCCATTCTGATGCATTCACTTGCAGACAAGTAGATCCATGTACTGTACGCCTTTGTTTGTTAGTTTTCTTCTATTGAAACATATGCTGGAGGTACTTCAATGAATGTGGATGTGACTATAAAAAGTCACTTTAATAACTACTTCATTTTTAATAGAAAAACAATTTGCTATATTTTTTGTCCCAATTCTTGTGTATGCCACCACTACAGCTCCAGGGAGCAATTGAGGTTTTATTGCATCACTTTGTTGCTTTGACAGCTTGACAGAATGTGCTTTCAACACATTTAAGGGGTTTAATTTCTATTAAGTTTAACTTTCCCCACATTCTTTTTCACTGCAGCAAAACTTGACCAAAAGACTGTATGGAAGGTTTTTTTTTTGGCTTTCTTGGCCTAATATTTGTCACCATGACATTATATGACTGAATACGCATTTAATTTTCAACTCCTGATGGTGATGTGTTGTTCTGCCCTGACAGCCAACATTTTGGTTTTTGAATCTGATTCAAATCAGGAGTCAAAAGGTTATACTTGGACAAAACGACAAGTAATACACTTAAGATTTATGTGGTTAAAACATCAGGAAAACCACCCTTTTTATTGAGAAATATGCAGAAATCTATGCTAAAGTGTCATGCCTATTGTATGCACTAACCAATAGTTTTAGCCAAGCCTTCATATTTTCTTGTTTAAACACATTTACACAACATAATGATAAACCACCAAAGTTGCAGAAAAATGGAAACTTATGAAGCAAACATGTCTTCTTATTCACAAAGTCCAACTCTGATTATCTTTTGATCTATTGTAAAAGCATTCCCAGTGGTCTTTTAATTATGATTATTTATTTTGGTTGTTTTTAACCAAATTAAAAATTAAAAAACTGTTTCGTTTTCTAGGACATAGTTTCTGCAGAGCAGCAGTAGTTCATTAGAAATTCTCCTAAAATTAAAAAATAAATAGAAAAAATGAGATAAAGAAAAAGGAATCAGACATTCACAAGTTGTGAGCAGAACTGTTGTGTGCGTGGAAAAATCCAGACCCTTCCTCTCTTCATTGCTAAGAACTTTTTTTTTCTGCTCCTAATTTACACTGATTTGATTTAAAGAAATACTCAGAAATAAAACTTTGAGCTTGATCTTCTTGATATATGTCCATCATCATCAGGAAAAATACCACAAGAACATGTTCAAAACGCCAAAAATACCTTTTTCATGGAGTGGGTCTTTCACATTTCTGTGACCAAGAAGTTTTAATATTTTGGGGATACAGAGGCCTAAAGGGGTTTCCATTCTATCTTGGATTAGATTACAATAGAAACAGCTGAAGAATGAAACCTGATTTACCGTATTGGATTTTTTTCCTTCTGATCTTACTGGAGAAATGTTCTCATTTCAACAAATTCTGTGATTATCCCTGCAGTCATTCCTGTCAGGTTGATGTTCTCTCTGCAGGCTTTTTGTTCCCTTTAGAAAATACAAAGCTGAATAGTGTGAGTGAGGACTGACTGCGACATGTGAAATGCCTGGTGGGCGTTGAGTGCATCATAACCTTGGCCTTTCCCTTTCTGTTAGCTACATTTCTTGTCACATTGGAGAAATTCAGACCAAAAAAAAAAAACATAGCAGGCTGAGCAGGTGGAAGGAAAGAGGAGCTGGAACAACCAGACTGCAAGCTGCAGCTTCTTTTTTTTAGGAGAACGAAAAGGCCAAAACCAACTCATGTGCAGCTTTATACCTAAATACTATGTATTAACTTTATGCATTATTAAGGACAAATGAATGATACGCAGAGCAAACATTTCCCAGATGCTCACCTTAAAAGTTTTTACCAAAAAAGACCATCAAAAGTCTAAACGTCAATTTTGACATGATTCCGTTAGAGTGAGATGCTTTCAGGTCACAGAGCCCACTCCCACCAGCACATGCTCTGGCGTCTGGTGGAGCCACCCACCTCCAGACATGAGCCTTGAATGACAGCAAACTAAATGGTAACACATGACCTCTATCGGAGTTTTGGCAGCCAGCACAGGATTTTTGATGTCTATTTCGTTTTTCTTCTGGTGTATGATTATTTTCTTTTTGGCTTCACTGAGCATTTGATGGAGCAGTTGGTGCCTATTAGCACACACAGCATACCCTTGCACATAAGGAACTGCCAGCCATCCAATTTTACTGTTTGGTTAACGTGCAGCACATGGAATTGAACAGTTCAACAAATATTCTCCATTCTCTGGGAATTAAACTATTAGAGTTCTTAAGAGAATTTTATTTTATTTTTCTCAATACTTTGTTGTCTTTGATAGATTTTTATTAAATTTATGGCCTACATGTAAAACAAATACAACCCTTACTACTATGTGTTCTAGAAAGCTCACTTTTGGAAAAATAAGATTGAACTTTTGATATTTTTTAGGAGATTGCAAAATGAATATGAAATATTTACATAGTGTATTTTTCTACCATCTGATTGAAATAGACAGCAATAAAATTGCATCTCTAAGTAGTTTTCTAATTATTTTTTCTTCTGGTATGTAGAAATGCTATATAAATACCAAAATATGTGACATTTTTACACGTCAGGTTGTCCTGCTTGAATATAGTTTAATAAAAACTGTGCAGTTTTACAAAACCAACTGTCTTCCAAACAAATATCTTCCAACATGCTCATGCAAGAGAAAAGCTTTTGTATCTTGTCGCATGTGGGACATGGTGAATGTCAGCACTTGTGTGTGTGTGTGCGTGTGTTTATATGTGTGCACCTAGATATTAGCCAGACTTATTACTATAATTACACAGAAGGCTCCAACAAGGCACCCACTGTCAGCGTGGGAGGTTAACGACGGAGTGTAAAAGTGTCAAAGACAAAAAAGAGGAAGAGGACTTGAAGACAAAAGAGCAGAGGATGAAAGGACTCTGAGGAGGCATTGTGTAAGTTTCTCACAAAGGTACAGATGTTCTAAAGCAAGCAATCGCTTGTGCTTGGTACGTTCTTGCTTCGGTCTGTGTCTTAAAACACCCACTTGCAGAATTTAAGTCGGTGCAGTCAAAGCCACCTTTCTGGTTTGCATCAGCTGTGCAATCAGCTGACAGGCCTTACATTTTTGTGCATCTTTAACCTGAAGAGGACCGCACAAGAGGGGGATATCTCGTCGTTCCTGGTCATATTTTGCTGAGATTTTGTCATTTTGCTTCATTTTTGGTCTTGAATTGGTTTAAACTTTGAGAGTAGATAGCCTGTGACATTTTATGTTCTGGTTTTATTCTGAATCCAGTCTTTCCTGATCGGCCTTGAGTGTTACCACCTGACCTGTCAGCCTCTATGTTTGTGCTTTATGCAGACCCGTCTCTCCCCCTCCTTTTAGCAGTATATCTGCTCTCCAGTCCTGTCATGCATCCTCTGTTTTCCAAGCTTGAAAAGGAAGAACATGGAGTTGACAATATGCCCTTCTGACTATCTGGAGCTTGGGTTTATTTATATAAAATGTTTAAATCCCAATAACATGGAGGTGCTATATCTATCACCTACTCAGCGAAACAGAAATATGTAAATATCTGTCCCCTAAGACTACCCAGCTGTTTTAGGATAGGCTAGTAATATCCAGCTAATAAATGGATGTGAAAATGTTTTTACACAAAACCAATTTGCTGATGAAGCAACATTTTAAGTAAAAATAGCTATTAAATATGCAAAGTGCACCAACTTAGCCCACAAATAGCTTTCAATCAATCAATCAATTTTTTTTTATTTGTATAGCCCAAAATCACAACAACAGTCGTCTCGATGGGCTTTGAAGTAAAACATGAACTCAAAAGGATCATGAATACAAAGAGTCAATAGGAAAATAATAAAATGAACTAACAAACTGACTAAGCTATACTGGCATTCCTGCCCTTAGACCCCCCTTCGCGGTAAGGAAAAACCCCTAAAAAACCGGATTCCGGAAAAAAAATGAAGAAACCTCAGGGGTGCCCACATGAAGGAGGGATCCTCCCCCAGGACGATGTACCTTCAATCTGCTGGAATATGTCAGGTAGGGAGGGCTGGGGAGCATGAAGGACCCAAAAGATGCAGAGGCGCAAGGCCAACAGTTCCAGGGGAGGAAAACAAAACTAAACTTACTGTGGTACAAAACATGAACACATGGCAGAAGGGAAGAACCGAAAGAGACATTAAAGATGTTAATGGACCGGCACAAGAGGATGGCAGAGACAAGACTTATATACAGACAGGACAGACAAGACACAGGTGAACATGATGAGGAGAGATTGGGACCAGAGAAGTAAACCTCAAATACTTGACAAAACAGGAAATCTTTCAAAATAAAACATGAAACAGAACTCAAACATGACAGAATCAAGATGGAAAGTAAAAACCAATACAAAGAAATCCAAACCATGACAGAATATAAACAAAACAATATTTTTTTCCACTAAAATGTTATTTTTTAGGATTAAATTTGTTGCTTTTCCACATTAAATATCTTTAGATTGTTCTTCTGAGTTTAAAAAGACTTTAAGTCTCACTTTTGTAGCAATATTCTAGAGACTTTCTCATGTGCAAACCCTCAAAAATGTCAACATGAGGTGCAAAAGTCAGCAGAGCTTTTGACAGAAGGTGGCGCTCTCATTCCAGCATGACATGCACTCTCCAATTAAAGCGTTCCAGCAAGAGGCAGAAATCACTGTGCTGATAAAAGGTCATGAAAGATTTAGGACGGTTTCAAAAATGCTTGCAGATGTCAACGAGGGGTCACCATAAACCAAATGAAGGCAACACATCCAGTGTCACATGCCGTAACTTTCATGACATGGGACTTCTGACTATGACAGCATCTCTTGAAGCTAAATCAGACACTTTGTGAATTATGAAAACTTTACATTTTAAACTGAGTTGCATAATTGATTTATGAGCATCTGCTCTTGTTTGCTTCTAAACAGCTTTTGTGCTTTATTAATTTTCAAGACAATTTTTTTGCCACTTTTCATGGAAGTCACTGCAATCATATCACCCTGTTTTGAAATCTGACAGATATATTTCCAAAAAACATATTTTGCCTGATTAAGCTCACAGTAGCAGCTTGGTCTTCTGGTTCCTAACATGCGTTAGACCCTGTCTGCTCTCTGCTGATCTGTTCCACCAGTATACATTAATGTTTTTGGTCCAAATTCAATTATAATTTTTTTTTTATCTTTAGCTCCAGGTTGAAATTAAACAACAAGCTGTTTTCAGTCTCAGTCAATTACAACCAAATGGCTGTGACACTCACAGGCACACACATTTCTGCCGTCGTAGTCATGACAACCGGCCACAGCTATTCAATAAAATGTCAGGGCATCCAGGCAATGCTTAACTGCGCTCAGACACTCCGAGGTGATGTGTTGCCTTGATGTCTTGGCGTTGGGGGACACATTCAGTGGAAACACCTGAAGCCAGTATTCCTGTCAGAAACTGGAGAAAAAAGGTATTTGCTAATCCTTCTTTATGGTCTTTGACATTTTTATGCTCCCAGCGATACAATGTTTAATGTACAGAAGCCCGGATAAACAAAAAGTAAAGTGAGTGACAGAGAAAAAGAAGAATGGAAAAAATGTGAAGAATGAGAAAAAAAAGCACCACTCATGTGGGACTTTTATAAAAATAACCCTGCAGAGGAAAAACAAACATTTGTTTAGTGGAAGAGTTGGTCAGAAGTGAGTGTTGTTGCTAAGGCATGATTTCACATTCTATGGGAATCATCAAAAATGCTTTTTTTTGTGCATTTTAAAATGAAGTAAAATGTGTTATTTTGGTCCTGCAGCTTTTATGCGAAGAATTAGGGAAATGTAATGACAGAAATTGCTGCAGGCTGATGTTTGATGATGAGTCTGCAACAGATGTCAGTGTGACACACAAACTCAAACATCTGTGAGAATGCAGAATCAAATACGAGGAAGATGAAGAGAAATATGGATCAGAAGGCATTGCAAAATACACAAGTAAATGTGTCAGTAATAAATAACTAAACGGATAAATACAATTTACCTAGAAGCCTAACCGACACTTGGAATGGCATCTATTCCCCACTCTAGAATAACTGACAGCTGTTGTGGGTGTACGGGTCTTCAGATGGCCACCCTAAGTGTTTTGTTCAGTTAGATCCATGATGCAGAAAAGGTCAAAGAGAGTTTTCTAAGGTCTCAGAACTGTAAACAGCCTTCATCTGGTTGATGTCTTTTTTAAAAACATTCATTTTAGGAAGTCTGCCACTGATAAGGATGGGGTTGATGATAATAAATGAACCACATTCATCAATTTTGTTTTCTTGAACATAACATTTTAATATTGAGCCCTTTTTACAGTTAAAATCAAATGTTGTTCACCATACGGCATATCCCTCCAGGCGTCGCCACACTGTCAGAGATTTTTCCTGTGGATGCCCTTCCTGACACAACCCTTTATTTCATCCAGGCTGGGGACCGGTGAGACCCAGACTTGGGCGCCTTTGTGGCTACATCATTAGACGGTAACGTAAAAGGGTCCTTGTGATGGACCCACTGCTGTTAAAATTAAATAAAATCAACTGTAACTGCCAAATCTGTGGTGATCTTTAGAAAACTTTGAACATATTTTATACCTGCCTATTGTACCTGTTAGTTTTTACTTGAACGATTTCAATCAAAATGTAGTTTTTGATATTTTTAACATGTTTGTGCAACATTTTTTTGTTGATGGACATATATAAAGAAAATGAAGCTTTTTTGCATTTCTGAGTATTTCTTTATTCAATTCATTGTAAATCAGGAGCAGACGCAAAAAGGTCATATTAAAAAAAAAGAGATTATTTGTGACGTAGAAGATAAGCTGTGAGGCCTCAAGCTCCCTGCTCCACTCCATTCTGATGCATCCACAGACCTTAGATGGATGGTGGAAAGTGGGGCTGCTCTCAACACACAACCATCGACTGACAATAAGTGGTGACAGAACCAATGCCAAACAAAGATCAGAATCCAAATCGCACCAATAAAATAAGAGAAAGCTAGCTGGACAGTTAGCGAACAAGGTAAACTGCCTAATACCTTGTAACGGAACAAACAACATGGGAAGCTATGGGGAAAGAAATGATGAATCATTACAAACAATATGCAAAATAAAAAAGTCACAATTTTATATTCATTAAAACTACAACAAGCACTGCCCCTCTACCTTAAAGATGCATGCATGATCTAACCGGTAATTTCCTCTGAAAACCAATAAGAATGTGAAACTGCACATTATTCAATGAAAAACCTTGGGGCTAAGAAGTCAGAGGAGTGCTTTCCGGTGTGGTATCGGAAAGACTGTGTTTCCATAATGATTTTTAATCTGCAGATCAGTTTCTCTTAATTTTCTTGGTGCAATCAGATACTGAGCTGATACCACCGTGCTGTGCAAAGGGTTTGCCTTAAATCATGAAAGTAACTGACGCCTACTTGAAGTAATGAAGGTGCTGTCTTCTATCCTCACTCTGATGATACTTGTTCATTCTGCCTTGTGCTGCAGATTTACAGACTTATTTCCAAGGTTATATTTTCCTGTGATATATTTTCCGGGGAATTAATGGATTTCTATACATCATATATTCCATTGAAATTTGTTTTAGGGTGGTAATAATACATTTACTCTAATCTGAGGTTTATATTCTGGATTAGAATGAGAAATGGATTAAAACACATGTATGATTTAAATTTAGCCAAGGACAAAGGTTGAATATTACAGTGATTCTCCTCCTCCAAGGTCATTTGGACAATTTAAATTTAAAATGTTTACATATTCCTCCAAAACTGTCACAAAACTAAATCACTTTCAAATGATCAGAAAAAAACTAACTGCGCTGTTCTCAAAACTGCAATTTACACAAGATAATCAGGTAAAATCACTAAATTTGAGAAGAAATAAATTCAAATCTCATCTTACCAAGTCCAGGTATGAAGGTGTTTAGGAAAAGACAGATGACAGCCAGAGGAAAAGGCATTGTGGGTATTGCAGCCCTTAAAGATCCTTTCTTCTCCCTGACCTCCACCACCACTCCTCCCCCGGCTGTAGGGCACCCAGCCATGGCCTTTGCCCCCAAATTGTCTTTAGATTTCACATTCCCCTGCATCGTTAGTCCTTCTGTCTGCGCCATCTGCTCTTTCTCTTGCTTTTCTGTCACCTGTGCCTTAAAAATAGAGACAGCTGCTGAGAAGCAGGTGCACTAATTTGGAAAACAGAGTCAGTGGAGGTGAAAGAATGTGTCAACAGTGATTCCTTGCATTCAGACAAAATGAACTAAGATTTTAGAGCAGTTGTGTAAACATGCTCACAGGTACTGGTATGGTTTATATGCAGAAAAAAAAAGTTAACTTGGAAATTGTTCACGTGTTAAGTAGAGGTGGTGATAAATCTAAGGTTCGGGAGGTAAAGAAAAGCAAAAAAAAGAAAAAGCATTAAGATAAGTGGGAGAGAAGTCCAGTCACACAAGTCCCATTAAGTCCTTGGACGTAAACACAAAGCTTCTTCATCAGAGGTCAGGAATTTCTGCCTGTTGATTCCTCATCCAACATACTGAAATCAGTTGCCCCTAAAAAACAGAAAATCTGAAAAATCCTAAAAATTCTCTCCTTACTTCACGGATTTCACTTAAACTGTTTCTGTGTCCATGAAAGCTCGGCTTACTCCAGACGTAGAGAGAGGAGAACAAGAGCAGCTACAATCCCCCTTCCTCTACTACATCTTCATCCCTCCCTCTCCTCTCCTCTCCCTCTCCTAGTTTCCATTTAAAGGAACAGCACCTCGGCGTAATGTTACACTTTAGCGAGGTGACACTCAACACGCTGCTATTTGGAGCACACTAAAACAAACATTTTATCAAGTTAATGCACCAACCATATGTTTGCTGCAGCTGAAAGGCTGTGCATTAACGTCTCTTTAATACACTCCAACACAAACTTTTTTTTAAAAATGCTATCAAGGGAAATGCAAACACAGTTTTTCTAATGGATGCAAAAATGAATGAGACAAAGGAAGTGAAAGAATGTGGGCTGATCGAGGACAACATAAGATGTGGAAAGAAAAGAAAAGATCCCTCCTGTGTCAATATCTCGCTAATTATTCATGCACTCACTCTTGTCCTTTTATTCCTCACTTCCCCGCTCTCTGTCCTTTAAAAAAAAAAAAAATTAGCAAAGAAGCAGGCAGCCCAAACCCTGAAACTAATCTCATCTTCTCTGTGTCCATTTCATCTTTCTTTGGTTTCTTAGCAACCCGGGAAGCAGTAGGTAATTATACGGAAGATATTGATCTTTGTTTTAAGCTTTTTCTCTCTTTTCCTTCTGTCCTCTCTCCCGTATCTTCTCATTATTTCCACTTCGGTCCCTTCTTTTAATTTCCTGTCATCTCTGAAATACAGCCGACAGCGTGGACAATTCCATCTTCATTGGACTCATGAACAGAACATTGAGCATCATCCCGCTACCATGGCAACATGTTGTGGAGAGGAATACACCAAGTTGGACTGGTTTGGAGGAGTTATACAAGGAATGTGGGAATGTGCTTGGTTCTATAATGATTAGTAACTGCTCTTAGAGCAGCGATTTACAGTCTAATTACTCAGTAAGTGTGATAAGACCTAATTGTGAACTCCTATCTGTGTGTGTGTGTGTGTGTGTGTGTGTGTGTGTGTGTGTGTGTAATTCTTCCATGAACACATCTTTGGTTCCACCAAAATAGTTTAGGTAGATCCCATCTGTTAGTGAAAGCTGACATCCCACACTGCGTATTTGTGCATTTGTGTGTCCTCGAGTGTGTTCTGCGTGTGCTCCTGTTGTGCACCAGATCACCACGGTGACCAAAGCTGTAACAGACTCTTTCCTTCCTTCTAATCTCCATCTTTTGACTGATTCCTGCTGCCTTTCATCTGTTTCTTCTTTTTCTTCAAGTACATTACAGCAGATTGATTTTCATTCAGCTTTATATGGACAAACGCTCTTCCATTGTGCGGCAGGAACTTTTATGAAAGATTCCCTTTGTGTTTGTAATCATCAGCCCTGCTGCTTTGTCTCCTATCCAAGGTCTTTGACTCCATTTATCAACATGAGTTTAAACCTCTATTGAAATGTTATTTTAGCAATTACAGACGAAGAAGTCCATTATTTTGGGAAGACAAATTCCAAAGACACAGCTTGCAGTGGTTTGGAGTTGTTACAAACAGAACACAAATGGGAACACGGGCAGCAAAAGGCTACAGACAGAACAAAAACTGTACAACTCTACAACTAAACTCAATAGTTGTCACACATGTGAGGACCAGATCCATTTAACTGGAACGTCTCACTTTTTGCATTTGATTAACTCAGGCAGACGGTCCTGTTTGAAAGCTCTTTAGAACTTTTAAAATAATTTGATCACAAATGGCATCAATTTAAAAAAAAATCCATAAGTGTGAGATGCATTTGTGTCTGTTCCCCAAACTTTTTCATTAGTGGGTCTAAATGACCCATTCAAAAAAGATTATTCTATATTTATGCTACATTTGTAAATTCAGTCAGTAATTAGGAACAAAATTGAAAGTTCTGAAATTATTACACATTTTGTGGTGCTTGGGTCAAAATGACCCCATGTCCTATTAAGACTCAGTATTCAAAATTAACACTTTAGATTTATTGAATTTTCATGTTGAAAGTTTATTTTACTACTTGTTTTCTTTACTTGAAAAAAAAGGTCAATTTGACTCAAACCCCTAAGCAATAATCAGGAGTGACAACAACAGCAATGGCAGTTTAAAAACTTTATTTTATGCTAAAAGTTTACATGCTCAACATTCTGTTTGAAACTAATATTATGTATGTATTTATGACTCAAACCACTTTTAATAAAAGTTCCTAGAATTCAGCTCACAAATTGATTATTTTTCACAGTAACACATCTTAGTTGAGAGTTTCCATGAAATTATCCAAAAAAAGTATTTGAAGTATTTCCTTATTTATAATTATTATCTTAAGTATTTTTTAGCTAAAACGAAATATGTTTTTGGAAAAAGCTCAAATTTAAAGTGAAACTCTGAGGTACTGTTACACACTTTTTTAACAAATGTATTTAATGTACAATGATAATAACAGTTTATTAGGAAGATTTGGTTAGATCACAATCTCACCGGATCCTGTTTTGACCTACATTTGGATCTAAGGGTCAAAGCATTTGCACAGATTAAAAGTATTTTCATTAACAATATTTGTCTTTTCTTAGCATTTCAGTTAAATTGTCTTAAATGTCCTTACACCTCAACACTTAATTATTAAGCTTAGTCTTTTGTGTGTAATATATTTTTTTTCAGTTTGATGTTTTTAGTTAAAGTGAATTCCACAGAATCAGTGTTATTTTGCACATTTATAAACATTTAGAACCTGATAGTTGTGTTAGGTCAATGGTTTGAATTATTTGTTTTGAACTGTTTTTTTTTTGTGCTTATTTTGTTTGTGGTACGTCATTTAAAACAAAGGCTGCACAGCATAATGAGTGCTTTAAACAACCATGAGGTCTTTTCTTTTGCGTCTTTCAGTTTTTTCTCTAAGTTTGCGTCAGTGGCAACATTGTCTGAAGGAGGTGCACCCACCAATGACTCACAAGAATGATCTGCCTACACAGCCTGACAGTTATCACACCTCACAATAACTCATGCACACTGCCAGAACATTCTGAAAGCAACAAGATCACTCATCCACATTTCTGTCAGAAACGCCGATGAAGCCAAGATGCACCTGTCTGCTTCAAAATAACAGTCGCTGCTACATTTTTGGCATTCCTCTGGAAGGACACAGTCAGTCTTAAAGAGTGAAGCGCTTCCAGCTCCTTCTGTGACTGACGCCTTTGTGATTTCACAGTGCACATAAAGTGTGCAAAATGGGTTTTTAAAGTTCAAGCTTTCTTCTGTTTTACTGGTTCTTAAATACTGTTATCTGCCCTTGAGTTCTGTTGTTACTGTGAACATTATTCTGCACCGTGCACAACTTCTGCAGATGCACGAAAAATATTTTATCTTGATCTTGTGGTGAACAAAAAACTGTCTTGATAGATTGAAGGAGATACGACACATCAACCCATGAGGTGTGCAAAATAAAAAAAAGAAAATGTTCTGTCGTTTCAACTACAACTCTAATATTACAGATATAAGAAGGGATAAGAAGCATGTAGGGAGCATGGTTTGTATGTAACTTCTGTTCGGAAAGAAACTTATTTAGACAAAAAAAAAAACGATTTAATTTTTATTTTTGTGCATCAAAAAGATTAAAGTTGACTTTAGGTCTATTCTTTTGAGATAACAGATGTCTTACTCCTTTTTCCTTTCATCTCTGCCATGAATTTTAAATTGAAAAAAACATTGAAATCTAAAAAACTGAGGAGTTTTTATATATCAAGTTCCAGGCACTTGATTAGTGTTTTTTGACAGACTATGAAATCGTGTCACATGGGTCTAGTAGTGGCTCCATTAGCAACAGTGTCATTAAATGCTTCGGCATGAGTGTTAATGTTTTTTCTGAAAATATGGTTGTCCTTTTAGTTATAGTATTAAATAGAAAGCAAAAAAGGGGTTTGCACCAGTGTTGCTAATCATTTTTATGCAGCCTACATTTTCATTCAAATACTGGGAACTTCCCACAGGTTGTGCTGTGTGCGTTCCAGCAATTTAAATAAGTGAATTTGTTCTGGTTGGTGAGTTTTTTTTACCACAGGATGACAAAAACGTGATGATATGCGGCTTGTTTTTTGCATTCTCAGTTTGCAAATATTGAGGCTCTCAATCCTCTCCAGCTCTGTCCTTGGTTCACACTAATTAGATGATATGCAGCAGGTCCTCCACAGTCTAATCCGAGCTTCCTCTCCGGCCACATGCAATAAAATTGCCTCTTTTATGAGCTTATCTGAAGATTGCAAACTCATATAACTGTGTATGATGTGAAGGACTTCATCACAAAATGTTGGTCAAATACTATTTTAGGTGCAGTGCAGTGGAAGTGATGCTGAAGAAGTGCCAGGAGATTTTCAGGTCAGTTTATTTTGACTTGTCAAAGGCAGCATTAAAGTAGCCCACCTACTTTAAGGCTTTCAGTGGACTGATGTATGACCTGAACTGATGCTGAACTGAATGTGTTACTAAGATTAAACACTTTTTATTCAAATCCATTTTAAATTATTTTCTGGAGTGAGAACAGAGTGACATCTGGTGGTTTTATTATTTGTTGCATACAAAAAACAATTCAAGTCAAGATGAAACCAAATGAAAAAGCAAATATTCTTTATTTGTCAGGAAATACAAAAAGTTTCATTTTGTCGTTTCTAACATTTAGCATTTAATCAACCAGGATCCCACAGCAGCTTTGATTTTTTTTGTTCAAAAATGAAGACCAGACCAAAAAAAAAACATTCCCCAAAATCTACGAAATGGAAAATACATAATTTTTATTTTTGTATATTTGCAAGTTTGACTAATGATTTATGCCTTGGCAAATTCATGATGAAGTAGACTGTGTCTAAGCAGAAGAGAACATTTTGCAATAGGCAACATCCGATGAACGTTGTCTTTAGCTGTAAAATAAAAGCAGCCCTTAAAATGTCAAGCTGTTGCTTATCTGCTTATCTTTAAAAGCGTATAAATCCAGTCATTAAGGAACTGATGGTTTAAAGTGGAGACGTGCTTTTTTTGATGTGGTCAATGAGTTTCTTCACCCACTCCTTGGACGGGTCAGCACAGAACTTTTTCTCATTTTTCAGCGTAAAACTGATAGAATAAAAGAAAATGATGATCAATTTCATTTAATGTATTTCATTTGTAATACAATATACTTAAGAACATTGGTAAAAAGAGTTTTTATTTTTTACTTTTTCAAATTTCATCACTTTTTGTGTTTTGGAATGCATTCTATAATGAATTTTAACATAGTAATAAAGAGAATTTGAAGAATTCTTGATTATGCTGAAGTCATATTGAGAAGGAAGAGACAGAATAAATACTTACATAACACCTTTCTTGGCACAGTGTTTGCTGGTGTGGTTGAAGTTCTTCACCACATTTGCATGCAACTGTTTCGGGAAGAACGAAGCGCAGCACGCATCTGGATGGTAATCTGGAAGGTTGCAGCCAAACTCATCAGAATTTTCTATTCAGATGTTCTGGGAGAAATTTGAATGAACTTAGACTCACTCGGACATCGACATTTTCGGAACCAGAACATGTCAGGTACTAAAGTGAAAATACATCATTTTTATTTTTGTATATTTGCAAGTTTGATTAATTTTTTATGCCTTGGCACATTTATGATGAAGTAGACTGTGTCTAAGCAGCAGAGAACATTTTGTAATTTATAGGCAACATTTGATGAGCGTTGTCTTTAGCTGTAAAATAAAAGCAGCCATTAAAAAGTTAAGCTGTTGCTTATCTGCTTATCTCTAAAAGCATATAAACCAGTGACGTGTGGTGAGGTTGATGACTGGTGAAGCACTGAATCCTCTAGAGTCAGATTTACAATTACTAAAACTGATTATTTCACCATGACCATTCACCCAACAGCAAGTAACAGCATATAAGATACACACAAGAACATATTTGTCCTACAAAGAATATTTCTTTTATAGATCGATAGAACACTGTTCATGTGTATAAATTATTCATATATACTGTAAACAAATAAAAGTGTACTGATGTTTTCAGCACACTTCATTTTGACCCTCAGTAACTATTTCTGGTATTTTTCCAACTTCAAGGTGCTTTAATATTAGTGTTATCAAATGTTGTCTGTGGAAATGATCATAAAAATAAAATAAATGATTTTACTTACATTTTTTTCTACTTACTCTCATGTTATTTAAAAAAAAAACATTTAAAAACATGCTTGGCCTTACTTTTTGAGTCCATGTGTCGATCGTTCTCCACAAAAAGTTCTATGATCTGTTGGAAAAGTCTTCCTTATTTTCCTTTATTTTATGAGTTTCTCCTCTCAATGAAGACAGATTTTCTTAGTTTTTCTACGGTACCAGTGTAGCTACAAAGCAGCTGTCAGCTCACGTCTGCCCCCTGCTGGTGAGGCATGCCTCACCTGAAGCCCTTTCTGCTGGCCGTCAGACATGAGGCATGAGGCATTGAAAAAATGACCTACTTTCATATGCAAACCTATGGAATTATTCTGATAATAATTCATATAAAATATGTTACATCTTTGATTACAAAACAAATAGGTGTGTCTGATGTTGGGATTTCTGTACTATAATTTGGCATAGGTTTCATATCTTTGGCTTGTACGGTTTGGGAGCTATTGAAAAGAAAGACCAAATTTCATAGGCAATCTCTTGAATTTTGATATAATAATTCATATAAAATATGTTACATCTTTGATTATAAAACAAAGAGGTGTGTCTGGTGTTGGGATGCCTGTACTAGAATTCGGCATAGGTTTCATATCTTTGGGTCAGGTGGTTTTGGAGCTATTGAAAAAATGACCAACTTTCATATGCAAACCTTTGGCGGTATGCAGCGGTTGGCGCGGCAGTAGGTGCGGCAGTAGGTCCGGCAGTAGGTGCGGCAGTAGGTCCGGCAGTAGGTGCGGCGGTAGGTGCGGCGGTAGGTGCGGCGGTTGGTGCGGCGGTTGGCGCGGCAGTTGGCGCGGCGGTTGGCGCTGCGGTTGGCGCGGCGGTTGGCGCCGCGGTTGGCGCGGCGGTTGGCGCGGCGGTTGGCGCGGCGGTTGGTGCGGCGTTAGGTGCAGCGGTTGGTGCGGCGGTTGGTGCGGCGGTTGGTGCAGCGGTAGGTGGCGCAGCGTACCGCTGGCAGGTAGGCTGTCTGGTGTTGGAATGTCTGCACTAAAATTCGGCATAGGTTTCATATCTTTGGGTCAGGTGCTTTTGGAGCTATTAAAAAAATGACCAACTTTCATATGCAAACCTATGGCGGTATGCAGCAGTTGGTGCGGCGGTTGGTGCGGCGGTAGGTGCGGCGGTTGGTGCGGCGGTTGGTGCGGCGGTTGGTGCGGCGGTTGGTGCGGCGGTTGGTGCGGCGGTTGGTGCGGCGGTTGGTGCAGCGGTAGGTGGCGCAGCGTATCGCTGGCACGTAGGCTGCACCTCGTGGAGCCTACGTGAAGAGGCGCTGTCTTGGGAGTTCTCAATGACTTTCTTCACCCACTCCATAGACGGGTCAGCACAGATCTTTTGCTCATTTTTCAGCATAAAACTGATAGAATAAAAGAAAATGATGATCAATGTCATTTAATGCAGTGGTCCCCAACCTTTTTGTCACCGTGGACCGGTACAACGCAAGACAGATTTAACGTGGACCGGGGGTGGTAATTTCTCTTTAGTAATGATAATAACAATAATAATTATGATTTCCATCCTTGTCAAAGCAACTTTCTAAAGAAGTTTGTTTTTTGCTCATTTTGGTTGTTTGGGTTTAATTTTAGTGGGGTTTATCACCTGATGTTTGGTGTTGCGACTTTGACGTGCGTTAAGTGTGACAGATGTAACAAAGTGAATCCGGTCACTTTTCAAAATAAAACGTTTTTGTCAGAAAAAAAAACAATAAAATGGAAATTATTTGTTCTTTCTGTGCGTCCCGGTGCAAAAATTTCCCGCAGCCTGGAACCGCTCCGCGGCCCGGTGGTTGGGGACCACTGATTTAATGTACTTCATTTGTAATACAATATACTTAAGAATATTGGTAAAAAAGAGTTTTTATTTTTTACTTTTTCAAATTCCATCACTTTTTGTGTTTTGGAATGCATTCTATAATTAATTTTAACATAGTAATAAAGAAAATTTGATGAATTCTTGATTATGCTGCAGTTATATTTGGAAGGAAGAGACAGATTAAATACTTACATAACACCTTTCATGGCACAGTGTTTGCTGGTGTGTTTGAAGCTCTTCACCTCATTTGCATGCAACTCATTCCGGAAGAACTCGAAGCAGCACACATCTGCCTGGTAGGAATCTGGAAGGTTGCAGCCAGAGTTGCAGAGTGATATTTCTGCCACCACGTTGCAGACAAACCTTTTAAGTTGCACACAAAACTTTCTAAGTTTTTTGCAGGTGAAAATATTAAATATTTGCTTTTCAATAATTTATTATTATGCTTTGATATATTTTTTTTTGCTCAAAACTTTTTTTTTTGCTTTCAAAAACGTTTTTTGCGTTTGCAAAACACATTTTTTGCGTGTGTTGTGTCAAATCTCGCTTTTGTCCTATCTTTGATTTTGCTGACTACTTTGAGCGCGATTTAGCGTGATATGACTGCCATTGGCATCGCCAGCAAAAATTTTGCATGCGTTGTGTGTCATCTTACTTTTTTCCTATTTTTGCTGAGTTAAGTTTCGGTTTGACGTGACCAAGCTGCCATGAAACAGCTGCTCATTGGTCCAGATTCTAACCAATCAAATCGCCATATGAATGCAACATGGTGTCTGCTGCCGAGGCTCGGAGGCTGTTCCAGCTCTTTTTACCCTCATTTTGTCTTTTTGGATGAAGACGTTTTCGTTTTTTTATTTTAAATAATTTTAATAACAATTAATTCCTTCTTTTTTTAAGCATTGGTTCATTTCTATTAAGTCAGATATTGTGAATTTATGACTGACGATCTCCTGAAACTATAAAGTTTATCTGCTGACATTAAGTCAACAGGTCTGTCTGTCTCAGTCATATCACGCTAAATCGCGCTCAAAGTAGTCAGCAAAATCAAAGATAGGACAAAAGCGAGATTTGACACAACACACGCAAAAAATGTGTTTTGCAAACGCAAAAATAGTTTTTGAAAGCAAAAAAAAAAGTTTTGAGCAAAAAAAAATATATCAAAGCATAATAATAAATTATTGAAAAGCAAATATTTAATATTTTCACCTGCAAAAAACTTAGAAAGTTTTGTGTGCAACTTAAAAAGTTTTGTGTGCAACGTGGTGGCAGAAATATTACTCCATACATACTACAGCCCAACTCATCAGAATCTTCTTTCAGTCAGACAACTCATGCAGTAAAATTATTTATTTTCACATTATTTTTGTTTTTACGACGGAGTATTAGGGCCACAAAAAAAAAAAAAGTTAAATTACGACTTTTTATCTCCTAAATTTACGAGATAAAAAGTCGTAAATTTAGGAGATAAAAACTCGTAAATTTATGAGAAAAAAAACTCGTAAATTTACAAGATTTTAATTCGTAAATTTATGATTAATGTGGACGTGAGCATGCAGAGCAGCAGGTGAACGCCGCGCAGCAGCAGAGCAGACCCACTAAACTATGTTAAGCAGGCGAGATGAATGTTTATTGATAACGTTCCAAATGTCTGGAAGCTATTGATGGGTGGTGCGGGATCTCTGCAGCCCGATGAAGCCATCGTCGATATTCCTGCAGCTGTCCACGTCAATTCTTACTTCCTCCACCAAAGACAAATCTCTACATTTGTGTGACGCTTCCGTCCGAGGAGGAGCACTTATTTGTCATTTTCAACGTTCTAATGATAATATAAAAGACTATTTTCATTCCTCTTTATTGTTTTATGCTGAAACGGGACATTTCATCTGCAGGAGGGGGCGTATGTAAAACTGTTTACTTCCGCATTGGTGTTCGGATGACACGTTCATGACGTCAGTTGACAGATGAACTCAGGGTGTGAATGAAAACGAGAATAAAGGCTGTAGCGGTCCTCTACACCCAAACGTGAGCTTCATATTTTACCCATTAAACTCCGCTTTACTGACACTGAACCCCGGACAGACGGTTCCACTGACAAAAATCTGATTTTAAGTCATCTAAAGGTTCAGAATCTGTTATTTTAACCTGTAATCCGGAAATAAAGCTTCACAAAAGGCTCCACGTATTTAATCTTCAAGCTAGGCTCCGATAATCGGTGTTTTCTCCTTAATCTACGACTTTTTGTCTCGTAAATTTAGGAGATAAAAAGTCGTAAATTTACGAGATAAAAACTCGTAAATTTATGACTTTTTATCTTGTAAATTTACGAGATAAAAAGTCGTAATTTAACTTTTTTTTTTTTTTTTTGGTGGCCCTAATACTCCGTCGTAAGTTTTGTCATAAGGCTCTGTGCAATTCCATGAAACACATTAAACTTTTTGGTAATAACTACCCCTAATGGAGCTCACAGGTGGAAGCCGGGGAGGAGGGTGGGGCGATGAATGCAGCGCTTGCGGTAAAGAAAGAGAGTGAACAACTGCACACCTGAACTTGAATAGGACGCTGAACAGGTGAGTTGATTAACTGACTCCCTAGGGTAGGAACCGAGTAAAACACTGCTAGAGTAGTCTGCCTGAAAGGTGCCCAAGGTCGCTCATATCCGGATGTTCTGGGAGAAATGTGAATGAAGTTGGACTCACTCTGAGTTGCCAGGACGGTGACAGGTGAGAGGAGTAGGAAGAAGGTCACCAAGGCGACAGAAGCTTTCATCATCATCATCATCATCATCATCTGTGTCAAGGTTGACTCTTTGAGCTGCTTGCTTGTCTGATGGGGTGCCAGCGATGGCTGTGCCTGCTGATCTCACAACCTTTTATTGTGCTGTAACCCCTATGTGTTTAAAAAAAAAAAGTTTCATGACAAGCTAACAGCAAACCTCAAACCAGCATGAAAAAACTCACCAGTGGAAAAAAGGGTTGAAAAGGGAAGGGCCGCTCTTTATCTCAATTACCACCAAACTGCATTGTGCAGATGCATTGTGGCTAGGGGTTTTCTGAGTATTAGTGTGTGTGTGTGTTTTTTTTTTTTTTTTTTAGATTTGGTTGCAGGTGAAGTGTGCAAATGGTTCACACTTTATTATTCATTTTTAAAAGCTACAAATATGCATGGCTTAAATAAAATGCATCATTCTTATGGTGTACTGCTCTACATTTTAAAAATCAAACTTTTAAAACATGTCTTTGTCTTCAAAATCTAACAGCAAGTAAAAATCAATTTGAGGTTATTCTCAGAAATTTCTTAGATCCTTATTTTGAGTTGATGATGTTTGAGTGAAGATGTTTTAAAGGTAAATACCGGTATACTCACACTTTACAAGATCCTTTTAAAGAAAAGGTAAAGGTTACTAAACATCAGCTGTTTTTTACTCCAACTTATAGCTTTATATGATGGAAAAAGTTGAATTTTTAATTTATAAAAACAAAGACTAAATTAAAAGTGAAAGATATCAGCTGAAGAAGGATATGGACCTGAATCTAATGTCTGCAGATGTAGTAGGTTAAAATAAATAAATAAATAAAAAAAAACAGTGAGAGAAAATAACCCCTTCTATTTCTGAATTTTAAAAAACACTTGTTTGAGTGAGGTGCGTTACATGTGGCGACCAGTAGGAGGCGCCGCCGGTACTACTATGCCGCTGTGGACAACCAACGAAGAAAGTGCAGACACAGCTCCGTTACTAAATGAGCTGAAGTCTGATCAGACGTGTTTTGGATTTGTCCACAGTCACAGCCATCCTGCCTTTGGCAACACAGACACCCTATCAGTGTGCCACTTGCTACCGCCCAGCTACCCCTAGGGCTGGCGCCGGTAACACAGACATAACATGGAAGAGACTAGAAACTGTTTTGAACCCAGAAGATCAGCTGTTATTCAGCAGAAGAAGAAATGCCAACCTTGGACAATCGACAGATTATGGACCCTTACAGCATTACCTTATTATATAAAAAAAGAAGAAAAAATATAAAAAAAAGTAAAACAAATGATTAATCACTTATTAAATTGATCGATATTACTTCACTTGCTCCAAAAATTGATAAATTGATTAAAAAAATCTTTCCTAATGTAGCATAATTTTGCACATGTTTTTAACTTTTGATACTTGATGAAATTTTGCTATGAAAATTCCTTAAACAGTGTTATGTCTATTTTACTGATATAGTATTATGTTTTAATCATATGAATGACTTTTATAAGTAACATAATCTGCATATATTTTAGATGACTGATCTGTATTTGCCATGTTGATTTCTAAAATAGTTATTTTTTACATAATAATTAAGTAATTCATCTTTGTCATGTGCCTTATCGATACCTTATGATTTTTAATTCTGTCTGAACCGGATATTGATAAATCATGTAATAAAATGGTTACTGTAGAACAGGGGTGGGATTATATAAATTTGCTTCCTTCCACTCCCTTTCAAGCAATATTTATTAATATGTCTAATTATCCTAAGTTTGATTAGTTACTGTATGAATGTACAACTGATGACGGTATTGCTTTTGTGTATTGTTTCTACTTAATTGCTTGAAATAAACCATTTAAAAAAAAAAAAGAAAAAAAAGTTATAATTTACAACCCACTTCATTAATTTTTAATCTCTTTTAAAAGTGTTCTCAGTGGTCTTTTATTATGATTATGGCAAAATTAAAAAAAACCTGTGTCGTTCTGGAGTATTGAAGATATGCAGCTGTACGCCGATGATCTAGAAGTCAGCTCAGATAAGGAAGACAAAGATCTGCTCGTCTACATGTTGATGCATCAGAGTCGAGCAGCAGGGAGCTCGTGACCTGTGCTTATTTTCTTTGTAGCAAATAAGCGCTTTTTCCAACAGCATTTTTGTCTTTTTACAATTAGAATCTACAACAATTAGAATCAAGAAATACTCAGAATTGCAATTTTAGGTTGAATTGTCTTCCTAAATGTCCTCCATCATCAGAAAAATACCACAAGAACATGTTAAAAACACCAAATTCATAGGAGTGGGTGTTTAAAGCTAAAGGCTAAAAGTAATGAATTATTAAAAAGTAAACTTAATATATTTTATGACTGAGAAATTTTTCACAGCACTCTTTTGGTGGACTTTTGTTGTTTGTTTTACGAAGCAACACAAACTTTTTAACTTTCATGAATCATCTTTGTCGTGGAGAAGATGCAGGACTAGCAGCCTTTAGACGTACCTGTTCTCTGTTAGATGTTGTTGAAGGTGGTGGGACTCTTCCTCTGATACTATGCCAGGGATGGGCAAACTATACGGCTCTGAGGCCTATTTATTATAGTTTCAAAGCACCTGAAACTATTTATTCTGACCCTCCAAAATGGAATAAATGGAATAGATAATCCTTATTTCTCCAAGTTTGCATTTTTCCCTGATGGATAGCAAGCATTGATGCAACTAGCACTAAAATGAGGACAAAATCCACAATCCTGATATGAAAAACTTAAAAAAAATTGTTTTAAAAATATATATTGATTGGTCCGGCCCTTCTGCCAAATTTGAGAGCCCTTTGTGGCCCACAAGTCAAAACGTTTTCCCACACCCCGTGTAATGCTTTACCTTCAGTAATGCTCTCCCTCACCAGCTGTACTGAAGAGTGGACTCTCTGAGCTGAGTGATGGTCTCTCGTCCTTTGTTTGGTGAACTTGGAGTACCTGCTGTAAAACCTTCCATGAGGCCTAAAGTATTGTTGGTTTCAATCAATAAAATGTCCCATCTGTATAAAACACTGACTCATTGGATCTGAAGGTCATACCTTGATGAACAGACTTTTCTTTATTGGAACAATTTGAATTTGGGGTTTTTGTGTGTAAATGCCCGAGTAGCAGTTTGAGTTTATTCACCTTTTGGATAATCTTATCAGACTTTCAACTTCAAAAGTCTTTCCAAGTTTAAATTACTCAACCTTTCAGGTTCTATTTTAATAATCGGACTGTTTTTGAACATGCTATCAGGAAAATGATTCAGAACCGGGTTTTTACTCCACTTGTTTTCATCCTTTATTACTTCCCATTATCAGTCATTTTCTAACTTTATTTTTCAAATTTTACTCATTCTATCTGCCTTTTTAATCATCAAAATGTAAATTTTAACACTTTGCCACCTTAGTATTTAGAAGTTATCTAAGCACGTTTAGCAGTTTGCAACTTTTGCAAAAGTTAAATTAAGCTTTTAAATGTTGTTTTATTTTTTTTTACTTTTTAGCTAATATAACACTAAGCAAGTTCTTTCAAACATTTTAGTATTTTTTTTATCAGCTCATTTTTGTTTTTACCATAACGTCCTTCAGCATCTCCAAAATTGTCGGTATCCACACAGGCCTGTTAGGAAAAGGATGCCGTTTATTTGAACATAAACATTTAACCTCCTTTCTCTCTTTAAACTTCACGCGACCGTCCATATCAGTATTCAAATCCTGTGCAGAAACACATTTGCTGCCATTCAAATGTGCAAAACACAATGAAATGTTGAACAGTCTTTTCCTGGTTTCTGCCTGAATTTTGTGGCAACACCTGCCTTCTTCCTTACCTTTGATGGTGCGCCATCCGTGACCAGACTGAAGTCACGTGACCAGTTCACTCCAACATTGTCCAGCACAGTAACTGAGCCAAAATTGTCGGTATCCACACAGACCTGTTTGGAAAAGGATGCCGTTTATTTTAGTTAGCGTAATATAGTCCCATGTGAAAAACCAGAACATTGTAATGTCTGGCTGAGGAAGAAGAGAAAAAAATCGGCGTAATCTTCAAAAGTACCGGTCAGAATCCAAACTATTATGAAAAAGTATTTAAGAAGAAGAATTTGCAAACTTGTGCAATAATTGATTTATCTCAAATTTCACTAAATACTTTTCTAACTTTACAATTTAATTTTTTAGGCACAGAGGCAAAAGAATGGGAAATAATGTGTAAACTTAAGAAAGAAAATTAAGAGAAAGAGAAATGTTGAAGGTTAAAGTGTGGATGCCATGCTTTGAACAACTTTGTCAAATAAAAAAGCCCTTTAAATGCTGATTCTATTGATACCAATAGTTAGCATCGAAAAAAATCCGAAGCATATGAATAATAGACATCGTTCGAAGGAATCAGTGATTTGAATTTGCCGCTAAGAGCGCAGGCTGGAAGTGAACTCGATATGACCTGTGACGTCACGAAAGGCATTGACTTCCGTAGTTCCGCTTCGGACAGCATGTAAACAAAACAGGTAGTCTTCGTTTCTCTCGTGTTTAAATCTGTTAATCATCAACATGCCAAGTCGTTGTGTGGCAGCTGGATGTAGCAATACATCTAGTGAAAGTGTATCTGTGTATAAATTCCCAAAACAAGAAACGCTGCTGAAACAATGGACAAAACAAGTTCAGCAAACGAGGGCGAATTGGGTGCCAACTAGAGGTAAGATCTTAAGCCCGAGCCCGAGTCCGAGCCCGACCGGACCCGAATTTCGGGCCGTTTCGGGCCGGGCTTCTTTCTCCCTGACTTTTTTAATAAATATATTGTAATGTCTGCAAAGAAGCTCCTCAGGCGGCGGTTGTCCAACAGCTCTTTATTAATCCTGTACGTCAGAACGGTTACCGCACGAACCGAAAGGCACAGCCAGCTTCTTCTAACTCAGAGGGAGAACGTTCCCTTAGCGCACACACCCACACACAGGTAGACCCCGCCCCCTCCCACCAGTCACCAGCCCACCGTTGATTGACATACACTGTGGTCCAGCAACTGGCAGAAAAGGGGGGGCGCCGGCCACCCGAAGCTCTGCGCACGTGTCGTGAACGTAATTTTCCCTCCAAGCCCGCATCTATTTTGTTTAGGGATCCCCGATATGGAGCAGCAGGAAGTCAAGGATAAACTTCAGACAGGGGAACTGAAAAGGCAAACGCGCACCGCCGCGGCTGCAGCATTTCCCGCGTAATGAAGCGAGTGCGCATCAAGATCTCTCTGTCACTCTCTCTGTCTGGCCTCTTCTTCTGTGTTCCAGTGTTATTTCATTGATCAAATGCATTTGTCATGGAGGGAGGAACCTATGCGCCGCGCTTCCAGCGGAACTCTATGCCACAACAGCAGCTTATACGCGCGCGGCTGCAGCGACCATTCTCTGTTCGAAGGAAAATAACTTTCATCATCATAAAAATTTATATAGATTATTTTACCTTTAAGAAATCTGGCGGGTTTTTTTCTGTCAAAAATCCTATGGGTTAAATTGAAATTTCGGGTTTGCTTCGGGCTCGTTCCTGCAAATCAAGTTAATTGGTCGGGTTCGGTCCGAGTTCGGCTTTAATGCCCGCGGGCCTGTGTCGGGTCGGGCCGGATTTTTTAGGCCCGATCTTACCTCTAGTGCCAACTGCTTCGTCAACTTTATGCAGCGAACATTTTGAGGCAGACTGTTTTGAAGAAACACCACAGCTCATGAAAGATATGGGAATGCATGTCAGATATAAAAAAGTATTGAAACCGAACGCAATCCCCACCATTTTCAAGAGATCGCTAGACCTACTACTTTCTGCTATATCCTCCTCACTTTCTTACCGAGAAAGTAAATGATCTCATCATGGTTGGTCGTAGCTGCACCATGTTGTCACACAGGACTTACAAGGGCATGCTTCACCCAGGCGCTGCTAATCATGCAGCTTTGATGAATTCAGCAGGTGTGCAGAGCTTTACAATAGCCCTGGTTTGTCTGTCTTCTGCCTGGGAGCTTTAATATGTGGATCAACACAATGCCAAAGTGGAAAGACATCAACAGCAAACTTAAAGAAATGATTGTTGCTGCATATCAATCTAGAAAGGGTTTTTAAACCATTTTGAAACTATTTGAAACTCCACTTTCTTTGTTGGGTTGCTCATGATGTGAAGCTTTCACAACTCATGCTGTTTCAAATTTGCCTATACTTTTTCAACACTATATTCCTGTCTTTGGCCTTTTGAGTAAAATCCTGGTGTAATTGCAAATCTATGCGCAGGGTCCGGCCAGGGTCAGGGTCTAAGGGCAGAGATGCCTAGTTTAGGTTAGTCTGTTTAGTTTAGTTTAGCCATTACCTATTGAATTCTAGGATTTCATGTTCATTATGATTTAATGTTTATTATACAATTACCGGTATGAAGCCCATTGAGACGACTATTGTTGTAATGGGCTATATAAATAAAATTGAATTGAATTCTATTGATTTCACTTAACTGTATTTCAGTGTCTTGTTTTCAGTTCTTCCTGGTCATGTGTTTCGTCATGTTTAAGTTTATTTATTAAACATTTACATTTTTGACACAGATCCTGCTCTTCTATATGTTATTATTATTGTCTTGTATTGTGTGTAAAATTGTCTTCTGCATACGTATTATAATTGTAATTTTTCTAAAAACAAACAACAAACAAAAAAAATCACTTGTTTGGATGTGAAACATCTGGGTGAGAAATATCTTACTTCATTTAGACGCTTTTGTACATCTTTAGAAAAGTATTCAACACAAGAATTTTAAATATTAGTAATAATAAAATTTACCTGGAATTGGTAACCATTGAAACACAACAAAGACAGTCTCCTTGTAACCTTTCTTCTTACTTAAATCTCAGCAAAACTTATTGTTTTCCCTTTTTGTCTCTCAAAATTATTATGTTTTTTTTTAATCTTGGAATTTAAACTAATGAGGGAAATTAGGTTTAATAATCCGAGTAGAGATGCAGCACAAAGAATACAACTATTTTCTAAATATATTTGTTTTTTTCTTTGTTTAAACTAGAAAACTTCATTTCATATGATTATTTCCCCACTGAATTGTCCTGTTTATAGTTAAATAAAGAAATGCAAAAGTTCATGCTAACAGATTCCATTTTTGCCCATCCAAACATTTTAGTTCCTCTCTGTCAGGTTTTGAATCAGCTGGACCAAAATGCAGTCTGGAAACAGATTTATTGAGAAGGGAATAGACGTCAAAAGAGGAAACTGGCAGATGATCTGGGAGGCGAGACGAGACAGCTTAGTTCTGGAGAAAGACTTGGCTTGGAGTGGTTAGGCTTGACAGAATCAGAATCAGAATCAGAAATGGTTTTATTGCCATGTTCAGTAGAGCACACTTTACAAAACTAGGAATTTGTCATGGTGTTTTGGTACAATTAAAATAAAGAAATAAGTTAAAGAAATTAAATTAACACAACAACACACTATATACAGTTAAGTAAGGTGGGAGCACAGGTGGGCTGGGATGGTGGGGTCTGTAAGTAGCAGCGATAGTCCTTTGGTGGGGGGAGGGGGTCAGCTGGGGGGAGTTGGGGTACTGTTCAGCAGGCTGACTGCAGTGGGGAAGAAGCTGTTCTTATGGCGCGAGGTCCTGGTCCTGATGGACCGGAGCCTCTTGCCAGAGGGGAGGGGCCGAAAAAGCTCATGTCCTGGGTGAGAGGGGTCGGCTACAATCCTGGCTGCCCGTCTCCGGGTCCTGGAGACGTGCAGCTCCTGGAGAGACGGGAGGTGGCAGCCGATCACTTTCTCTGCTGAATGGATGACGCGCTGCAGCTTGGCCTTGTCTCTGGCCGTGGCCGCAGCGAACCAGACTGTTATGGAGGACGTGAGGGTGGATTCGATGATGGCAGTGTAGAAGTTTACCAGCATCTTTTCAGGGAGGTGAAACTTCTTCAGCTGCCTCAGGAAGTACATCCTCTGCTGAGCCTTCTTAGTGATGGAGCTGATGTTCTGCTCCCACTTGAGGTCCTGGCTGATGATGGTTCCCAGGAAGCGGAAGGACTCCACAGAGGTCACCAGGGAGTCACAGAGGATGATAGGGGGGAGGGGGGCTGGGGCCTTCCTGAAGTCCACTGTCATCTCCACTGTCTTTAGAGCATTGAGCTCCAGGTTGTTGGCGCTGCACCATGAAACCAGCCTGGCTATCTCACTCCTGTAGGCCGACTCATCTCCGTCAGTGATGAGGCCGATGAGTGTGGTGTCGTCAGCAAACTTCAGGAGTTTGACAGACTGGTGACCAGCAGTGCAGCTGTTTGTGTACAGGGAGAATAACAGGGGTGAAAGGACACAGCCCTGGGGGGATCCGGTGCTTGTGGTCCGAGGATCTGAGACGAGCTTCCCCAGCCTCACATACTGCTGTCTGTCTGTGAGGAAGTCTGTGATCCACCTGCAGGTGGAGTCAGGCACATTCAGCTGGGAGAGTTTGTCATGGAGCAGGGATGGAACTATTGTGTTGAACGCGGAGCTGAAGTCTACAAACAGGATTCTGGCGTAGGATCCTGGAGAGTCCAGATGCTGGAGGATGAAGTTGAGGGCCATGTTTACTGCATCGTCTACCGATCTGTTGGCTCTGTAGGCATATTGCAGGGGGTCCAGGAGGGGGTCTGTAATGTCTTTGAGGTAGGAGAGAATGAGGCGCTCAAAGGACTTCATAACTACAGAGGTCAGGGCAACGGGTCTGTAGTCATTCAGTCCTGTAATCCTGGACTTTTTGGGGACAGGGATGATGACTGAGGATTTGAAGCAGGCTGGCACATGACAGGTCAGCAGTGAGGTGTTGAAGATGTCTGTGAACACTGGAGACAGCTGGTTGGCACAGTGCTTCAGGGTGGAGGGGGAGACAGAGTCCGGGCCCGCAGCTTTGCGGGTGTTAAGACGTTTAAAAAGTTTGTTTACATCACCCTCTGTGATGGAGAGGGGGGAGTGGGGGGAGGGGGGCGCTGAGGTGTGAAGCTGTGTGGATGGGTCAGGTGGGGTTGTGGGGGGAAAGGATGTTGCTGGACAATGGCTGGGGGGGGGAGGTGATGGGGCTGCCTGCTGTCTGCTCAAAGCGGCAGTAGAATGTGTTCAAGTCGTTGGCCAGACGCAGGTCGTTCAGACAGTGGGGGGCTCTGGGCTTGTAGTTAGTGATTGTCTTGAGCCCTTTCCAGACAGAAGCAGAGTCGTTGGCTGAGAATTGCTCTTCCATTCTCACACCATGGGCTGATTTAGCTTTCCTCACCTCCTTGCTAAATCTGTGCTTGGCCTCTTTGTATTTGTCTCTGTCCCCACTTCTGAATGCAGCTTCTTTCTCTGACCTCAGCTGTCTGAGCTTTGCTGTAAACCAGGGTTTGTCGTTGTTGTAGCTCACCCTGGTGCGTGTTGGAATGACGCTGTCCTCACAGAAGTTGATGCAGGATGTCACAGTGTCTGTGTACTCATCCAAGCTGGTGGTTGCAGACCTGAAAACGTCCCAGTCTGTGCAGTCCAGACACTCCTGAAGTTCCCCCACAGCTTCGCTGGTCCATTTCTTGCAGGTCCTCACAGCCGGCTTGCAGAGCTTTAATTTCTGCTTGTAGGCTGGAATCAGATGCACCATGATGTGGTCCGACAGGCCCAGTGCCGCGCGGGGAACGGCACGATAAGCACCGCTGATGGTGGTGTAGCAGCGGTCTAGTACCTTTCCCTCTCTGGTCGGACATTTAATGAACTGTTTATATTTGGGGAGTTCAGATGATAGGTTGGCTTTATTAAAGTCTCCCAGGACGATGACTAAGGCGTCTGGGTTTGTCCGTTCTACGCTCAGAATCTCCTCAGCCAGCGCTCGCTGGGCGGCGCGCACGTCGCCCTGCGGTGGGATGTAAACGCCAACGAGGAAGAATGAGGAGAACTCACGGGGGGAGTAGAAAGGCTTACAGTTGATGATGAAGGTCTCTAGGTCCGGAGAACAGAGTTGAGAAACTTTTGAAACATCGCTGCACCAGCCGCTGTTGATGTAGAAACATATTCCACCTCCTTTCGTTTTGCCGGAAAGCTTCGCGCATCTGTCCGCTCGGTGCAGCTGGAATCCCCGAAGCTCTAGTGCAGCGTCCGTTATGGAGTCGCACAGCCACGTCTCCGTAAAACACAAAACACAGGAAGTGGAAAAGTCTCTGTTTTTGTTGAGCAGCACGGTCAGCTCGTCCGTTTTATTGCAAAGTGAGCGCACGTTGGAGAGGAATATTCCAGGCAGCGCAGTGCGAAATCCGCGCCGGCGGAGACGCACCAACGCTCCTGAGCACGCGCCTCTCCTGCGGCGCTTCACCTTCTTACGTGCCTGCTGGGTCAAAATAGCCAGTAAATCCACGGTAGAAGCGAGAAATGTTGGAAAAAGGTCCACGGGGGTTGTAGCTCTGATGTTCATGAGCTCGTCTCTGGAGAAGGAGCCCCCAGAACTGAGGCATAAAACCGAATTAAAACATAAAGTAAAACAAAGTAAAGCGCACCAAAACACCGAGGCAGCCATCCGTGGCGCCATCTTAGCACAGACGTGGGTTTGAAGGGCTTGGCTTGGCTTGGCTTGGCTTGGATCAGTGGTCTTCTTCCATAGAGGAGAGCAGACGAACCGACGATGGCCGGAGGGAGTGAAGGACTTATAAAGGCCGACTAATCAGATGAGGAACAGGTGCGGGAACCAGCGGCAGGTGTGCGGGGGCGGCCTCAACACCTGACACTCTCATGTCTGTTTACTTCTTCAGTCATTCAGCATTCCGCTTTCAGTCGGGTTATCTCCGAGACAACAAGCTCCCCTAAAAGAAAAATGCACCCAAAAAAAGGTCTAACAATGTGGCACTGTAACTTATTAAATTTAGCTCTTTAAAGCAAACAAGAAACAACCAGAGGACATTTATGCACAAAAGTCATCTGACATCTACCTGAGTTGTAGTAACTAGGATGTAGAGGGTGCAATCTACAGTGCTTACCTTCCAAACCATAAATGAACACTAACCGATAAATGAACACCACACAGAGTGATAAAACAGACTTCCAAATACGGCGTCATGTGAGGGATGAAATAGAGACCAAACATCAACCCAGAGAGTTCACACAGCACAAGGGCAATGTTAGGTTAAGAACTTAACCCCGGTTCTCTGAAACATGAGTGAGGTATCTCACTATGGGACACGCCCCCTGCGCTGTCCCCCAGAAGTTCTTTTATATTACTCCAGTCCTGACTGGCAAACAGAAGGTGACGCCTGTTCTCAGGAGGCGGGACTTCCTCCTGGTATAAGAGCATGACGCCATCTTCTCTCCTCAGTCTAAGTAAACACACCTCTTCTCGCTTCACTCATGTGAAGTATCTCATTGCCAGATAAGCTTACCTCGAAGACCAACATAGCAGCCAGGCTGATTATACAGGTGTAGATGTGGACCCCACACCTAGCACTGCATGAGGCAGCCCTTAGTGACATCCAGTCTATAAAATCTGATGAACGTGTGAGGCATTGCCCAACTGGCAGCCGTGCACACATCATCCAGAGAAATGCCCTGAAAAACTGCCCATGATGAGCCATGCCACGAGTGGAATGAGCGCGCAGGCCCGCCGGGGGTGTTAATCCCTTGTTGTTATAAGCCATGGTTATAGTGGCCACAACCCAGTGTGACAGGCGTTGTTTGGTTATGGGCTTACCTGTGTGAGGAGAAGCCCACGACACAAACAGCTGCTCAGATTTTCTGAAGCCAGCCATCCTCTCCACATACATGCGGGTTGAATGCCAAAAACTCAATGGGGTGGTAAGGTACGACAGGGTTGAAAACCTTGGGCGTAAATGCCGGATTCAGTTTCAACAAAACCTTAGAATCCCCTCTGGAAAACTGCAAATCGGACGGGTGAACTGACAACGCATGGGTGTCGCTCACTAGTTTAGCAGACGCTAGTGCAACAAGCAGAGCTGTTTTAAAAGAGAGCGCATTGAGGTTCACTTGTCTCAGTGGCTCAAACAGTGCGCACAACAGTGCGTCTAGCACCACCGGCAAATCCCATGGAGCAATAAGGCTTTTCGACACCGGATGGAGCCGACGTGCGCCCCTCATAAATTGACAAATAAGTAGGGATGGATACCGTGCCCTGGTATTGAACAAGCCCCGGGGCCACATTCTTTAATACCACAGTATCGTTAAGATCTGACCTGAACGGTTCTGCTATAAGTTACTTTTTCCAATTTTCCGTTAATTAATGATGATATTAATTTCTGTATTCTCGTTGAAGCAGAGAGCTCTGTCTGTCTATTTGTGTGCACGGGGGCCGGGGCTGTTGTTCAGACAGCACACGCCGCATGCGCACAACACAAGACAAGGCAGCGCACACACAGTCAGTGGTGATCTCGTAGGGGACACGTGAGCGCCCTAGACTAAGAACTAACGTTTCTGCGTAAAATTTATTAAGTTTGCCAACCATGCTGTCACCTTGCTGCTACGATGACCTTATGTTGCGCTGTTTGTGCGGAACACGCTACAACAAACAGGTAGAGAGGCGGGGCTTAGATTCACCGCTTATGATTCCAGACCCGCGACAAACTATCAGCTGCTTCCTAATACTTAATAATAATTAATAACTAATGATAGTTGTCATCCGTAAAATTAATGTCATTTATTGGGTTTACTGGATTTGAAGAAAAATAAATAAATAGAAAGGAGTCTGCATCAAAGTGAATTTGTTTCCATCATTTAACTTAACTTAACTCTGGTGTTTGACAGATAGAAAAGTCTCTTCAAGGTTGTGGAAAATGGACAAAAGATCAAAGGAAATATCAGGCTCATAAATAATAAAAATAATTAAAATTAAATATTAAATGAATATCATGTCTGGAACATTCTCATGTATAAAGTAAAATGTTTTGTTAAAAAAAAACAATGTTGTTGCATAGTGAGGAACTAAAACACTTTATGTTCTTAATTTGTTATTTATTTATTTTTCTTCCTCAAAAAGTATTGATAAGAGTACCGTTAAAATACCGGATCGATAAGCAGTATCAATAAGAGTAGTAGTACCGTTAAAACCTTAACGATACCCATCCCTACAAATAAGCGGATGCTGGCCCACTGTTTTGTCATTAAGACCTATGTGACAGGCGGATATGGCCGCCAGATACACTTTAATGGTGGAAAAGGACAAACCGTTTTCAAATGCAAGTGAGTGAAAACGATTTTATTATTAGCTTCATCATAACATAAGAAGCCATGCCAACTAGTTATGTTCGTTATTATGTGTAAAAATCACAACTGGAGCAAAAGCGCGTCCTGTTGGTGTAATGCAGGCTGGAAACATGGATGATGGCTGTTCAGCCACAGAAACACTACTTGAAGATTTTGAGAGGATTAAGAAAACCCACTGACTGACTTCCTTCATGGATGCAGATAGAGGACATTTGCATTCTCTAAATAAAGTGTGCTTTTCAATGAGGTTAAACTGTAGAGAAATACTGCTTTCACTCAGCACTGTTGATGGAATAATAATCAGCCTTCGGACTCTTCGAAGAATCTTGTCAACACTGAGACTTCACAGAAGAAAAAACCAAAGTGACATTCTTGACATTGCAGTATTTCTTATTGGACAACTGCAGACTTATGGTCAACTTAATGGATACAAACTGCAACATCTTAGATGTATACAGGAGGTATTTGTTGTCACCCAGAACACAGTGAGACAGTTAATCAAAATTCTGGATCCCAGAGGTGTTGAGTTGAGATAACGTAATTGTCTCCGTCGTCGACTGTATTGTAATCCTGGACCAAACTTTATTTGGCGTGTGGACTCTTATGATAAACTGAAACCATATGGAATTTGTGTGAATGGGGCTGTGGATGGGTTTTCCAGAATGGTTATCTGGCTTCATGCATACTCTACAAACAGTAATCCTAAAATTATTGCTGGATATTTCATTTCAGAAGTTGAGAAAAGAGGTGGTACTGCAGCCAGAGTTCGTACAGACATGGGGACAGAGAACGGTACAATGGAACACATTCAAAGATTTTTACACCTTGATCATGATGACAGCTATGCCACAAACGGCTTCATTTTAGGATCCAGCACCCACAATCAGCGAATAGCTGGTGGGCTTTTTTAAGGAAACACCACGCAAAGTACTGGATTAACGTTTTTCAAAAACTGAAGAAGATTTCACTGGGGACTTCTTGGACAAGCAGCTGATTCTTTTCACCAGTTTGAAGATCATTGAGGTGTGTGCATGTATTTGAGAGAGAAAATAATATATGATAAGGATATGCTTTTAAATAAGGGATATGTAGTGTATAAACATGTTTGTTTTTGCTTGCCTTTCAGGAAGAGCTTCAAAATGTTCATTTATGGAACACTCACATCATTCGTCAGAGCAGAAATGCGATTGCTCCAAGTGGCCGACCATGCATGATGTATACCCTCCCGCAGCTTATTGGTGGACAAGCTTATTTGAAGCAAGTTTCCGAGCAAGCAGTGGCAACTTGCAAAGCACATTGTCTTCAGAGAGGGCCATACACATGTGATGATACAGTCCTCTCACTATCCTGCCTCCCAATGACAGAAAACTTTCTTCATGCACCGACCACACCAAATGAAGCAGTTGAACTGTATCTATTTTTAAGAGCTTCCATACGTTCAAACTTGTCAGACATGTGACACTGGTTCAAATCAACAGTTTCCTGCTTTCTTTAAAATCAACTTCTGTGTACTCATAATTGGTGTCATAGTGTCCTTTCATGCACCTTCATGTATTTTGTTTACAGAACTTTGAAACTTGACATAAGAGTAGTGAAATGTTAGAAGATATGGATCTAGGTTTACTTCATTTTCTCATAAATGTGTAAGATATTTAGATATGTAAATTCTAAATAATATACATTTAAGTATACATGTTGGAGAAAATTTTTGAAAATGTCATCAAAATTGTTAAATCTGTCATACAGTACACAACCTATTCATATTTGATCCAATTTATAAACCACACCCCACCTCAGTAAATACATAAAATATACTTTTCATTATGTTTAACACCAAAACTCTCCTTAAAGTTCTCTGTAACTTTTGACTGCGGTCAGTTTTAAACTGATAACTAATCTGGAAATGCAGCTGTGAAAAAGTTGAAAAATCAAGGACTCATGTTGAATGTGTAATGTTTTAATCATCACAAAATAAACTATTTTGGTGATCAAACCAACAATTTTGTTCTTTTCCTCATAACATTTAGAAATGTTGCAACATGTGCTTGACATGGTAAACAAAAGTGTATTTAACAAGTGCTCTGAAATGTCCTTTTGGGACGAGGTTCTCTCCATCCAAGTGCAGAACTGTAGAGCAGCTATGTTTAAAATCTGAAAAACCAAATCTCAATAGTGAAGATGAGAAACTTCACATACATTAAAAAAGAGTACAAAAATAAATACTTTTGCTGTGAACCAGGACATCATTGTGCTTAATGCACATCAAACCAGAAAGGAATATAACATATAATACTGCCCTGTAACAAGAAAAAAAAGATATGTAGATGCATTATTCAAGCTTAACCTGCATAACTTTTAAAATCTTTTTATGAACAGTGTTAATGTTACCTCAAATGCTTGTCTTTCACAGTGTTAAGAGTATTCTTTTAACCAGTCTTCCTTCTCAATAAGTGATTTTTTTGTCCATTGGCATCAGTAAGAAAAACTGTTTAATATGAATTTTACAGTGGTACATGGCATTTGTATATTCTCCTGATATTGTCTCTATTCTTAAGTCAAATAAAAAAACTTCTTTTGGAATTTGTTAGATAGTAATAACCAAAACATTACCAAAACCCTTCAGATTCATTTGTGCACATTTCATGTATTTCTGTAAAAGATTTCAACATTAAAAAAAAGACTTCAACAGGCACCTTATTTGTAATTTTATGCAATGTTCATAACATAGCAGCTGTTGCTACTACAGAAAATGTACGTTTTTATATCTTATTCTTTATTATGTTGCACTTTTGTCTTTAGTGTAAAGTGAACTCATTTTGAACTCATCAGGACTTATTCTCCAGTGACCTTCATTTATGCTTTATAGTTGCAGCAGCAACTAGGCCTTCTTTGTGCAAATCTAGGAGTTTCCAGAGAAGCAATAAATATGTCATGGACTTCATCTCTACAATCTGGGTTGAAGGTTTTTCCCCCTGGGAAAATGTCCAAATTCGTGTTCTCATGTGGAGGATGGAACTGATATCTAATCTCGTGCTAGTGGTGGAGTATCCGTTTGGCCGGTGTGATTTACTTTGGACCAGATGGAGACTCTTTTTATCATGGATTGTGTGCGCTGGTGGAATGGCCCCCACCTCAGGAAAGGTGGAGCGGATCTGAAGTTGGCAACCTTCATCTATTGGCCGGTGGAAGCACGACGGATACCGGCTGACGAATCAGAGGGATCCGGGGAGGAGATTCGGCCGCCATGATGTTTCCAGGAGGAGGAGTGTCAACACATGTTTAAAAGACTGTTTTGAACGGACTTTGTTGTTACCAGGAAAACCTATGAGTAATGTAACACATGTAACTTGTGCGTCTGTAGGTATTTTATCTTGAGAATCCAGATATCTGCAACAATGTGTTTTAATCTGTTTTAGAACTATTGTTAGGGCAATAAACTTAATGTATTTTTAATTCGGTTGAATCCTTGGTTTGCTTCACCACTCTCGACCCCAGAACATGCACGGATGGAAAGATCTAAAAGCGGAAGATTTCTTTCCTACAATTTTGGTGACACTAAGACGTGAAGTAGGGAGTGGAACGAACGCGGAACCGAACGGACTGGATTATAATGATGTATTTTATGAGATTACGAGACTTTCGTCGTAAAGTCAGGGGAGAGCCCCTCCACGTCTTCGATTCTCCTGAGGGCCCTCATACAAAGGTAAGCAGTGCCTATTGTAAATTCTGCATATTGATCACGTTATTTAATTAGTGAATAACTCAAATAAAGGAGAATTCGAGTGTGGATGGCGTAGCGCGTATCCCACGAGTTATGATACGTTTTCTCATTTCCTTGGACAGGAAGTCCTACAAGATGAAGGGTTGTCTGTTAGCCTTTGACATTTAGTGTAAAAACAGAGTATGAATGAAGATTAGTAGGTTCCCCGAGCCCTTGGAACAAATAGTTCAAAATTCGGAGGGTTTGCGTCTGTTTGGCCTGGGCTTGCCTAAAAAGGCGGACGAAAAACAGTGTTACATAGGACCTAATTCTGCGCGTAGGATGATTCGGAAGAACTAAGGAGGCGTCGACCTCTATAAATTATTTTTTTAGACGGAGAGTGACCAGTAAAGGATTTAAAATAAACATGGAAAATTGTGCATTTTGTCTGGACAACAACGACAACAACCACAACAATGACTTATGACGACAATACAGACGTGATTGCTGATGAATGAAATGAATGTATGAGATTTTGGTAAGTATGGGATGAAAAGTTTTTTGAAATCGCCGGATTTTGGCTTTATTTTCCATGTTTTTGTGTGGATTGCTTTTTCTATGGACGTGGCCATCTTGTTTACGTCTTTCTGGCAGAAATGACCAATGACAGGACGTTTTAGTTTCTTTCGAATGCGTCGACGGCTCTGATTGGCTTTGTTTGTACCATGTGGTCGGTGTGACGGCGTCCCTAGAGACCAAAATTGCGGACCTGCCCTAAACTTTCACGGGTCGATCTGAGGAGTTTGCGATCTAATTCGTGGTAAAATAATGACAGACATCGTAATTATTGAGCATGGTCATGATCTCGGATGTTAGACGGCGATAAAAACAAATTTAAGTGGTCTTGGTTCGACGAAAAAGATTTTTAAAGTAGAAAGGCGCCTATGCGCAGCGCTTCCGACGGAAGTCTTTGCCACAACAGCAGCAGCTTGACTACACCCGCGGCTGCAGCATCAGTCTCTGTTCAAACGTAAATAACTTTCTCGGGAGGTTGTCTGAAGTTGGGAAAATCTTTTTCAAACATAGTAAGGTAGTGTCGGTCCAATATATTTTGAGTAAAATAATTTTGCAATTATTTCGGTTTTCTTATTTTGAATATATGTCTCTAATTTATTTGTATTTCCTAATTACCATGATTTAGTTCAGTTATGCTCAAAGAAATATTATTGACATGAATTATAAGTATGTAGTGGTTTAGATCCAGACTCCCTTAAGAAGAATGTTTACAATGTTTAATTTAGTTTGTGTGGTGTCTTGAATTTGAGAAGATGTTGTTCAATATTGTATTGTAATTTAGTGGCCGGCAGAAGACAGATTTGCAAATTTAGTTGAGTTATGGCATTGTGTGTTGAACAAAAAGAAGTCAGGACAGACATGATGTAAGACTGTGCAGAGAGGTTCTGATATGCTGTTGCACCCACTTTTATGTTTGAGACCTTCATTGTTGTATGAAGATGCAATAGTTTGTATGTTTGTTTTGATTTTTCCCAGATTACGTAGTATTGGTGTTAAAGGATTTATTGTGTTATAGGAAGATAGTTTAAAGAGGTTACCATATTTTGATGTAATCATAGTTTGTGAAAACAGTGCAAGTGGATGTTACACATCTGTCATTTCTAAAGTAGAAATAATGTATAAATAAATGAGGTACTTTCATAGAATATGATAGTTACTGGTGTTCTTTTTTGCCATTTGGGGCTTTCATGTTACTATATTTTAGCACTTGTATGTTTTGCAGCTTTAAGGAAACGTTTAGATTGTGAGATTGTGTTACTGTTACTTTAGTAATTATGCAAATTCTTTTGTAGGAACAGCAAGTCCTTAATGGTAAGTCAAACTAGGGGTTTGAATGTTAAATCATGATGCTTGAATTAGTTTTAGTTTCTTGATTAAGAAGTGAGTAATTAGTTGCCAGCAGGTACCAGAATGTGTCTAAGAAAGTGTATTTTTCAAACATTTTGCTTCACACCAGTTGTATTGGTCAAAGAAAAGTTTAGGGATTTTTCCTTGCCTGGCTTTTATCACTGATTAACTGACTTGCATCCACGGCGTTGGCGACGGTGGAACCTGAACATGACACTAATACATTTTCTAAATCTCTTTCCAAGCAGCACATAGCTTTAGTGGTGCAGGAAAGCAGACCCCTCCTGAGACCTCATAAATCTTTGCGCAGAAAACCCCTCTGCTTCATTGGGTGACTGACAAAAGGCGCAGAAGTCTACCTTTCCCTCCTGCAGTTCTCTGGCTTCACAGGAAGGAGCTGAGTTAGGAGTGACTGACCTTCACGTCAGCTCCCCTAATCAAATGAAGGCATGATTGCACGCATGAAGAATGCATTGGAGCCTCTGGCAGGTGATTAGAGTCAATTGAAAATACATCTGATTCATCACTGCAGAGCACATTTGAAAAAAAAAAAACAGAACAGGGCAGAGAGAGAAGTTGGACAACTGAAAAACAACACACTGTAGGAAAAAATCCCCTCTGGATAATAAAGGTATTTCAAAAATAAATAAATAAATAACATGATGAGTTTAATACCCTCAGGACCTGCAGCAATTATGTGACAAGTTCAGGCATTAAGAAGCCGGTACAGGAGAATTGGTTGAAAATCCTGGGAGACGTGAGCCACCCAGGAGACCCCTCCAGCAGCAGTTGGAAATGGCATCTGTGGCGCTCCGGACAAATGGGCTTGACTGCCCACAACAAGGTACCCAACAGCATCATGCGCAGACCAGGGGCGTGGCGGAAATGAACAGCACTCACGGCTGCTCCAAGCCCCTCCTCCACCGTGGCGAGGACCACATTTGGTGCTGCAGGAGCCATGGTCCCTTTCAAGCTCAGAGGTAAATCTAGGATGGGTCAAGTGGACACTCCATCTACTCTGACAAATGAACATATGACCCTTCAAACCTGCAGAAGACCATCTGACTGACTTTTGACCTGATGGTGGAACATTCATTTGTGCATTCACCACACACGCCTGTGAATCTGTTGGGACGGGACATTCTTGTCTGTCTTACTGGATGCCATGCCACACACCACAGTCAACCCCCACTGCAGACATCCAGAGGGCCCTGAAAAGCCAGGTGGTTTCGTGAATTTCAGGTATGAACGCCATGAATCTTGTCCTTGAAGCCATATTTTCCGCCTCTGAGGACCTGAACTGCTCACTCTATTATGACAGAGAGGATGATCAACAGTACCAGGAAGCATTTCATCAGGTAGAAGGCCACACGTGGCATTTAAGCTCCACTGACATATATATTGGTCCTGAAGGGTGTAACGGTTTATTTTGCATTCACACACTCACAATTGCAATGGTACCAGATGTTAGACACAGCTGTATTTCACATAGAATTAGCACAAAAGGGGCGTTAAAACACAAACTGTCTAAACTGTGCGTTTTCAGGTGTTCACTTCTCTCCCTCAATAAAAATCTACAGGATAACTTTGCCTCCAACAATGCAGAGGTGATGTTAAAAACGCTCTCTGATGCTTCATGGTCCACAGGTTCATTTAATGTTGGTTCATGCTTCACCGTCCCCCCGGTGGTGATCAGGTCACTGCAGGAGCACAAGTTTTTAGATCTCAGTGCAGCTGGTGAAGGATGCAGATGAAAGGATGAAGGAAACTTTGTTTGGTTTGTGGAACTCTGGTGCAATTGAGCATTCATGTTCTTTGTGCTGTACTCCCTTGAGACCGGTTTTGAAAGCAGAGAGTAAAACTTATCGCATGGCACATGATTTAAGGGATGTCAGTGAAGTCAGCATTACTCTAGTTCTAGTTCTAGATCCACACCGCATGCTGTCAACTTTAGCCCAAAATGTGTGTTGCTATTGATTTAGTAAACGCTTTCTTTTGCATTCCATTACATGAAAATAGCAGACATCTATTCGCATTTCAGTATAAAGGTTTCTGTTTGCAGTATACACGCTTTCCAGAAAGATTTAAAAATTCTCCTGGCATTTTCAATCACTGTTTGAAGTCTCTCCAACAGGGTATTATGCTATAAGAGGGTTGTGTTTTGTTGATGTAGGTTGATGACCTCCTGCTAGCAGCACCGACTCCTGACACCTGCCTGCAAGCAATGACAGATCTTCTGTTGCAGTTGTGTGTTTTGAGTTTTGAAGTGTCTAACAGGTAATTGTAATGTTGCAGAAGGGAAGTCACATTTTTTAGGCAGAACTGTTTCCAGCACAGGATCTTCAATGTCTATGGAGCATAGAAAGTCTCATTTGCAGCATAACTATCTGGAGATGGTTTGGATATGTTGGTTTTCTTGAGTCTTTGTGGTTATAGTAGACATTTTCTTCTATATTCTGTGTTTTTCACTGCCCCCTTGAAGTCGATGATTAACGACAAGGGTGCGACTGACCTCACGGCTGCAAGGCAACGACAATAAGTGGTTTCATTTCTTCACGTTGAGATCTTGCCTTTCACAGGAACGTGGACAGGACGCCTGTTGATCTAAACGCTGCACAGAACTGTTTGTTCTTTTCCTATTTTTATATTTATTTTATATTTTTTATATTCAATTTATATTTTTACTTTTGATTTATTTGGTTTTTGTTTCTGTAGTATCTTCAATGATGAGACGTTGTTCGTTTAGGTTGGCTCTTTATTCCGCCATTATTACAACTTCCTTAACAACCAGAATGCAGCGCGTGCTTATCTTTTAACAGTGTAACATTCACGGCCTTACAATAAAATCAGACTTTAATGTTATGAACAATAACTAGTCAATATGCCACATTACCTCCCCTTGTAACTAGGACAAATTAACAAAATAGGACGTTACCTTAACAGCACCTAAGGCAAAAACCAGAAAAATGCTTACCAATCAATTTTGTCAAAATAGACAAAACAGGTTTCGAACGGTCTGTCCTATTGTCATCAATCTCAAAAGAACTATTTAACCATCAAGTTTGGAATCTAAGGGGACGTTTAATTTCACGTTTTGAGCGTCTCAAAACCAATGGCTCAGGTGACTGGTTAGGAAAATCTCCCTTTTGTGGGGAACTTCCACAGCTTGTCTCTGCTTCCAGATTTGCTTCTTCTGTTGAGACCACATGGTCTGCCGCAGGTACAGCTCGCTCACGTAACTGATCTCCATGCCGTCTGTGAACCGTGTCAGAGTCCCGCTCTCGGACTTCGTAGGAAACTGGACCAGTCTGCCGCACCACCATACCAGGAATCCAATTGCGACCCCCACTCACAGTGCTACGCAGATACACTGCATCGTCCACTTCAAACGAACGATCTGCAGCACTGTAATCATGGCAGTCTTTCTGGTGATATTGTCTCTTCCTCACCCGCTCCTTGGTGCACGGCTGCAGAAAATCCAGCCTGGTACGAATGTGTCTTCGCAGAAACAGATCAGCAGGGGACTGTCCCGTGGTGCAGTGAGGAGTGGATCTGTACTGCAACAAAAACAAGGACATCTTATCATCAATGCACAGATGTGGGGGTGAGCCAGCCTCTTCATTCCGGCTTTAAACATCTGGACATATCGCTCCGCCAGACCATTTGATGCTGGGTGCCCCGGTGCACTTGTAGTGTGATGAATCCCATTCATTTTTACAAAAGTTTTGAACTCTGCTGATGTGAACGTAGTTGCATTGTCAGTCACAATTTGCTCTGGCAGTCCAAAAGAAGAAAACAATCTCCTTAGTCTTGTGATGGTAGCCTGGGTGGTAATTTGTGACATGCGAAATATTTCCAACCACTTTGAATGTGCATCGACCACTATCATGAACATGGCACTCATGAAAGGTCCAGCAAAGTCAATGTGCAGTCTTTTCCATGGTTCTCCAGGAAACTCCCATGGATGTAGGGGAACTTGAGGGGGTGTTGGTTTGTCCAGCTGGCATGTCTCACATTCTCTGCAAATACGCTCTACATCCAAATCAAGACCGGGCCACCATACATATTTACGGGCTAAGGCTTTTGTCTTGACGATGCCTTGATGTCCTAAATGGACTTCTTGTAGGACTCTCCCCCTCAGCTTGGTAGGTATGACAACCCTTGTACCCCAAAGAACACAACCTTGTTCTGTGGAAAGTTCATTTTTCCTCATACTGAAGGGCTGTAGGTTTCCTTCCGGTTTCCCAGGCCAACCTTCCATTACGTACTTGTAGACTCGTGACAATTCACTGTCTGTACGTGTCGCCTGTGCCACCTGTTGCGCACTAAGTGGCGCCTCCTGGAGATGCTCTTCCAAGAGTGAGTGAATTAACGCTGAGGTTCCTGCTGTCCCATGATCACTAGTTTCTGGTAAGGGAACCCGGGAAAGACCATCCGCATTGCTATGCTCTTTTGACTTGCGATAAACAATGTGGTAGTCGTAAGCAGAGAGAATGATTGCCCACCGTTGGATGCGTGCAGCTGCCAAAGTTGGTAGACCTTTATGTTCACCGAACAGCGTCACCAGGGGGCGGTGATCAGTCACCAGAGTAAAATGGCGGCCCCACAAATACTGGTGAAATTTCTTCACACCATAAACCAGCCCCAATGCTTCTTTTTCTATCTGAGAATAGTTTTTCTCAGCTGGGCTTAATGTCCGAGAAGCGTAGGCCACAGGGCGTTCTTCTCCATTTTGCATTGTATGCTGGATGACTGCTCCAATACCATATGCAGAAGCATCACAGGCCAGAGTGAGTGGTAGGTTAAGGTCATAATGAGCTAGAACTCGGTCACTAGCTAGTAGCTCCTTGCATTTAAGGAAAGCAGTGTTTTGCTCCTTCGTCCATTTCCATGTCACGTTTGCTTGCAGCAGTTTGTACAAAGGTGCTAACACTGTGCTTTGTTGCGGTACAAACCTCCCATAGTAATTGTATAATCCCAGGAATGCCTGTAACTCGCTGACATTGGTAGGGGCTGGAGCTTCTTGAATGGCTCTCACCTTCTCTTTTGAGGGTCTGACCCCATGCTCATCCAGTTCATGTCCCAAATACTCAATCGTTTTCCTGCCGAACGCACACTTTGAGCGTTTCACCCGCAGTCCATTTTCCTGTAAGCGTTGTAGAACTTTTTGCAGGTTGGACAGATGAGCCTCCTCTGTATTTCCAGTGACCAGCAGATCATCCAGGTAAACGACAACTGGTAAATCCTTCATCAGATTGTCCATAATACGCTGGAAAATGGCAGGTGCTGAGCTGATTCCAAAAGGAAGTCGATTGTATACATATAGTCCTCTATGAGTGTTGATGGTCGTATATGTCTTTGAATCATTATCCAGTACAACCTGCTGATAGGCTGCAGCCAAATCTATCTTGGAAAAGATTTTACCACCACTAAGGGTTGCCAACAGCTCCTCTAAACGTGGTAAGGGATATGACTCAGTCTCTATTGCTTGGTTGACTGACACTTTGTAATCTCCGCATATCCGGAGTGATCCATCTTTTTTTTGTACGGGCACTATGGGTGCTGCCCATTCGCTATGCTTCACTGGAGAGATTATTTTAGCATCTTCCAGTCTTTTAAGTTCCCTCTCTACTCGCTCTTTCATAGCAAATGGAAGTGGCCTGCTTTTGCAAAATTTGGGCGGCACATCAGGTTTCACCACTATTGCTGCTTTTATGTCTTTAAGCATGCCTAACTCATCTGCAAAAAACCTTGGAGTACTTTTCCAGCACCTCTGGGAGTGACTTACATGTGGGTGAAGTTAGCGATTTAATCTGCTGCCAGTTTAGACTGAACTCCTTTAACCAATCTCTGCCACACAAAGTTGATCCACCCCCTTTTACCACTAACAAGGATAACTCTTTGGTCTCCTGTCCATAGCTCACTGGCACCGTAATTTGGCCTAAAACGGGGATGTGACCTCCATTGTAAGCCTTGAGTCTGACTGTTGCAGTCTGCAGTGGAAAATGTGAAAATTTCTCCTTGTACTTGACTTGTGGTATGACACTCCTGGCAGCTCCCGTATCTATTTCCATCTCTAACTCTGTGTTAGCAACAATAAATGTTTCCCTATACAAGTCAATGTCATCATTTGTTACAGTCAGAATGCTAAACATTCCAAGTTCAGCATCATCTTCCACTTCCACATGTTTTGTGTGGTGAAGTGTTTTTCCCTTGGCATTTTGTTTTTCCCTGCTCCCAGTTTGAGCTTTTGAGCGACATGCCTTCTTAATGTGCCCCATTTTTCCGCAGTTATGGCATTTGGCATCCTTAAAATAGCACTCATTTGCTGTGTGGTTTTTTCCGTTGCACCTGTAGCAGTTTCTTGTCTTGTGTCGGGGCTCCACCTTGTGGACATTGGCCGTTCCTACACTCTCATTTCCAGCCACCCGCAGCTGACGGGCTTCTCTGTCCGCTGTTTCCATATTTAAGGCAATCTCAAAAGCTTTGGCGAAAGTAAGGTCGGTTTCTGAGAGCAATCTTCGCTGGCAAGCCTCATTGTTTATTCCACTCACAAAACGATCACGCAGTGAGGAGTCCAGGTTGGCACCAAACTCACAATGGGCTGCACTCCTTTTCAACTCCGCCGCATACTCTGCCACCGGCTGGTCGTGCTTCTGATTACATCGGTTAAAACGAAATCTCTCTGCCACCAATATCGGCTTTGGCTCAAAATGTTCCTTTAATATTGTAACAATCTCATCAAACGTCTTGTCCTTAGGTTTATTAGGCTGCACCAGATTCCTTAGAAGTCCGTAGGTGGATGCCCCCATAACCGTTAGCAGCGTTGCCACTCGTTTTCGTCGGCTACATCGTTAGCTTCGAAAAATTGTTCGATCCGTTCCACATACGCCGACCATGGCTCACCGTCTGGCTTGAATTCATCAATTCTTCCAAATAGGGACATTGTGCTCACTAGCACCGACACCGAGTGTCTCTCCCTCCTGAAGCCAATAGGTTTTAATCCTCGTCGCCAGTTGTAGTATCTTCAATGATGAGACGTTGTTCGTTTAGGTTGGCTCTTTATTCCGCCATTATTACAACTTCCTTAACAACCAGAATGCAGCGCGTGCTTATCTTTTAACAGTGTAACATTCACGGCCTTACAATAAAATCAGACTTTAATGTTATGAACAATAACTAGTCAATATGCCACAGTTTCTTATCTCTGTTTAAATTCTGCAATGTTTCCCTCCACTAGTGGCCTCCAAGAGAGGGTGAGGGACATTAAGGGGTCTTAAGGAAATTGTTTTATTATTATTATTCTTTTATTATTATCATCGTTTAAATGTATTTGTTTAGAAAGAATGTTTAAATGGTAACTCAGACTGACCTTTTTAACTTTTTAGAGCTTTGTGTGTGTGTGTTCATCTGGTTCTCTCATCCTCAGCAAGGATGAGGAGGTTTTACGACACTGTCCTTGGTTGATAAGGAATGCAGTATGGCCCTAATGATCTTTTCTCTTTGTCTTGATTTGTATCCTCCCACTTGTGTTTTTAATAACAGCACGAGGAGAAGAAGACCTTTGAGGAGAAACACTGGTGGACTTTTTCCATCACATTTGCTGTTCTCACTTGCGCATGCGTAACTTGATTCTTATCTCATTGTGTTTTGTGTCTTGATATTGTTTTCTAATATTGTTTTTTGTTATTGTTTCTTATAATTTTTTGCCTGCTGCCGAGTGGCGTTGGGGGTTCTGGCTACCACTGCTGCTGCGGCGGGGGTCTTGGTGTGGGGATGGCTGGTCTTTCCCCCTCCTTCTTTTCACATTCCACCATTCATTTAGAAGAACATAAACACTCACCTGAGCACAGGTGTTAGCTCACCTTTACACTAATAGTTTGCATGATTGAATGAATGAAATATTTCACACTAGTTGGTCTGAAGGCACGAGTATGCATGTGTGAACATTATCTGTATTGTGTACATGTTGACATGTGGACACCTTTACAGTTAACAGGTGTGTTTATAACATCTGAGTGTGTGTGTGGACAGGCCCCGCCCTTTGAGATTTGTATTACACTTGAGCCTTACCGTAATGATAAACATCCAGTAAAGTTGTTGCTTTAGGCTGCTTCATAGCTATAGCTATAGCTAACTGCTCTCTTCAGACGGGGGTCTTCCCCTCTGCCTATAAGACGGCAGTGGTGAGGCCCCTTCTGAAGAAGAGTAACTTGGACCCAAAGATCATGGACAATTACAGACCTGTATCCAACTTACCATTTTAGGAAAACTTATTGAAAAACTTGTTTTTATTCAATTACATGATTTTTTAAGTGAACATAATGTTCTTGAAAAGTGTCAGTCTGGTTTTAGGACTAATCACAGTACTGAGACGGCCCTTTTAAAAATTTTAAATGATCTCAGACATAATTATGACTCGCAGAAACTTTCTGTTCTGGTGCTGCTAGATCTTAGTGCCGCCTTTGATACAGTGGATCACCAGATTTTAATTGACAGACTTAGGAGTCGGGTCGGCCTCTCAGGAACTGCTCTTAACTGGTTTCACTCCTATCTCACAGATAGACACTTTTTTGTAAGTATGGATACTCGTTCCTCAGGAGTCCATGAAATAGGTTGCGGGGTTCCCCAGGGTTCAATCTTGGGTCCAATACTTTTTAACTTGTATATGTTGCCTCTTGGGGATGTCATCAGGAGACATGGCGTTGACTTTCACAGCTATGCTGATGATACACAGCTTTACATCGCCGTGTCTCCTGATGACCTTGAACCTGTCAACACTCTTTTAAACTGCATTTTAGATATAAAGCTGTGGATGGCAGAAAACTTCTTGCAGCTCAACCAGGACAAAACTGAAGTTTTAATCATTGGTCCTGAAGACAAGAGAGAGATGATTTTACCCAAACTTAGGAATTTTAAATCTTCTCAGTGTGTGAGAAATCTGGGCGTTCTTTTTGACTCTGAGCTGAATTTTATTCCTCACATCAGAAACGTTGTGAAAACAGGATTTTATCATCTTAAAAACATTGCCAGAGTCCGCCCGTTCCTCTCTCTTGCCAGCACAGAGGTGCTAATGCATGCTTTTATTTTTAGTCATTTAGATTATTGTAATGCCCTGCTCTCTGGTTTACCCAAAAAGTCGATCTCAAATCTACAACTTCTACAGAACTCAGCGGCACAAGTTCTGACGAGGACCAGAGGGCGGGAACACATTACACCGGTTTTAAAATCGCTGCATTGGCTACCTGTGCGTTTCAGGATTGATTTTAAAGTTCTCTTAATGGTTTACAAATGTTTTTATGGTCTTGGGCCCTCTTATTTAAATGATATTATTTTAAAATACGAACCCTCGCGGACCCTGAGGTCCTCTGGCACTGGCCTCTTAGTTGTCCCTAAGGTGAGGACCAAGACACACGGTGAGGCTTCGTTCCACCATTATGGTCCTCGCCTGTGGAACAGCCTGCCGGAGAACCTCAGGGCTGCAGAGACTGTGGACATTTTTAAGAAGAGGCTCAAGACCCACCTTTTTAGTCTGGCTTTTATATGATTTTGATCGTTCCTTATGTCTTTTATTATTCATCTATTTATTAATTGAGGTATTTATTTACATATTTATTTATTTATCTATTTTCTTGTAAGGACTATTATTATCTCTGTTTCTAATATGCAATTCTTTTTATTGTTATTTTACCAATGATACTTAGGTTATGTTTTAATCACTGACCTATTTTATTTTTTAATTACTAACATACTTATATCTTTTATTTTTTATCTTTTTCTATTTTTATTGTTGTTATTTTATGATCATTTTATTTTTTATTCTGATGTTTTTTACTCCAGTGTTTCCTCTTGGGGATCCATCGTTCTTGGGCACCACCAGCTTGACCTGTAGGGCGTGCCGTTGCTGTGGTGCCCGTTCTCATTGGGCGGGCTGGGGTCCCGCTCTGTGGTCTAATAGCCATGGAGTGGGCCCTGGGCTGCCCTGTGTTGGGCGGGCGCTGCGGTAATGGCCCCTGTGGTCGGGCTGGGCCTTGGAATAAATGGATCCCCATGATATCGTTTCCTCACAGCAGTACCAAGCCAGACCTTCTTCAACTGCAGTTCTTTGTTTCTGTTCACGGTTCTACTGGGGTAACTGGGTGGGTGGGGGTGGGTGGTGGTGAGGGAGGGGTACCTTCTTTGTGTGATTGTCCTTTGTTTTCTGTTTTTAACAACTTTCATTTTTTTATGACTGTTTTATCTGTTTTTATGTTAAGCGCTTTGTGTTTTTAACCAAAATGAAAGGCGCTATATAAATAAATAAAGTTTGAGTTTGAGTTCATGGTTTTACCCCCCCCCCCTCCTATTATCACCCTCCTATCCCCCCTCCTCTCTAACATCCCTCTCTCTTCTTCCCTCCTTTTCTTTTCCGTCCGGTCCAACACCAAAGATTTTCAAATATGACGGAATTGAATAAAGTTTGGCCTCAACTACAAAAGGGGTTTATTCAGACATTCCTCTGGTTTGTCTGAAGATTAATAACCCCTGTTGTTAAAGGAAAATATGTCCAACACAAGAGGCCTTCAGCTCTCATCTGTTTGCCCAGCTGTTGGACAGGACAAGTAAAAAAAAAAAAAGAACAATAGCCTTCAAAGAAGAGCTTACATATGTGCCTCATGAATTCAATGACTTCCTCTCAATGACGCTGAAGTTGGCTTCCAATTCACAGCTTCCAGTTCACGAGGGCACTAAAGAAACATTCCACTGCATTTTTTGCACTAAGATCACCTAGAACCAGGTCTTGTTCAAAAACCACTGTACCTGGATATTATGCATTAGATACTAAAGATTACATTAAACACAGTTTCAGATTTGTGAAACTTTCCGGGCAGGAAAGCCACAAAAACAAAAACATAAACCTATCATAAAGTAAATGTGACCCAACCAACTTGTAAGATAACCTTTCTCTTTTTGGATCCTGATATTTTAATGGTTATATCTTCCCATTTCAGTTTCACCCATCTCTTACTCTGTTGTTCATATATCTTCTCTCCTCCCTTGATCGTATCTCTCCCTTCCACATTTTTAGAAATCAAATAAAGGTTTCAACTTCCTGCTCGGAAGGTTTCACAAATCAGACACTGTGTTTAATGTGTTCTTTATTATCTAATGCACAATTTAATCCAGGTTTGAGCAGTCCAGGTCGTATGGTTTTTGAACAGGACCTGGTTCAAGGTTATCTTAGTGCGAAAAATGCAGTGGAATGTTCCTCTAATGCCCTCGCATATCGGAAGCTGTGAATTGGAGGCCAACTTCAGCGTCGTCTCGTCTCACCTGTAGCTTCTGCTCCTCCTTTTTCTGGCCTGCATTCTGTCTTTTTTAGACCTTAGTGAATCAATGGCAATGAATGTCGACTATCAAAATTTTAATAAAAGGTCAACCCATAGAGTTTTCAGTAAAACATGTTTTAAAAAAAAGATTTTAAAAGTGTGATCATATAATGAGCACTTACAGCATACAAGACAATACAGACAATACAAGCACAAAACATTCAGTTTTTCACGTCAAACTGAAACTTCTCTTAGCAAAATCAAACATAGGAAAAAGTGAGATGACACACAATGCATAGGAAAACTTTTTTGGCTGTGGCAGTTATATCACGCTAAGTCGCACTCAGAGCAAAATCAAAGGAAAAAAAAGAGATTTGACTAGGGTTGGGAATCACTGGGTACCTCACGATACGATGCGATTTCCGATACATTGCTCATGATAACGATACTATCACGATATGGCAATAATGTGATAATTGAAATATATAGTCTCTAACAACTCACGATATATCAAACTTTAAGAAAGAAGAACTTGAAAAACTGTTTTGTGGAAAATATTTCCCCATTTGTTTTTTATTTTTTAAACACAATGATAATGAACCACTTGTGTCCCATTTGGTGTAATGAATAATAGACTTTAGGGTAACATTGCTGAAATCAGTCATTCTCTTTCTTTGACAAACAATTACGATTTTTATTTGGAAATATCAGTAAAATTCGGTTGAAACAATAGTGACCATCAACAGCAGTGCCATTATTTAGTACAAAATTGCTGTAAATAGGATAAAAAATGAAGTATATGCCAGGCACATTGGTATTAACCTTTAAAAAAACAAAGCCATAGTCATTGCATTATTTAAAAAAAAAAGCTGTAAATCAGATATTAATTCTGTGAACAAATTATAGTGTCTTTGTTAAAAATAAATGACACCATTTAGTGCAAATGTGGTGTAAACAAAAACAAATTCTCCCAGAAAACAAAAAAATCGAGTAGCTAGGAACTTTCCTTTTAGTTATTTAAAGTGTGGATGCCATGCTTTGAACAACTTTGTCAAATAAAAAAGCCCTTTAAACGCTGATTCTATTGATACCAATAGTTAGCGTCGAAAAAAATCCGAAGCATATGAATAATAGACATCGTTCGAAGGAATCAGAGATTTGAATTTGCCGCTAAGAGCGCAGGCTGGAAGTGACCCCGATATGACCTGTGACGTCCCGAAAGGCATTGACTTTCGTAGTTCCGCTTCGGACAGCAGGTAAACAAAACAGGTAGTCTTCGTTTCTCTCGTGTTTAAATCTGTTAATCATCAACATGCCAAGTCGTTGTGTGGCAGCTGGATGTAGCAATACATCTAGTGAAAGTGTATCTGTGTATAAATTCCCACAACAAGAAACGCTGCTGAAACAATGGACAAAACAAGTTCAGCGAACGAGGGCAAATTGGGTGCCAACTGCTTCGTCAACTTTATGCAGCGAACTTTTTGAGGCAGACTGTTTTGAAGAAACACCACAGCTCATGAAAGATATGGGAATGCATGTCAGATATAAAAAAGTATTGAAACCGAACGCAATCCCCACCATTTTCAAGAGATCGCTAGTGGCAACGTCTGAAACAGAAACGCCCAGTACCAGCACTGGCAGGAGCCAGTACAAAAAGAGAAAATCTGTGACCGAAAAGCTGGCACAAAAGAGAGTGAGTTTAACGTTTAATATATATACGGTATATATATTGATATAAAAATTTCCCTATGCTATATTATACAGAGTATTATACAGAGTAACAGATCTTTATACTGAATAATCCTTCATTTTAATTAAATGTTGCCTGTACACATTTCACACAATTAATTATAAGCTGTTTAGCAGCAAGACAACTAATAATACTAATAATATCTATGACAATATTCCAGGAAGTACAGGAGCTTCTAGCCCAACCAGTTGAAGTGCCTGAACATATTCAAGAGGAAATGGAGATAGATGAACCGCAACCAGTCCCTGTACATGTAAGATGATCACATATATATGTATTTGTTGTTAAAGTAATTAGTGAATTGCATTAATGTTAAATTAATAATGTGAAAATAATTATCATGAACTCATAAATTTCATGTTACAGGAAGCTACCACACAGACAGTTAGGCAACCAGGAACTAGTCGCACTGTTAGACTGCAGGTTGATATGAAGTCGAAAGGTCCAACGAAAAAAACAAAAGGTTAGGCCTACTTGAAATATAAGTTATTTAAAGATGTGTGCTTTGTTTTCTTAATTCACAAAATGATAAGTAATATAATGCAATTTCATAATTCATTTTCTACAGGGTCACAGACAATGCCTGAAGTTGTGGAAATCAGCACTCAAACTGATGAAGATTTTTGCCCATTGTGTGACCACAAGCAGCTATCTATACAAGTTGAACCAATCATTCCTTCATCACCAGACCTTCCATCCAGTCAGCCGGATCCCGTATCAGCTGATGATAGTGACTATCTTCCAAGTTCTTCACAGACCCCATCCTCCTCTGACTCTGAAAGAAGGTCCACACCCCCACCCACTGAGCGTTTTTTCTTAGTTGCCTGGTCTGCTCTGAGCATGCTGCTCAATTTGAGGTGTTGTGCTTTTGGTCAAGAAATGGACATGGACATGTCAACCACAACCCAGGGTACAATGCTGTGTGTCCTCTGGACATGCAAGAGTTGTAAAAAAGTTACAAAATGGAAGAGTCAGCCTTTTGTTGGAGACATACCTTTAGGCAATATTTTGCTATCTGTAGCAATATTGTCTACTGGTGCATTAGCCACTAAAGTACTACGCATGTTCCGAAACATGAAAGTGGCATGCATATCCAAAAGAACATTCTTTAGGCATCAAAAAGACTATCTGCTTCCCAGTATCACACACTTGTGGGCTGAGCAGCAAGCCTGGCTCATTGCATGTCTTCAAGCAGAACAAAGAGGCATCGTGTTGGCTGGAGATGGTCGCTCAGACAGCCCTGGTCATTCCGCAAAATATGGGACGTACACCATGTTAGAATTACTGGCAAATGTTATCATAGACATGCAACTGGTACAGGTATTTATCTTTCTTGATAATGAGGAGTTACTACTACCTATTTAGTATTTAATGTTAAAAATATGATAAACTGCCATCGCTTCTATTTTTTTTACAGAGCAATGAAGTTGGTGGTGCCTCGCATATGGAAAAGGAGGGCTTCATAAGATCAGTTAATTTCTTGGGAACACAACAGGCAGGGTCTAGATATAGATGTGATAATAACAGACAGGCATGTCCAGTTACGGAAATGGATCAGAGAGAATTTGCCAGATGTTCAACACCTTTTGGACGTTTGGCATGTTGCGAAGGGTATTATTCATTTCCTCAAGTCTTTTTTCTTTATCAGAAGTTGTTCCAGTTGTAAAATATCCAATATATTTATTATTATTTCCAGGTCTTAGAAAAAAACTTGTGGCACTTTCCAAAGAAAAAGACTGCACAGACTTGAAAGAGTGGATTGACAGCATAATCAATCACCTTTATTGGTCAGTAATGTCAACAGATTCAGCAGAGCCAAACCTAGTTGAAGCCAAGTGGACGTCTGTGCTGAATCATATTGTAAATATTCATACGCACAACAATGAGTTATTCCCTAAATGTGAGCATAAAAGGCTGAGAGGAAGAGCAGCTAGAAAGAAATGGTTGAAACCATGTAAGTATGTTTTGTATATTTTACACAGCCGTATCTTTTTTTTATTGGAGTCATCTGTAGAAGTATAAGTAAGTTTGGATGATGTACATCCAATTTGCTTGCTTACAGGTTCTACCTTGATGGTGAAATTAGAAAAACTGGCAACAACAACATACCTCATCAGAGATCTAAAACAGGCATCAAACCGGGAGCAGACATCCTCTCTGGAGGCGTTCCACAGCCTCTTGAACCACTACGCTCCGAAAATGTATGCCTTTTCTTATGAGGGCCAGCTTTGCAGGTACATACATGTTATATGCTGGTACTTGAAACATTGCTTTATCAGCTTATCAAAGAAAAAATAGTTGTCTCTAGCGTAACATATTTTCAAGATGTTAGTATTTTCAGGTGAATGTTTATGTCAATACATATTTTTTTTAATAGAGGACTGTTAGCAGTGATGCATTTCAATGAAAATAGTGGGCGGACTCAACAAAGTACCAGATCAGGTGAACTCCAGTATGCAGTGTCCCTGCCAAAGTGGAAGAAAGGGGGACACACAGTGAGGAAAGTTTTAGAAGAACCTACATTTGGTTAGTTGTATTTTTTCCATTTTTCAATAAACCTATGTTCATAGTATTTATATGAAAAAACACGATTCTTTATTTATAATATATTGCTTTATTTCTATATGTATTGGCTCACTCCAATGAACAGGCATGTAAATTTTAAGAATACACGTACATTTGTTTGGTATAGGTAAAAATATACATATATATTTATATGTGTTCCACAATACATTTCAGACTATGTTAATGAGATCATCAAGGATGTCCTGGACAGACTCGTACACCCCAGAGAAGATGTGGATGTCAGAGATGTGCCTCCTCCATTGAGTGGTGAATACCAAAGACCAACCAAAGAAACTGCTGTCTCACAGTTCAAATCCAGATACAAGTCCACTTGAATCAGTCTAATGCAGGATACAAAAATCCAACATACAGTTGGTGCGGAAAAAGTTGACCGTATTTTATTCACAGCACAGGATGGCAGGGTAACACGAACCGCTCTCCCAAGATGTCCCCAGCACAGCCTCACAAACTGCCAGTATGCGATATATCGATATCTTCTGAAAATAGAATAAAGACTTGATTACATGTCTGTCAGTGTTTGAAATATATTGACCTGTTTACATACAAGTGTTTTTATTGTTGATGGAAGTAAATAAATATATCATATCCTAGGCCTGACCGAGAGTCTGTTTTTACCAGCTACTAAATTAACTTTAACTCAATTGCTATGCTACCAATGTATACCCTGGTAATTAGATCTATTCTGTGTCAACCTTCGACATGTAGAGTATACTCACTCATGTGATGTAGCTTCTTCCATTCTACCATGATGATCAACATAAGCATAGTATGCTACCCTCAAAACATCAGGATTCAGGCAGCAGGTCTGGAAACTATCCAATTCAGTGATGCAGGATGCATTTACCCCACTGCGCAGCATTTCTCCTTGGACTTCATCTATTTCACGGCAGCAAATACACTCCATCACTAGAGGCATGACAGCACAACATTGACACTGGCACCTATGACAAAAAGTTAGTTTTAGTTCATCTCATTCATTTGTAACTTACAAACTGAAACCAGCTGTCCTACATATATACTGTTAGGAATCACTGAAAAAATTTCACCATTAGGCCCTATTAGATTGACTTTTCAATTCTGCGTGTACTTTTACAGATGTATACACAAGGCCTAGTCTACGTAGGTTCCAAAATCACGAAAGGCAACTAACCATGCCGTGTTCTGGAGTCTAGCCGAATCTTCATGCTGGCTATCGTCATCGGCATCACTAGACCTACTACTTTCTGCTATATCCTCCTCACTTTCGCAAAAGGGTTCGAATCGATACGGTTGCAAAAGTGACTCATCATCATGATAATCTCCGCAACTTTCCTCTTCATCTTTCTGTTCATCTGATGATAAATCGCTAATAGAGACGGTAGCATCACTCTGTGCTTCGCTATCGGTGCTAGCCATGTTGTCTGCCTTTCGTTACGTCACAAACAGGGCGGCGCGAATTCGCCGGAATGCGTGAAGCCGGCGGCCGTCCTCATTGTTTATATCGCGTTTTTCGCTATTTATTCTTTTTCGAAAAATATTAAAAACAATCGCAACATGAAATAGAGACTATTTACTATATTTTGGCTTATTAAAATAGGCCATGTCACCCACACTTTAAGACATAAACTGCTTTCAAAATAAATGACCAGGGATAAAATACATGAACTTAATGTGTATCTGAAAATAGAAATCTTTGTGAACAAAACGTTTGGGGAAAAGCTGCATGTGGTGTATATGTTCTTGTTTTTCTGAAGAACCACAGGCTTTTTAGCGTAAAGACGCTTCTCGTCTACCTCTGCTTTGAGGAGAAGGGGGGTCTAAAGGCAGGGATGCCTACCGGTAGTTTAGCTAAGTCTGTTTAGTTCCATTTAGTTATTAACTTATTGAATTAAATGACTTCATGTTCCATATGATTTCATGTTTATTAAAAAGCCCATTGAAACGACTATTGCTGTGATTTTGGGCTATATACATAAAATTGAATTGAATTGGGATTTGTGCATTGCTCAGGTTTGTAGGACATACAACTTCATTTCCCGGTCCTCGTTAATAAAATGCACAGTAAAACATACATGGTGCACGCTGGAGATCCAGCCCTGGAGATCCAGCCGTCACACGTGAGCTCCACTCTTTCTGCTGTTTCCATCTCAACCATGGGTCTGGTCTGGGCACACAAGTCAGGGATCATTTTTTCAGTATTTCCGAGAGGGAATGTCAAAGCATGGCTCTAATGCATTCAATAAAAAACGAAACCCCTCGCTCTTCAACTCGCTGCAGGGACGGAGGCCCTTGTAAATTTTAACAGCAATCCTATTCTAGCATTGAAAAGACTGTCTCTAAAACACAGGACAGCACTGAAGCGCTCATCCTGGCAGCTCAGGACAAGCCCTGAGCACCAGAGCAATAGAGGCTCAGATCTACCACACAAGACAAGACCCAAGGTGTAGGCTGTGCAAAGAGGCGCCTGAAACAATCCAGCACATAACTGCAGGATGTAAGATGCTGGCAGGTAAAGCATACATAGAGCGCCACAATCAAGTGGCTGGAATCATATACAGGAACATGTGTGCAGAATATGGACTGGAAACCCCAAGGTCAAAATGGGAAACACCTCCGAAGGTGGTAGAGAATGAGAGGGCAAAGATCCTGTGGGACTTCCAGATACAGACGGATAGGATGGTAATGGTGAACCAACCAGACATCAGAGGAAAGCCGTTGTGGTGGATGTGGCAGTGCCAAGCGATGGGAACATCAGGAAGAAGGAACATGAGAAACTGGAGAAATACCAGGGACTCAGAGAAGAACTGGAGAAAGCCTGGAAAGTGAAGGTGACAGTGGTGCCTGTGGTAATTGGAGCACTCAGGGCAGTAACCCCCGAGCTGGAGGAGTGGCTACAACAGATCCCTGGAAAGACCTCAGACCTCTCAGTCCAGAAAAGCGCAGTGCTAGGAACAGCTAAGATACTTTGCAGAACCCTCAAGCTCCCAGGACCCGAGCTTGGAGGAGAAACCACCCGCGGAGGGTGAGAGGGGCGTTTTTTTTTTCAGTTAGGAATGTATATACATATATATATATATATATATATATATATATATATATATATATATATTATATATATATAATATATATATATATATATATATATATATATATATATATTATATATGGCTACGGCTGGGTAGCTCGGTTGGTAAGGTGCAGGACTGTCATGCTGGAAACCCGGGTTCGATTCCCACAGCGGAATGAACAATTAATGGTGATTAATGGAATGGGGCAATTACCATAACAATGGAAATGCCATAGCAATGACGGGCAATTAACATCACCCAGTGAGGGTCCTTGGGCAAGACCCTTAACGCTAATGCCTACCTCACTATATGAGAGACAATGAACCACATGTCATGCCGGCTCAGACGTCGCCCGGCCAAACAAGGTCTGCGTCAGGTGCTGGGGGACCAGAGCACTCTGATGGAAAGTGGGCTATTGGAACAAGACGGAAATGGACTAGATGCGAGAACAAGGATCTGTTAGGATGCTACTACTCAAGTAATCCAACCCAGAGGGGGTACATGCAGAGGATGTGGAATGAATGGATGCTTCGAAACCCACAATCAAGGCTAACTGCCCAATGTTCGAATATCCACAAACGCCAACTCCTATCACAGCTTGAGATTGAAGTGATACAGTACAATGCCACGGGAGAGCCAGAACAACAGGTCAGAGAGGAGGTTATACCACACTCACACCCTGAGATTGGGTACACAGCCCCAACAACCACAGTTACGCTGAGCGAGGCAGCAACTGACCTGAAAAACAAGATAATGTCTACAATGAACACTAGGCAACCCCGACACCAGCTACAACGGTTAAGTGATGTACTGCCTGAAAGTCTACTGGAAACTGTGAATGAAGCATTGAGGGCAATTCCTACCACAACCATCACAGAAACCAATGAACTGGTTTACACTTCAGCAGCAGTGATCCTTGAGATGCTTGGCTATAAGAGCAACCATGGAAGAAAACAATACCCACCATGGAAGCAACGGTTAGAGGCCAAAATCAAGGCAACTCGGAAGGATGTGAGTAAGCTAACAGAGGCTCAAAGAGGTACAATGAGAAAGCAAGTACCGAAGAGATACAGCCAGATGCCCATACCTGAAGCCCTGGAAACTGCCAAACAAAGGCTCCTAGCCTTGAGTAGCCGTCTAAAGAGATACACAAGAGACATTGAGGCCAGACGAATAAACAGGCTGTTCGCAACTCAACCAGCGAAAGTGTACGCTCAGTGGCAGGGTCAAAACAGCCGAGCAGACCCACCAAGGCTAGAAACTGAACAGTACTGGAAAAGTATATGGGAGAAAGAGACAGCACATAACAGCAATGCCCAGTGGCTGGTCTCTCTGAGAAAAGAACACAGCAACCTCCCTGAACAGAATCCAGTAACCATCACAGTGGCAGACATCCAAGAAAGAGTCTCAGGTATGAAGAACTGGACAGCACCGGGCCCTGACATGATACATGCCTACTGGCTAAAGAAGCTTACCACACTCCACGAACGCCTGGCAGCACAAATGAACCAGCTGCTAAGAGATGGGACTCACCCTGAATGGCTAACGGAAGGGCGAATGATCCTGATCCAGAAGGATCCCTCAAAGGGTGCAGTCCCATCCAACTACCGGCCAATAACCTGTCTCTCCACAACATGGAAGCTCATGTCAGGCATCATTGCAACCAAGATAAATAGGCACATGGATCAATCATGAGCAACACACAGAAGGGCATTGGTAGAGACTCCAGAGGAGCCAAACACCAACTCCTGGTCGACAGAACAGTCGCCCAAGACTGCAGGTCACGACACACCAACCTGTGCACAGCCTGGATTGATTACAAGAAGGCCTATGACTCAATGCCACACACATGGATCACTGAATGCTTGGAGCTGTACAACATCAACAGGACTCTAAGAGCCTTCATAAGAAACTCAATGAAGCTGTGGAAAACCACCCTTGAAGCCAATGGGAAACCACTTGCACAAGTGTCCATCAAATGTGGGATATACCAAGGTGATGCTCTGTCCCCACTGCTGTTCTGCATAGGTCTAAACCCCCTCAGCCAAATAATCAACAAGACTGGCTATGGATACCGACTCAGAAATGGGGCCAACATCAGTCACCTCCTCTACATGGATGACATCAAGCTATATGCTAAGAACGAGCGTGACATTGACTCCCTGATCCACACCACCAGGATCTACAGTAATGACATTGGGATGTCATTCGGGCTCGAGAAATGCAGCCGGATGGTGACAAAGAGAGGCAAGGTAGTCCACACAGGGGGGGTCTCACTCCCAGAAGGAACAATAGCAGACATTGAGGACAGTTACAAGTACCTTGGAATTCCCCAGGCAAATGGCAACCTGGAGCAGGCAACAAGGAAAGCTGCAACAGCTAAGTACCTTCAACGAGTAAGGCAAGTCCTGAAAAGCCAGCTCAATGGCAAGAACAAGACCCGGGCAATAAACAGCTATGCACTGCCAGTTATCAGATACCCTGCAGGAATAATAAGATGGCCAAAGGAAGAGATACAGACCATGGATGTTAAAACACGGAAGCTCCTCACCATGCATGGAGGGTTCCATCCCAAATCCAGCACTCTGAGACTGTATGCTAGCCGCAAGGAAGGAGGCCGAGGACTAGTGAGCATAGAAGCCACTATCCAGGATGAAACATCCAAGATGCATGAATACATCAAGCTCAAGGCCCCAACTGACAGTGTGCTCAGTGAATGTCTCAGGCAATGGAGAGCAGAGGATACAGTGCTGGAAGACAGATCCTCATGGGAGGACAAACCCCTCCATGGGATGTACCACCGGACCATAACTGAAGTGGCTGATATCAAGAAGTCCTACCAATGGCTAGAAAGGGCTGGCCTACAAGACAGCACTGAAGCGCTCATCCTGGCAGCTCAGGAACAAGCCCTGAGCACCAGAGCGATAGAGGCTCAGATCTACCACACCAGACAAGACCCAAGGTGTAGGCTGTGCAAAGAGGCGCCTGAAACAATCCAGCACATAACTGCAGGATGTAAGATGCTGGCAGGTAAAGCATACATGGAGCGGCACAATCAAGTGGCTGGAATAATATACAGGAACATGTGTGCAGAATATGGACTGGAAACCCCAAGGTCAAAATGGGAAACACCTCCGAAGGTGGTAGAGAATGAGAAGGCAAAGATCCTGTGGGACTTCCAGATCCAGACTGATAGGATGGTAATGGCGAACCAACCAGACATCGTAGTGGTGGATAAAGAACAGAGGAAAGCCGTTGTGGTGGATGTGGCAGTGCCAAGCGATGGGAACATCAGGAAGAAGGAGCATGAGAAACTGGAGAAATACCAGGGACTCAGAGAAGAACTGGAGAAAGCCTGGAAAGTGAAGGTGACGGTGGTGCCTGTGGTAATTGGAGCACTCGGGGCAGTAACCCCCAAGCTTGAGGAGTGGCTACAACAGATACCTGGAAAGACCTCAGACCTCTCAGTCCAGAAAAGCGCAGTGCTAGGAACAGCTAAGATACTGCGCAGGACCCTCAAGCTCCCAGGCCTCTGGTAGAGGACCCGAGCTTGGAGGAGAAACCACCCGCGGAGGGTAAGAGAGGCGTTTTTTTTTTATATATATAAAAAGAATATGTTATATATATATATATATATATATATATATATGCATATATATGCTATTTTACTTTATCATAAAAAAATAATTAAATAAAAATACAAAACAATAATAATAATGCTCATGTCTGAGTAAAGGAGTAGCCAATCACAAAAGTGTCTCCGCCTTGTCTAGTTTGATTGACAGATAGACCTATTCTCCTGAAAAAGCTCTTCATGAAATAAATACGCCATTGTGAAAAACAGCAACATGAAATAAAAACAAAGCTACTTTGGAAAATATTGATTTTGAAATAAGAGGTTCTGAAAAAAGACAGAATTATAATATTCAACATGATTAAAAATGAATATTTTAAAATGCTGTTTTAAAATAATGAACAGGTTTTTAAAGCAAAATGAAACACATAGAATAATATAATGGCTAATTTAAAATCAGTGTGCAGGTTTTTCACAATTTCATGATCTTTTTATATATTTATGAGAGATTTATTGGTTGATTGTTTATTTGCATGAGGTCATATTTATTTATTTAATGAAATATGTATTTATTTAATTATGAACAGTATAGGACTCCATAGACAAAGCCAGAACAGTTAAAATCCAAATAACTAAGACCAAATGTTTAAAAAGGTAGTAAAAACAGTAAAAAATAAAAAATAAAAAAAAATAAATAAAAAACAAATTTAAAGAGGGACCTCATAAAAACACTTAAAATAATTAAAAGAAATAGTCCATGAAACACCAGGGAGACAGGTCCTGCAGCCAGCCACACAGTCTTGTCTTTGTCCACCCTTTGCAGGCGCGGTGGGTTGTTCCTTCCAACATCCACCTGTAAAGTGAAGATAGATCCTGCGAGTATCTCAGTTGTGTGGGGTAAACAGGCCTGGCTACATGCCGAGTGAGAGTGCCACTGGAAGGGTGGAAGGGTGCCACACCGGCAGGGCTCCTCACCCTGCCTATGAGTGTACGTCGCGCTGTGGCACTCCTGTCCTGGAAAACACTCCTACACTGACTGCAGCTCCAGCCACACAGTTTGCTCCAGTGCTGTGTCCTTCAACAGCTTCTAGCTGCTCTTCCTCCTTTCTCCTGCTGCCAGTGCAGCTTTATGGGTGGAGCCATCAGCTTACTGATTGGACACCCAGGTGTGTCCAATCTGGGACTCAGTCTTCATGGGGGTGAAACAACACAAAACACAAAAACCAACTCCACCATAAAAGCATGCAAACAAAAATCAGAGAAGACTTCCTCCGTCAAAAACAAACCTCAACACAAAAGCATGCAAAAAATGACAGGAAAAGGTTTCACTACACAACAATAATAGTAATAATAATAATAATTGATACTTTATTTATCCCACAATGGGGAAATTCTTCTCCGCATTTGACCCATGTCAAGACCCATGTGAGCTGCAGCCGAACTACGCTTGGGAGGCAGTAGCATTAAGGGTCTTGCCTTAAATCCAGTCTTTCCTGATCGGCCTTGAGTGTTACCACCTGACCTGTCAGCCTCTATGTTTGTGCTTTATGCGGACCCGTCTCTCCCCCTCCTTTTAGCAGTATATCTGCTCTCCAGTCCTGTCATGCATCCTCTGTTTTCCAAGCTTGAAAAGGAAGAACATGGAGTTGACAATATTCCCTTCTGACTATCTGGAGCTTGGGTTTATTTATGTGAAATGTTGTTTAAATCCCAAAACCATGGAGGTGATATCTATCACCTACTCAGTGAAACAGAAATATGTAAATATCTGTCCACTAAGACTACCCAGCTGTTTTAGGATAGACTAGTAATATTGAGCTAGTAAAAGTGAGTGAGAATGTTTTTGCACAAAATCAATTTGCTGATGAAGCAACATTTTAAGTAAAAATAGCTATTAAATATGCAAAGTGCACCAACTTAGCCCACAAATAGCTTTTAATAAGCTGGAATATAAACAAAACAATATTCTTTTCCTCTAAAATTTTTTTTATAGGATTACGTTTATTGCTTTTTCACATGAAACATCTTTAGATTGTTATTCTGATCTTAAAATGACTTTAAGGTTCACTTTTGTAGCAATATTCTAGAGACTTTCTCATGTGCAAACCCCTCAAAAAATTCAACATGAGGTGCAAAAGTCAGCAGAGCTTTTGACAGAAGGTGGCGCTCTCATTCCAGCATGACATGCACTCTCCAATTAAAGCGTTCCAGCAAGAGGCAGAAATCACTGTGCTGATAAAAGGTCATGAAAGATTTAGGACGGTTTCAAAAATGCTTGCAGATGTCAACGAGGGGTCACCATAAACCAAATGAAGGCAACACATCCAGTGTCACATGCCGTAACTTTCATGACATGGGACTTCTGACTATGACAGCATTTCTTGAAGCTAAATCAGACACTTTGTGAATTATGAAAACTTTACATTTTAAACTGAGTTGCATAATTGATATATGAGCATCTGCTCTTGTTCTGCTTTTAAACAGCCTTTGTGCTTTATTAATTTTCAAGACAATTTTTTTGCCACTTTTCATGGAAGTCACTGCAATCCTGTTTTGAAATCTGACAGATATATTTCCAAAAAACATATTTTGCCTGACTAAGCTCACAGTAGCAGCTTGGTCTTTTGGTTCCTAACATGCGTTAGACCCTGTCTGCTCTCTGCTGATCTGTTCCACCAGTATACATTAATGTTTTTGGTCCAAATTCAATTATAATTTTTTTTTTATCTTTAGCTCCAGGTTGAAATTAAACAACAAGCTGTTTTCAGTCTCAGTCAATTACAACCAAATGGCTGTGACACTCACAGGCACACACATTTCTGCCGTCGTAGTCATGACAACCGGCCACAGCTATTCAATAAAATGTCAGGGCATCCAGGCAATGCTTAATGCGCTCAGACACTCCGAGGTGATGTGTTGCCTTGATGTCTTGGCGTTGGGGGACACATTCTGTGGAAACACCTGAAGCCAGTATTTCTGTCAGAAACTGGAGAAAAAAGGTATTTGCTAATCCTTCTTTATGGTCTTTGACATTTTTATGCTCCCAGCGATACAATGTTTAATGTACAGAAGCCCGGTTAAACAAAAAGTAAAGTGAGTGACAGAGAAAAAGAAGAATGGAAAAAATGTGAAGAATGAGAAAAAGAGCACCACTCATGTGGGACTTTTATAAAAATAACCCTGCAGAGGAAAAACAAACATTTGTTTAGTGGAAGAGTTGGTCAGAAGTGAGTGTTGTTGCTAAGGCATGATTTCACATTCTATGGGAATCATCAAAAATGCTTAAAATGTGAAATATGTATGTATGTAAAATGTGTTATTTTGGTCCTGCAGCTTTTATGCAAAGAATTAGGGAAAAGTAATGACAGAAATTGCTGCAGGCTGATGTTTGATGATGAGTCTGCAACAGATGTCAGTGTGACACACAAACTCAAACATCTGTGAGAATGCAGAATCAAATACGAGGAAGATGAAGAGAAATATGGATCAGAAGGCATTGCAAAATACACAAGTAAATGTGTCAGTAATAAATAACGAAACGAATAAATACAATTTACCTAGAAGCCTAACCGACACTTGAAATGGCATCTATTCCCCACTCTAGAATAACTGACAGCTGTTGTGGGTGTACGGGTCTTCAGATGGCCACCCTAAGTGTTTTGTTCAGTTTGATCCATGATGCAGAAAAGGTCAAAGAGAGTTTTCTAAGGTCTCAGAACTGTAAACAGCCTTCATCTGGTTGATGTCTTTTTTAAAAACATTCATTTTAGGAAGTCTGCCACTGATAAGGATGGGGTTGATGATAATAAATGAACCACATTCATCAATTTTGTTTTCTTGAACATAACATTTTAATATTTAGCCCTTTTTACTGTTAAAATCAAATGTTGTTTACCATACGGCATATCCCTTCAGGCGTCGCCACACTGTCAGAGATTTTTCCTGTGGATGCCCTTCCTGACACAACCCTTTATTTCATCCAGGCTGGGGACCGGGGAGACCCAGACTTGGGCGCCTTTGTGGCTACATCATTAGACGGTAACGTAAAAGGGTCCTTGTGATGGACCCACTGCTGTTAAAATTAAATAAAATCAACTGTAACTGCCAAATCTGTGGTGATCTTTAGAAAACTTTGAACATATTTTATACCTGCCTATTGTACCTGTTAGTTTTTACTTGAACCATTTCAATCAAAATGTAGATTTTGATATTTTTAACATGTTCATGCAACATTTTTTTGTTGATGGACATTTATAAAGAAAATGAAGCTTTTTTGCATTTCTGAGTATTTCTTTATTCAATTCATTGTAAATCAGGAGCAGACGCAAAAAGATCATTTAAAAAAAAAAAAAGAGATTATTTGTGACGTAAAAGATAAGCTGTGAGGCCTCAAGCTCCCTGCTCCACTCCATTCTGATGCATCCACAGACCTTAGATGGATGGTGGAAAGTGGGGCTGCTCTCAACACACAACCATCGACTGACAATAAGTGGTGACAGAACCAATGCCAAACAAAGATCAGAATCCAAATCACACCAATAAAATAAGAGAAAGCTAGCTGGACAGTTAGCGAACAAGGTAAACTGCCTAATACCTTGTAATGGAACAAACAACATGGGAAGCTATGGGGAAAGAAATGATGAATCATTACAAACAATATGCAAAATAAAAAAGTCACAATTTTATATTCATTAAAACTACAACAAGCACTGCCCCTCTACCTTAAAGATGCATGCATGATCTAACCGGTAATTTCCTCTGAAAACCAATAAGAATGTGAAACTGCACATTATTCAATGAAAAACCTTGGGGCTAAGAAGTCAGAGGAGTGCTTTCCGGTGTGGTATCGGAAAGACTGTGTTTCCATAATGATTTTTAATCTGCAGATCAGTTTCTCTTAATTTTCTTGGTGCAATCAGATACTGAGCTGATACCACCGTGCTGTGCAAAGGGTTTGCCTTAAATCATGAAAGTAACTGACGCCTACTTGAAGTAATGAAGGTGCTGTCTTCTATCCTCACTCTGATGATACTTGTTCATTCTGCCTTGTGCTGCAGATTTACAGACTTATTTCCAAGGTTATATTTTCCTGTGATATATTTTTCGGGGAATTAATGGATTTCTATTCCATTGAAATTTGTTTTAGGGTGGTAATGATACATTCACTCTAATCTGAGGTTTATATTCTGGATTAGAATGAGAAATGGATTAAAACACATGTATGATTTAAATTTAGCCAAGGACAAAGGTTGAATATTACAGTGATTCTCCTCCTCCAAGGTCATTTGGACAATTTAAATTAAAAATGTTTACATATTCCTCCAAAACTGTCACAAAACTAAATCACTTTCAATTGATCAGAAAAAAACTAACTGCACTGATCTCAAAACTGCAATTTACACAAGATAATCAGGTAAAATCACTAAATTTGAGAAGAAATAAATTCAAATCTCATTTTACCAAGTCCAGGTATGAAGGTGTTTAGGAAAAGACAGATGACAGCCAGAGGAAAAGGCATTGTGGGTATTGCAGCCCTTAAAGATCCTTTCTTCTCCCTGACCTCCACCACCACTCCTCCCCCGGCTGTAGGGCACCCAGCCATGGCCTTTGCCCCCAAATTGTCTTTAGATTTCACATTCCCCTGCATCGTTAGTCCTTCTGTCTGCGCCATCTGCTCTTTCTCTTGCTTTTCTGTCACCTGTGCCTTAAAAATAGAGACAGCTGCTGAGAAGCAGGTGCACTAATTTGGAAAACAGAGTCAGTGGAGGTGAAAGAATGTGTCAACAGTGATTCCTTGCATTCAGACAAAATGAACTAAGATTTTAGAGCAGTTGTGTAAACATGCTCACAGGTCCTGGTATGGTTTATATGCAGAAGAAAAAAGTTAACTTGGAAATTGTTCACGTGTTAAGTAGAGGTGGTGATAAATCTAAGGTTCGGGAGGTAAAGAAAAGCAAAAGAAAAAAAAGAAAAAGCATTAAGATAAGTGGGAGAGAAGTCCAGTCACACAAGTCCCATTAAGTCCTTGGACGTAAACACAAAGCTTCTTCATCAGAGGTCAGGAATTTCTGCCTGTTGATTCCTCATCCAACATACTGAAATCAGTTGCCCCTAAAAAACAGAAAATCTGAAAAATCCTAAAAATTCTCTCCTTACTTCACGGATTTCACTTAAACTGTTTCTGTGTTCATAAAAGCTCGGCTTACTCCAGACGTAGAGAGAGGAGAACAAGAGCAGCTACAATCCCCCTTCCTCTACTACATCTTCATCCCTCCCTCTCCTCTTCTCTCCCTCTCCTAGTTTCCATTTAAAGGAACAGCACCTCGGCGTAATGTTACACTTTAGCGAGGTGACACTCAACACGCTGCTATTTGGAGCACACTAAAACAAACATTTTATCAAGTTAATGCACCAACCATATGTTTGCTGCAGCTGAAAGGCTGTGCATTAACGTCTCTTTAATACACTCCAACACAAACTTTTTTTTAAAAATGCTATCAAGGGAAATGCAAACACAGTTTTTCTAATGGATGCAAAAATGAATGAGACAAAGGAAGTGAAAGAATGTGGGCTGATCGAGGACAACATAAGATGTGGAAAGAAAAGAAAAGATCCCTCCTGTGTCAATATCTCGCTAATTATTCATGCACTCACTCTTGTCCTTTTATTCCTCACTTCCCCGCTCTCTGTCCTTTAAAAAAAAAAAAAATTAGCAAAGAGGCAGGCAGCCCAAACCCTGAAACTAATCTCATCTTCTCTGTGTCCATTTCATCTTCTTGGGCTCTTTCTCATCTTTCTTTGGTTCCTTAGCAACCCGGGAAGCAGTAGGTAATTATACGGAAGATATTGATCTTTGTTTTAAGCTTTTTCTCTCTTTTCCTTCTAACCTCTCTCCCGTATCTTCTCATTATTTCCACTTCGGTCCCTTCTTTTAATTTCCTGTCATCTCTGAAATACAGCCGACAGCGTGGACAATTTCATCTTCATTGGACTCATGAACAGAACGTTGAGCATCATCCCGCTACCATGGCAACATGTTGTGGAGAGGAATACACCAAGTTGGACTGGTTTGGAGGAGTTATACAAGGACTGTGGGAATGTGCTTGGTTCTAAAATGATTAGTAACTGCTCTTAGAGCAGCGATTTACAGTCTAATTACTCAGTAAGTGTGATAAGACCTAATTGTGAACTCCTATCTGTGTGTGTGTGTGTGTGTGTGTGTAATTCTTCCATAAACACATCTATGGTTCCACCAAAATAGTTTAGGTAGATCCCATCTGTTAGTGAAAGCTGACATCCCACACTGCGTATTTGTGCATTTGTGTGTCCTCGAGTGTGTTCTGTGTGTGCTCCTGTTGTGCACCAGATCACCACGGTGACCAAAGCTGTAACAGACTCTTTCCTTCCTTCTAATCTCCATCTTTTGACTGATTCCCGCTGCCTTTCATCTGTTGCTTCTTTTTCTTCAAGTACATTACAGCAGATTGATTTTCATTCAGCTTTATATGGACAAACGCTCTTCCATTGTGCGGCAGGAACTTTTATGAAAGATTCCCTTTGTGTTTGTAATCACCAGCCCTGCTGCTTTGTCTCCTCTCCAAGGTCTTTGACTCCATTTATCAACATGAGTTTAAACTTCTATTGAAATGTTATTTTAGCAATTACAGACGAAGAAGTCCATTATTTTGGGAAGACAAATTCCAAAGACACAGCTTGCAGTGGTTTGGAGTTGTTACAAACAGAACACAAATGGGAACACGGGCAGCAAAAGGCTACAGACAGAACAAAAACTGTACAACTCTACAACTAAACTCAATAGTTGTCACACATGTGAGGACCAGATCCATTTAACTGGAATGTCTCACTTTTTGCATTTGATCAACTCAGGCAGACGGTCCTGTTTAAAGCTCTTTAGAACTTTTAAAATCATTTGAACACAAATGGCATCAATTTAAAAAAATACATAAGTGTGAGATGCATTTGTGTCTGTTGCCCAAACTTTTTCATTAGTGGGTCTAAATGACCCATTCAAAAAAAAAATATTCTATATTTATGCTACATTTGTAAATTCAGTCAGTAATTAGGAACAAAATTGAAAGTTCTGAAATTATTACACATTTTGTGGTGCTTGGGTCAAAATGACCCCATGTCCTATTAAGACTCAGTATTCAAAATTAACACTTTAGATTTATTGAATTTTCATGTTGAAAGTTTATTTTACTACTTGTTTTCTTTACTTGAAAAAAAAAAGGTCAATTTGACTCAAACCCCTAAGCAATAATCAGGAGTGACAACAACAGCAATGGCAGTTTAAAAACTTTATTTTAACTCAAACCACTTTTAATAAAAGTTCCTAGAATTCAGCTCACAAATTGATTATTTTTCACAGTAAAAACATCTTAGTTGAGAGTTTCCATGAAATTATCCAAAAAAGTATTTGAAGTATTTCCTTATTTATAATTATTATCTTAAGTATTTTTTAGCTAAAACGAAATATGTTTTTGGAAAAAGCTCAAATTTAAAGTGAAACTCTGAGGTACTGTTACACACTTTTTTAACAAATGTATTTAATGTAAAATGATAATAACTGTTTATTAGGAGGATTTGGTTAGAAAACAATCTCACCGGATCCTGTTTTGACCCACATTTGGATCTAAGGGTCAAAGCATTTGCACAGATTAAAAGTATTTTCATTAACAATATTTTGTCTTTTCTTAGCATTTCAGTTAAATTGTCTTAAATGTCCTTAAACCTCAACGCTTAATTTTTAAGCTTAGTCTTTTGTGTGTAATATATTTTTTTTCAGTTTGATGTTTTTAGTTAAAGTGAATTCCACAGAATCAGTGTTATTTTGCACATTTATAAACATTTAGAACCTGATAGTTGTGTTAGGTCAATGGTTTGAATTATTTGTTTCGAACAGTTTTTTTTGTGCTTATTTTGTTTGTGGTACGTCATTTAAAACAAAGGCTGCACAGCATAATGAGTGCTTTAAACAACCATGAGGTCTTTTCTTTTGCGTCTTTCAGTTTTTTCTCTAAGTTTGCGTCAGTGGCAACATTGTCTGAAGGAGGTGCACCCACCAATGACTCACAAGAATGATCTGCCTACACAGCCTGACAGTTATCACACCTCACAATAACTCATGCACACTGCCAGAACATTCTGAAAGCAACAAGATCACTCATCCACATTTCTGTCAGAAACGCCGATGAAGCCAAGATGCACCTGTCTGCTTCAAAATAACAGTCGCTGCTACATTTTTGGCACTCCTCTGGAAGGACACAGTCAGTCTTAAAGAGTGAAGCGCTTCCAGCTCCTTCTGTGACTGACGCCTTTGTGATTTCACAGTGCACATAAAGTGTGTAAAATGGGTTTTTAAAGTTCAAGCTTTCTTCTGTTTTACTGGTTCTTAAATACTGTTATCTGCCCTTGAGTTCTGTTGTTACTGTGAACATTATTCTGCACCGTGCACAACTTCTGCAGATGCACGAAAAATATTTTATCTTGATCTTGTGGTGAACAAAAAACTGTCTTGATAGATTGAAGGAGATATGACACATCAACCCATGAGGTGTGCAAAATAAAAAAAAGAAAATGTACTGTCGTTTCAACTACAACTCTAATATTACAGATATAAGAAGGGATGAGAAGCATGTAGGGAGCATGGTTTGTATGTAACTTCTGTTCAGAAAGAAACTTATTTAGACAAAAAAAAACGATTTAATTTTTATTTTTGTGCATCAAAAAGATTAAAGTTGACTTTAGGTCTATTCTTTTGAGATAACAGATGTCTTCCTCCTTTTTCCTTTCATCTCTGCCATGAATTTTAAATTGAAAAAAACATTGAAATCTAAAAAACTGAGGAGTTTTTATATATCAAGTTCCAGGCACTTGATTAGTGTTTTTTGACAGACTATGAAATCGTGTCACATGGGTCTAGTAGTGGCTCCATTAGCAACAGTGTCATTAAATGCTTCGGCATGAGTGTCAATGTTTTTTCTGAAAATATGGTTGTCCTTTTAGTTATAGTATTAAATAGAAAGCAAAAAAGGGGTTTGCACCAGTGTTGCTAATCATTTTTATGCAGCCTACATTTTCATTCAAATACTGTGAACTTCCCACAGGTTGTGCTGTGTGCGTTCCAGCAATTTAAATAAGTGAATTTGTTCTGGTTGGTGAGTTTTTTTACCACAGGATGACAAAAACGTGATGATATGCGGCTTGTTTTTTGCATTCTCAGTTTGCAAACATTGAGGCTCTCAATCCTCTCCAGCTCTGTCCTTGGTTCACACTAATTAGATGACATGCAGCAGGTCCTCCACAGTCTAATCCGAGCTTCCTCTCCGGCCACATGCAATAAAATTGCCTCTTTTATGAGCTTATCTGAAGATTGCAAACTCATATAACTGTGTATGATGTGAAGGACTTCATCACAAAATGTTGGTCAAATGCTATTTTAGGTGCAGTGCAGTGGAAGTGATGCTGAAGAAGTGCCAGGAGATTTTCAGGTCAGTTTATTTTGACTTGTCAAAGGCAGCATTAAAGTAGCCCACCTACTTTAAGGCTTTCAGTGGACGGATGTGGCTCTTATGACCTGAACTGATACTGAACTGAATGTGTTACTAAGATTCAACACTTTTTATTCAAATCCATTTTAAATTATTTTCTGGAGTGAGAACAGAGTGACATCTGGTGGTTTTATTCTTTGTTGCATACAAAAAACAATTCAAGTCAAGATGAAACCAAATGAAAAAGCAAATATTCTTTATTTGTCAGGAAATACAAAAAGTTTCATTTTGTCGTTTCTAACATTTAGCATTTAATCAACCAGGATCCCACAGCAGCTTTGATTTTTTTTGTTCAAAAATGAAGACCAGACCAAAAAAAAAACATTCCCCAAAATCTACGAAATGGAAAATACATCATTTTTATTTTTGTATATTTGCAAGTTTGACTAATGATTTATGCCGTGGCACATTCATGATGAAGTAGACTGTGTCTTAGCAGAAGAGAACATTTTGCAATAAAGACAACATTTGATGAATGTTGTCTTTAGCTGTAAAATAAAAGCAGCCATTAAAATGTCAAGCTGTTGCTTATCTGCTTATCTTTAAAAGCGTATAAATCCAGTCATTAAGTAACTGATGGTTTAAAGTGGAGAAGCGCTTTTTTTGATGTGGTCAATGAGTTTCTTCACCCACTCCATGGACGGGTCAGCACAGAACTTTTTCTCATTTTTCAGCGTAAAACTGATAGAATAAAAGAAAATGATGATCAATTTCATTTAATGTATTTCATTTGTAATACAATATACTTAAGAACATTGATAAAAAGAGTTGTTTTTTTACTTTTTCAAATTTCATCACTTTTTGTGTTTTGGAATGCATTTTATAATGAATTTTAACATAGTAATAAAGAGAATTTGAAGAATTCTTGATTATGCTGTAGTTATATTGAGAAGGAAGAGACAGAATAAATACTTACATAACACCTTTCTTGGAACAGTGTTTGCTGGTGTGGTTGAAATTCTTCACCACATTTGCATGCAACTGTTTCTGGTAGAACTGAAAGCAGCACACACCTGCCTGGTAGGAATCTGAAAGGTTGCAGCCAAACTCATCAGAATTTTCTATTCAGATGTTCTGGGAGAAATTTGAATGAACTTAGACTCACTCGGACATCGACATTTTCGGAACCAGAACATGTCAGGTACTAAAGTGAAAATACATCATTTTTATTTTTGTATATTTGCAAGTTTGATTAATTTTTTATGCCTTGGCACATTTATGATGAAGTAGACTGTGTCTAAGCAGCAGAGAACATTTTGTAATTTATAGGCAACATTTGATGAGCGTTGTCTTTAGCTGTAAAATAAAAGCAGCCATTAAAAAGTTAAGCTGTTGCTTATCTGCTTATCTCTAAAAGCATATAAACCAGTGACGTGTGGTGAGGTTGATGACTGGTGAAGCACTGAATCCTCTAGAGTCAGATTTACAATTACTAAAACTGATTATTTCACCATGACCATTCACCCAACAGCAAGTAACAGCATATAAGATACACACAAGAACATATTTGTCCTACAAAGAATATTTCTTTTATAGATCGATAGAACACTGTTCATGTGTATAAATTATTCATATATACTGTAAACAAATAAAAGTGTACTGATGTTTTCAGCACACTTCATTTTGACCCTCAGTAACTATTTCTGGTATTTTTCCAACTTCAAGGTGCTTTAATATTAGTGTTATCAAATGTTGTCTGTGGAAATGATCATAAAAATAAAATAAATGATTTTACTTACATTTTTTTCTACTTACTCTCATGTTATTTAAAAAAAAAAACATTTAAAAACATGCTTGGCCTTACTTTTTGAGTCCATGTGTTGATCGTTCTCCACAAAAAGTTCTATGATCTGTTGGAAAAATCTTCCTTATTTTCCTTTATTTTTTGAGTTTCTCCTCTCGGCACCAGTGTAGCTACAAAGCAGCTGTCAGCTCACGTCTGCCCCCTGCTGGTGAGGCATGCCTCACCTGAAGCTCTTTCTGCTGGCCGTCAGACATGAGGCATGAGGCATTGAAAAAATGACCTACTTTCATATGCAAACCTATGGAATTATTCTGATAATAATTCATATAAAATATTTCACTTCTTTGATTACAAAACAAATAGGTGTGTCTGATGTTGGGATTTCTGTACTATAATTTGGCATAGGTTTCATATCTTTGGCTTGTACGGTTTGGAAACTATTGAAAAGAAAGACCAAATTTCATAGGCAATCTCTTGAATTTTGATATAATAATTCATATAAAATATGTTACATCTTTGATTACAAAACAAAGAGGTGTGTCTGGTGTTGGAATTTCTGTACTAGAATTCGGCATAGGTTTCATATCTTTGGGACAGTTGGTTTTGGAGCTATTGAAAAAATGACCAACTTTCATATGCAAACCTTTGGCGGTAGGTGCGGCGGTTGGTGCGGCGGTTGGTGCGGCGTTAGGTGCGGCGGTTGGTGCAGCGGTTGGTGCGGCGGTAGGTGCGGCGGTTGGTGCGGCGGTAGGTGCGGCAGTTGGTGCAGCGGTAGGTGCCGCAGCGTACCGCTGGCACGTAGGCTGCACCTCGTGGAGCCTACGTGAAGAGGCGCTGTCTTGGGAGTTCTCAATGACTTTCTTCACCCACTCCATAGACGGGTCAGCACAGATCTTTTGCTCATTTTTCAGCATAAAACTGATAGAATAAAAGAAAATGATGATCAATGTCATTTAATGCAGTGGTCCCCAACCTTTTTGTCACCGTGGACCGGTACAACGCAAGACAGATTTAACGTGGACCGGGGGTAGTAATTTCTCTTTAGTAATGATAATAACAATAATAATTATAATTTCCGTCCTTGTCAAAGCAACTTTCTAAAGAAGTTTGTTTTTTGATCATTTTGGTTGTTTGGGTTTAATTTTAGTGGGGTTTATCACCTGATGTTTGGTGTCGCGACTTTGACGTGCGTTAAGTGTGACAGATGTAACAAAGTGAATCCGGTCACTTTTCAAAATGAAACGTTTTTGTCGGAAAAAAAAACAATAAAATGGAAATTATTTTTTCTTTCTGTGCGTCCCGGTGCAAAAATTTCCCGCGGCCTGGTGCCAAGTGTCCCGCGGCCCGGTACCGGTCCGCGGCCCGGTGGTTGGGGACCACTGATTTAATGTACTTCATTTGTAATACAATATACTTAAGAATATTGGTAAAAAGAGTTTTTATTTTTTACTTTTTCAAATTTCATCACTTTTTGTGTTTTGGAATGCATTCTATAATTAATTTTAACATAGTAATAAAGAGAATTTGATGAATTCTTGATTATGCTGAAGTCATATTGAGAAGGAAGAGACAGAATAAATACTTACATAACACCTTTCTTGGCACAGTGTTTGCTGGTGTGGTTGAAGCTCTTCACCTCATTTGCATGCAACTGTTTCTGGTAGAACTGAAAGCAGCACACATCTGGATGGAAGGAATCTGGAAGGTTGCAGCCAAACTCATCAGAATTTTCTATTCGGATGTTCTGGGAGAAATTTGAATGAACTTAGACTCACTCGGAGATCAACATTTTCGGAACCAGAACATGTCAGGTACTAAAGTGAAAATACATCATTTTTATTTTTGTATATTTGCAAGTTTGATTAATTTTTTATGCCTTGGCACATTTATGATGAAGTAGACTGTGTCTAAGCAGCAGAGAACATTTTGTAATTTATAGGCAACATTTGATGAGCGTTGTCTTTAGCTGTAAAATAAAAGCAGCCATTAAAAAGTTAAGCTGTTGCTTATCTGCTTATCTCTAAAAGCATATAAACCAGTGACGTGTGGTGAGGTTGATGACTGGTGAAGCACTGAATCCTCTAGAGTCAGATTTACAATTACTAAAACTGATTATTTCACCATGACCATTCACCCAACAGCAAGTAACAGCATATAAGATACACACAAGAACATATTTGTCCTACAAAGAACATGTATTTTATAGATCGATAGAACACTGTTCATGTGTATAAATTATTCATATATACTGTAAACAAATAAAAGTGTACTGATGTTTTCAGCACACTTCATTTTGACCCTCAGTAACTATTTCTGGTATTTTTCCAACTTCAAGGTGCTTTAATATTAGTGTTATCAAATGTTGTCTGTGGAAATGATCATAAAAATAAAATAAATGATTTTACTTACATTTTTTTCTACTTACTCTCATGTTATTTAAAAAAAAAACATTTAAAAACATGCTTGGCCTTACTTTTTGAGTCCATGTGTCGATCGTTCTCCACAAAAAGTTCTATGATCTGTTGGAAAAATCTTCCTTATTTTCCTTTATTTTTTGAGTTTCTCCTCTCAATGAAGACAGATTTTCTTAGTTTTTCTACGGCACCAGTGTAGCTACAAAGCAGCTGTCAGCTCACGTCTGCCCCCTGCTGGTGAGGCATGCCTCACCTGAAGCTCTTTCTGCTGGCCGTCAGACATGAGGCATGAGGCATTGAAAAAATGACCTACTTTCATATGCAAACCTATGGAATTATTCTGATAATAATTCATATAAAATATTTCACTTCTTTGATTACAAAACAAAGAGGTGTGTCTGATGTTGGAATTTCTGTACTAGAATTCGGCATAGGTTTCATATCTTTGGGTCAGGTGGTTTTGGAGCTATTGAAAAAATGACCAACTTTCATATGCAAACCTTTGGCGGTTGGTGCGGCGTTAGGTGCGGTGGTTGGTGCGGCGGTTGGTGCAGCGGTTGGTGCGGCGTTAGGTGCGCCGGTTGGTGCGGCGGTAGGTGCGGCGTTAGGTGCGCCGGTTGGTGCGGCGGTAGGTGCGCCGGTTGGTGCGCCGGTTGGTGCGGCGGTAGGTGCGGCGGTACGTGCGCCGGTTGGTGCGGCGGTAGGTGCGGCGGTACGTGCGGCGGTTGGTGCGGCGGTTGGTGCGGCGGTAGGTGCGGCGGTAGCTGCGGCGGTAGGTGCGGCGGTAGCTGCGGTTGGACCTTAAAGAAAATCCCACTTTTCACTAATTATTTGCTCTGCAGGATTCACAGATCACACACAGACCTGTTGACTTAATGTCAGCAGATAAACTTTATAGTTTCAGGAGATCGTCAGTCATAAATTCACAATATCTGACTTAATAGAAATGAACCAATGCTTAAAAAAGAAGGAATTAATTGTTATTAAAATTATTTAAAATAAAAAAACGAAAACGTCTTCATCCAAAAAGACAAAATGAGGGTAAAAAGAGCCGGAACAGCCTCCGAGCCTCGGCAGCAGACACCATGGTGCATTCATATGGCGATTTGATTGGTTAGAATCTGGACCAATGAGCAGCTGTTTCATGGTAGCTTGGTCACGTCAAACCGAAACTTAACTCAGCAAAGATAAGAAAAAAGTAAGATGACACACAACGCATGCAAAATTTTTGCTGGCGATGCCAATGGCAGTCATATCACACTAAATCGCGCTCAAAGTAGTCAGCAAAATCAAAGATAGGACAAAAGCGAGATTTGACACAACACACGCAAAAAATGTGTTTTGCAAACGCAAAAAACGTTTTTGAAAGCAAAAAAAAAAAAGTTTTGAGCAAAAAAAAATATATCAAAGCATAATAATAAATGATTGAAAAGCAAATATTTAATATTTTCACCAAAACCTTCAGTTTTGTGTGCAACGTGGTGGCAGAAATATCACTCCATACATACTACAGCCCAACTCATCAGAATCTTCTTTCAGTCAGACAACTCATGCAGTAAAATTATTTATTTTCACATTATTTTTGTTTTTACGACGGAGTATTAGGGCCACAAAAAAAAAAAGTTAAATTACGACTTTTTATCTCCTAAATTTACGAGATAAAAAGTCGTAAATTTACGAGATAAAAACTCGTAAATTTATGAGAAAAAAACTCGTCAATTTACAAGATTTTAAGTCGTAAATTTATGATTAATGTGGACGTGAGCATGCAGAGCAGCAGGTGAACGCCGCGCAGCAGCAGAGCAGACCCACTAAACTTTGTTAAGCAGGCGAGATGAATGTTCATTAATAACGTTCCAAATGTCTAGAAGCTATTGATGGGTGGTGCGGGATCTCTGCAGCCCGATGAAGCCATCGTCGGTATTCCTGCAGCTGTCCACGTCAATCCTTACTTCCTCCACCAAAGACAAATCTCTACATTTGTGTGACGCTTCCGTCCGAGGAAGAGCACTTATTTGTCATTTTCAATGTTCTAATGATAATATAAAAGACTATTTTCATTCCTCTTTATTGTTTTATGCTGGAACAGGATGTTTCATCTGCATGAGGGGGCGTATGTAAAACTGTTTACTTCCGCATTGGTGTTCGGATGACACGTTCATGACGTCAGTTGACAGATGAACTCAGGGTGTGAATGAAAAGGAGAATAAAGGCTGTAGCGGTCCTCTACACCCAAACGTGAGCTTCATATTTTACCCATTAAACTCCGCTTTACTGACACTGAACCCCGGAAAGACGGTTCCACTGACAAAAATCTGATTTTAAGTCATCTAAAGGTTCAGAATCTGTTATTTTAACCTGTAATCCGGAAATAAAGCTTCACAAAAGGCTCCAAGTATTTAATCTTCAAGCTAGGCTCCGATAATCAGTGTTTTCTCCTTAATCTACGACTTTTTGTCTCGTAAATTTACGAGATAAAAAGTCGTAAATTTAGGAGATAAAAACTCGTAAATTTACGACTTTTTATCTCGTAAATTTACGAGATAAAAAGTCGTAATTTAACTTTTTTTTTTTCTTTTGGTGGCCCTAATACTCCGTCGTAAGTTTTGGCATAAGGCTCTGTGCAATTCCATGAAACACATTAAACTTTTTGGTAATAACTACCCCTAATGGAGCTCACAGGTGGAAGCCGGGGAGGAGGGTGGGGCGATGAATGCAGCGCTTGCGGTAAAGAAAGAGAGTGAACAACTGCACACCTGAACTTGAATAGGACGCTGAACAGGTGAGTTGATTAACTGACTCCCTAGGGTAGGAACCGAGTAAAACACTGCTAGAGTAGTCTGCCTGAAAGGTGCCCAAGGTCGCTCATATCCGGATGTTCTGGGAGAAATGTGAATGAAGTTGGACTCACTCTGAGATGCCAGGACGGTGACAGGTGAGAGGAGTAGGAAGAAGGTCACCAAGGCGACAGAAGCTTTCATCATCATCATCATCATCTGTGTCAAGGTTGACTCTTTGAGCTGCTTGCTTGTCTGATGGGGTGCCAGCGATGGCTGTGCCTGCTGATCTCACAACCTTTTATTGTGCTGTAACCCCTAGGTGTTTAAAAAAAAAAAAGTTTCATGACAAGCTAACAGCAAACCTCAAACCAGCATGAAAAAACTCACCAGTGGAAAAAAGGGTTAAAAGGGGAAGGGCCGCTCTTTATCTCAATTACCACCAAACTGCATTGTGCAGATGCATTGTGGCTAGGGGTTTTCTGAGTATTAGTGTGTGTGTGTGTGTGTGTGTGTTTTTTTTAGATTTGGTTGCAGGTGAAGAGTGCAAATGGTTCACACTTTATTATTCATTTTTAAAAGCTACAAATATGCATGGCTTAAATAAAATGCATCATTCTTATGGTGTACTGCTCTACATTTTAAAAATCAAACTTTTAAAACATGTCTTTGTCTTCAAAATCTAACAGCAAGTAAAAATCAATTTGAGGTTATTCTCAGAAATTTCTTAGATCCTTATTTTGAGTTGATGATGTTTGAGTGAAGATGTTTTAAAGGTAAATACCGGTATACTCACACTTTACAAGATCCTTTTAAAGAAAAGGTAAAGGTTACTAAACATCAGCTGTTTTTTACTCCAACTTATAGCTTTATATGATGGAAAAAGTTGAATTTTTAATTTATAAAAACAAAGACTAAATTAAAAGTGAAAGATATCAGCTGAAGAAGGATATGGACCTGAATCTAATGTCTGCAGATGTAGTAGGTTAAAAAAAATAAATTAATTAAAAAAAACAGTGAGAGAAAATAACCCCTTCTATTTCTGAATTTTAAAAAACACTTGTTTGAGTGAGGTGCGTTACATGTGGCGACCAGTAGGAGGCGCCGCCGGTACTACTATGCCGCTGTGGACAACCAACGAAGAAAGTGCAGACACAGCTCCGTTACTAAAGCTACGTTCACACTGCAGGGCTTAATGCTCAATTCTGATTTTTTGAAAAAATCCGATTTTTTTGAAAGACCGTTCACATTTCCAAGTAAATCCGAACTTTTGTGGTCTCCAGTGTGACCGTGACACGACCCAAACGAGACCTGCATGCGCAGAAGCCAGAAGAATACTCAACGGTGAATGAACGACGTCACTCGTTGTTTGCGGAGCCAACGTTAACAATGGATGTCAACAACAGTGTTGTCAACAGCGGAGCTCCTTTTGTAATATTACATTTATTTTCATGAAGGAGCAGCACAATTACAATCTACTCATTTTAAGAAGGCAATGGAGTCGGGATCGTCTGTACCCACTGTTGTGGAATAGGAATGTGTGTGCGTTGGAGCCGCGCGCCCGCGTGTGCAAGCACGTGCCGCGATAGAGAAAGGGGGGGGGGCAGTGTGGGCGCGCATTCATGTTGTGTGTTACAGAGGAAGGAGAACGGTAAAAAACGAAGGTTTCCCCCAGAATAAATGCTATGGACTCTTTATTAAGCCGTTCTGGAGAATCCTGGAGGATCTAAGGATCAGAACAGGGAGGAGGAGGAGGATCTCCTCGGGTCCCCCGCGCTTCTGAGCACGGACGGAAGGGAGAAAGAAAAAAAAGTCATCGCGGGAAAGTTTCAACACCACACTCGGCCATTTAGCTGGAATTTTTTTTTCAAAAACCGCCCAGTTGCGATGAAAGCCCTGGAGTTTGGCCTGAATAGAGCGATCACCCAAATATAATTCCAATCGGGACCTCGCTTCCCTTCCACTGACTGATCTCAGCAGCATCGTCTGCCACGGTTGTTGTTTATGTTCTCGTTCCCGCCTACTTCAACGCAAAATGATGACGTTTGTTGCGTATCGATGACGTACGGTTCAGAATCAAGTCGCCTGTCCGGTCAGACGGCGGTCGCAATTGAAAAGATCGGATACGTATCAGAATCAGGCCGGCAAACCCACGGGGCCTGGGTCGCATTTGAAAAGATCGGATCTGTGTCATTCAGACTGTCATGAAAAGATCTGAATTGGGCCACTTAGGGGCAAAAAATTCAGAATTGGGTCGTTTCAGCCTGCAGTGTGAACGAGGCCTATATGAGCTGAAGTCTGATCAGACGTGTTTTGGATTTGTCCTTAGGTATTTTTTTTTTTATTTGTGTTAAATGTGATGTTAAGAGTGTTGTGATTAATTTTAAAGTATGCACGATTGTTGTAGAAGAACAATGAATGTTCCTACATTTATAAAAGGCGTATTTTTGTAAATGTGTTCTACCGCCGCTGTTTTACCGCCATTTAGTGCTGCGGTCTCTTTGATATACCCGAATAACATGAGTGCATGTGTACTCAGTGCAGTAGTAGGGACAAGTTTAAATGAACAGCTAAATGTATTTGTGTAGTAACGTTTCTGCTCACTGAGAGTCAAATTATTTTGTTTATAATTTTTGAATATTCTATATTCGGTTTCATGACCATTGTTAAATATTAATTAATTCTATTGTGTTTACTTATTAGAAATATGGAATACTGGGTATTGTGAATTGTCATTAAATGAATGCTCCGTTATTAAATGAGCTGAAGCCTGATCAGACGTGTTTTGGATTTGTCCACAGTCACAGCCATACCGCCTTTGGCAACACAGACACCCTATCAGTGTGCCACTTGCTACCGCCCAGCTACCCCTCGGGCTGGCGCCGGTAACACAGACATAACATGGAAGAGACTAGAAACCTAGAACCCAGAAGATCAGCTGTTATTCAGCAGAAGAAGAAATGCCAACCTTGGACAATCGACAGATTATGGACCCTTACAGCATTACCTTATTATATAAAAAAAGAAGAAAAAATATAAAAAAAAGTAAAACAAATGATTAATCACTTATTAAATTGATCGATATTACTTCACTTGCTCCAAAAATTGATAAATTGATTAAAAAATCTTTCCTAATGTAGCATAATTTTGCACATGTTTTTAACTTTTGATACTTGATGAAATTTTGCTATGAAAATTCCTTAAACAGTGTTATGTCTATTTTACTGATATAGTATTATGTTTTACTCATATGAATGACTTTTATAAGTAACATAATCTGCATATATTTTAGATGACTGATCTGCATTTGCCATGTTGATTTCTAAAATAGTTATTTTTTACATAATAATTAAGTAATTCATCTTTGTCATGTTTCTCCAAGTTTGCATTTTTCCCTGATGGATAGCAAGCATTGATGCAACTAGCACTAAAATGAGGACAAAATCCACAATTCTGAAATGAAAAACTTAAAAAAAATTGTTTTAAAATATATATTGATTGGTCCGGCCCTTCTGCCAAATTTGAGAGCCCTTTGTGGCCCACAAGTCAAAATGTTTTCCCACACCCCGTGTAATGCTTTACCTTCAGTAATGCTCTCCCTCACCAGCTGTACTGAAGAGTGGAATCTCTGAGCTGAGTGATGGTCTCTCGTCCTTTGTTTGGTGAACTTGGAGTACCTGCTGTAAAACCTTCCATGAGGCCTAAAGTATTGTTGGTTTCAATCAATAAAATGTCCCATCTGTTTAAAACACTGACTCATTGGATCTGAAGGTCATACCTTGATGAACAGACTTTTCTTTATTGGAACAATTTGAATTTGGGGTTTTTGTGTGTAAATGCCCGAGTAGCAGCTTGAGTTTTATTTACTTTTAGGATAATAATCTTATTAGACTTTCAACTTCAAAAGTCTTTCCAAGTTTAAATTACTCAACCTTTCAGGTTCTATTTTAATAATCGGATTGTTTTTGAACATGCTATCAGGAAAATGATTCAGAACCGGGTTTTTACTCCACTTGTTTTCATCCTTTATTACTTCCCATTATCAGTCATTTTCTAACTTTATTTTTCAAATTTTACTCATTCTATCTGCCTTTTTAATCATCAAAATGTAAATTTTAACACTTTGCCACCTTAGTATTTAGAAGTTATCTAAGCACGTTTAGCAGTTTGCAACTTTTGTAAAAGTTAAATTAAGCTTTTAAATGTTGTTTTATTTTTTTTTACTTTTTAGCTAATATAACACTAAGCAAGTTCTTTCAAACATTTTAGTATTTTTTTTATCAGCTCATTTTTGTTTTTCCCATAACGTCCTTCAGCATCTCCAAAATTGTCGGTATCCACACAGGCCTGTTTGGAAAAGGATGCCGTTTATTTGAACATAAACATTTAACCTCCTTTCTCTCTTTAAACTTCACGCGACCGTCCATATCAGTATTCAAATCCTGTGCAGAAACACATTTGCTATCATTAAAATGTGCAAAACACAATGAAATGTTGAACAGTCTTTTCCTGGTTTCTGCCTGAATTTTGTGGCAACACCTGCCTTCTTCCTTACCTTTGATGGTGCGCCATCCGTGACCAGACTGAAGTCACGTGACCAGTTCACTCCAACATTGTCCAGCACAGTAACTGAGCCAAAATTGTCGGTATCCACACAGGCCTGTTTGGAAAAGGATGCCGTTTATTTTAGTTAGCGTGATTTAGTCCTATGTGAAAAACCAGAACATTATAATGTCAGGCTGAGGAAGAAGAGAAAAAAATCGGCGTAATCTTCAAAAGTACCGGTCAGAATCCAAACTATTATGAAAAAGTATTTAAGAAGAAGAATTTGCAAACTTGTGCAATACTTGATTTATCTCAAATTTCACTAAATACTTTTCTAACTTTACAATTTAATTTTTTAGGCACAGAGGCAAAAGAATGGAAAATAATATGTAAACTTAAGAAAGAAAATTAAGAGAAAGAGAAATGTTGAAGGTTAAATAACAGTATGGATGACACTTAATGACAACACTTATCTATTTCTTTATCAAACAGTTTTTTTGTAAGGATTGTGGCTGTGAGTTTGGGTTTGTCAGTTACTTCTGCTGGTTTTGATTGTGTTCTGCTTTAAATTGTCCCTCAGTCAGTCACACCAGGTTAAAGTTGCAAATCATCCACATCTTGATATGTCATTTATTTATTATTCAGTCCTCCATGCCTCTGTTGGGTTCAGTGCGATTCTTGCATTGTCCCTCACTCTCCCTCGGAGGAGAGTGGGAGTGATTCCAGATTCCAGTTGACTCGTCCGTCCTCCTGTACTTGGCTGTGGACCTCACCTCTGGCTTGTCTCTGCTCCAACACCTGGTTGTGGTCCCTGCCTCTGGCTCGTCTCGCGCCCTCAGCCGTCCCCCAACTCACCTTGTTGTAGTTGTAGAGTTAGATAAGCTAATTCTTCCCTAAGAGTTCTGGTAAATCGCTTGTCCATTCTGGGGGAGGATTCCTTCTTTATCCCTTGTGCTATCCTAGGCACTTTTCAATGATTTGAGATCTTCACTGGTGTCCATGGATTACATGAAATCCTCTCCACCTTTATCCACCTTTGTCATGGTAGGGAGAACACATCAATGTAAGGATGGGGTCATTGGATAGCACAAGGGTTAAATGGACATCGCTGAGGTTTCTTCGTTTTCTTTTTTTTTTTAGGAGTTTTTTCTTACCGAGAAGGTAAATGATCTCATCATGGTTGGTCGTAGCTGCACCATGTTGTCACACAGGACTTACAAGGGCATGCTTCACCCAGGCGCTGCTAATCATGCAGCTTTGATGAATTCAGCAGGTGTGCAGAGCTTTACAATAGCCCTGGTTTGTCTGTCTTCTGCCTGGGAGCTTTAATCTGTGGATCAACACAATGCCAAAGTGGAAAGACATCAACAGCAAACTTAAAGAAATGATTGTGGCTGCATATCAATCTAGAAAGGGTTTTTAAACCATTTTGAAACTATTTGAAACTCCACTTTCTTTGTTGGGTTGCTCATGATGTGAAGCTTTCACAACTCATGCTGTTTCAAATTTGCCTACACTTTTTCAACACTATATTCCTGTCTTTGGCCTTTTGAGTAAAATCCTGGTGTAATTGTAAATCTATGCGCAGGGTCCGGCCAGGGTCAGGGACTAAGGGCAGATATGCCTAGTTTAGGTTAGTCTGTTTAGTTTAGTTTAGCCATTACCTATTGAATTCTAGGATTTCATGTTCATTATGATTTAATGTTTATTATACAATTACCGGTATGAAGCCCATTGAGACGACTATTGTTGTAATGGGCTATATAAATAAAATTTAATTGAATTCTATTGATTTCACTTAACTGTATTTCAGTGTCTTGTTTTCAGTTCTTCCTGGTCATGTGTTTCGTCATGTTTAAGTTTATTTATTAAACATTTACGTTTTTGACCAAGATCCTGCTCTTCTATATGTTATTATTATTGTCTTGTATTGTGTGTAAAATTGTCTTCTGCATACGTATTATAATTGTAATTTTTCTAAAAACAAACAACAAACAAAAAAAATCACTTGTTTGGTTGTGAAACATCTGGGTGAGAAATATCTTACTTCATTCAGACGCTTTTGTACATCTTTAGAAAAGTATTTAACACAAGAATTTTAAATATTAGTAATAATAAAATTTACCTGGAATTGGTAACCATTGAAACACAACAAAGACAGCCTCCTTGTAACCTTTCTTCTTACTTAAATCTCAGCAAAACTGATTGTTTTCCCTTTTTTTCTCTCAAAATTATTATGTTTTTTTTTATCTTGGAATTTAAACTAATGAGGGAAATTAGGTTTAATAATCCGAGTAGAGATGCAGCACAAAGAATACAACTGTTTTCTAAATATATTTGTTTTTTTCTTTGTTTAAACTAGAAAACTTCATTTCATATGATTATTTCCCCACTGAATTGTCCTGTTTATAGTTAAATAAAGAAATGCAAAAGTTCATGCTAACAGATTCCATTTTTGCCCATCCAAACATTTTAGTTCCTCTCTGTCAGGTTTTGAATCAGCTGGACCCAAATGCAGTCTGGAAACAGATTTATTGAGAAGGGAATAGACGTCAAAAGAGGAAACTGGCAGATGATCTGGGAGGCGAGACGAGACAGCTTAGTTCTGGAGACAGACTTGGCTTGGAGTGGTTAGGCTTGACGTGGGTTTGAAGGGCTTGGCTTGGCTTGGCTTGGATCAGTGGTCTTCTTCCATAGAGGAGAGCAGACGAACCGACGATGGCCGGAGGGAGTGAAGGACTTATAAAGGCCGACTAATCAGATGAGGAACAGGTGCGGGAACCAGCGGCAGTTGTGCGGGGGCGGCCTCGACACCTGACACTCTCATGTCTGTTTACTTCTTCAGTCATTCAGCATTCCGCTTTCAGTCGGGTTATCTCCGAGACAACAAGCTCCCCTAAAAGAAAAATGCACCCAAAAAAAGGTCTAACAATGTGGCACTGTAACTTATTAAATTTAGCTCTTTAAAGCAAACAAGAAACAACCAGAGGACATTTATGCACAAAGGTCATCGGACATCTACCTGAGTTGTAGTAACTAGGATGTAGAGGGTGCAATCTACAGTGCTTACCTTCCAAACCATAAATGAACACTAACCGAAATTCACACCACACAGAGTGATAAAACAGACTTCCAAATACGGCGTCACGTGAGGGATGAAATAGAGACCAAACATCAACCCAGAGAGTTCATACAGCACAAGGGCAATGTTAGGTTAAGAACTTAACCCCGGTTCTCTGAAACATGACTGAGGTATCTCACTATGGGACACGCCCCCTGCGCTGTCCCCCAGAAGTTCTTTTATATTACTCCAGTCCTGACTGGCAAACAGAAGGTGACGCCTGCTCTCAGGAGGCGGGACTTCCTCCTGGTATAAGAGCATGACGCCATCTTCTCTCCTCCGTCTAAGTAAACACACCTCTTCTCGCTTCACTCATGTGAAGTATCTCATTGCCAGATAAGCTTACCTCGAAGACCAACATAGCAGCCAGGCTGATTATACAGGTGTAGATGTGGACCCCACACCTAGCACTGCGTGAGGCAGCCCTGGTTTAGTGACATCCAGTCTATAAAATCTGATGAACGTGTGAGGCGTTGCCCAACTGGCAGCCGTGCACACATCATCCAGAGAAATGCCCTGAAAAACTGCCCATGATGAGCCATGCCACGAGTGGAATGAGCGCGCAGGCCCGCCGGGGGTGTTAATCCCTTGCTGTTATAAGCCATGGTTATAGTGCCCACAACCCAGTGTGACAGGCGTTGTTTGGTTATGGGCTTACCTGTGTGAGGAGAAGCCCACGACACAAACAGCTGCTCAGATTTTCTGAAGCCAGCCATCCTCTCCACATACATGCGGGTTGAATGCCAAAAACTCAATGGGGTGGTAAGGTACGACAGGGTTGAAAACCTTGGGCGTAAATGCCGGATTCGGTTTCAACAAAACCTTAGAATCCCCTCTGGAAAACTGCAAATCGAACTGACAACGCATGGGTGTCGCTCACTAGTTTAGCAGACGCTAGTGCAAAAAGCAGAGCTGTTTTAAAAGAGAGCGCATTGAGGTTCACTTGTCTCAGTGGCTCAAACAGTGCGCACAACAGTGCGTCTAGCACCACCGGCAAATCCCATGGAGCAATAAGGCTTTTCGACACCGGATGGAGCCGACGTGCGCCCCTCATAAATTGACAAATAAGTAGGGATGGGTACCGTGCCCCGGTATTGAACCAGCCACATTCTTTAATACCACAGTATCGTTAAGATCTGACCTGAACGGTTCTGCTATAAGTTACTTTTTCCAATTTTCCGTTAATTAATGATGATATTAATTTCTGTATTCTCGTTGAAGCAGAGAGCTCTGTCTGTCTATTTGTGTGCACGGGGGCCGGGGCTGTTGTTCAGACAGCACACGCCGCATGTGCACAACACAAGACAAGGCAACGCACACACAGTCAGTGGTGATCTCGTAGGGGACACGTGAGCGCCCTAGACTAAGAACTAACGTTTCTGCGTAAAATTTATTAAGTTTGCCAACCATGCTGTCACCTTGCTGCTACGATGACCTTATGTTGCGCTGTTTGTGCAGAACACGCTGGGGCAGCGGGAGGGCGGGTGCACGCGGAGCATACAACAAACAGGTAGAGAGGCGGGGCTTAGATTCACCGCTTATGATTCCAGACCCGCGACAAACTATCAGCTGCTTCCTAATACTTAATAATAATTAATAACTAATGATAGTTGTCATCCGTAAAATTAATGTCATTTATTGGGTTTACTGGATTTGAAGAAAAATAAATAAATAGAAAGGAGTCTGCATCAAAGTGAATTTGTTTCCATCATTTAACTTAACTTAACTCTGGTGTTTGACAGACAGAAAAGTCTCTTCAAGGTTGTGGAAAATGGACAAAAGATCAAAGGAAATATCAGGCTCATAAATAATAAAAATAATTAAAATTAAATATTAAATGAATATCATGTCTGGAACATTCTCATGTATAAAGTAAAATGTTTTGTTAAAAAAAAAACAATGTTGTTGCATAGTGAGGAACTAAAACACGTTATGTTCTTAATTTGTTATTTATTTATTTTTCTTCCTCAAAAAGTATTGATAAGAGTACCGTTAAAATACCGGATCGATAAGCAGTATCAATAAGAGTAGTAGTACCGTTAAAACCTTAACGATACCCATCCCTACAAATAAGCGGATGCTGGCCCACTGTTTTGTCATTAAGACCTATGTGACAGGCGGATATGGCGGCCAGATACACTTTAATGGTGGAAAAGGACAAACCGTTTTCAAGTGCAAGTGAGTGAAAAAGATTTTATTATTAGCTTCATCATAACATAAGAAGCCATGCCAACTAGTTATGTTCGTTATTATGTGTAAAAATCACAACTGGAGCAAAAGCGCGTCCTGTTGGTGTAATGCACGTAATCGTGCGCTTTTTTGACGCCCTGGAGAGGAACAGAATAACGGCTGTAACAATAATCTGTCAAAAGATGCAGAGAAAACAAGGTTCTATTTTACGTTTTGGAATGCATACTTATTTGAAATAAATATTTAAACTCTTTAAATTCACTGTGCCTATTTTCAAGCAACTTTACATTTTGAAGACTTTAACTTCTGACATTTTTTTCAAAAACAAAGGTAAACTTTGTGTGAAGCTTAACGTGTAGAAAAGTTCAGTAAAATCAGTTATTTAAACTGTTATTTAAAAAAGAAAAAACATAGCACCAATAATTTTTTTGTTTTTACAGATTGACATCTCTGAGGCTGGATACATGGATGATGGCTGTTCAGCCACAGAAACACTACTTGAAGATTTTGAGAGGATTAAGAAAACCCACTGACTGACTTCCTTCATGGATGCAGATAGAGGACATTTGCATTCTCTAAATAAAGTGTGCTTTTCAATGAGGTTAAACCATAGAGAAATACTGCTTTCACTCAGCACTGTTGATGGAATAATAATCAGCCTTCGGACTCTTCGAAGAATCTTGTCAACACTGAGACTTCACAGAAGAAAAAACCAAAGTGACATTCTTGACATTGCATTATTTCTTATTGGACAACTGCAGACTTGTGGTCAACTTAATGGATACAAACTGCAACATCTTAGATGTATACAGGAGGTATTTGTTGTCACCCAGAACACAGTGAGACAGTTAATCAAAATTCTGGATCCCAGAGGTGTTGAGTTGAGATAACGTAATTGTCTCTGTCGTCGACTGTATTGTAATCCTGGACCAAACTTTATTTGGCATGTGGACTCTTATGATAAACTGAAACCATATGGAATTTGTGTGAATGGGGCTGTGGATGGGTTTTCCAGAATGGTTATCTGGCTTCATGCATACTCTACAAACAGTAATCCTAAAATTATTGCTGGATATTTCATTTCAGAAGTTGAGAAAAGAGGTGGTACTGCAGCCAGAGTTCGTACAGACATGGGGACAGAGAACGGTACAATGGAAGACATTCAAAGATTTTTACGCCTTGATCATGATGACAGCTATGCCACAAATTGCTTCATTTTAGGATCCAGCACCCACAATCAGCGAATAGAGAGCTGGTGGGCTTTTTTAAGGAAACACCACGCAAAGTACTGGATTAACGTTTTTCAAAAACTGAAGGAGATTTCACTGGGGACTTCTTGGACAAGCAGCTGATTCTTTTCACCAGTTTGAAGATCATTGAGGTGTGTGCATGTATTTGAGAGAGAAAATAATATATGATAAGGATATGCTTTTAAATAAGGGATATGTAGTGTATAAACATGTTTGTTTTTGCTTGCCTTTCAGGAAGAGCTTCAAAATGTTCATTTATGGAACACTCACATCATTCGTCAGAGCAGAAATGCGATTGCTCCAAGTGGCCGACCATGCATGATGTATACCCTCCCGCAGCTTATTGGTGGACAAGCTTATTTGAAGCAAGTTTCCGAGCAAGCAGTGACAACTTGCAAAGCACATTGTCTTCAGAGAGGGCCATACACATGTGATGAAACAGTCCTCTCACTATCCTGCCTCCCAATGACAGAAAACTTCCTTCATGCACCGACCACACCAACTGAAGCAATTGAACTGTATCTATTTTTAAGAGTTTCCATACGTTCAAACTTGTCAGACATGTGACACTGGTTCAAATCAACAGTTTCCTGCTTTCTTTAAAATCAACTTCTGTGTACTCATAATTGGTGTCATAGTGTCCTTTCATGCACCTTCATGTATTTTGTTTACAGGACTTTGAAACTTGACATAAGAGTAGTGAAATGTTAGAAGATATGGATCTAGGTTTACTTCATTTTCTCATAAATGTGTAAGATATTTAGATATGTAAATTCTAAATAATATACATTTAAGTATACATGTTGGAGAAAATTTTTGAAAATGTCATCAAAATTGTTAAATCTGTCATACAGTACACTACCTATTCAAATTTGATCCAATTTAGAAACCACACCCCACCTCAGTAAATACATAAGATATACTTTCCATTATGTCTAATACCAAAACTCTCCTTAAAGTTCTCTGTAACTTTTGACTGCGGTCAGTTTTAAACTGATAACTAATCTGGAAATGCAGCTGTGAAAAAGTTGAAAAATCAAGGACTCATGTTGAATGTGTATGTTTTAATCATCACAAAATAAACAATTTTGGTGATCAAACCAACAATTTTGTTCTTTTCCTCATAACATTTAGAAATGTTGCAACATGTGCTTGACATGGTAAACAAAAGTGCATTTAACAAGTGCTCTGAAATGTCCTTTTGGGACGAGGTTCTCTCCATCCAAGTGCAGAACTGTAGAGCAGCTATGTTTAAAATCTGAAAAACCAAATCTCAATAGTGAAGATGAGAAACTTCACATACATTAAAAAAAGAGTACAAAAATAAATACTTTTGCTGTGAACCAGGACATCATTGTGGTTAATGCACATCAAACCAGAAAGGAATATAACATATAATACTGCCCTGTAACAAGAAAAAAAAGATATGTAGATGCATTATTCAAGCTTAACCTGCATAACTTTTAAAATCTTTTTATGAACAGTGTTAATTTTACCTCAAATGCTTGTCTTTCACAGTGTTAAGAGTATTCTTTTAACCAGTCTTCCTTCTCAATAAGTGATTTTTTTGTCCATTGGCATCAGTAAGAAAAACTGTTTAATATGAATTTTACAGTGGTACATTGCATTTCTATATTCTCATGATATTGTCTCTATTCTTAAGTCAAATAAAAAAAACTTCTTTTGGAGTTTGTTACATAGTAATAACCAATACATTACCAAAACTCTTCAGATTCATTTGTGCACATTTCTTGTATTTCTGTAAAAGATTTCAACATAAAAAAAAGATTTCAACAGGCACCTTATTTGTAATTTTATGCAATGTTCATAACATAGCAGCTGTTGCTGCTACAGAAAATGTATGTTTTTATATCTTATTCTTTATTATGTTGCAGTTTTGTCTTTAGTGTAAAGTGAACTCATTTTGAACTCATCAGGACTTATTCTCCAGTGACCTTCATTTATGCTTTATAGTTGCAGCAGCAACTAGGCCTTCTTTGTGCAAATCTAGGAGTTTCCAGAGAAGCAATAAATATGTCATGGACTTCATCTTTACAATCTGGGTTGAAGGTTTTTCCCCCTGGGAAAATGTCCAAATTCGTGTTCTCATGTGGAGGATGGAACTGACATTTAATCTCGTGCCGGTGGTGGAGTATCCGTTTGGCCGGTGTGATTTACTTTGGACCAGATGGAGACTCTTTTTATCATGGATTATGTGCGCTGGTGGAATGGCCCCCACCTCAGGAAAGGTGGAGCGGATCTGAAGTTGGCAACCTTCATCTATTGGCCGGTGGAAGCACGACGGATACCGGCTGACGAATCAGAGGGATCCGGGGAGGAGATTCGGCCACCATGATGTTTCCAGGAGGAGGAGTGTCAACACATGTTTAAAAGACTGTTTTGAACGGACTTTGTTGTTACCAGGAAAACCTATGAGTAATTCGCACGTAACTTGTGTGTCTGTAGGTCTTTTATCTTGAGAATCCAGATATCTGCAACAATGTGTTTTAATCTGTTTTAAAACTATTGTTAGGTCAATAAACTTAATGTATTTTTAATCCGGTTGAATCCTTGGTTTGCTTCACCACTCTCGACCCCAGAATATGCACGGATGGAAAGATCTAAAAGCGGAAGATTTCTTTCCTACAATTTTGGTGACACTAAGACGAGAAGTAGGGAGCGGAACGAACGCGGAACCGAATGGACTGGATTATAATGATGTATTTTATGAGATTTTATTTATTATTTTTTATTTTATTTTATTTTACCAGGAAGTTCCATTGAGACTGCATCTCTTTTTCAAGGAAGACCTGGGCCAAAAGGCATCAACACAAAATAAAATACAGTTAAAACTACTGAAATATAAAAATACAATTACAAAATACAATAAAATGCAATTAAAATTGAAATGAACATTACGAGACTTTTGTCATAAAGTCAGGGGAGAGCCCCTCCACGTCTTCGATTCTCCTGAGGGCCCTCATACAAAGGTAAGCAGTGCCTATTGTAAATTCTGCATATTGATTACATTATTCAATTAGTGAATAACTCAAATAAAGGAGAATTCGAGTGTAGACGGCGTAGCTCGGGTTCCCCGAGCCCTTGGAACAAATAGTTCGAAATTCGGAGGGTTTGCGTCTGTTTGGCCTGGGCTTGCCTAAAAAGGCGGACGAAAAACAGTGTTACATAGGACCTAATTCTGCGCATAGGATGATTCGGAAGAACTAAGGAGGCGTCGACCTCTATAAATTATTTTTTTAGACAGAGAGTGACCAGTAAAGGATTCAAAATAAACATGAAAGGTGAATTTGACAGAAAAAAATAGGAAAATTGTGCATTTTGTCTGGACAACAACGACAACAACCACAACAATGACAACGACAAAAACATGACTTGACTGACTTATGACGACAATACAGACGTGATTGCTGATGAAAATGAATGTATGAGATTTTGGTAAGTATGGGATGAAAAGTTTTTTGAAATCGGCGGATTTTGGCTATATTTTCCATGTTTTTGTGTGGATTGCTTTTTCTATGGACGTGGCCATCTTGTTTACGTCTTTCCGGCAGAAATGACCAATGACAGGAAGTTTTAGTTTCTTTCGAATGCGTCGACGGCTCTGATTGGCTTTGTTTGTACCATGTGGTCGGTGTGACGGTGTCCCTAGAGACCAAAATTGCGGACCTGCCCTAAACTTTCACGGGTCGATCTGAGGAGTTTGCAATCTAATTTGTGGTAAAATAATGACGGACATCGTAATTATTGAGCGAGGTCATGACCTCGGATGTTAGACGGCGATAAAAACAAATTTAAGTGGTCTTGGTCCGACGAAAAAGATTTTTAAAGTAGAAAGGCGCCTATTAGGGCTGGGAATCACTGGGTACCTCACGATATGATACGATTTGCGATACATTGCTCACGATAACGATACTATCACGATATGGCGATAATGCGATAATCGATATATCTCGTCTCTAACAACTCACGATATATCAAACTTTAAGAAAGAAGAACTTTAAAAACAGCTTTTTGGAAAATATTTCCCCATTTATTTTTTTATTTTTAAACACTATGATAATAAACAACTTGTGTCCTATTTGGTGTAATGAATAACAGACTTTTGTGTAACATTGCTGAAATCAGTAATACTCTGTCTCTGACAAACAATGACAATTTTCACTTGGAAATATCTGTAAAATTCAGTTTAAACAATAGTGAACATAAACAGCAGTGTCATTATTTAGTACAAAATTGCTGTAAAAAGGATAAAAAATGAATGAGTCAAGTAGCTGCCAGACACATTGGTATTAACTTTTGAAAAACAAAACCATAGCCATCGCTTAATTTAAAAAATAGCTGTAAATCAGATTTTATTCTGTGAACAAATCATAGTGTCTTTGTTAAAAAATAAATGACACCATTTAGTGTAAATGTGGTGTAAACAAAAATATAATTCTCACAGAAAAATAAAAATCAAGTATCAAGGAACTTTCCTTTAAGTTATTTAAGACATAAACTGCTTTCAAAATAAATAACCAGGGATAAAATACATAAAGAACTTGAAGTGCATCTAAAAGTTAACGTCTTTGTGAACAACACGTTTGGGTAAAGCTGCATGTGATGTATGTTTATGTCCATGTTTTTCTGGAGAACCACAGACTTTAGCATCAAGACGCCGCTCGTCTACCTTTAGAGGAGAAGGGGGGTCTGAGGGCAGGGATGCCTCTCTTTCTTCCGTTTCTATCTCAGCCGTAGCTCTGGTCTGGACGTACAGTACAGGGATCCTTTTTCAGTATTTCTGAGAGAGAATGTCAAAACTCTAATGCATTCAATAAAAACCCAAATCCCTCGTTCTCCACAGCGCTGCAGGGACCGTTTTCCGTTTGTTATTGCCGCTGCTCTGTCTTTTAGAAGACGGCGGTAGCTTCGTATGGAAAAAAGTATCCGCGTCGGGATGTGTCGGCTTCAGGCAGCAGCAGCCACAGCTTTCTCACACAACTCTGGGTGATGCAACTTCAATGCTGCCGGCGCTTCTCATTGTTTTCCCGCTCCGCCATCTTTGTTTGAATGTGTGTTCTTCTTCGTCCGCCCGCAACAGCCAATCTCGCAACGAGCGCCCCCTATCGACCCTCCGAGGAATTGTCTTACCAAAGGATGGTTAATATAACGTTTTACAGGGTTTTTAAACGTAAATAAAAGGTCGATACTCGATGAAGACGTATCGATAATCGATCGCGGGACTAAATATCGCGATATATCACCATATTGATATTTTGGCACACCCCTAGCGCCTATGCGCAGCGCTTCCGACGGAAGTCTTTGCCACAACAGCAGCAGCTTGACTACACCCGCGGCTGCAGCATCAGTCTCTGTTCAAACGTAAATAACTTTCTCGGGAGGTTGTCTGAAGTTGGGAAAATCTTTTTCAAACATAGTAAGGTAGTGTCGGTCCAATATATTTTGAGTAAAATAATTTTGCAATTATTTCGGTTTTCTTATTTTGAATATATGTCTCTAATTTATTTGTATTTCCTAATTACCATGATTTAGTTCAGTTATGCTCAAAGAAATATTATTGACATGAATTATAAGTATGTAGTGGTTTAGATCCGGACTCCCTTAAGAAGAATGTTTACAATGTTTAATTTAGTTTGTGTGGTGTCTTGAATTTGAGAAGATGTTGTTCAATATTGTATTGTAATTTAGTGGAAGACAGATTTAGTTGAGTTATGGCATTGTGTGTTGAACAAAAAGAAGTCAGGACAGACATGATGTAAGACTGTGTAGAGAGGTTCTGATATGCTGTTGCACCCACTTTTATGTTTGAGACCTTCATTGTTGTATGAAGATGCAATAGTTTGTATGTTTGTTTTGATTTTTCCCAGATTACGTAGTATTGGTGTTAAAGGATTTATTGTGTTATAGGAAGATAGTTTAAAGAGGTTACCATATTTTGATGTAATCATAGTTTGTGAAAACAGTGCAAGTGGATGTTACACATCTGTCATTTCTAAAGTAGAAATAATGTATAAATAAATTAGGTACTTTCGAAGAATATGATAGTTACTGGTGTTCTTTTTTGCCATTTGGGGCTTTCATGTTACTATATTTTAGCACTTGTATGTTTTGCAGCTTTAAGGAAACGTTTAGATTGTGAGATTGTGTTACTGTTACTTTAGTAATTATGCAAATTCTTTTGTAGGAACAGCAAGTCCTTAATGGTAAGTCAAACTAGGGGTTTGAATGTTAAATCATGATGCTTCAATTAGTTTTAGTTTCTTGATTAAGAAGTGAGTAATTAGTTGCCAGCAGGTACCAGAATGTGTCTAAGAAAGTGTATTTTTCAAACATTTTGCTCCACACCAGTTGTATTGGTCAAAGAAAAGTTTAGGGATTTTTCCTTGCCTGGCTTTTATCACTGATTAACTGACTTGCATCCACGGCGTTGGCGACGGTGGAACCTGAACATGACACTAATACATTTTCTAAATCTCTTTCCAAGCAGCACATAGCTTTAGTGGTGCAGGAAAGCAGACCCCTCCTGAGACCTCATAAATCTTTACGCAGAAAACCCCTCTGCTTCATTGGGTGACTGACAAAAGGCGCAGAAGTCTACCTTTCCCTCCTGCAGTTCTCTGGCTTCACAGGAAGGAGCTGAGTTAGGAGTGACTGACCTTCAGGTCAGCTCCCCTAATCAAATGAAGGCATGATTGCACGCATGAAGAATGCATTGGAGCCTCTGGCAGGTGATTAGAGTCAATTGAAAATACATCTGATTCATCACTGCAGAGCACATTTGAAAAAAGAAACAGAACAGGGCAGAGAGAGAAGTTGGACAACTGAAAAACAACACACTGTAGGAAAAAATCCCCTCTGGATAATAAAGGTATTTCAAAAATAAATAAATAAATAACATGATGAGTTTAATACCCTCAGGACCTGCAGCAATTATGTGACAAGTTCAGGCATTAAGAAGCCGGTACAGGAGAATTGGTTGAAAATCCTGGGAGACGTGAGCCACCCAGGAGACCCCCCCAGCAGCAGTTGGAAATGGCATCTGTGGCGCTCCGGACAAATGGGCTTGACTGCCCACAACAAGGTACCCAACAGCATCATGCGCAGACCAGGGGCGTGGCGGAAATGAACAGCACCCACGGCTGCTCCAAGCCCCTCCTCCACCGTGGCGAGGACCACATTTGGTGCTGCAGGAGCCATGGTCCCTTTCAAGCTCAGAGGTAAATCTAGGATGGGTCAAGTGGACACTCCATCTACTCTGACAAATGAACATATGACCCCTCAAACCTGCAGAAGACCATCTGACTGACTTTTGACCTGATGGTGGAACATTCATTTGTGCATTCACCACACACGCCTGTGAATCTGTTGGGACGGGACATTCTTGTCTGTCTTACTGGATGCCATGCCACACACCACAGTCAACCCCCACTGCAGACATCCAGAGGGCCCTGAAAAGCCAGGTGGTTTCGTGAATTTCAGGTATGAACGCCATGAATCTTGTCCTTGAAGCCATATTTTCCACCTCTGAGGACCTGAACTGCTCACTCTATTATGACAGAGAGGATGATCAACAGTACCAGGAAGCATTTCATCAGGTAGAAGGCCACACGTGGCATTTAAGCTCCACTGACATATATATTGGTCCTGAAGGGTGTAACGGTTTATTTTGCATTCACACACTCACAATTGCAATGGTACCAGATGTTAGACACAGCTGTATTTCACATAGAATTAGCACAAAAGGGGCGTTAAAACACAAACTGTCTAAACTGTGCGTTTTCAGGTGTTCACTTCTCTCCCTCAATAAAAATCTACAGGATAACTTTGCCTCCAACAATGCAGAGGTGATGTTAAAAACGCTCTCTGATGCTTCATGGTCCACAGGTTCATTTAATGTTGGTTCATGCTTCACCGTCCCCCCGGTGGTGATCAGGTCACTGCAGGAGCACAAGTTTTTAGATCTCAGTGCAGCTGGTGAAGGATGCAGATGAAAGGATGAAGGAAACTTTGTTTGGTTTGTGGAACTCTGGTGTAATTGAGCATTCATGTTCTTTGTGCTGTACTCCCTTGAGACCGGTTTTGAAAGCAGAGAGTAAAACTTATCGCATGGCACATGATTTAAGGGATGTCAGTGAAGTCAGCATTACTCTAGTTTTCCCTATGCCTGATCCACACCGCATGCTGTCAACTTTAGCCCAAAATGTGTGTTGCTATTGATTCAGTAAACGCTTTTTTTTGCATTCCATTACATGAAAATAGCAGACATCTATTCGCATTTCAGTATAAAGGTTTCTGTTTGCAGTATACACGCTTTCCAGAAAGATTTAAAAATTCTCCTGGCATTTTCAATCACTGTTTGAAGTCTCTCCAACAGGGTATTATGCTATAAGAGGGTTGTGTTTTGTTGATGTAGGTTGATGACCTCCTGCTAGCAGCACCGACTCCTGACACCTGCCTGCAAGCAATGACAGATCTTCTGTTGCAGTTGTGTGTTTTGAGTTTTGAAGTGTCTAACAGGTAATTGCAATGTTGCAGAAGGGAAGTCACATTTTTTAGGCAGAACTGTTTCCAGCACAGGATCTTCAATGTCTATGGAGCATAGAAAGTCTCATTTGCAGCATAACTATCTGGAGATGGTTTGGATATGTTGGTTTTCTTGAGTCTTTGTGGTTATAGTAGACATTTTCTTCTTTGTTCTGTGTTTTTCACTGCCCCCTTGAAGTCGATGATTAACGACAAGGGTGCGACTGACCTCACGGCTGCAAGGCAACGACAATAAGTGGTTTCATTTCTTCATGTTGAGATCTTGCCTTTCACAGGAACGTGGACAGGACGCCTGTTGATCTAAACGCTGCACAGAACTGTTTGTTCTTTTCCTATTTTTATATTTATTTTATATTTTTTATATTCAATTTATATTTTTACTTTTGATTTATTTGGTTTTTGTTTCTTATCTCTGTTTAAATTCTGCAATGTTTCCCTCCACTAGTGGCCTCCAAGAGAGGGTGAGGGACATTAAGGGGTCTTAAGGAAATTGTTTTATTATTATTATTGTTTTATTATTATCATCGTTTAAATGTATTTGTTTAGAAAGAATGTTTAAATGGTAACTCAGACTGACCTTTTTAACTTTTTAGAGCTTTGTGTGTGTGTGTTCATCTGGTTCTCTCATCCTCAGCAAGGATGAGGAGGTTTTACGACACTGTCCTTGGTTGATAAGGAATGCAGTATGGCCCTAATGATCTTTTCTCTTTGTCTTGATTTGTATCCTCCCACTTGTGTTTTTAATAACAGCACGAGGAGAAGAAGACCTTTGAGGAGAAACACTGGTGGACTTTTTCCATCACATTTGCTGTTCTCACTTGCGCATGCGTAACTTGATTCTTATCTCATTGTGTTTTGTGTCTTGATATTGTTTTCTAATATTGTTTTTTGTTATTGTTTCTTATAATTTTTTGCCTGCTGCCGAGTGGCGTTGGGGGTTCTGGCTACCACTGCTGCTGCGGCGGGGGTCTTGGTGTGGGGATGGCTGGTCTTTCCCCCTCCTTCTTTTCACATTCCATCATCCATTTTAAAAGAACATAAAGACTCACCTGAGCACAGGTGTTAGCTCACCTTTACACTAATAGTTTGCATGATTGAATGAATGAAATATTTCACACTAGTTGGTCTGAAGGCATGAGTATGCATGTGTGAACATTATCTGTATTGTGTACATGTTGACATGTGGACACCTTTACAGTTAACAGGTGTGTTTATAACATCTGAGTGTGTGTGTGGACAGGCCCCGCCCTTTGAGATTTGTATTACACTTGAGCCTTACCGTAATGATAAACATCCAGTAAAGTTGTTGCTTTAGGCTGCTTCATGGTTTTACCCCCCCCCCCCTCCTATTATCACCCTCCTATCCCCCCTCCTCTCTAACATCCCTCTCTCTTCTTCCCTCCTTTTCTTTTCCGTCCAGTCCAACACCAAAGATTTTCAAATATGACGGAATTGAATAAAGTTTGGCCTCAACTACAAAAGGGGTTTATTCAGACATTCCTCTGGTTTGTCTGAAGATTAATAACCCCTGTTGTTAAAGGAAAATATGTCCAACACAAGAGGCCTTCAGCTCTCATCTGTTTGCCCAGCTGTTGGACAGGACAAGTAAAAAAAAAAAAGAACAATAGCCTTCAAAGAAGAGCTTACATATGTGCCTCATGAATTCAATGACTTCCTCTCAATGACGCTGAAGTTGGCTTCCAATTCACAGCTTCCAGTTCACGAGGGCACTAAAGAAACATTCCACTGCATTTTTTGCACTAAGATCACCTAGAACCAGGTCTTGTTCAAAAACCACTGTACCTGGATATTATGCATTAGATACTAAAGATTACATTAAACACAGTTTCAGATTTGTGAAACTTTCCGGGCAGGAAAGCCACAAAAACAAAAACATAAACCTATCATAAAGTAAATGTGACCCAACCAACTTGTAAGATAACCTTTCTCTTTTTGGATCCTGATATTTTAATGGTTATATCTTCCCATTTCAGTTTCATCCATCTCTTACTCTGTTGTTCATATATCTTCTCTCCTCCCTTGATCGTATCTCTCCCTTCCACATTTTTAGAAATCAAATAAAGGTTTCAACTTCCTGCTCGGAAGGTTTCACAAATCAGACACTGTGTTTAATGTGTTCTTTATTATCTAATGCACAATTTAATCCAGGTTTGAGCAGTCCAGGTCGTATGGTTTTTGAACAGGACCTGGTTCAAGGTTATCTTAGTGCGAAAAATGCAGTGGAATGTTCCTCTAATGCCCTCGCATATCGGAAGCTGTGAATTGGAGGCCAACTTCAGCGTCGTCTCGTCTCACCTGTAGCTTCTGCTCCTCCTTTTTCTGGCCTGCATTCTGTCTTATTAGACCTTAGTGAATCAATGGCAATGAATGTCGACTATCAAAATTTTAATAAAAGGTCAACCCATAGAGTTTTCAGTAAAACATGTTTTAAAAAAAAGATTTTAAAAGTGTGATCATATAATGAGCACTTACAGCATACAAGACAATACAGACAATACAAGCACAAAACATTCAGTTTGTCACGTCAAACTGAAACTTCTCTTAGCAAAATCAAACATAGGAAAAAGTGAGATGACACACAATGCATAGGAAAACTTTTTTGGCTGTGGCAGTTATATCACGCTAAGTCGCACTCAGAGCAAAATCAAAGGAAAAAAAAGAGATTTGACTAGGGTTGGGAATCACTGGGTACCTCACGATACGATGCGATTTCCGATACATTGCTCATGATAACGATACTATCACGATATGGCAATAATGTGATAATTGAAATATATCGTCTCTAACAACTCACGATATATCAAACTTTAAGAAAGAAGAACTTGAAAAACTGTTTTGTGGAAAATATTTCCCCATTTGTTTTTTATTTTTTAAACACAATGATAATGAACCACTTGTGTCCCATTTGGTGTAATGAATAATAGACTTTAGGGCAGGGGAACCTATGGCTCGCGAGCCACATATGGCTCTTTTGATGGTCACGTATGGCTCGCAGACAAATCTTTATTTATACCATTTTTTTTTCATCAGACCAGTCCTTCTCATGCGCGATGCGATGCCAGAGGCGCGCAGTAGTATCGGTGCTTGGAGAGAAAAATCTGCGCCAGCACTCAGTTTACTATTATCTACTATTTCACAGAGTTTATTCCAGCAGGAAACCTATTAATTGCCGTGCCTAAACCTGCGCGCTCCCGTCTCTGAGAAAGAGCGCGCAGATGAGGGGACGGGATGTGTGGAAGAAAGCAGAGGGTGGGGGTGCCCCTCACCCTCTGCTTTCTTCCACAGGCAGCAGGTGAATCGCGCAGGGATTGTAAAAACGTAAAACCCGCTGTACGTCACTCACTGCAGTGTGAGTGTGTGTTTGTCTCCACGTCTGCATGTGAGTCTTTGTCACATCTACAGAACATTCAGACCTAAGATCACATTTAAAGTCTCAACGCCTGCATGAAGCAGAAACTCACCACGTCTCAACCAGACTAGACCATCAGCAAAACCACCACGAGAAATACTCATCATTTATGAGCAACAGCATAACCATGTTATTAAAAAGAATCCACAGACTTATTGTACTTTAAAAGTGTTGAAATTACATCAAATGCTCACATTCACTTGTATTTTTAGTTTTAAACATATTGTAGTGGACTGAGTTGGGTCCGCTGTTGCGCCGCGTTAAAAGTTCTGGAGTTCAGCAAACACATCATGCAGAGATCTGATTGGCTCTCAGTTCTGTCGCTCAGCCTGTTGTTAGGTAGTTTGGACCAATGGGGTTCAGCTATGGGCCGAATAAGGGAAATGGGAGGACTGGAGCGGGAGCAGAGGAATATAAAGTTGGGAGAAGCGCTCTCGTGTCAGCGGGAGAAATTGAGGAGTTACTGTATTAATCAGTGATGAAAGTCTTCCGGGAATTCCCGGAAATCCGGGTTTTTGAGCAAACCGATCGTATTTTCCGGGAAATAAAGAGCTGATCGCTTTCCGGATGAAAAAAATATCTGAAATTGGCGAATTTTCGCTTATTTTCCTATATTTCTCCGTGGGTCGCTTTCTCTATGGGCCCAGCTGTCTTGTCTTCCCGGCCGAATTGACCAATGATGGGACGTTTTAGTTGCTTTTGGATGCGTCGACGGCTCTAATTGGCTCCGTCTGTACCACGTGGTCAGCGGACCCACGCTAAACTTTCACAAACAAATCTCAAGAGTGTGCGATTAGATTTGTGTTAAAATAATGGTGGGCATCGTCATTATTGAGCTTGGTCACGACCTCAGTTGTGAGAAGAAGATAAAGACCAATTTGAGTGGTCTTGGCTGGAGGAAAAAGACAAATATGGCGATTTCTTTTCAACGTACGTTCACAAGACTAATATGTTGATGGTGAGTACAATTGTTGTTCAGAATTTCACTCTCCGTTCTAATACAATTAGTTACGGTGGAAATTATGAGATTAGGGTAATGGCTGACGAAGTGTGCGTTATTATTACTTTTTTCACGTCGGACGGTTGCCTCCGCGAAGTGCGTTAAAGTAATAACACACACTGAGGCCATTAACCCGCTTATACCACGGTCACTTACAAAAGCAATACATATTAACCAGGTTTTAGTCCTTAATTTTTTTTTCCCGATTTGTATTGCTTTTCTCACAAAAAGCGGACTATATCGCGACGCATCACGTAACACATAGTCCGTCGCGCAGCATCACCGCTGCAGTCAAGATTCAGCGATATATATATAGATGCTGATCGTCCCGATGGGTTGAATAAAGCATCAGTTCAGAGAGAAAGTTCACCTCTTACTGCTTGTTTTTGTCCAAATGGTGAAGCAAAAGGTTTTAAAGAAGCCAGCGCAGTGATACAATAAGTTAAACTAGGTGACCGGAATCAGGTTTTTATGCACACCCAGCAGCCAATCAGAATCGAGTATTCCACCGGACCATGGTATGAAACATGCTTATACATTGTTTGAAACCCCCCTTGTAGATTTTTTTGATCTGACTGCAGAATAACAGACCACATTGATCAAAACTGAAACATCTGAATACATTTCTTTATCTAATTTATTTGTATTTATTCCTAATTACCAGTTATTTAGTTCAGTTTTGCTCAAAAACATATTATTGACATTAATTATAATTATAAGTATTTGGTGGTTTGGACCCAGACTCCCTTAAAAAAGAATGTTAACAATGTTTAATTTTGTTTGTATGTTTTGATATTTCCCAGATTACTAAGTATTGGTGTTAAGGAATTTATGTATTATGTTATAGAAAGAAAGTTTAAAGCAGATCCCATATTTTGATATAATTATAGTTTGAGAAAACAGTATTTCTAAAGCAGAAATCGTTCAAATAAATGAGGTACTTTCATAGAATATCATAGTTACTGGTGTTTTTTTTGCCATTTGGGGCTTTGATGTTACTATATTTTAGCCACTGTATGTTTTGCAGCTTTAAAGGAAAAGCTTAGATTGTAGGATTGTGTTTCTTTTAGCAATTATCTAAATTCTTTTTCAGGACCAGCAAGTCCTTCATGGTAAGTCAAACTAGGAGTTTGAATGACAAATCATGATCCTCCAATTAGTCTTAGTTTCTTGATTAAGAAGTGAATAACTAGCTGCCAGAATGTACCAGAATGCAGCTAAGACCAAGTATTTTTCAAAAATTTCGCTCCGCGCCGCCATAACGCTCAAAGAAAAGTTCAGGGAATTTTTCCTGGCCTGACTTTCATCACTGATTAATTTTACGGCGTTTGCTGCGGTCTATTGTAACCAGAATAAAGAACCTTAAAAGAGGTTAAGTCTCCGTGCCTCAGTGCGGGACAGGGACGCTACATTATTGTATGGCTCTTTCGAAATTACATTTGAAAATATGTGGCGTTTATGGCTCTCTCGGCCAAAAAGGTTCCCGACCCCTGCTTTAGGGTAACATTGCTGAAATCAGTCATTCTCTTTCTTTGACAAACGATTACGATTTTTATTTGGAAATATCAGTAAAATTCGGTTGAAACAATAGTGACCATCAACAGCAGTGCCATTATTTAGTACAAAATTGCTGTAAATAGGATAAAAAATGAAGTATATGCCAGGCACATTGGTATTAACCTGTAAAAAAACAAAGCCATAGTCATTGCATTATTTAAAAAAAAAAGCTGTAAATCAGATATTAATTCTGTGAACAAATTATAGTGTCTTTGTTAAAAATAAATGACACCATTTAGTGCAAATGTGGTGTAAACAAAAACAAATTCTCCCAGAAAACAAAAAAATCGAGTAGCTAGGAACTTTCCTTTTAGTTATTTAAAGTGTGGATGCCATGCTTTGAACAACTTTGTCAAATAAAAAAGCCCTTTAAACGCTGATTCTATTGATACCAATAGTTAGCGTCGAAAAAAATCCGAAGCATATGAATAATAGACATCGTTCGAAGGAATCAGAGATTAGAATTTGCCGCTAAGAGCGCAGGCTGGAAGTGACCCCGATATGACCTGTGACGTCCCGAAAGGCATTGACTTTCGTAGTTCCGCTTCGGACAGCAGGTAAACAAAACAGGTAGTCTTCGTTTCTCTCGTGTTTAAATCTGTTAATCATCAACATGCCAAGTCGTTGTGTGGCAGCTGGATGTAGCAATACATCTAGTGAAAGTGTATCTGTGTATAAATTCCCACAACAAGAAACGCTGCTGAAACAATGGACAAAACAAGTTCAGCGAACGAGGGCAAATTGGGTGCCAACTGCTTCGTCAACTTTATGCAGCGAACTTTTTGAGGCAGACTGTTTTGAAGAAACACCACAGCTCATGAAAGATATGGGAATGCATGTCAGATATAAAAAAGTATTGAAACCGAACGCAATCCCCACCATTTTCAAGAGATCGCTAGTGGCAACGTCTGAAACAGAAACGCCCAGTACCAGCACTGGCAGGAGCCAGTACAAAAAGAGAAAATCTGTGACCGAAAAGCTGGCACAAAAGAGAGTGAGTTTAACGTTTAATATATATACGGTATATATATTGATATAAAAATTTCCCTATGCTATATTATACAGAGTATTATACAGAGTAACAGATCTTTATACTGAATAATCCTTCATTTTAATTAAATGTTGCCTGTACACATTTCACACAATTAATTATAAGCTGTTTAGCAGCAAGACAACTAATAATACTAATAATATCTATGACAATATTCCAGGAAGTACAGGAGCTTCTAGCCCAACCAGTTGAAGTTCCTGAACATATTCAAGAGGAAATGGAGATAGATGAACCGCAACCAGTCCCTGTACATGTAAGATGATCACATATATATGTATTTGTTGTTAAAGTAATTAGTGAATTGCATTAATGTTAAATTAATAATGTGAAAATAATTATCATGAACTCATAAATTTCATGTTACAGGAAGCTACCACACAGACAGTTAGGCAACCAGGAACTAGTCGCACTGTTAGACTGCAGGTTGATATGAGGTCGAAAGGTCCAACGAAAAAAACAAAAGGTTAGGCCTACTTCAAATATAAGTTATTTAAAGATGTGTGCTTTGTTTTCTTAATTCACAAAATGATAAGTAATATAATGCAATTTCATAATTCATTTTCTACAGGGTCACAGACAATGCCTGAAGTTGTGGAAATCAGCACTCAAACTGATGAAGATTTTTGCCCATTGTGTGACCACAAGCAGCTATCTATACAAGTTGAATCAATCATTCCTTCATCACCAGACCTTCCATCCAGTCAGCCGGATCCCGTATCAGCTGATGATAGTGACTATCTTCCAAGTTCTTCACAGACCCCATCCTCCTCTGACTCTGAAAGAAGGTCCACACCCCCACCCACTGAGCGTTTTTTCTTAGTTGCCTGGTCTGCTCTGAGCATGCTGCTCAATTTGAGGTGTTGTGCTTTTGGTCAAGAAATGGACATGGACATGTCAACCACAACCCAGGGTACAATGCTGTGTGTCCTCTGGACATGCAAGAGTTGTAAAAAAGTTACAAAATGGAAGAGTCAGCCTTTTGTTGGAGACATACCTTTAGGCAATATTTTGCTATCTGTAGCAATATTGTCTACTGGTGCATTAGCCACTAAAGTACTACGCATGTTCCGAAACATGAAAGTGGCATGCATATCCAAAAGAACATTCTTTAGGCATCAAAAAGACTATCTGCTTCCCAGTATCACACACTTGTGGGCTGAGCAGCAAGCCTGGCTCATTGCATGTCTTCAAGCAGAACAAAGAGGCATCGTGTTGGCTGGAGATGGTCGCTCAGACAGCCCTGGTCATTCCGCAAAATATGGGACGTACACCATGTTAGAATTACTGGCAAATGTTATCATAGACATGCAACTGGTACAGGTATTTATCTTTCTTGATAATGAGGAGTTACTACTACCTATTTAGTATTTAATGTTAAAAATATGATAAACTGCCATCGCTTCTATTTTTTTTACAGAGCAATGAAGTTGGTGGTGCCTCGCATATGGAAAAGGAGGGCTTCATAAGATCAGTTAATTTCTTGGGAACACAACAGGCAGGGTCTAGATATAGATGTGATAATAACAGACAGGCATGTCCAGTTACGGAAATGGATCAGAGAGAATTTGCCAGATGTTCAACACCTTTTGGACGTTTGGCATGTTGCGAAGGGTATTATTCATTTCCTCAAGTCTTTTTTCTTTATCAGAAGTTGTTCCAGTTGTAAAATATCCAATATATTTATTATTATTTCCAGGTCTTAGAAAAAAACTTGTGGCACTTTCCAAAGAAAAAGACTGCACAGACTTGAAAGAGTGGATTGACAGCATAATCAATCACCTTTATTGGTCAGTCATGTCAACAGATTCAGCAGAGTCAAACCTAGTTGAAGCCAAGTGGACGTCTGTGCTGAATCATATTGTAAATATTCATATGCACAACAATGAGTTATTCCCTAAATGTGAGCATAAAAGGCTGAGAGGAAGAGCAGCTAGAAAGAAATGGTTGAAACCATGTAAGTATGTTTTGTATATTTTACACAGCCGTATCTTTTTTTTATTGGAGTCATCTGTAGAAGTATAAGTAAGTTTGGATGATGTACATCCAATTTGCTTGCTTACAGGTTCTACCTTGATGGTGAAATTAGAAAAACTGGCAACAACAACATACCTCATCAGAGATCTAAAACAGGCATCAAACCGGGAGCAGACATCCTCTCTGGAGGCGTTCCACAGCCTCTTGAACCACTACGCTCCGAAAATGTATGCCTTTTCTTATGAGGGCCAGCTTTGCAGGTACATACATGTTATATGCTGGTACTTGAAACATTGCTTTGTCAGCTTATCAAAGAAAAAATAGCTGTCTCTAGCGTAACATATTTTCAAGATGTTAGTATTTTCAGGTGAATGTTTATGTCAATACATATTTTTTTTAATAGAGGACTGTTAGCAGTGATGCATTTCAATGAAAATAGTGGGCGGACTCAACAAAGTACCAGATCAGGTGAACTCCAGTATGCAGTGTCCCTGCCAAAGTGGAAGAAAGGGGGACACACAGTGAGGAAAGTTTTAGAAGAACCTACATTTGGTTAGTTGTATTTTTTCCATTTTTCAATAAACCTATGTTCATAGTATTTATATGAAAAAACACGATTCTTTATTTATAATATATTGCTTATTTCTATATGTATTGGCTCACTCCAATGAACAGGCATGTAAATTTTAAGAATACACGTACATTTGTTTGGTATAGGTAAAAATATACATATATATTTATATGTGTTCCACAATACATTTCAGACTATGTTAATGAGATCATCAAGGATGTCCTGGACAGACTCGTACACCCCAGAGAAGATGTGGATGTCAGAGATGTGCCTCCTCCATTGAGTGGTGAATACCAAAGACCAACCAAAGAAACTGCTGTCTCACAGTTCAAATCCAGATACAAGTCCACTTGAATCAGTCTAATGCAGGATACAAAAATCCAACATACAGTTGGTGCGGAAAAAGTTGACCGTATTTTATTCACAGCACAGGATGGCAGGGTAACACGAACCGCTCTCCCAAGATGTCCCCAGCACAGCCTCACAAACTGCCAGTATGCGATATATCGATATCTTCTGAAAATAGAATAAAGACTTGATTACATGTCTGTCAGTGTTTGAAATATATTGACCTGTTTACATACAAGTGTTTTTATTGTTGATGGAAGTAAATAAATATATCATATCCTAGGCCTGACCGAGAGTCTGTTTTTACCAGCTACTAAATTAACTTTAACTCAATTGCTATGCTACCAATGTATACCCTGGTAATTAGATCTATTCTGTGTCAACCTTCGACATGTAGAGTATACTCACTCATGTGATGTAGCTTCTTCCATTCTACCATGATGATCAACATAAGCATAGTATGCTACCCTCAAAACATCAGGATTCAGGCAGCAGGTCTGGAAACTATCCAATTCAGTGATGCAGGATGCATTTACCCCACTGCGCAGCATTTCTCCTTGGACTTCATCTATTTCACGGCAGCAAATACACTCCATCACTAGAGGCATGACAGCACAACATTGACACTGGCACCTATGACAAAAAGTTAGTTTAGTTCATCTCATTCATTTGTAACTTACAAACTGAAACCAGCTGTCCTACATATATACTGTTAGGAATCACTGAAAAAATTTCACCATTAGGCCCTATTAGATTGACTTTTCAATTCTGCGTGTACTTTTACAGATGTATACACAAGGCCTAGTCTACGTAGGTTCCAAAATCACGAAAGGCAACTAACCATGCCGTGTTCTGGAGTCTAGCCGAATCTTCATGCTGGCTATCGTCATCGGCATCACTAGACCTACTACTTTCTGCTATATCCTCCTCACTTTCGCAAAAGGGTTCGAATCGATACGGTTGCAAAAGTGACTCATCATCATGATAATCTCCGCAACTTTCCTCTTCATCTTTCTGTTCATCTGATGATAAATCGCTAATAGAGACGGTAGCATCACTCTGTGCTTCGCTATCAGTGCTAGCCATGTTGTCTGCCTTTCGTTACGTCACAAACAGGGCGGCGCGAATTCGCCGGAATGCGTGAAGCCGGCGGCCGTCCTCATTGTTTATATCGCGTTTTTCGCTATTTATTCTTTTTCGAAAAATATTAAAAACAATCGCAACATGAAATAGAGACTATTTACTATATTTTGGCTTATTAAAATAGGCCATGTCACCCACACTTTAAGACATAAACTGCTTTCAAAATAAATGACCAGGGATAAAATACATGAACTTAATGTGTATCTGAAAATAGAAATCTTTGTGAACAAAACGTTTGGGGAAAAGCTGCATGTGGTGTATATGTTCTTGTTTTTCTGAAGAACCACAGGCTTTTTAGCGTAAAGACGCTTCTCGTCTACCTCTGCTTTGAGGAGAAGGGGGGTCTAAAGGCAGGGATGCCTACCGGTAGTTTAGCTAAGTCTGTTTAGTTCCATTTAGTTATTAACTTATTGAATTAAATGACTTCATGTTCCATATGATTTCATGTTTATTAAAAAGCCCATTGAAACGACTATTGCTGTGATTTTGGGCTATATACATAAAATTGAATTGAATTGGGATTTGTGCATTGCTCAGGTTTGTAGGACATACAACTTCATTTCCCGGTCCTCGTTAATAAAATGCACAGTAAAACGTACATGGTGCACGCTGGAGATCCAGCCCTGGAGATCCAGCCGTCACACGTGAGCTCCACTCTTTCTGCTGTTTCCATCTCAACCATGGGTCTGGTCTGGGCACACAAGTCAGGGATCATTTTTTCAGTATTTCCGAGAGGGAATGTCAAAGCATGGCTCTAATGCATTCAATAAAAAACGAAACCCCTCGCTCTTCAACTCGCTGCAGGGACGGAGGCCCTTGTAAATTTTAACAGCAATCCTATTCTAGCATTGAAAAGACTGTCTCTAAAACACAGGACAGCACTGAAGCGCTCATCCTGGCAGCTCAGGACAAGCCCTGAGCACCAGAGCAATAGAGGCTCAGATCTACCACACCAGACAAGACCCAAGGTGTAGGCTGTGCAAAGAGGCGCCTGAAACAATCCAGCACATAACTGCAGGATGTAAGATGCTGGCAGGTAAAGCATACATGGAGCGGCACAATCAAGTGGCTGGAATAATATACAGGAACATGTGTGCAGAATATGGACTGGAAACCCCAAGGTCAAAATGGGAAACACCTCCGAAGGTGGTAGAGAATGAGAAGGCAAAGATCCTGTGGGACTTCCAGATCCAGACTGATAGGATGGTAATGGCGAACCAACCAGACATCAGAGGAAAGCCGTTGTGGTGGATGTGGCAGTGCCAAGCGATGGGAACATCAGGAAGAAGGAACATGAGAAACTGGAGAAATACCAGGGACTCAGAGAAGAACTGGAGAAAGCCTGGAAAGTGAAGGTGACAGTGGTGCCTGTGGTAATTGGAGCACTCAGGGCAGTAACCCCCGAGCTGGAGGAGTGGCTACAACAGATCCCTGGAAAGACCTCAGACCTCTCAGTCCAGAAAAGCGCAGTGCTAGGAACAGCTAAGATACTTTGCAGAACCCTCAAGCTCCCAGGACCCGAGCTTGGAGGAGAAACCACCCGCGGAGGGTGAGAGGGGCGTTTTTTTTTTTTATATATACATTCAGTTAGGAATGTATATACATATATGTATACATATATATACATATATATATATATATATATATATATATATATATATATATATACATATATATATATACATATATATATTTATATATGGCTACGGCTGGGTAGCTCGGTTGGTAAGGTGCAGGACTGTCATGCTGGAAACCCGGGTTCGATTCCCACAGCGGAATGAACAATTAATGGTGATTAATGGAATGGGGCAATTACCATAACAATGGAAATGCCATAGCAATGACGGGCAATTAACATCACCCAGTGAGGGTCCTTGGGCAAGACCCTTAACGCTAATGCCTACCTCACTATATGAGAGACAATGAACCACATGTCATGCCGGCTCAGACGTCGCCCGGCCAAACAAGGTCTGCGTCAGGTGCTGGGGGACCAGAGCACTCTGATGGAAAGTGGGCTACTGGAACAAGACGGAAATGGACTACATGCGAGAACAAGGATCTGTTAGAATGCTACTACTCAAGTAATCCAACCCAGAGGGGGTACATGCAGAGGATGTGGAATGAATGGATGCTTCGAAACCCACAATCAAGGCTAACTGCCAAACAACTGGTAGCCCAATGCTCGAATATCCACAAACGCCAACTCCTATCACAGCTTGAGATTGAAGTGATACAGTACAATGCCACGGGAGAGCCAGAACAACAGGTCAGAGAGGAGGTTATACCACACTCACACCCTGAGATTGGGTACACAACCCCAACAACCACAGTTACGCTGAGCGAGGCAGCAACTGACCTGAAAAACAAGATAATGTCTACAATGAACACTAGGCAACCCCGACACCAGCTACAACGGTTAAGTGATGTACTGCCTGAAAGTCTACTGGAAACTGTGAATGAAGCATTGAGGGCAATTCCTACCACAACCATCACAGAAACCAATGAACTGGTTTACACTTCAGCAGCAGTGATCCTTGAGATGCTTGGCTATAAGAGCAACCATGGAAGAAAACAATACCCACCATGGAAGCAACGGTTAGAGGCCAAAATCAAGGCAACTCGGAAGGATGTGAGTAAGCTAACAGAGGCTCAAAGAGGTACAATGAGAAAGCAAGTACCGAAGAGATACAGCCAGATGCCCATACCTGAAGCCCTGGAAACTGCCAAACAAAGGCTCCTAGCCTTGAGTAGCCGTCTAAAGAGATACACAAGAGACAATTGAGGCCAGACGAATAAACAGGCTGTTCGCAACTCAACCAGCGAAAGTGTACGCTCAGTGGCAGGGTCAAAACAGCCGAGCAGACCCACCAAGGCTAGAAACTGAACAGTACTGGAAAAGTATATGGGAGAAAGAGACAGCACATAACAGCAATGCCCAGTGGCTGGTCTCTCTGAGAAAAGAACACAGCAACCTCCCTGAACAGAATCCAGTAACCATCACAGTGGCAGACATCCAAGAAAGAGTCTCAGGTATGAAGAACTGGACAGCACCGGGCCCTGACATGATACATGCCTACTGGCTAAAGAAGCTTACCACACTCCACGAACGCCTGGCAGCACAAATGAACCAGCTGCTAAGAGATGGGACTCACCCGAATGGCTAACGGAAGGGCGAACGATCCTGATCCAGAAGGATCCCTCAAAGGGTGCAGTCCCATCCAACTACCGGCCAATAACCTGTCTCTCCACAACATGGAAGCTCATGTCAGGCATCATTGCAACCAAGATAAATAGGCACATGGATCAATACATGAGCAACACACAGAAGGGCATTGGTAGAGACTCCAGAGGAGCCAAACACCAACTCCTGGTCGACAGAACAGTCGCCCAAGACTGCAGGTCACGACACACCAACCTGTGCACAGCCTGGATTGATTACAAGAAGGCCTATGACTCAATGCCACACACATGGATCACTGAATGCTTGGAGCTGTACAACATCAACAGGACTCTAAGAGCCTTCATAAGAAACTCAATGAAGCTGTGGAAAACCACCCTTGAAGCCAATGGGAAACCACTTGCACAAGTGTCCATCAAATGTGGGATATACCAAGGTGATGCTCTGTCCCCACTGCTGTTCTGCATAGGTCTGAACCCCCTCAGCCAAATAATCAACAAGACTGGCTATGGATACCGACTCAGAAATGGGGCCAACATCAGTCACCTCCTCTACATGGATGACATCAAGCTATATGCTAAGAACGAGCGTGACATTGACTCCCTGATCCACACCACCAGGATCTACAGTAATGACATTGGGATGTCATTCGGGCTCGAGAAATGCAGCCGGATGGTGACAAAGAGAGGCAAGGTAGTCCACACAGGGGGGGTCTCACTCCCAGAAGGAACAATAGCAGACATTGAGGACAGTTACAAGTACCTTGGAATTCCCCAGGCAAATGGCAACCTGGAGCAGGCAACAAGGAAAGCTGCAACAGCTAAGTACCTTCAACGAGTAAGGCAAGTCCTGAAAAGCCAGCTCAATGGCAAGAACAAGACCCGGGCAATAAACAGCTATGCACTGCCAGTTATCAGATACCCTGCAGGAATAATAAGATGGCCAAAGGAAGAGATACAGACCATGGATGTTAAAACACGGAAGCTCCTCACCATGCATGGAGGGTTCCATCCCAAATCCAGCACTCTGAGACTGTATGCTAGCCGCAAGGAAGGAGGCCGAGGACTAGTGAGCGTAGAAGCCACTATCCAGGATGAAACATCCAAGATGCATGAATACATCAAGCTCAAGGCCCCAACTGACAGTGTGCTCAGTGAATGTCTCAGGCAATGGAGAGCAGAGGATACAGTGCTGGAAGACAGATCCTCATGGGAGGACAAACCCCTCCATGGGATGTACCACCGGACCATAACTGAAGTGGCTGATATCAAGAAGTCCTACCAATGGCTAGAAAGGGCTGGCCTACAAGACAGCACTGAAGCGCTCATCCTGGCAGCTCAGGAACAAGCCCTGAGCACCAGAGCGATAGAGGCTCAGATCTACCACACCAGACAAGACCCAAGGTGTAGGCTGTGCAAAGAGGCGCCTGAAACAATCCAGCACATAACTGCAGGATGTAAGATGCTGGCAGGTAAAGCATACATGGAGCGGCACAATCAAGTGGCTGGAATAATATACAGGAACATGTGTGCAGAATATGGACTGGAAACCCCAAGGTCAAAATGGGAAACACCTCCGAAGGTGGTAGAGAATGAGAAGGGCAAAGATCCTGTGGGACTTCCAGATCCAGACTGATAGGATGGTAATGGCGAACCAACCAGACATCGTAGTGGTGGATAAAGAACAGAGGAAAGCCGTTGTGGTGGATGTGGCAGTGCCAAGCGATGGGAACATCAGGAAGAAGGAACATGAGAAACTGGAGAAATACCAGGGACTCAGAGAAGAACTGGAGAAAGCCTGGAAAGTGAAGGTGAAGGTGGTGCCTGTGGTAATTGGAGCACTCGGGGCAGTAACCCCCAAGCTGGAGGAGTGGCTACAACAGATACCTGGAAAGACCTCAGACCTCTCAGTCCAGAAAGGCGCAGTGCTAGGAACAGCTAAGATACTGCGCAGGACCCTCAAGCTCCCAGGCCTCTGGTAGAGGACCCGAGCTTGGAGGAGAAACCACCCGCGGAGGGTGAGAGGGGCGTTTTATATATATATATATATATGTTATTGATCTTCTACTAATAGAAATAGACCAAAACTGGTTCTTTATAAACCTTTTTATTCAAAGAAAAATAACAAAAGAGGAAAAAAGTCTTTTGTAAATTAAAAATATCAATTAATAAAATTGTTTATCATGTCAATTGTCAGTTCATTGACTCTTGCTGCAGCTAACTGCCAATTTAAAATAGTTTTGACAGTACCTGATGTTAATATGTGGATCACAATTGCTGTGGTTTTACAGAATGGAAAATTGACATTTACAATCCTATTTTTATATCATGCATTGACTAATGTTGCAACACTAAAGTGGCAGAGCAGCAATGTAAAATAAATGTAGAACATTCAATAAAATTCACAAAAGTTTTACACTCTTTCTATTAAAAAAATACAAATAAGGTTTTGCCACTAGAGAAAAGAAACCATTAATTTAGGCACTCTGCAGACGTTTCAATTTTTATTATTGTAATTTCATATAATATTTGAACAGCTTTATTCATTTTTCAGTTCATTTTTCATAAAGGTTTCTGTGCTACTTTATGCAGTTTGTCAACTTTCTACAAATGTAATTTGCAATTTTTTTTTTAAAATTCTGATATGTCAAGATATTTTGCTCTTTGAAGTGTGTAGAAAAAAAGGCCACAACGTGACAAAACTGTACTCTATTTGCTCTAAACTTTGCTCTACACTCTAGTATAAGTTTTCAGACCTACCCACATCCCCTGATGCCACAGTTTGTGACCTTTTACACATCAGATAAGGTTAGACAAGCCATCAGTTATTTTCAAAGCCCTGGACTGTCACATTCCTTTTTGCCATGTATTATATTTGCAGTAAACACATAAGGCATGACTAAACCGTAAAAGTAATTAGTAAATGTCATTTGAACCTGATTGGCCAGAAATCAACCTACGGACTTTCTCAAAAGGAGACATCAGGTAATCCCTGCGCAGGGCGGAGCTTAAAATCCAGAGTATGTTCTACATATTATGTTGCCACAGCAACTACTGTTCTCCCAGGTTTCTACCAGGCCAACACTAAACCCTGTGTGACCTGATAATTATCAGGCTCCACACACAGACACACACATGCACAAGAGAAAAAAGGGTGATCAGAGGCCATGCAATACCTTCAGCTGATAAGAAGGAGAGAAAATACCTCTTTTTAGTTATGAAAGTTTACAGGTAAAAAAAAAGCTAATTTATAAACACAAAGACGGGCAGATAAATTGGACGACTCAGACCAAAGTGCCCAACATGTGCACGATTTATTGGTTCACATTTGGCATTGAACTGTGACTTGACATAGGGGCAGTGTAGATGCTAAATCGGAATTTTATAGGCCTTTGAGTCACAACTGTCTTTGGGTACAGATGTCATAATCACATAAAAACTGGCTTTGACATTTGATCCACATCCAGGTGATTCAGGACATGCTTTAACCCACGTTGGACTTGGTTCACTGTGCCTTCATATGAACTGATGAGCTAAAATAGTCAATGTTAGATTCTCAACTGTAGAGCTAAATATATTTTTGTTTTTTAAGGATGTAGTCAGACTGGAAAAGTCCGTTGGTCCGGAATGAGTCCGCTTAATTTGATATGGATTTATTTCTGAATGTTACGTTTGGTCTGTGTTCAGACTGAATTCAACCACGGATTTCTGTTATGAAGAAAAAGCTTGTAAACAAAACCACGTTACTGAAGATCACTTCAGTCATTGGCCAGTAGTTGCGAGGTCAGGGCAAACCAATGGGAGAAAGAATAATGGAAGCCCTACGCCAGGATAGTTCACTTATTCAAACTGTACTTGCTACTTTGGTACGGCAGAGGCATGCTGCAAGGTGGTTACTGGCAACAAGACGGTTAAGAATGTACGCTGATAAGTGTTTATGGGATATAGATTGTTGGGAAAATAGTGTGAGAAGCAATGTGTATCATGTTAGGAGTTGTTTAAATGAGCCTGCATTCATTCAACCACGTTTCAATGAGTTGCTGTGTCTTATTGTTGCTTTACATTTTTCTGTGGCTCATTGGTTGCTATCTTTCTACTCTGTTTACATCCCGTAATGTCTGGCTACAGTGGTCATTTTGGTCCAGTTGTTCTGCTCTGAGCATGGAGCCTAGTCAGACTAAGGAAACTCAGTGTCCAGGGTCCAGTTTTAGTGTATTTTGACTGAAAATTTGTTCCGGATTATCGGGGAAACCAAACTCTGGTTCACTTTAAGTGAACCAGATGTGTCCATTCTGAATACACTCTTAGTCAGATAGATAACAAAATAACAAGGCTGGATCATCCTCATTATCTTATTGCACCAATACAACTTTTGTATACAGCTAAACTGGAGCCACTTCAGTATGTCGAGGGTTTGACAAAAAGACTATCAGGTCTTTTATTAATTTGTAGAAATATCAACTATTTTAAACACATTGTGGCCAAACCTGAAAAGCCAGTAAAAAAAAAAAGAACACAAAATCCCCAATCCAATGTTGCCCTTCTTTGTGCCTTGTCCACATTCTTTGTTGAAGTAACTGGCGGGTCATGCATCATCACACAGCAGGTCCATGTGAACAATTATCAGTAAGTACACAAGTCTAGGATTCCAAACTGTTTTGAGCTAAAAATGTCCATTAGAGCAAGTGTTTTTGGGAAAAACAAAACAAAAAATACAGTAAGAATGGACAGAATTATTAAAACGAAGTGAGAGACATGGATGTGTTTTAGTTCAGATAGACAAGATTATCTACAGACAGAAAGGGAGCTGTTAGACAGGTTTTGTGAGACAGACAGCATCAGAGAAAGACTGTCTTAGGACCTCATTTTTAACAGCTGTAATTACTGAATTAGTCTGAAAGTTTAGTCCGAGGAAACTCACATTTCACATGGAAGTTAAGCTGCACCTGAGAGCTGTAATCCTGTGCCTGCAAGCTCTGGATCACTGTGTGTGAGATTGTGTGTCTGTGTGGGTTTGTGAGAGACAGAATATGAGATATGAGACTAAGGTTTTGTGTTTGTATATTAGAGCAAGTGCTTGTTTGTTCACTTTCCCCTCCCCTCCACACCCGTTCTCCTCCCCTTTCCTCACCAACCCCTTGTCACTCACAGACACACACCTGTGTTAGTGTTTTCAGGTGTATTTAGTTTGGTTTGGGTGGGAGGGAGGGAGTGGAGTTTGCTGTATTATCGCCCTGAGAAACCACTGATCTCTAAATGTACGCGCTAAAACCCTGCTGCTGGAAGGACAGCTCACACTCGTGTATTTGACTGATGCAAACACACAAATGCCGACAGGTGTGTTGTGGCCAGTGTGAGCACTGATTTGACGCAGTGTCTTACAGTGCAGGAGGGTTGTTTTCGCATGTTTGCACGTACCGCGCAAGCCTCTGCTGGGATTCTTTGATGGGAAAAACTGAAAGGTTCTTCTTGTTGAAGCTGCTCTGCGTCTAATCCCACCTGCTGACAGAGCTTCATCCCCACTGTTTCCTCATAAGCACACACACATGCACAGGCCATCACACAAATACACAGTCTCAGCAGCTGGACTCAGGCTGACACAAAAGGTTTGATCCTTAATTGGCAGTTTGCACTTTTCTGGAGTTGAAAAATTCCTGTGACACCGACATGTTTTGAGGTTTGTATTTCTGATGTTCAACAGTGTGAAAAATTACTCTTCACTTTAGGAAAAATACACTCCAGCTGGTGATTGCATGTTGTTACTGTGCAAGGTACAATATTTGTGTGTATAAAAAACTGCCATGAAACTGCCGAGAAGCAGGTTCATTAGAGAAGCTGGACTGGCTGGAAGCTAAACCTAAAAAGGTATTTTTTCTAGCTGCACTAAAATCCCAAAACTGCTGAAGTATATATTTATTTACAAGGGTTCAAAAACTATGAGCTAAAAGACCCACTCTGATCAAATCTTCTTTTTGGTGTTTTTAACGTATTCTTGTGGCATTTTCTGATGGTGGAATGCATATATTAAAAAAATTAACCTCAAAATTGCATTTCTGAGCATTGTTTTATTCAGATCGTTGTGAAACAGGAGCAGACAAAAGAAATACCATTGAAAAAAAGATTATTTGTGATGTAGAGAATAGACTGGATGGGCCACAAGCTCCCTGCTCCCTGCTCCACTTCATTCTGTTACATACACTCTTAAAATCCATATACGTCTTCGTTTTCCTCATGTGAACTGGCATCTGGCTCAAAATTGTACAGGTGGATAGCTTTGATACTGATTGCCAATTTTGTTGGACCACTAATGTTAGGTTGGGGATGAAAGGGGCTGTAAGCTAGCAGGACAGCCTGTAAACAGAGCTCTCAGCAACTGGAAGGAAGGGTGGTACTGCTCCTTGCCAACAACGTGGGCGGGGGGGGGGGGGGATTTCTGATGAACTTCTACTAAAACACAGTTGAGAACACTGAAAATTAATAGATCAATAGATGATTGTGGTGTGACTAACTAAATAAAAACAGCATTTAACCCTTGTGCTATCCTATGACCGCACCCTTAAATTGACATGTTATCCCTACCATGACAAAGGTGGATAAAGGTGGAGAGAATTTTATGTTATCCATGGACACCAGTGAAGATCACAAATTATTGAAGAAAAAAGGTTCAGCGCACTGTCTAGTGGGTCTAGATGACCCCACTCCCAATGTTAAAGTGCCTAGAATAACACAAGAGTTACGGGAAACAAAAAGCCTCATTTCTGATCATTGGGTGAAAAAAAGGTAAATTAGAAACAATAATAAAAAAATATGCAATGAGAAGTAAAAGGGAGTCTATGATAGTAAGTTAATGACCAAATGAATGTATTCTTTTAATTTTAAACACTGTGGAGAGAATGTCAATATCCGATTAATTTACAAAAAAAGATTACAAGAAGATGAAAAAGAAGGAAACGACTGCTAACAAGGGCAGGTGTTTTTAGGAACGTCCGTCCTGTTTATAGCAGTCTCTACAAGTGGGAGTCTTGTTACTTCTGTCACAACTACAGATAACCTGTTCAGTCTGGTAATTATTGTATTATATCAGTCTGAGCCATCAGTCTCATGCAGTCATCTGGAACTCTACAACTGTTACCTTCCTTCTCTGTCATCACCTCGGGCCAATATTATTGTTGGTTCAACCCCCCAACAAGCGCACTCATACACTCACTAAGTCAGAAACCTTTAGAAGCATGTGAACAGACAAAATGGGAATAATTGGGGGACATGCATGCTTGCACACGAACACACAGTATGGAACATCAGAGAGAGGAAGGACATCTCATCGTGCAAACCTTTTTAAATGATATGTTACACGAGTCCCTCTGGCTAAAAGATGCATTTAAAGTTGTTTTTCTATGTTGAAGCAAATATTAAAATGACTTGAACTGCCTTAAAACTACGTGTATTGAATTTAAGTGTTGATGTAGTAACATATCATATAATGCTTAACATTTTGGGAAAAAAGGATTAGAGGACTGTACCACAATGTGACACACTTTTATCAAACATTTTTAACATCTGTTCCCTCACGTATCCGTTTTGTGTTTTATTAACCCTTGTGCTATCCTAAGCACTTTACCGTTGGGAGTTGGGTCATCTAGACCCACTAGACAGTGCGCTGAACCTTTTTTTTCCAACGATTAGTGATCTTCACTGGTTCAATGGATTACATGAAATTCTCTCCACCTTTATCCGCCTTTGTCATTGTATGGAGAACACGTCAAAGTAAGGGTGGGGTCATCTAAGATAGCACAAGGGTTAAAGGCCACTTTTGTTGACAGTGAGGTAGAAAAGTGACAATATGAAAGTATTTTAAAGAGGTGACAGTAGAGTTTTTGACTGGGCTTTTAGAGCAGTGTTTTTCAACCAGTGTGCCGCGGCACACTAGTGTGCCGTGGGAGATGGTCAAGTGTGCCGTGGGAAATTGCCCTCATTAATTAACTGATGTAAAAACATTTTCCATCTCCAGGAAATCAGCTCTTTGTTCATCCAAACAGGCCCTGATAAAACACAGTAGCTCAATAGCTTTATGTTTGATAAAACATACAATTATTTTTTCTTTGTGTTTACTTGATTCTATTAAAGACATTTTGATAAGAATGACGGTACCCGATTTAGCTGCAGCTATAACTGTTAGCGGAAAAATCCTGCAACTTTAACTGTCTCCACCAATCATTCTTGAAGGCTTGATCACATGTCATCAGTCTGACCAATCAGAAGTGGTTAAAGTATTTACTTCCTTGTTTAGATTTAGCTCAAAACGTCGCTCAGTTCTAACAAAAGTACCAGCTAAAGCTCGTCTTTAGCGGTGTAGCTTTCCACAGAATCCGGTGTCAGACCGTGGAACAAGTGAACAAAACAATGAAGCTTAGAGACGCTGGTCTTTCTGCGGTCGCGGATTTTCAGCACTACATCTCCCATGATGCATTGGGTGAAAGCGTCTGTCTTAGTGCACAATGAGCCTCTCCTCTTAACATCTTTAAACAACGAACACACATCAAACAGTTTTTGAATCTTTTAACTTAACTTTTAATACATCTTTTAGAAAAAAACAACTGCAGCTTCCAGCTTTTTCTGCCACAATTATCACAAAAATGCACGTGAGCTTGCAGAGGGGCTGTAGATCAATACAGACTGAGTTTTTACTTTTCTTTTTTGGATGCTGGTGTGCCGCGGGATTTTTATCAAGGTTAAAGTGTGCCGTGGCTCAAAAAAGGTTGAAAAACACTGTTTTAGAGGATTCCTGAGAAATTAAGAAGAAGTGTGCCCTGGTTCCCATTGTTAAGAATAAGAGAAACTTGTAATGTTATGGAAACTACAGAGAAACAAAGATAAGTTGCACAATGAAAGTTATGACAAAGAGTAGTGGAAGCTATTAGATGAGGTCATAAGTGAGCATTTGTGAGCAATAGATGGTTCTGTGACACGGAAGAAAATCACAGATGTAATAATTGCTTTGGAGATCCAATATTTTTTTGTAGATGTAGAGCAGGCATGTCCAAAGACTGGCCCATGGGCCAAATGCGGCTCAGATAAAAATGTCCACCATTATAAAATAAATAATGTGCGGCCCCAATCACTTTGAAAAATCTGCATGCAGGATTTTTTGGTAGTAATGGCTAAATTTAATCTTAAGCCATTGTCGTCCTTTCTGTTACTTTCTAGCTCATTTCTAAAATGTCCACTGAAAATATTCACAAGGAAATTGACGGCAAAAGTCACCAGGACAAGTGAAAATTGGAGATTTTTTTATCCTTATTTTTGTGAATTACAAAACAATTGTGTCTGTGGTTTCTATTTTTGAAAAAGGTAACCATGCTATTTCTTGTTCATGTGATTTAAATTTGGATGTTTAGGGTGAACATTTAATAGCGAATAACATGCTACTTTTCATGTGAGCCCAGATTTAATATTGACACGTTTTTTTCTAAACAGTTTTTTTATTTTATTTCTGATTTTTAAATCACAAATTCACTGTAATTGTGAGAAACACATTTAGATGTATTTCTGTTCTGTGTCAAGTAGCAAATACCATCCCATTGCAATAGAATTATCATAAATTAGTTAATGGATTATTAATATTATTAATATTTATATTATTATATGAGTTCAAAGAATTACCTCACCAAATCTGGCCCTCTATGCAAAACGTTTGAACACTCCTGATCTAGAGACAGTTTATGACAGGGTACAAACAGAAGAGTTGGGGTTAGTGTGAAAAGGTCTGGGGAGGTAGTGAAGTTGTGTAGGACATGTGAGAGACAGAGATGGGATGTGCAGTAGGTGCAACAGAAGATTTCACACCTGGAGGTAGGGCTGCACCAAAGATCTACTTTGAGATCCTTCTAATTTGTGGTGGTGATGGACAGACTGGCAGATGAGGTTTGACAGGAACCTCTGTGGATAAAGATATTTGAAGATGACATTGTGATCTGTAGTGAGAGCAGGTGGAGGTTTGCTCTGGAAAGCAGAGAAATGAAGAGCAGTTGCAGCAAGACAGAGTATCTGTGTGTAACTGAGAGGGACTAAAGTGAAACAGTGAAGGTAAAAGTGAAGAAGGTGGATGACTCTAGGTACTTAAGGCTGACAGAAAGAGGTGATGAACTGGGACAGTAATTGTGTTGGTAAAAGAATGCTGAGGTTGGAGCTACCAGAAAAGAGGCCTAGAAGAACACTAAATCAATGTAATGAAAGAATATGAGGGTAGTTGGTGTAAGTGAGGAGGATGAAAAAGGTAGCCTTAGATCAGGGGTGGGTAAACTAAGGCCCGGGGGCCATATGCGGCCAGTTAAACTATTTAGTCTTTCCCGCTAAACTGGAATAAATTACATTTATATGCCTTATACGTTTCTTTCCCCCCCTGTAATTCTGATGTCTCCATAAATGATTAAACCCACCAATGTTTGTTTAGGTGCAGAAAGTTATTCTGCTTTCATGTGCTTTTGGAAGATTTTGTTGTCTTTCTGATTTCATTTTTACGATCATTCCAACACCTCATGAATGTAACAATTATCTAAGTTTACGTTTTAACCTGAAAGACATCAACCCATCAGTGCAATTGGCATTTAAATGAGAACAAAAGCCACAGTTGTGAAAATAACAAAAAAATCTTCTGCTTTAAAACATATCAATTAATGTTCAATCAAAATGAAAGCATATTATTCCCCAGATTTTAAGGCATTTCTTTCTCTTATGAATTCCATTACCAGAAGATGCCACGTATCTGTTCAAGTTCTAGAACCCTTTGTAGCCCACGAGTCAAAAATGTGCCCTCCCCTGCTTTGGATGGAGGCAGATGATTAACTGTGCTGACCCCTATGGGAGGGCTTGGTAGGATCACTTAAGTGCCAAACCTAAATCCCAAAGGAGAGCAAACACACATATTCAGCAGATAATCAGAACATTGACAGTCATTTAAAAATAATAAACTAAGTTTGAGGGCAAGTAACTCAAATTATTATTTTAACTTTAGCCTTAGTCACAACTGCCCTTAGGGGTGGATATGTGCAGTTCAGTGAAAAGTACATTTGGTCATTGATATGTGAAAAGTGACCAAACCTGTAAGGGGCACACAGATGCCCCACAGAAAAAAGTTGTGGACTGCTCGGTGAGCCCCGAGAGCAAAATGTTCACACATATTTTTTTCTACAAGCATGCTGCAGGCGACTGGTGGAAGTGAACAAATATACAACACGCAAAACTAAGTAAGTGTGGGGTATTTTTCATTTTTGGATAAAGGTCTTCCACCCGTTATCATGTTCATGTAATAAGTGTGCTCTCCTTCCAGGTTCCCTGTGTGCAGCCTGACTGTTATTAATAAAGAAATTCAGCAATTACAGCATACAGTAGTTTGTGTGTTTATTACATGGGTACTTGTGGATTCAAGCAGTGGTCAGTAAGTGATCAGTACACATAACTTACTCGAGTATGGTGTAGGGGGAACATACAACAGCATCACTCATACGTCATAGATTCTTACCTCAGTGATCCCATATATCATGGATCACCTTTCACGTTTCGTTGTTTCATGGTTTTTTTTTTTCCAGTGCAACTTTGCTAACTTTTTTTTTTATTTTTAAACAGTGCACTGATCTGCGTCCTGATTGGCTGTTGATATAGTCAATCACCCTCTTCTATGAAGTATCTCCTGTGCAGAGACATCAAATACATATGCTTAGGAGACACAAAGTTAACCAATTGCTTTGCCCTTAAGCCAGACACGTTTTCCTCCTGAGTGTCATTTTGACCTGTCAAGTAAAGAAATTGTCAGACCCCAGTATTCATCAGAAAATAACTTTTATTTATTTAATAAAGCTATTCTTGCTTCTTTAAAGGCTAAAAGTGCGTTACAGTCTCACATTATCATATAGAGCTGGCATCCAAGTACCGGTATGTTGGTAAATATTAGATTGTAGGTGTGCATCTGTGTGTGACACAAACACAATGTGAAAGTCACGCATGTGACTTCACTTCAAAGTCACTGCTGCAGTCACATGTGTAGATTGATGGTCATGCACGTGATTTTATCTCCAAAGACTTTGATGCTGAGTCACAAGGTATCTCACAAGGTATTTGAAACATGTTCTTGTTTCACCTCTGCAAAACAAACAACTTAAGAATCTGCATAAAAAACATACTTGCGTGTTTGAAAAAAATCAACAAATGTTCGTACATTTTTGCTGCACGCTCAAATCTCTACATAAGACTGTCCATTGCAGGATATTTTTTTTTCTATGCTAAGAAAAAAACATTTTGTAATACATTTTGTTTTAGATGTTTCCGAAAAGAGAAGGAACAGCACTAAAGCCACAAGGGTGTGACTAAAAGCACTGTTAACCAATCAGAAAGTGATCTTATGTGACCAAACAGAATGTTAATCCACCAAAGTAAGTGCTAAATTTAGACAAGCGCCAGAAACTTTTAAGAGAGTCAAAAGAGGGCAGAAACTTCAAAATGCAAACATATCCAGTGTTCCTTATCAAACATTTCACAAATGTTGTTATCATTAACCCTTTAACAGCAGAGCTTTGGCTCCAGTGCTAACATTCTGAATTACTAGAAGCTTCGATCGTACAGGCAGTTTGCGTAATTCCAGTGGATTCGGATGCAGGGACAAGCAGCTTTGCCCTGATATGCAACACTTTACAAAAGATAAGTGTTGCTTTTCTCCACTTCAGACTGTTAGTTCATGTCATTGCGTAAATCAAGGGTCCCCAAATCCAGGCCTCGAGGGCCGGTGTCCTGCTGGTTTTCCAGAGACACTGCCTTATTTGCTGCTGATTACCTGGATCAGGTGTGTTTAGCCAATAAGGAGCTTCAATGGCAGGCTGGTTGGAAAACATGTAGGACACCGGCCCTCGAGGCCTGGATTTGGGAACCCCTGGCGTAAATGGTCCAAAGCTACGTACACAACGGACACGTGTTGAAGGACTGGCATTTATGCCCACGGCGTTCCCTCTGGATAAGCCGGTAGGGGCTTTTTCTGCAATTTCCTAGCGCAGTTAGAAGACGTGTGGAGGGAAAGGTTGAAGTGGTGCAAATATCAAAGTTGCTACTGGCTTTTTTTTTAACAGCTCTATTACAATATATGAAAGACTTAGTGTCATGTAATTCCAGCCGCTCACAAACCGCAATTGTAAATTTTTCCTCCATGATCAATTTTTAAACGCTTGGCACTTCTGTGAATTGAAAGAGACGCCATCCATAAGTCACTGCCAAATCCGAGTTGGTCGACCTAGTTTAGCTCTCAACCCAAGTTCAATGGACGCGCATTTTGTACTCAAAGCCCAATAACAGGAAACATGAGTTGTTTTTGGGGTTTTTTTTCTGACTTGTTCTGTCCAATAACTGAGCAAACAGATGAGAGCTGAAGGCCTTTGGTGTTGGAAGTTTTACTATTACAAAAAGAGGTATTATATCTTCAGATAACCAGGGTGTATATTTGTACAAACCCCTATTTTTGTTTTTATTATTTTTCACATGTTATGTTTTAAATATATGTTTTCTTTTTTAGGCATATCAACATAGACTTTTCATTGGAAGTGGTTACTTGAGCGAGCGTTGCCAAAAGTGGTGTAGCTCAAGAGTTCAAAGAGTGTGTGTTATTTTGTGTTGCTGGGGACAGTTCCAGTGTTAAAGATTTAAGCTTACTTTAATTATCTTAATTTAAATGTGGAATTTCTTTACAACTCCAGTCTATAAAGGTATTTGAGCTCTTTTATGTGTGGATACTTTTAGGATCATTAAAGACATTGAGGTCACAGGATATATCTCTCCAGAAATGCTCACTTTTCACTCACAAAAATTACTTAGAGAGAAGTAAATATCCTTTTTAAGCAGTGTAATGAAAACACAAGCAGAACACAACCACAAGCTGCACCATAATAAGCCATTAAATATGGATTAAAGGGGAACTACCCTCTCTCTGTCTCTTTCTCTCTCATGTCTTTAATATTGGGTTGTTTCGTCAGTGAGAGTGAGAGTTCACACACACAGCTGTAATTAGCAGCTTAGGCAGCCAGCCAGTTCAGTAAATGTACTGTGCTGCGTGTGTGTGTATATGCAAACGGATGATGATGTATACACGTTTTTCCCCTTTAAATGTGTTTCTGCGAGCCCAAAAGTGTGTGTGTGTTTGTGCATACCTGATTGTGTGGGCGTGCACGCTGAGTCACATGGTCATGCCTGGATGTTGTTTGTCTTATCTGTGTGCTGAGGTGCTTAGAGACGAGCTGTGACGCGTTCCTTTTTGTGTATATGTGTGTGTGTGTGTGTGTGTGTGTGTGTGGGTAGGGTGATTGCCCTCTAACACCTGGTATTAGCTCCAGTAATCCTCACACCACATCATACTCACGCACCAGTCCCATGCAGATCACATTTAGCTTCTCCAGTGTGCTGCTCCAAGGAGTTTCACAACCATCAGAGAAGCTGGTGGGGGCAGTTATTGAAGGAAAGGGGGGCATGCTATTTAAAGAGAAATAAAGTTGGTTAAAAACTTCCAGGTTAAACACAGCTCCCCATAAACTCACTTTAGCATTTTCAGTTTTTTAAGAAAATGGTAAATCAAGGCTATTTTCTGATACGTTAAAGATGCTCTACAAGCAGATATTTGCCTGTTATAAATTGAATGTTTGAGTTTTGACCTCACAGTTTAATTTCTAATAGACTTTATTTTGAACCCTACAGTAAAATAAATATGTGTTTAAACTTTTGTCAATTTTGCAATAAGAGAAAATCAAGAAATCAGCTTTAATGAATTCATATAAACTTTTTTGCATTTCATTGAGGTAAATAAGTATTTATTCTTCTTGTAATTATTAAGAGTTCTAGTTCACACAGACTCTCCCAATCAACCTGAATTGAAGACACCTGTTTAACTATTCACCTGTGAAAGACACCTGTTCACAGAATCAATCAGTCAGACTCCAAACTCTCTATCATGGGAAAGACTAAAGAGCTTTTAGTGGATTTAAGGGAGAAGATTGTAGACCTGCAGAATGGACTACACAACCGTCAGCAAGAAGCTGGAAGTTAAGGTGACAACTGTTAGTGCAACATGACCATCAATCCACCTAGAGGTCTGGGACTCCAAACAAGATCCCACCTGTTGGAGTTTCCATGATCATGAAAACAGTGAGAAATCGGTCTAAAACAACTCTGCAGGAGTTAGTTAATGATTTCAAAGCAGCTGGAACCACAGTCACCAAGAAAACCATTGGTAATACTTTATACTGCAATGGTTTAACATCATGCAGTGCTTGCAAAATGCCCTGCTTAAGAAGGCACTTGTGCAGGCCCATCTGAGGTTTGCCAGTGAGCACCTTCATGATTTCAAGAGAGAAAGCGCTGTGGTCAGATGAAACCAATTGAGCTCTTTGGCAACAACTCAACCTGTGTGTTTGAAGGAAGAGAAGTGCCTTCGAACACCTTACCTACTGTTAAACATAGAGGTGGAAATATTATGCTTTGAGGGTGTTTTCCTGCACAGGGCACAGGACTACTTTGCCTTGTCAATGGGAACCATGTCAAATCTTCAGTGAGAACTCCTTCTCTCCACCAGGAGGCTTATGGATGGGTCTTCCAACAGGATAATGACCCAAAACAAACAGTCAAGGCAACCAAGGAATGGCTGAAGAAGAAGCATATCTCATGGAGTGGCCAAGCCAGTCTATGGACCTATAGAAAACCAATAAAGAAGAAAACTAAATCTGTATTTGGAAGTCATTTCCAAAGAAGATTGGACCAAAACTCCTCCGGATATGTGCAGATACCTGCTCATCAACTACAAGAAACGTCTGCTTAAGGGATTTGCCACAGTCTTTCTGCCAAGTAAGTTCAAATACTTATTTCCCTCAATAAACATAAACAAGTTTATATAAATTATAAAAATTATAAGTTGATTTCTCTTAGTGGTTTTTTAAATGAACCTACCAATAGGATGACAGACTGTCATTTTTGTTTTAAGTAGACAAACCTACAAAAGATCAAATACTTATTTCCTCCTCTCTATAGGTTGAGGGGTTGGTGCTTAGCCCAGCTGACATCAAGGCAGAACTCACCCAAAGGTGACATTCAGTTTACAAAACAACCATGCATGTCCTTATGACACAAATAGAAAAAAAGTTATCAACCATTTTTTTTTACCTTTCTGTCTAGTGTGATCTTTCACAGACCTCCATCTTTCCTCAATACTGGAATTAAGGTTGCACTTGAACAAGCAAACAAAGGTTTTGGGAAAATAAAGACTTACCAGTAGAGGGCCAAAAATATTAGCGGGAGAGCACTAAAACTACAATTAAAAAGTAAAAAAAAAAAGGCTTGTAAAAGTATTAACAAAGCTATGTGATGACAAGAATCAGGCTAAAAAATGTGAAACGATCTAAGCAATATACTAAAATCTTGATGATGTTGTCCGATTGAATGGATGCCTTGTCAGGCGTGCTTGGATGTGGACCAGGCAGAGGGATAGAGTACCATTAGGCAGCCATTTGATGCCACATCTGATTTTGGACGTCAATCCAAGTGACATTTGATACTTATTTCATTTATAGATACTTGAGCCTCTCAGTTTTCACAATCTGGCAATCACCAGGCAATCATAGGTGTTAGAGAGCGAATTTACACCTGTAAGCTTTTCCTATACACCTCTACACTAACTTCTTTAAAACCAATGCCACCAGATTTCAAAATTTCTAAATAACTTTTTTCGTTAAGAAATGACTTACACTGAATATTGAGAAAGTTTTGTCTTAAAGGAATTTTTAAAACTGCCACATTTGTTTATATTTTAAAAGTTTAAAAACATAACATGTAAAGATGCCTGAAAGACTATAGGTCAGAAGTCAAACTATATGTATTCTTACATTTGTCTGATAAAAAGTAAAATCAAAGTTTTACAAGAAATATTTGCTTAGACATTCAGTTAAAATCTGGTTTTCTTTTTCAAACTGGAGGTTGAAGCTTCCAGTCCGTGTGGTCCCATCAACCATCTTTGTTTATGAAAAAATGATCTCAGCACTACGGGACTCAAAAACATACAAACTTCTTTTACTGTGCTTGTTTGCACTGCCTTTACTCGCCTGTCTTTTTCTTTATGAATCAGTATGTTTCCACATCGGCCTTCTTTCATTCTGCCTTTGCTCTTGCAGCCTGTGCTCCCTTATTGGATTTGCTCTTAATAATTGATGGAGGAGGTATTTTGTAAAGCTAAAGGCCAGTAATCCTCGGTGTCAAATTCAAAATTAGTTCCTCCTTTATTATTAATGTCCTTGAGGGCAAGAGGTTATTGAGAGGAACTCTGTAACTATAGACAGAGAGAAACTGCAACATGACAACACTGAAAAGCTGTAGTACACCCACCTCTTTTCGAATGTGTCAGGGCTGAGAACATAAAAGAGACGTACACTCAGAAAGGGACTGAAACTGATTGCAATACAATAAAAATCACAGTGTTAATTATATATGTCAAAGAAGATAACAATTGTATAAATTTTACCAAATTATATCTATTAAAGTGAGCAATTTAAAAAAAAATGTTAGGAACTTTTACTTTTTAAACAGAGTTTTGAAACATATAATTTCTTATTTTTTTTAAAAACAGGGTAAATTCACAAAATATAACTATTTTAGTGAAAAACGTTTAATAATTTAGCCTCTAATGACAAGAAATTTCAAGATTCTTCTATAGTTTTTAATGTTTATGTGTTTATGTAAAAAGCATATTTATATGAGGTGATGATTCTTCAGCCTGACATACAGTCTCAAACAGGCTGGACAAAAAACACAGCTGCCTGTCCCCATGTTAAATATCTCCATCATTTTAACATTGTTGAACAAGTGTTTCAATTACCGAACAGTTAAATTAAATCTGCCCCTGATTAAGATGGAGAAACAGGAAAAAACAGCTGTTGTGCATAACTTATCCTAACTAATGTTTTATTATGTTTTTTTTCAACTGCACACCTGCCGTTTTTAGGGCACCAAACCCCAGTAAACATTCATAAAGTTTCCACAATTTATCATTTCTAACATAGTCAAATAACAAAGTATTAAAAACATCAACGTTTTTTTTGTGTCTTTTTATTTCACAATCATGTTTATTGTGTTAAAATCAACAAGAAGTCTTTTCATTGACAAATTCATGAATTGGATTGAAAATATTTACTAGGCCCATGAAGTTTTCTCAGTGAATTTTTTTCCTTTAGACGTAAATTTTAAGGACAGTAGTTCATACATCATAGCTTTGTTGAAAAAGTAAATAAAAGCAATAGGGGAAGAGGTAAACAGATTTAAGAAAGCTCCTTTAAGCTCTTCATACTCTGCAGAATAAAACTAAAATGCTTCAGTTCATTTCCTTTTAAAAAAAACGTCAGTGTTTGTAAAATGTTAAGTTTCTAAATAATCAACTATTAATTATTTTACATCAAGAAATGTAAGCAATTTTTGCAATGTTTGGAAATATTGGAAGAAAAAAAAAGAAAGTAGCGGAAGAAGCCAATCAAAAAAATCGATTTGAGGTTAGAAGCTAGTGTCACAAAGAAAACGGGTTCTTGAAGTATGTTCCATCGGAAGACTTTTTGGGTCTCAGTTTTTTTTTTTGTTTTTTTTTTTTTTTAAATCTTGTAGTAGAGAGTTTGGTTGCTCGTTGTTTGAAGTTTAGACGTGTTGGAGTTGGACAAGACAGCGGCACCAGAGTCTCCAAAGACTCCCTCGGGGGCTAAAAGATAGACAACATGAAGGGAGCAAGGTAATGATGCAGAGGGATGCGGGGAACAAAGGAGCTCATAGTCGTCTTTCATTTTCCTTTTTTGTTTTCTTTTTTTTGGGTTTCAACTATTCTTTTGTCCGAGGGAGGACTGTAGGAGCCAGGAGGCCCTGAGCAGCAGCTGGCAGGTAGGGGAAGAGGGAGGGCGGGTAGGAAGCTGTGAAGGGCAGGATGAGTTATCCAGAAAGGAGCAGTGGAAAGGTGACTGAGAGGAGGTAAGAGTAGACAGAAAGACACAAGGGATTGCTGCCAACAAAAATAATATGTTTAGTCTATTCCACCTTGATGTGAAAAATTAAGTTGAAACTGGAAGTTTTTTGTGTTTGTTTTTAAAGCAGCAAAACAGGTTTCAGTGTTGACCTTTTCAGTTTCCCAGTCAGAAGAAAGTTAACAGAAAGTTGCAAAGAAGTTCTACAAGTGTCTGTATACGGCACAGACACACAAAAGCAAGTCAAATCAAAGAAAATTGTTGCTGAAGTTAAATTTCTTTCTCTTGCAGGTAAACCTCAGACAGCCAAACACACAGAAACAGAACCGACACACACAGCAGGTCTCAGTTAACCAGAGTCAATAGCCTGCAGACAGATAAGTGTGATTACAGCAGATACTGTTGCTGTTACTGCTCTGCAGTTTCTCTGTGTCTCTGAAAGAGAAGTGAAAGGAGAAATAGAGAGGGTGCAAAGATGAAAGAAACACTGAAGTCAAGCAGTAAAAAAAGTGCTCAAATTGACTGTTTTAAGTTTATAGACAACATAAATCTGTTTTTCGATCCTGGTGTGTCTTATGTTTTGGTTTTAAAAAAGGACCAAAGCAAAAACAATTTTTCTGGGATCAGTGTTGGCAGATTTTTAGTTCCATATTATGTCTTAGTTTTAAACAAATAAATTGCATCTTTAAAGATTAATTGATGAGAGGCAAAGAAAGAATTTCATCAGAGAAAGACAAACATTTGTAAAAAAAAAATTAAAATAATTAAAAAAACAAGATAAAAAGGCAACATATCTTCCTCAGAGCCTCTCATCCACCTAAAGTGGCCTTCTTAAAGAGGTTGCCTGTAGATGCTCAAAATATGCTTGTAGTCTGATGTGCCAAATCTGCAGGATTGAACCTGTAAAGTATTTTAACTCAAACTGGTTAGTTAAAGACCCACTCTAATCATATTTTGATCTATTGTAAAAGCATTCCCAGTAGTTTTTTTTCATTATGAATCTTCTGCTTTTAGCCAAAATCATTTTCTAATTTCTGCAGAGCGGCAGTAGTAGGGGTTGCAGTTGCTTCACGAACATTGGCGTAAAGCAACTCCGACCCCCCCTTTCCCCTCACCTAAATTTTCTGAGGTTAAGTGCTCAGAAAAAATCATATTTGAATGTAGGTGAAAATATCTTTAAAAAGCCCCCCCTTTTTTATTTTTTTTATGTAGAAGTTTCTCTATAGTTTAGATTTGAGTCAATCCCGGCTCTGGGACCTGAACCAGAACATCAATGGGGGACATTTCTGTGTGGAGTTTGCATGTTCTCCACATGCATGAGTGGGTTTTCTCCGGGGTCTCCTGCTTCCTCCCACCGTCCAAAAACATGCTTCATAGGTAATTTGTTATTCTGAATTGTCAATAGGTGTGAATGTGAGTGTGCATGGGTGTGTAATATGTGTGACCCTGCGACAAACTAGCGACCTGTCTAGGGTGCGCCCTGCCTTCGCCCATAAGTGGCCGCGATAGGCTCTGGCAGCCCCGTGACTCGGAAAGGGACAAACGGAAGAAGATAAATGAAAAAAAAAAAAAGGTTTTGCCTTTAATTTAAAATAATTTTTAAAACCATTGCTGAGAACTCTCTGTTTACATGCTGTCCCATTAGTTTACAGCCCCCAAAACAAAAAGCAAGCCATACAGTTTTGAGCCAGATGCCAGTTTGGACGAGGAAAATGAAGATGCACATTTAATTTCATTTGAAATTTCAAATCAAAGATGCACATGAATCTAGTCAAGGGGTCTGCAACCTTTACTACTAAAAGAGCCATTAGGTCCAGTTTCTTACTGACCGAAACCCAGCAAGGTCCGCAAAGTCCCACTTCATTTTTAGAACCAAGATTTGAGGTCATTAAGTCAATCATTTACAAAATATAGCTTTTAAATATTTACAATTATTAAATTATAAGAGTGTTTAATTTTTCTACAAATAACAGCTTTGACTTTTTTTTTTTTTTTTTTTTTTTTACTTTTACCAGCAAAACCTGAAGAGACACAACAGAGGAATAAAAGACCTGTATGTGGCTCCAGAGCCTCAGGTTGAGTCTGACCCCTGATCTAGTCGGATACATTAGAATGGAACAGAATAGGAAGAGTATTACGCACTTTTTCAAATCTGCTGCTGATTCGCATTAATTTGAATAAACAAATACTCCGAAATGCTATTTTGAGCTTCATTTTCTTAACATGTCATCCATCATGAGAAATGCCAAAAGGACATGTTAGAAACACCCAAAATACTTATACCATCAGAATGAGTCTTTAAACATTTGCATATATAGACGCCATTTTATCCTCACACTTTTGCATTCATTTCAATGAAAACTTAGAACCCCAAATCAACCAAAATGTCAAGTTTTTTAATGCAAGGATTCATACAAAAACTTTGCAAACCCCCTATTACCTTTGCAAAACATACAGCATGGACATGTTTATTTTCTAATTTACCTGTCTCTTTATTTCACCTCAAAGTGTATTTTACATTTATGAAAGACAATTGTGCTTATTTCCTCCTTTCATTGTTAAAAAGTTCTAAAGTCTAATCTGTTCTTTAAGAACAGCCAAACAAACTAAAGAAATGATACTGGATTCTGGTTTTCTCTTTTAAATGTAGGCACTTTAGGTTTATTTTGCTGATACACTCCTAACAGTCTACGTTGTTATCTGAAAACACTCTAGGTTACGTTTAGCATCAAGTTATCTGTTGAAGGAATACAGATTTAAACACAAACTAAAATAAGCATCTTTTGAAACGTTGCTTCTGGTTCTGCACCCGTTACCCACATACACTTTCAGTGTTGCAACAACAATCGTTACTTTATAAAAAAGAATATGTATGTACCTAAAAGGCCTTGAAAGAGACAGAGATGGAGGGGCCCCTTGATACACACTTGTCACACCGATTATATCCAGTACAAGAACACAACCCTGCAGGCACACATCCATGAGAATCAAATGAACAGTTTTATCCCTCATAATTATGAGAATGATTACCAAAAAAGAGCCTAGCAGCATGCTGGTATACAAATAGACTAAGCTGTAAACAAACATGGCGACCAGTCTGTCTCCAAGCAGGTCAACTGTAGCTTAATGTGTCGTGCATTCAGCTTGGTGTGTTTATGCGTGTGTGTGTTGTGTGTGTGTGTGCGTGTGTGTATTGTGCTGCCAGGGCCAGTGTTCCATTCACTTACCGCGGGCAGCCTTGAACACTCAATCACCCGTCTATCCAGGCCCGTCTTCCCCCAGGCGCACACATAAACGCCATCCTGACCATGCAGATGGTTGTGCCACCCCTGCCAAAGCAGTGTAGCAACCTCAGCACACACAAATAAAAGGGAGGGGAATGTCTGTTTCAGCTGCCTCTTCCTTTCAAAGAGAAGCTGGCATCAGCGTGGCCTCCATCCATCCATCATACTGTCCCTGAGGGCTCCCCTTTCATGCCCACCTGTTACTGTTATATAACTGGGAATAAAAAAAAGTGCAGAAAACTGGTCTCAAAACATGGATTTAAACGGTTTTAAATCAGTAATTATTAGAGATGTCTCTAATGTATTAAACATACATTTGTATTTAATTTTCATGCCAATTTTCTTTCAGTGTTGTAGTTTATTTGTATTATATGATACCTGGTCATTTGTCCTGAACTTCATTTAAAAATGACTTACCTGTGGAGTGTTACACCTGCACTTATCTTACTGTTATTGAGTTTTCTTAAAATGGAAATTAACGATAAAATAAATCTTTAAGGGAGGAAAAATACATGCAAACATGACATGAGGGGTTTTAAAAGATTCAAAAACTAAAAAAGAAAGTATTTTTTAGCTTATTTTTTTACCACATCTTACTCAGACTTAATGAGACTGACAATATATGGAGTATTTCATTTATTAAGGTAAGAGGTACAGCCTTTTTTATGGCTATTTACACTGGAGTAGCAGCAACTACAATTAATTCAATGGATTTTCAATAGTTTTTTTTACCTGGATAGGGTTCTATGTACTACTGTCTTTCCAACTTTTTATTTATTTGTTCTTTTTTTATTGTACTTCAGTAGAATTTAAATTAAAAAAAGGAATCTGTTCTATCCTGAGTGAAAAAAAAAACAGTGTACTAACTTAAAAAGTTGGCTGAGTTTGCCTATTTCGGTCAGCGATTTTGAGAGATGTTACGTGTTGTATTTAAAAAAAAAAGCAGTTTGACATTACCGAAACCCTCCGTCTTAATGGTTAAAAACTTTCAATGAGTTTTTAAATCTACTAACTTTTAAGTGATCTGATTTTGTTAAATTTACATGTTATTGAAAAAAAAATCTAATAATTAAAGCTATTGTTGTCATGGAGAAAACATGTCATATGAAACATTGAAAATAGCACTTATGAAAATGATTACGATTGTAAAAATGTCTGGATAATTGTAACTTAGCAGGGGAAAAAAAGAGGGATGTTCCTTCATGGAAGGTAAAGATTCCAGCTTCTTATAGTCACACTTATGACTGATGATCAAAAGGTCCTTCCGAGGGCTTCTATTACTCGGACATGTTAAAGAAAAAAGGATGGATGGATGGAGAGAAAAGCAGGAAGGGTGGATCATTTAAAAGGCCTCTCGCAGCTGTCGTGTTGCTTTACCCCGAGGCTGCACACACACCCAGACACACACACACAAACCTAATGCAGTCATATATACACGCAGATGCACACTGAAGCCAAACACCAACACATAAATCTCCTTTTTAACAAAGAGACTGACAACTAATCTAACCAACATGACATATCATGGGGAGAATGGCAGGGTACCAGTGAGCATCTGTCCTAATAAGCATGTAAACTCCAGAGAGGGAGTTTGTGTCTTTCTGCCAAAGCGTAAATCAGAAACTTAATTCAGAAGACATCCAAAACTTTTCTATGTGCAAACCTGCACATTTACACTCACATCTGCAGAAAGATGCTCAGAGAGTCATCCTTATCCATGTTTTCACCTTACAAATACCACAACCTCACAGATTATCCCACACACCTTAATCTCTTTCCTAATTCTTCAATGTCTTAGTCAAAGGTACAAACCAGCAGAACCCAGATGAGATTATGCTGCATCTGAACAACATAGCACTGCATAAAAAATAAATAAAAAATCCCAACATCCAGCAAAATAAAGTGTAATCAGAGTTCTGAGTCAGCTGTCTGCTTTAGATTTGCCTGTTAAATCCAATGTGATTACAGAGCATCTGGGATGTAATGTGATATTTTCTGCATGCAACACAAAATGCCAGGCTGCACAAATATCCTGTAAATTGCAGGATTTGACTGTAAATCTGCAATAGTTTACTTGCCTGATCTCAAACACAGGGATTTCTTTGCAACGGTACATCTTTTCTAGTATGATATTGACCAAGAGTTAATTTCCAAATATGCAGTACTCTCTGTTTTTATTGTGTAAAATAGAAAAGGGTCAAGACTACAGGTAATTAGATACCAACATGCACTTAAAACATTTTCTTTTTTACTTTTAGTATAAAAAATCAAGACGAAAGAAATTTCATCAGTTTGTCCATCCACTTCTTAATTTACTACCTTTTAAGATTAAAGTTTTCCTTAGACTATTGGGTTTCATTTAAAAGTATTTGGAATTATGACAGAATTCAAAAGCCCATGGTTAAAAATGAGGAGCTACTGTGTGTTTCTCACAACAGTTATTGAAGCTTTTTGTCTGTCAACCTTTTGATTTATGTGTTGTGCAATTTGACAGAAAAATGTCAAAGGAGAAAGGACTAGGACACCTAGATGCGTTCATGAACAGAACCAAACGTTTGACCAAATAAGACATATCAACTCTGAAGATTCTCAACAAACTCCTTAAATCTTGCATTAAAACATATTTAAACAGTTCTAAGCATATTTAAATTCATTTTGTGCTACTATTTGAGGCTGCAAAGAGTTGTAGTGATTAGCCTTCTCACCTCACAGCGAGAAGGCCGTGGTTTGATTCCCGGCTTGGACCCTTCAGTGTGGAGTTTGCATGTTTCCCCCCTCAAGTGGGGTTAATCCAGGGACTCCTCCCACAGACCAAAACACATGCTACCTACATGTTGAATAGTGTCTCTAAATTGTCCTCATCTGTGAATCTGAGTGTGTGTGCACCTGTGCCAAACCGGTGACCTGTCCAGGGTGTACCCTGAGTTTGCACAACAGTAGCTGGGATAGGCTCCAGCAACCCTGTGACACCAAAAGGGATTTAGCAGGTTCAGAAAATAGATGGAAAGATGAATTTGTTTTGAGACGCTCAAGTTTAATAAAGTTACACTTTAATACAAATCAATTCACTGAGGTATCACTTGCTCATTTAAGACGTCTCCAGTGACTCAGCAGGTTGTTCATTTGCTCTTTCTTTATTTAAAGAGTCACTATAGGTTCACTAAAAAAAAGTTATTTCTGTTTTCAAAGCAATCAAAGTCGGAAGTATTGGGATATATAAACATACAAATATAAATATTTATATTTATCAACTGGATTTGTATTTTAATGGAGGATTTTCCACGTGTGGGTTAAAAGTCTGACAAGGCTACTACTTGAGTCACCAAAGAGTGTCCAGTGTCGGTGCTCCAGTCTGTTCTGTCTTTCTCAGGTGGAGTGCGTTACTACTAATACCTTCTAAAATCCACACGGCGCTATCCCAGAAGCCCCATCTCTCTCCCACAATCCTCTTTGCTCCCTGGCTCCCTAAGCACCTTGGTGAAATGAAGGTGGCTCACTGAGGATTGTCTTAATCTCCTCTTTTCCTTTAGAAAAGGGCTAAGCCAACCCGAATGTCACTCTCCCTATCACTCCAAAACCAATTGGTTACAAGGATATATACTTTTACTCTCCTCTTTTTTTCACCCTCTGTATCTGTTTTTCTAACATCGACCCTTTCCAAATGTTCTGCTGGATGCAGGCAGCATATGATTGAAAGTCAGATGCAAAGATGTTTATACCCCCTCCCCAAACCAAACACACTAAAAAAACGTGTGTGTGTGGGTGTGTGTGTGTGCGTGCGTGTGTGTGTAAAAGCCACAAACAATTTCTTCATTATTAGAACAAAATCTTCAGCATTTGAGGAGGATTTGCACAGTTTTACATTTGAAATGACTGCAAGGTTTCACTGTAGCACTTTATATTAATTATCTGCATCTCCTTTCATCTTTCATATTTCTTTGTTGGTTATATTTAAACTGTTTATTTAGGCTCATTTGCATGTGTGTCCTAAAAACTACCATGCAGTGATTTTAAAATGAGCTTTTCTTATTTCATTCAATACTGTGTGGGAGCTTTGTTTAGTCAAGGAAACTAAGTATAACACGTATTTATACCTATACTTTGCTACCTTAAGATAGTTTTATCTCATTTTTTTCTTATTGCATACATTTGTTTTGAGTACATCTTTTTAATATAACCTTGTTATGCAAATGATTGTTGTTCACTTGATTTAGTTTTTCTTCACATCAATATATATATTTTTTTTTACAGAGTTTATGGTTGTCATGCCTTCAGATTCTTAGTAGTTTGCAAAAAAACAACAAAAAAAAAGGCACACATTTGGCAGTATTTTCTTTCATATTGAGCTGTTTTGTTTACCACACAAATCTTATTAAAAGCAGTTAAGGCATCATTACTTAGATTGTCATGTAAAGCATTTTTTCCTCCTCCTCTGGTTTGGGTTTTTAGCTTGTTTTTTTGTTGTGCCTGAGGTCATCCCAAGGTTACACAACTTAACAGTTAACTCTAAAACTCTATAAACAACAACAACAACATGAAACTAGTATTTCCTCTTCTTTACCCGAATCCACAAATCCTGCGCCTGTGTTTTTGTCTCTTGTGTGTTGGGTTTTCTGGGATGTTTTTAGCACAGCAGCCATTAGCCTTCATGCTAATCCCCTTGGAGAATAAACTCATTAGAACGTTAATCATTGGATTCTAATTACCTCTCCCTTCCTCCATCTCTAATTCAGGTACTTAGACAAGCCACCCCTCTCTGAACCCACAAGGGAAACATTACTGTAAAAATGAATAAAAAGGTCAGTCGACTTAACTGTTACACTGCAGTACTCATAGTTTAGGTAAATATTAATGATGGACATGCTGGAGGGGTAAAAAAAACATGCAGATTAAACGATATTTTTTTGTCTCTTTCTCAACTTTCTACTCTTTCTTATGCACCGGTCTTATTCTCTGTTCTCCATGTGTCTTGTCTAGTCTCAAATTCCTTACAGTTTTTTTTTTTCTAAACTTTGGGGTTTCTTTTTGTTTCCAGTGATTTTTTTTTTTTTTTTTTTTTTTTTTTTTTTTTTAATGTATTTTATTTATTTGTTTGGTATTGTCCAGATCTTTAATTGTTAAATGCATCTACTGCTACGTTTTTACCAGCCTCAGCAGTGTGCATTCAAGCAAATACTTCAAAGGAAGAGACCATGTAAACGCAAAAACATGCTCATTCTGTGCTTTCGTGTTCAAAACTCTCCTGGTCATGTGTCACTACACATGTTCATAAGTCCGTTTTTGGGCTAAACATGAAGCGAGCGTTGAAAGTTCAACTAGTTGAACGCTGATCAATCAGGGACTCAGTATTGGTGGTGTAGTATGGGTAGCTTCCTTTTAAATTCACGGAAGTGCCAACCGTTTAAAAATTGATCATAAAGGAAAAATTATTGATCTATGTTGAATTATATGAAACCAAGTCTTATCAAAAAGAGCAGTAAAGGAAATAGCCTGGAACAAGATTTTTTCTGCTTCAACATTTTGCACTAAGCCTCTTCCAACTGTAACTATATGTGCTAGTATTGGGCAGCGACTAGGGCTGGGGATCACCAATAATATCCAGAATCAATTTGATTCAATTCCCCGAGCCTTCTAATTGTGGTTCTTTTTGTTTTATTTTTTTCATTTCTATATGTAAAAAAATAAGGAAAAAGCAAAAACTATTGCAAAAAAACAAACAAAAAAGTATCAAAAATAAAAAGATGCTTTTACAAAATCAAAAATAGTGTTCTTTTGGGGGGAACCAAAAGGTCAGGGTTAGGATTAAAGTTAGCGCAAAATGACATAGCAACATTGCATTAAACTAATGATGAAACTAAGAAAAGTTACAAAAGGATGTGGCTCGGAATGTCTCTGTATTGATCTATTTTGCCTGTCTGTCCAGAAGGTATAACCATTAGTTTAACTTTGGATTTATTGAGCATTTAGGCCGTTACACTCTCATCCAAGAGCGGCCTTGCCAAGTTTGATCATTCCTCAGGGTGTGTCCTATGATTAAAGATAAAATAAGCACTATATGGCCATTTTAGTGAGGGCAACAGCTTCTATTTAGCCGATTTGTACGTTAGTTTGCTTTAAATACCTGTAGCTCCTCCACAGTTATAGGCGTGGAGGCTTTAAGAAGGTTTTGCTGAACAGAATTAAGTAATTAGTAATTGTACCAGGAATGAAAGTGTACACTCTCCATTATTTTATTTTTCATTTGTCAAGGCAGAGATCTGGATTGGATAACATCAGATCCAGTTCAACCAAACCTTATAGGTTTTTGAAACCATGCTTCCAGTGAGGTGAACACCACTGCTGGAGTGAACACACTCCTTTTAACATTTTTTTTACATTGGAATAAAAAGCATATTGGTTTGTTGGAGCAGCTCTAGTTACTTTCAGTGACTCAATTGGAAAGTCATGAAGTTCTCTTTTGAGGTGGCCTCCATGGGTCCTTTGTTATCCTGTATAGGAAGGAGCAAAGTGCTGCTGACACACTGAAATAGAAAATTAGGTTCTAATTTTAGCAAAAAATGATAAAATATGACAAGAGGACCAAAGTGTAGAAGGCATTATGTGACATTCCTCATCAGCCTAGATCTATACCAGCATAGCTAAGCATCAGAAACTCTTGGGACATCTTCAATCCGAAGTTTTTTTTTTTTTTAATGATTGCTTTTTGTGAACTTTAAAGGGGGTATTTTGTTAATAGGTCTGAGTTCTATGTCTATACGTGTGTCAGGTGGGAGAACACTTCCTGCTAACAGGCCACAGCAGGCTCTGGCAGCTGGGGGAGGAAGGAGGGATGGCAGTGAGGCGTGGAGGTGAGGCTCCCTCACACTCACACGAGACCACACAACAAGACAACATGCTCCCCTGCTCAATTTTCTTTAGGTCTCCATCTTTGCATCTCTATATCTTTTCCTCTCAACTTAAGTGGAAACAGAAAAGGAGACGTGGCATCAAGTTTTTTATATTCTGCGTGCTGTGCGGCTGACCGGCCTGGAGACCTCGACGTGTTCGCTCAGTTTAAATATCTAAAAGCGACACGTTAAGTGTGTGTACATGAGTGTGTGTGTTCTGGGTGGGACTGCCTAGCTGTCACCTAGACAGAACCTATGATGCAGGGTTTTTGCGGTTGCTTCTCATGGCTCAGTGCACAGGACACACATCGTGCGCAGCAACACGCACGCACACCCAGCGCTGACAGGTGGAGGTAAACAGAGCAGAACTTTACTAATCCATCTCAGCCTGAGAGACAGAGCAAGAGGTGAAATCAGAAAAAAGTGTTGTGACGTGTAGCTGCATTTTCCTAAACACCAGAATCCCTGCAAATGTCAGATCTTTAGTAATGCGTTTGTGCAGTCAAGCAAAGTTTACAACTACTTTTAGGTAGAGAGAAAAAAAACTATGCACGTTTTTCCTAATTCAAATTTCAGAGTACTTTTAAAGTATTGTTCCTTGCATCATCTCAATTTGTTTTATTTGTTCTAGTAGATGTGCAGTTATTCTAGCTATATAAAAAAAATATACTTGCATATAATTAATTATATGTGTTGTGCAAGTGCTTGTAAGATATTCTTGTAAAGAATTTAGAAGGACAAGATCACATTATCAGCCTTTTTCCACTGGCCTTAGAAGCTAGTTGAGCTGTTGATGCTGATAATATTGTAGATTTTCTTGTAGAGATATACTATAATGCACATAAAAGTTAGACATTATTACCCGGTTCTTATTTTTTTTTTCCACAATATATTTGCTTAGTTTTTGTCTATTTTCTTTCATGAGCTACAGTGGCTTTAATTCTACCAGTTTTGATGAATAATTTTAATTTTGTATTAGTGAATCCAAAAGTTTGATTAACACAGAAATAATATTGTGAAGAATTGTTGACCCAAGCAATCAAATTGTTATTGGAGACATAAAGCAAGAATCTTACGTTGAGCAACATTTTCCATAAATACTGTATGTGCTTGTAAAATGATCTGGGTCTTTTCATTAAATCAATGGAGGCAGAACCAATTGCCTAACAGGAATCATTTTGAAGAAATACCTGGATTTTAAAAGCCTGTAAACTGTGAAAACTCTGCTTCAGCTATAATCTTACTGTCTTGCTGTGAGACAACGTAAAAAGGCTGTACTGTATCATCCTAATGAGACAATCCAGCTTTATTTTTACATACTACTGCATTTTTTTGTCATGAAGTACAACTAAGTAGATTGAGTTTAACTTTTGGATTTTGTTGACAAAAATCTATCGCTGATCGACTCTCTTAATCAGCAATTAGGTAATTTGGCTTATGGAAGTCAAAATAAATGCTATAAAATGACTGATGCTATAGAATGACACTGATTTTATACATCTTTTATTTAACCATCTGTAAACAGACAAATTAACATCTGAATGTAAATAAAAGACTTGGCTCTGAGACAGTTATTGTTCTAAAATCCATTGATGAGACTTACCTTTTAACTGGAAGGAGTGTTATTGTGCAGAAACTGTAAGTTTAGCCGTTTAGAGTCTGAACAAGTATTGAGTATACAAGTAATTAAAAGAGGTGGCAAAGAGTTGATATTTTTTTTTTTTTTTTTTTTACAGACATTTTGACGCTACTCTGCATATTGCAAACAGACAGATGTACTATCAACTAACTCCTACCGAAAAATCACATTGTCCACTGTAACCTCTATTCTACTGGCCAAACTTTATCATTTCTTTCCTAATTGACTGAATCAAATGATTCACCAAAGTTTTTTGTAAAACCTTTTTTAGAAAGTGCACTTTACTACACAAAACACTCACATTGTCTGTATTACCGTTCTTGATTTATGCCTTTTAAAAGTTCAATGACAGACACAAAAACCAGATTTGTAAAAGTTGCTTGGCATTTGTTTATGTGGTTCAATGTAGAAATGGTTTTCAAAACAAATAATGAAAACAAAAAGGTAGTAATTATGAAGGTAGATGTTTTTTTCCTTATTTTGTTAAGGCTGTTTTTTGGTGTTTTTTCTTTTAAATAGATGATATCATTTATGCTCATGGAAGCTAAGGATGAGAGAATGCATTTGGAAATGCATGTTGGCAGGAAAAATATTCCCACAAAATATGTTCTTGTAAGTGAAAAATGAACATCGTGCTGTCAAGCCTAAAAAAAATTTGATTTTTTAGAAAGTAATGGTACGACAGAGTATTAGGGCCAGTGAAAAGGATTAGAGGTGGACAACTGCAGGGATACCGATGAATGAAGAATTAATAAACCATAAATCAAACAAAGAAGCTTACAAACGGGCAATGTTGTCAATAAACATTCAATTAACCTGTTTAAATACAAGACAGTTTGATCAAACTGAGATTAGTTGGTCTTCTCCACTGCTGCTGCACGTAGCTTTCACTTGCTGGACGGTATGCTCACTTCGACTTTAACCTTGTAACTTTACATCATGTAATATTACTTTTTTTGGTGGCATTATACTCCATGAGGCAAGGGTGTGGGTGACACTGTTTAAAATTATTGACCAAATGTAAATACCATAAAGGCAGATTTAAGATTCTCTTAAAAATCGATTTACGCTACCTACATCAGCGATCCTTGTGCTTCTGGAAATAGATCATTAAAATGTGCAATTCATGCACATACTGTAAAAGACATGGAAAAAAATGTGCAATTTTTCAACAAGCAACACCGAGTTTACTTTCAGTGCGTGTTAGTACTTTATTTTATTCATAGTATAGATACAAAAAGACAACATTTCAAAGAACGTCTGGGTTCCAGATGTTACAAATATGCAGTATACGACAAAACAACATGTCAAGCTTGAATACACTCCCAAACTTGCGCACACACAGGCCTTGACGGGCAGGCAGGGTAGATGTTATCATGCCAGCCTTGTGTTGTTTCTTCAGGTGCTTTTTCAGCAAGTTAGACCATGCAGCCCGCCTGCCCCGTCTGCCCCTGATACTAGCACACGCACAAACACACTCCTACAAACAGAAGTGTCTCCCCCTCTCTCAGGCTTTTATGTTTAAATATGAGGCTTTAAAGTTCAACTTCTCTGTCATCACCAATTCATGCTCTTTTCCCTGTCTATCATTTTTATTTTATAAACTTTGCCTCTTTTTGTCTTCATCTTTCTCCTGGTTTCCTTAACTTCCACCTGATCTTTTTCCTTCTTCCTCTTTCTATTTTGAATCTTTTCTCTCCACCTCTCCATCTCTGTTCCTTTTTTTTTTTTTTTGAGAGCAACGCCCTGCACTTCAAAGTGTTATGTACATGGCCAGAGTTTCCCACAAGGGTTGCGAAAAATTTAAGCTGTTAAAACCTGAAAAAGAAAATAAGTGCCATAAAACTAGAAAGGCAAAAAATAATAACTGTATAAAAGATAATCTATAATGCATAGTCTATCTTAGTTTGTAAGTTTTCTCTATTTGTGAATAATCACAGAGATTCTCTGAAATACTATTAAGTACCTTCGGCAAAATCTTAAGTAATTTTCCTGTTTGAAACATGCTGACTTACTCATTTCTTCGCTATTTTAATTTCTTAATCATGTTGTGGCTTTTACTCATTTTATGAAGCTCAGGCTTGTACTGCTAACCTGTCAGTCAATTACATGATCTTGTCTTTCAGGTCAGTTGCCTTGTTCAGCATAACGGTAGTTTTTGGGGCTGTGATCCCAAGTGTGGTATAGCCTTCTCTCTGAATTGGTGTTCTGGCCATGATTGTGGGTTTCGAATCCATTTACTCCACATTCTCTGCATGTAACCTCTCTGAGTAGGATTACTTATGTAGTAGCATTCCAACAGAACCCTGTTCTCGCATCTAGTCCAGTGTCAGTCTTGTTCCAGTAGCCCACTTTCCATCAGGGTGCTCTGGTTCCCTAGCATCTGGCACAGACCTTGTTTGGCCTGGGTCATGGGTAGGAAGTAGACTTCCCTCTCCCTGGCCACTTCCTCCAGCTCCTCTGGGAGGACCCAAAGACATTCCTAGGCCAGCTAAGAGACGTAGTCCCTCCAGCATCAAATCAAATCAATCAAATCAAACTTTATTTATGTAGCACTTTTCCTATAAAAATATAACACAAAGTGCTTTACTTTAAGACAACACAAAATAAATAATATAAAAACGAGCACGAAAATTAAAATAGAGCCCTCTCCTCAGACCTAGACACTAACCCCCACCCCTTTCACTCCCACCACCTAAGTGATGGGGATAGACAATGGGAAATAGGCTGAGCACGAAAAGAAAATGTTGATTGTTGGAAATACTCATTTTTGAGACCTCCCTCTGAACAGCTCTACTCTGAGCTTCCCAGCCACTAACTAACTAACTAACTAACTAACTAACTAACTAACTAACTAACTAACTAAACAACTAACTAACTAACTAACTAACTAACTAACTAACTAACTAACTAACTAACTAACTAACTAACTAACTAACTAACTAACTAACTAACTAACTAACTAACTAACTAACTACTAACTAACTAACTAACTAACTAACTAACTAACTAACTAACT